>JAJTIW010000018.1:0-600000 GCA_021365295.1 Tricladium varicosporioides
TGATGTTTTCCTGTTCCATATTCCAACAACCGTGATGACTTTTGGGGTAAGACAAGATCGAGAGGAAATGTATAAACTCTGTGCTAACAGTCCACCTAGGCAAATTCACCTCGAGCAGATACTTTTTCCACACCTTATTCAGTCATGGAAAAGATTCAGGTCACAGGATTCTGTATACAGGAATTCATCATATCCGGTCTTTATGTTTACTCCACAAAACAAATCCTCAAGCCTGGAGCAACATTCCAAAAGAAACGCTTCCGGCAAGTTATGCTCCACTTGATATACGTCAATATTCTCGTTATTCTAATGGATATCACGCTCCTCTGTACTGAATACGCCAACCTCTACGAAATCCAGATCACATTCAAAGGCGCTCTATACAGCATTAAATTACGCCTCGAATTCGCTATCCTTAATCAACTGAGATCTACCATAAGTCAACCTGGCAGCTCGTATGATAACTACAACGGCAATAACTCTGCGAGGGATACATCGTTAACTACATTCAATAACCCCCAGCTCCCGCTGCCATTAGCGAGGGTATATACTTGCTCTGCAAGCAGACAGGTTACTTCGCCGTTTGTGGGGGATATTAACGATAACCAGGTCATGATGACCACGGAGGTTATGGTGCATAGGGAAGAGCAAGAGAAAAAAGATGATAGGGAAACCGTTGCAGGGCAAGTTGGTGCGAAGGGTAATCGGCAGAAAAAAGGGCCGTCGCCGAATTCTTCAGAGGTAGAATTTGCTGGAGCAGGTTATTAAATCTTCGTTTTCAGAATTTTATTTGTACGATCTAGGAAAAAATTTCTTAATGAGATGGGGCCTCCTTTCTATTACAATAGGTCGGTGTCCTATACGTCAAATGGAACCACTATCACCTACTGCTTTACTCGGTGGCAAGGTAAATATTCAGAGTATTTTAATCCTCTCTAATAGAAGTTACTGTCGGTAAACTCTCAAGGGACCCGTGATTTGCAAGAGGAGAGTTCAGTAATGTTTCTTTTAGGTGGTCACTCCTGCAGTAAATAATGAAAGCTTTCTAGATCTAGACGGGGTAGCTAGGGTAATTTTGTCTAGAGAAGAGAGGTTAGAATGATATATACCAAGCTTGTGTTTAAATCTCAGTAATAGCTCTCGCCATTCTAGCTCTAGCACCCAGAAGCTATAAGAATTATTTGATAGCTTAACAAGTATTATAAAACCGGATAGATAATTAAAGCAATAATAATAAAACCTAACCAACACGCCTATAACTTAGAGTATAGTAATTAAGGTAGAAAATTTTAAACTCTTCTTTTATTTATTACTAGACCCTTTAATAGCATTTAAATCAAATAAAGAAGGTATTTAATTAAAATCACGAATATTATATCATCATAGAAGCTAGGCATAAGGGTTTAGCATAGAGGCAGCCCGTGTCACGCTGTATTCTCTATCCTGGTGGCGGGTTGTCATCACCCCACCTAAGCTTGAGCTCTTTCTTTCCTTAGTGATTAGTTCTATTGAAATAATACTATGAATATTTCGCCAGCGGAGAGCCTACAATATATACAAGCGAGTTTTAGTGATACTCGATTGCCTAAGTAAATATGGATTTTAGCTGGTCGTGACACTAGCGTTGAATATAGACAACAAGGATAGGCAAGGACAACTTTTGCTTTCTATGAGTCATGATAATAGGTAACAATAGGTAGCAATTGGCAACCTTACAGGCCCCAGGCCTATATATATAGTACTTCTCTCCGTAGAAATAACCATTATCTCTGAAAATATCCACCAACTAGGCTATGCTTATGTTAACTTGTAACCCGTCTTTTGTAAAGATATACTCCGACCGGAGGGCATTAAAAAGAGGGAAGAGAATAAGTTCAAGAACCTTATAAAGATATACCTTTAAGTATATATCATAACAACTAGGGAGCTTTTTTTTCAATACTACATCTGACTTTTAGTCCTAGTCAATAGCATTCTAAGTTATGATAGATACCAGCCCGGACTTATAATGCGAGAGGGTAGCTGGTACTCCCCTTTTCTTCATGTGTTTGAGCCTCATATTATTCCTTAGGACACAAGGGCTATGTCACAGCCAGCTAAAACCCAAGTTTACCTAGGCAGTCGAATATCACTGAATTCTTCAATATAACGTAGGCCTTTCGCCAGTAAAATAATATTTATCATTCGATAAAATATCTCTAGGGAAAGAAAAGAAAGAGCTTGAGTTTGGGTGGGGTGATGATAACCCCCCCATCAGGATAGAATATACAGCGAGACACAGGCTGCTCCTATTCTAAACCCTCACAGTCTACTATAAAAGGGGAACCAATATGAATTTTATGCTCATTGAAAAGGATAGAAAAGCAATTGTAGGATTGTACGGTGGGGTATACGACAAAGGTCTTTTAGTAGCTGTCATCCTACTTGCCCCTATAAAAATTCTATGATCCCTCGATATCGATATTAGAGATCTCTAACACTCTTATCTGAGAAGGAATAATATACAGTAGGATGCAAAAAGATTGAACACGGTTGTTCTGCCAACATTATAGTGTGACCACTTATATATATTTTCAGGGCCGTAGTACTTGGGTTGCGCACTTCAGGGAACCCGTAAAATAAGCGCCAGCAAAAGGGAGGGTGTTTAGACATTTTGCACCTCACTGTAGGGTGGCTAACAAGGATAGCGCCGAATACTGATTAAACCACTGGTTTTGCCTACTAATACCAGCGGCTTCCCCACGTTTTATATATGAATACAAAGCGTTAATAGCGACACACACACACAGATACCGCTCCGCTTGGACATCGGGCTGGGGTAGCTTCGGGTTGCTGTGGGCCCTACTGTTTTTGAGTAGAGACTTAGGCTTGTTTCCAGCGCAGCCTTGTTCCTGGTAGTGTATTTTACTATGTATGTTAAGTCACTTTCATTTTCCCTTACACTCTGTGCCCGCTGATCAAGAGCTAGAGATAATGTATTTGGAATCCTCCATGTTGTATGTTGTGGTGAGTGTGTTCCTTCCCTCGAAGTCACTATGAATGCTATTTACCAGCTTCCAGGCACTATTATAATTATCTGGGTCGTTGGATTATCTCATCTATCGTAATTACTCTCTGTCAATTATCTGCACAATCTTTGATATCTAATAAGCCTTTAATTATTTAAGCGAAATATTTTGGTAACGAGCCTACAATAGCTCTCCTTACCCGCAAATGAGCCCCACATGACGTTGTGCTTCCCCATGTGAGTATAGTCACATAAACATCCTTGCTCCGGGTAACAAAATTATGTTTATCAAGAACTTTATATGACTCTTGGCGGTCCTATCGGCAAAAATGGGAAGGTTGAGGGCCACAGAAACATTTCAAAGGCTAGAATAGTCCCCACAAAAACTATCTAATACTCGCCTTAAGTGCTGCTAAAGCTGTTGGAAATCTATGTGCGTACAAATGATTATTCCTCCACAGTGGAATTATAAAATAAACAATAAATGCACCGCGATAGTTGAGCATCAGGTGGATACTATATATGCAACATATGTATAAGGAGGCTTCTTTGCATCTGTTTGCAGCTTATTACATATTCGCTCTATTTAACGACAGAGTCACTGATTGGGTAAGTGTCTTATCTTATATTTAGGAGAAACTGTTGATGATATATAAGTTATATTAAGTGTTGGTCCCCGCTTCGTGTACA
This sequence comes from Tricladium varicosporioides, assembly GCA_021365295.1. Lineage (NCBI taxonomy): Eukaryota > Fungi > Ascomycota > Leotiomycetes > Helotiales > Tricladiaceae > Tricladium > Tricladium varicosporioides. The sequence goes on from JAJTIW010000018.1 coordinate 3,698, forward strand.
TACCCTCAAATAAGCTCTGTGTACCTCTTGGAGGTTCCGGCAGTTCTTTGAGCCGGGTTTCCGAATAGATTTGAATAATCGATTTAAGATAAGCATCCCTCCAAGAATTTAGTTGAGCGACCCTTGGAGTTTAACCTGTTGTCTTTAGATACAATCACCATAATGCACTGGGGTAAACTCGCCGTACTCGCCTCTGCAGGCTTCTCTCAGGCTCAAAACCAAACTATAGGAGGTGGAGGGGCTGCAATGATGCGATTCGCATGTTCTCAACTCGTTGTGGAGCGTCTCGATCCCCTCGTCAACCCAGGAGTGGTAGGAACGCCACATGTTCATCAAATTGTTGGTGGGAACTCTTTCAGAGCAGATATGAAACCAGTCCAATACGATTTACCCACTCGATCGAATTGTACGAGCTGCACGTTCAGCGAGGACTTTAGTAATTATTGGACGGCAGCGTTGTATTATAAGGCAAGAAATGGGACGTTCAAAAGGGTTTCTCAGTTCCCAAATGAGGGACTGAAGCAGAATGGAGGGATAACGGTGTATTATATCCCTCCCTATGATGGCGTTAGCAATGTTACTGCATTCAAGCCAGTCAGTATCCCTTTAGTTCTTGTTCGGGACAACAGCTCCTCTGCTTCCTGGGAGACGCAAATCGAGTCGTTTGAAAGTGTCTATCGAACTCTTAATCCCTTTTCCAAAGGAACATGCTGTGGTAGTTTGCTACACACTCTTTCCCACGTATTGTGAACCTTGACAAGAACAGAACTCTAATTCCATAGTTAGGGTTTTCGCATGCTAGCCGGCAATCCAATGCTCCGCAACATCACTGGCGAATCTCGCGGGATCTGCCACCGCTGCTTTGAAGGGCCAAATTTCAGACCTTTCGGTGGAGCCCCTTGTACCGGTAAACCAACGAGGGAGAATTTCCTTCCATATTCTATATTCTTTCTCGAGAAACTTGCGAGGTACTCTCTACAGAATAATGACTGATCCATTTGTAACATAGGTAATGACACAACATCCTTCCCTAACCAATTCTGCCCTGGCGGAATCCGCACGACCGTCGCCTTCCCAACATGCTGGGACGGCAAAAACCTCGATTCTCCCGACCACCAATCCCATGTCGCATACTCAACAATTCCCTTCGAACCGTACTATGATCCTATTGCTACACGACCATATACACCAAGTCAGGAAAGGGGAAAGTGCCCTGAGGGGTTCCCCGTGAAGTTGCCACAGTTGATGTATGAGGTTATGTGGGATACTAGGCCATATAATGATAAGGAGCTTTGGGGTGAGGACGGGAGCCAGCCATTTGTTTATGCGATGGGTGATGCGTATGCCTTTATTTCATCTGAACTTGATATTCCTGTTTGGTGTCATAAAACAGGGTTGTTGAAAAAACATAAGCTGATAGAAAGAATTTCAGGACTGGTCATGGGCAACATGGCGATTATGTATTCGGCTGGAAAGGCGACTCTCTACAAAGAGCATTGAATGCTCGATGCCGGAACGATAAATGTTCCGAGCTTCTTTCGCAGTCAGGAGAAGATTCGATGAAGTGCACAATCCCGCAAACTATGAAGGAAGACGTTGATGGTAATGCTTGTAAGTTGGGATTTTCTGTTCCCAAGAAGATGTTTCTGACAAGAGAATCATAGGGTTACCAAAAATTCCTGGGGGTGTCATGGTTAATTAACAGTACTACGACGAAAGGAGTCAATGAGACTTAAAAAAATTGTGTTGAGTTGGATAAACATCTGAAAAATGACAAGGGCAATTTTCTGTGCCGTAGCGGCGCAATGACCCTGCATGAAACATGCTTCTTGGGATGAACTCAAACCCCTGATCTAATTCTTCATACCTAAATAGTTCCACGTCATTTCTTGGACTCTCGCGATGTCATACATAATCTCAAGCAATTATACACCTATACCCCCTTCCCTCAGACCTGAGTCCAAGAGAAATTCATGAGACGATGTCCCGTTTGTAGAGATCTCTCCGGTCCAAGGGACCTAAGCATGCATGTCACTCATCTGTAATAGAGATATATAACGACTGCCAGTTCCTTTCAAATACATTGTTGAAACTGAATGTGGGGGGAACCTCTAAAGATGTCAATTTGTTCAAAACACAAACAAGCCAAGGCAAGCGTTTGAGCCATTACCAGGGAACTGATAAGTTCCTGATGACACTAAAATTCTTTTTGGCCAAAGACATCGCATCTAATGGAGTAACCTACTAGCTAAGTTTCAATATGCAATAGGGTTTACCCATAAATCAGGTGTTTGGTATATCTGGATAGGCTCTCTATATCGCCTAGGATGATCTCTATGACAGACAAAGGGAATCATTACCAGTGTGCATATTATACACGAACTATTTTCTCAAATTTACTGCTTCAGCAGCTTTAGAAAACTTGAAAGGACGGTTCTAAGTGACTACAAGCACGCTAATATTGTCACTTCCGGTGAGATTTATACCAATCTACTAGAAATTAGATCACTCAGCAAAGCAATTTAGCACCTATTTGTAGACATTCCGTTCAATAAAGTGGGAGATTGTTTTCCACTGCTTGGTCAGGCATGAGTGTACCAGGGACGTCTGCTTTTATCTAGAATTTAGCACTCTGGGCTGGTCACCCGGGCGCCATTGCGGCCATGAGTGTCGACCAGGCACCAAGTATTCTACCCCGATGATATGGTGGTGTCTGCACTTGACTTCAAGGTACTTGAAGTACAAGTTTCGTGTCATGACACGAAAGAGTTCAGGTTTGTTGGATTTAGCTATGCGGGCATCTGACAGAAATGAAAATTGATGATGCAAACGTATGAGACCTCATGGCATTGAGACCTGAGCATGGTAACTTAATGAAGCTCAAGTTCAAACTGGATTCGAAGATGGGAAGAAGATGAAGTTTTAGATAGTGTCCAAAGATAAATTCCATGCCTTCATGGCAGGGAAAAGCAAATTTGATAATAGATACATTGCTCTCAATGTAATTTACCTGGAAGCGCAAGTGTTTGAACGAATTGGCTCCGCGTAGAAGGAGACATTTCGAGTGGTAAACGTCGAAGGTGAGTATGAAGGACAAATGGGTTTGAACCATACGAGATTACACCAAAGTTTGGATTTGAGAATACTACTCTAACTTTGGTATGAAGACGAGAGCACTGGAAAATGGCACAGGAATATTTTAGTGGGGAGGGGAGTATGGGGACAAAACTAGAGCGCAAATGAATGAAGAAGCAAGAATATCTGTTGAATGCATGAAAGAGCCGGGAAGTAGAGTAAAATAAAATAGAAAATAAATTAACAATTGAATTCTTGAATGTGTAAAAAATAAATGCGCGATTACACTTATAAATTATAATAAGCAAAAAGAATGAAAACCGTTGAGCAGAGCCTGATGGCAGAGGATTGGCACTTACACTCACAATGAAGATAATTTGGAGCAAAATAGTTGAAGGATAGAAGATACTAGAACAAAAGTAGTTGCTCTTATCTGGAGAGGAAAGATTTTCTCAGATGGCAGGTGCATGGCTTGAAATGCACTTTGCAAGGCATATGCATTCTCCACGAGGAAAGGTGAGGTCCAGATTTCAGACAGGAGCGCAAATTCCCTTATTGTCTAGCGCTAAGTGGAGAAAGAAAGCTCTAAGGGTAGCGAGTCCGCTAGCAGCACTTGCCCATTCCTATAGAAAAGGTTATATTGTACTTAGACAGCCCTTCCCTCGTGATTTAAGTGATGCTTGAATTATTACTGCCCTGATTACTTCCACTAGGATATGTAGGCAACCAATTGCTACTGCCCCCTTGCTTCCTTCTCAGCGTGTTCGTTAGTTAGAGTGGTATAAGAATACGAGGACATTTTATGGCGTGAAAGATTTGATAAGTATAGGAGAGGCAATTATACTTGTATGATTGTGATTTATGTCTTCATTGCAAAGTGATTTTAGTTTCCTATCCCTTCGCCGCTCCTGCCTTGATCAAGATTATGTCGCCATCTTCAACGACATAGTCCTTTCCTTTCGTTAAGATCTTCCCCTTGGCCTTGACCTCAGCCTCGTCTCCAAGTTCCTTCAGTACAGAGTAGTTATACACGATGCATTGGATGAAAGTCTTCTCGAAATCTCCGTGAATTACCCCTGCCGCCTGTGGTGCCTTGGTTCCGTTTCTGATAGTCCATTGCCGAACTTCATCTGTACCAGTTGTGAAGAAACTGCCCAAGTTCAAAACTTTTCTCATGGTAGTGATGAGTTTTGGTAAAGCCGACTCGACACCAAGGGTCTTTAGCTCTTCTTTGGCCTCTGCCTCTGTTTCGAAACGCGTCAAACGTTCCTCCAGGCAGATGGAAATAGGCAAAATTGGGTCACCCGCAGCATTCTCCTTGATCCACTCCATAACCTTACCGAGATGCTTGTTCTTCTTTCGAATATAATCTTTCTCGCTTAGGTTGATGAGGTAGACTACAGGCTTTGCGGTCAACAGGAAAAGTGGGTTAATGAATTCGACCTGTCAATTGACACATCAGCTATTGATCCACAACAAGATCAAATTAAAGCCTTTCATGGAATGTAACTATGTTCAGAATGGGTTTCTTCTCTCAGTATGCTCTCTGCGTTTATATCGAGGCACTTCGACGAGCTGGGATTATTCAGGCCTCATGGCCCTTTGTCATCATAACAATAGTGGTTTGGATACGTAGAAAATTGGAACATACCTCTTTCGTTGACCAGTCACCTTTTCGAACATCTCCACCACCTTGGAGCAGAGCAAGAACCTTCTCAATGCAGGCCTCTTCCTCCTTGAGCTTCTTCATTTCGAGACTCTGTCCACCTCTCCGTGTCAGCTTCTTTGAAGCTTCAAGCGCTTTCTCTGTAAATTCGATGTCCTTAATTCGCAACTCCTCACTGATGATCTGCAAATCTCGAACGGGGTCAACATCTCCTTCGATGTGAATAATTTCAGCATCGTCGAAACATCGTACTACCTGAAAGATCGCATCAACTGCGCGGATGTGTGACAAGAAAGCATTTCCCAGACCAGCACCAGTGGAAGCGCCTCTGGTCAAGCCAGCAATATCGTAAATGGTGAGATGTGCAGGAACCCGAGACTTGGGATTGTATTTTTCGCAAAGCCAGTCATATCTCTCGTCGGGGACAATGACACGGGATTCTTCGGGGTCGATTGTTGCGAAAGGAAAGTTCTGCAAAATTTTGTGAGAAGTGGATAAAACAAGATTGTGCGTTGGCACTTACGGCAGGGTTACCAAGGGAGCACTTGGTGATGGCTTGAAAAAGTGTCGATTTTCCCACATTCGCAAGACCGACCTATAAAGCTATTAGCATGGGCGCAAAAGGTGCAGAGGCAGAGCCGCATACAATCCCACTCTTTAGGTTATTGCCTGGTCTACCCAGCAGGATCTTTTCCTCCTTGACAGCCTTCTTGGGAGGCATCTTCTTTTTCTTGCTTGCGTAGCTTCGTGAGGTGTTTAGTAAGACCGTGCAACTAAGCAGGCTTTCAGTAGAGGTCGCAGTTCTTGCTGCGGACCGTGTAAAAGTGAGGGTGAAAGAAGAGAAAAGGCGCGGGGCACCAAAGTGGGACGTCGTGATTGTGGTGGGCAACAGCCTCATGCATGAGAGAGTGCCCAGGTGGTTTGGGCTCCCTCTGTGCCTGATTGTGCGACGAATAGTCGGCCAGAGAATTTCGAACCATCAGTTGAAAAAACTTGAAAGGAAGGTTGGTGGCCTGTCACGTGTGTCGGCGCCTTTGGTGGCCGATCAAGTCGCGTTCGAGGCACCCCATCCGACCATGACTTCAGATGGCTTGCTCAAACATTCCTAGTCACACAAACCACATCGCAACCATTCTTGTAGCTCTGGAAGCTCCCATTTTATTTCATCGATTGATTTCTCCAGCCTTTCATCCACCATGGCCTCCAAGAAGAGCTCTCGACGAAGCAATCATCGATCAACACTCTCTCTACAGAAGACCGAGATAATGATCAATGTTTATGATTTGCTCCCGGTTTGTTCATTTTGAATATATACTCTCCCCTACAGCTTTCGCCCAGCTCCAAAGCCTCGGTTTTTATATTTCTGTGCTAACCTGTCTTGAAACAGCCTGGAAGACTCGCGTCCATGTTATGGACTGTTGGTACCTCTCTTCTACACTCCGGTGTTGTTATAAATGGAAAGGAATATGCATATGGAGGACACGATAAACGCGGCATGACAGGTGTATACTGGACGAAGCCAAAAGCTGAACCTCCAGGAGGAACTTTCAAATGCGAAATTCTACACGGTTTCACAGTTTCCCCGCAAGCGGAAATCGATCGTATCATCAAGGAAGCCTCAGAGGTGTTCCTAGGCACATCATATAATCTTCTTACAAAGAACTGCAATCACTTCACGGCTTATTTGTGTGAAAGATTGACGGGTAGACCTGGACCGGGATGGCTAAACCGCGCGGCTAGTATTGGAGTGGCTCTGCCTTGTGTAGTTCCAAAAGAATGGATTGCGCCGCCAGACTTTGATACAGCAGATGGAGAGCTGCTGGATGATGATGAACACAACAATTCACATGAAGGCTCAAGAATGCTAGGAGACACAGATACTAGCCATCAGAGATACAGCTTCGATAATGGAGCTGCTGAATTGACAGACGATGAATGGGATAGCGAGGAAGAACGAAGGCGCGGTGGAAGTGGTAAAGGGAAAGGCAAAACTGCTCCAGTTCGGGACACATCTGGAAGAATCGTCCCACCAGCAGACAGAGCACCTACGACCAAGGCTAAGAAGAGTTGTGATTGTTCTTGATTATTTTGATTCCAGCGGCATTGGGGGTGTTATAGCGCGTCATTTTGGATACAGGCGTTCAGGATCCTTTGCATGATACCATCTCTTAGATTGTACATTAGTGTACACAGTATACAATGTTCTTCCCAGACATACACACACGGTCTCTCTTGACCTACCCCAGAATTTCCTCTAACCAAGACGTCTCGGCTTCTTACTCCTCGTACCTCCAAATTTCAGCCTAGTCGCATCTGCAACCTTGATGATTTTGTGCCTGATAAACTTCCCTTCCAATCCTAATATAGCCTTCGTTACAGCTTCTCTTCCCGCTCCAAAACCTCGCAACACAACCTCCACTTCCTTAATTTGTTGATTGATCCCCTGATCCTGCATCCGATTCATAACCAAACTTGCTAGTTGAAATGCCGAGTCATAGTGCTTTCTTGCGGAATGTTTGAAACCGATGTTCCCGCAAGAGACAGAGATGAGTGGGTTTCTCTTCGGATCCGTTAGAGTGATATGGGTGTTATGTCTTGTTGCGTAGATATGAAAGTGATGTGGTTCGACATACGGCTCTGGTACAAAGCCAAAGTTTGCAACTGTACCATCGGAAGAGAAGGTGGTATTGAGCAAAGCACTGCGCTTCCGACTTCGCTCGCTCTGATTGACATCGATCATATTTGAAAAAGTTGAGGCCAATCCCATCATAGCGGATTTTTCGCGCTTAGGCGATGGATGTGGGTGCCTTTGGGGAGCTGTCGGTGACCTAGCAGCTGGAAATAGAGGCATTTGCGAAGTTGTTGGAGGCGGATTGGAGGCATTATCTTCCACTCTTTTCTTTATGGTATGAGAAAACGATCTAGGGAATAGCACAGGCGAATAGGCCGATGAGGCAATCTCTGGAAAGTGTGACAAAGGCGATTGTGCCGTCAGGCGCCTCGACAGTATTCGACTCATGGCTTGGTGATGATTGACCCTGAGGTATGATCCAAAGTTCTGTGAATCAAAAAGAGTTGATGCCAAGACGGCATCGGATAAAGGATTCTCCACCCATGTCACCAACCCTGGAATTTCAGAGAATGATCTCGGACAAAAATGCTCCAGTCGCCGTGATTTCTTGCGACCAAAATTTCCTGCTCAACGCCATTCGAGTCTCTATTGTCCAGCTTCACAACAGTTTGGGACGCCTTTTAACGCTTAGTCCATCGACATGAATAGTTTGCGATACTCAGCGACTAGAGTGCCTGCAAATGCACACGTCGGATCTGTCGTAAGGCCGTATGGTCGAGCGGCTGTCCATAGACGGTTGCTTCAGCAAAGCAAGTCTTCTTCTATACACTCCTTTTTATCGACTTTCTCCAATTTCACGGTCTCTTTTTACCCTGGCCCTTTACGATCGAAATTTCTACCTGGGGATGTTAGCACCAGCTTTGGACCTCTCACAGCACGAAGTTTTCATAACAACACAAGATTAGGGCAGGAGAAGCAGTCGAAACCGGCTGTTGATTCTGCAAAGGAGGATCCAACAGAAAGTGACACCCTAAAGAAGGATTCTTCTGAAAGCAAGGCGCGATCTAAGGAAAAGCCGGAGAAAGAGTCAGAAGGCGAGGATGAGAGCAAGAAGAAAGAAGAGAAGGAGGCTCCTCCACCACCTCCACCACACGGAGACAAGTCACCATGGCAAGTCTTCACAGAGACATTGCAAACAGAATTCAAAGCTTCGAAGGAATGGAACGAGTCTACTAAAGCTTTGGCTGCTGGTGCACAGCAATTTACAGAGAACGAATCAGTTCGCCGGGCACGACAGGCTTATGAGTCTACAACCGGAAAGGTCACTTCAACTGCAGGAAATGTGCTAAAGACAACTGCTGGAGCTGTCGGAAAAGGTGCTGCTTGGACTTGGGAGACTCCTGTTGTTAAGGGCGTCCGTACTACTGTCAATGCCACTGCAAGCGTGATTGAGAAGGGGACGCGCCCCATTCGAGAAACCGAAGCATACAAGGACGTTAAGAATGTTATCGATGATGGCAGCAGTTCAAGATATGGAGGATGGGTAGAGAAGGAAGAGCGGCGAAAGAAGAGAGAGTTGCGTGAACTGAAAGAGGCAGAGAAGACTGGAGGGAAGCGGATGGAAGTACCAATTGAAGATCCCAAGTAAGTTTAATTACCGTCTGGCTACCTTCAATATCTAACGGCAGTAGCGCTGGTACAAACGTGACGCTTCACAAGGATGCCGCCTGGAAAGAATCATGGCGTGACTTCCGAGACTCCAACAAAGTAATGCAATCACTTTTCTCGCTCAAATCATCCTACAACGAATCTGAAAATCCTTTTGTGGCTACAGCTCGCAGTATTTCTGATCGAGTGGCTGGTTTCTTTGCTGAAAATGAGACTGCTATGGTAATCAAGAAGTTCAGAGAAATGGACCCTAGTTTCCAGATGGAGCCTTTCCTGCAGGAGATGCGCGAGTATATTCTTCCTGAAGTACTAGATGCGTATGTAAAAGGAGATACAGAGACACTCAAATTATGGCTTTCAGCAGCGCAGTTTTCGGTCTATGATGCTCTGTCCAAACAGTACACCACTGCTGGTCTCAAGTCGGATGGACGAATTCTCGATATTCGAAACGTCGAGATCCTCTCAGCAAGAATTTTGGATCCTGGGGATGTCCCTGTTTTCATCGTTACATGCAGGACACAAGAAGTCCATGTGTACCGAAACGCAAAGACGAATGATCTTGCAGCGGGCATGGAGGACAAAGTGCAATTGGTTACTTACGCCATTGGTGTCACCCGGGTCCCAGAGGATGTGAATAATCCTGAAACAAGAGGATGGAGGTTGATTGAACTCCAAAAGAGCGGCAGAGATTACATATAGTCCCTCACATCTCACCTTCACCACCTCATCCACCTCGTCCTCCTTTATATATCTGTTCACTTCGTAATCGCTGCAAATTTGTTAGCTGTCTGCATCGCATAGCGCTGAAACTCGGGTTCATCAACGGAAAAGAAGGTCGTTGTATATTATTATGTACGAATGTTAGGCGTTTGTGGCGTTTGTGAACATGGGGAGGCGAAAGTATCATCACAATATATTCTGCAACTAGGGATCTTGAGGAATGATTCTCTACACGCCACTCTGAGGAAGAGAGCCCCGTATGGATGGTGAGGGAGTGATGTATATTAATGTTTGTATTGTATAGAGAATAGAGCGAGGCTATGTGCCGATGTGAGATGATAAGTTGCCGCTTGACTCCTTGATGTTCTATGATTATTTTACGTTTGTGCTTAAATACTTGAAACTCTTTCGTAGCTATCTGCCTAAAGATATTAGGTTGGAAGTTGGGTCCAAATCTTTTTAAAAACTTCAGGGTCCCATGGTGCTGGCGAGAAGACCGGGAAACCTTGTGAGTGACAGTCTAAACGGCAAGGGGTGTTGAATCCACCGTAACTGATGCCATCTGTCGGGTCGCACCATAACTTCTTAGCCACCTAGTAATAGCATCAATATCGACCTCATAGCCAACTAGAACTCTCTTTTTGCCCAGTGTAAGATTATGAAGTGGTATGAAAGTCAAATAAACAGGTATTAATATTACACTACAAATTGATGGACAGTAGTTAAAAAGAAGATCTAGGTATCCGGAAGCGGTATCAGAAAAGTGATGTTGGGGAGGACCGGAAGAATTGTTGAAACTTAGAAGAGACTCAACATGACTCATATCAATCCAGGTACAACAATAACATGTAGGCTTAGCTAGGTTCATATCAAACCTAATTACACTAATACTGCATGGCTTTTAGCAGTTCTTGTAGGGTTATTCAACTAGGTGCCTGGGGGTTAGGAAAACTCAATAGTGGGAAGCCGGGAAACGGTAGAGAAGCTATCAGAATCCCGCGATAGGAGCCATACATAATTTCTGGCTAAAACTATGTAGACAAGGGGCTCTACGTGTATAGTATGCTGAATGTGAAGTGTGAGGAAAATAAACAAGCTATAGATCAAAGTGGTGTTTGATTTTGAAACATTGTTTTGTTCTCAGGTTACACAATGCATATTACATAAGCCATCACATGCTACCCACTCTTATTCGCTAGAATAGCTTCCCGCAACAATGGCATCAGGTACGAATGCGATCCAGGCGACAGTCAGGAAACCGTATCTCAACTCAGAAGAAAGTCAAAGTCAAATTCGCCCACCCCCGCCACTATAAACAAGTTTCGAAACAAGAACTTCCTTGCGCATCCAATTTGCATTGACAAACGGAACTCCTGTCAGCTTTCGGCCACCATCCTATCCCCAGATCCACTGGACAGCTCTCGATATCAGATTTCCTGGATTCCGGCGTTTTAGGACTGACGCCCTGAGGTGCAGTCCTTCATCCGGCGCGCGAATGTCGAATGAATGCAACCTCTAAATCCATTCCTGTGTGCCTTCTTCAAGAGCACCCTTCCGCAGCAGTGCACGCCTGTTCATCACCATGTACGTTTCCAAACTCCATAGGCACACCCATACACTTGCGCTATGATCTAACGGTATCCTAGATTCTGCTAGTACCTACAACTGACGTTCTCCTCACCTCCCGCGACCGCGAATCTGGCGCCCTCTACTCGGATCTCGCAGGCTCTGAGGAATTCCTTGGAAGCCATGTCTTGCGAATCCCAGCAAACTATAATGCGTCGGCGGGAGGGAAGGATGCGCCAAATATGCGTGAGAGTCGGGGGAAGGCAAAACAATATACTACGATCAATGGAAAGACGGTAGTCGTCAAGGACTCTTATGTCTATAGTAACAAGGGTCAGTCATGGATAATTTGGACCTAAGGTTGTAATGCTGATTGCGGATTAGGATTTAAGACTCTCAACCAAGCACAGCTTTTGACTGATACGATATGGTACCCCGACTCCCTAGAGCCAAGGCAATGGCTTGTATACTACATATCGCGGCCTCTACTAGGAATATACGAAGAAATTAAGATTACCCCTGCTCTTCTGCCGACAGGTCAATCAAAAGCGAATTCGATTCTGCTGGTGCAAGCAGATATGAATGGTGATACTACCGGATCTCCGAGCCCGCTGCCAAAAAAGAAGGATATCAAGTCTTTCAATGACCTTCTCAACAACTTTCCGATGATTGCGAGACAAATGCAGCCAGGATTAGAGAGATTATTCAAAGAGTTTAACCATGTATTTGATAAGCCGTTACCACCACCGCCTTCGGCCACAGTAATTCCAGATCCGGTGCCGGATGGACCAATTGCGACGGCGATGAAGAAAGCAAGGTCGAACAGTACCAATTCAGCCCCAAGCTTTCGGGCTAATGGCCACCCTCGGCCACGAGAGCTTGAGGATTTCTTCTGCGAAGATGATGAAGATGTTATGCGAGGAGCTTTGGAAACAGCTGTGACTGCAGCTATCGACCTCTTCCAGATGGTCGACAAGCAACAGTTATCACTTCTTGGAGCAACCACTGATTTGACGGGCCCTGTTGTTGAGCGCCTGATCGAGCGCTATGTGACCGAGCAAGTTCATGACACTATTCTCTACCCAAGACTATGCGCCATGAAACGCAGCGAGGACCTCGAGCTGGAATCCAAAATCCGACAAATGGAATTCCTTGACATTTCTCAAGTAGGAATTCCAATCCAGGGAGGTCAGAGAGCCAAGCACGAATTGACTGTACGTCTTGGACGCGCAGTCGAGGAGTTTCGAAAACTTGGAGTGGCCGGGAGTCCCCAACAAATGATGGACATATTACTCTTGACCCTCAAGACTGTCACACAACTAACAGATCCTCCAAAGCCCTCGGCGAATAGCTTATCCTCTGCTTCCGAAAAGCCAAGTACTGTTCTTACCATTAATGCAGATACTTTAGTATCACTTCTTCTAATTGTCGTTATAAGATCTCAGGTTAGGTATCTTCAAGCGCGTTTGCTTTACATGCGCCATTTCATTTTCATTGATGATGTTGAGAGTGGCGAGATGGGCTACGCACTAAGTACTTTCGAGGCAGTTCTTTCCTACCTAGCAAGAGACTCCGGGGGCTTGCGAAAAGCAAGCCGACGAAATTACAAGCTATGGGAGGCAACGAAGTGTGGCCAAATAAAGGAAATGATGAGAATCATGGAACCAGATAAAGAGCAATCCGAGGATGAGGACGATGGCAGCCACGAAGAAATTGCTGAGGATGTTATTGACGAAAACAAACCTTGGAGCTTTGTCAATGGACACTCTCGTCGTTTATCAAGGAGTAGCCTGGGTAGATCGTCACAGGCATCGACCCTCAATCATGTATATCCTTTCCAGATACAACATGAACAGGAAGAGGGGGAGGGAGAGGGAGAGGAAGAGCGACTGCCACCTTTACGCAGACCGAAAACTGTTACAATGGACACACGAAGCATGTCAAGTAGTTCCGAAATGTCATTTCGTTCAAGGGCGACCACTATCGACTCTATGACGAGTGGCATTGAGGGAGACACCTCAATCGAAAGGCTGTCTCAGACCGAAGATTCCTTTGGTGAATCTGTTCCGATGATGGCCATCCAAAATGCACGCCCCGAGGCATTGCGATACCTCTTGTCTCTCGGTGAATATTTTCCGCCTTACATCGTCCTCGAGGATACCAACAACGAGGGCACAACTCTTTTGAGTGCAGCTGTGCAATTGGGCCACACAGAACTCATAGACATTATCTTGGACTTTGTGTATCGATCCGGGCCAGAGTCGGTCGTTGTGGACTATCTGGCGAAGCAAGATATCAGAGGCCGGAGTGTCGCACATTATCTATTCAACGCGCCTGCTCTGATACCACGAATTGGAAGGTTATTGCCTTGGCGGCAGAAGGATAGGAATGGTCAGACTCCATTATTTGCTCTCTGTCGATCTTATGATCATGGAAACTACAGGCCAATGGTAGAAAATGCCCTCGTGGCTGCGACTAATTCACAAGGAGATGGGCAGCCATTACATGTTGATGATCATATCGATGCCAAAGGCAATACCCTATTGCATATCGTCAACGATCCTCAAATTGCGCTTCGTATCTTGTTACATTGCGACTCTGATGTGAATGCTACCAATGAGAAGAGATTCACGGCATTGATGGTAGCGAGCAAGTATGGAAGACTCGAAATGGTCAGAGTTCTCTTTGGGGACCCTAGGGTCGATCTCTTTGCAAAGGAATTGCGAGGCTTGACAGCCGTTGAGCTCGCCAAGGATGACGATGTGCGAAACCGAATCGATGATTTAATACTATTTTCGTCCCAGCCTGCAGCCGATGGAAGGATAACAGCAGTGGTACGATCTTTCTTTGTCGAAGATGCTACAATTCGCCTCGTGGTTAAGTCAGGGGCTCCGTCTACACACCAAAGCTTTACCGTCACCACTTGTCGACGATCTCTTGCAGACTTTGAACATCTTGCTAAACTTCTGGCTCTCGAAAATCCAGCGTCATGGTTACCATCAATCTCCGGAATGCGCTCTCCATTCCAGTTCCCATCCAAGCCATCACGGGCAGTTTTGAGAGACATCCAGGTGCGCTTAGACGGCTTCCTGAAGATTCTTTTAGCCCATTCAACTTTCAGCACCCATGAGATGCTATGGGAGTTCTTCCTCGTGCCAGACATTCAGTCTGACATGATGGAGCAACGAAGCAAATTGAAAGCGGAGACGCGAATTGAGAAAGTCCGTGAAGAGTATGAGCCGATTGAGGACATTCGTGATGTAGAGCAGTTCATCGATTATGCAAGAGATACAGTCCGCAGTGTCAATTATTCGACAAAGAGTGTTGCGCGTCGGGCCAATATGCTGCGGACTGTGAATACAGGTATGTCTTGAATATGGTCTCATTGAGTTGTTCTAATGTGCTATAGACTTCTTTCATGCTACTGGCCTGGCAACTCGTGCTTTATCAACTCTCGAATTTCTTCCTTCAACTCATATATTGGCTTTAGAGGCTTATGTACAGACACTTGCTCCATTGTCCGCCTCGCCATATACAAACTTCCATTCCACAATTTTGTCGATACATAGTACTATTATTGCTATGTTGCTGTCTCTCTCCCGACCGACATCATTAATATCCTCGATTAACACGTCACGAAAGGCCATTGAACGGTCTTACAACTCGTTGTCCCGGTCCACCCGCTGGCCACTCGGACTTCTGGATGAAACACGGCAGCGCTTGAACGAGGAAAAAGAGGAAAAGGTCAGGAAGACGAAGGAGGAATCCGACGAAGTTGGACGGGAATTAAGATACACCCAGCAAGTCGTCGCATCAGAACTTGCAGGGTGGCAGGACCTACATGAAAAGATGGGAAGAAAGGCTCTAAAAGACTTGGCAAGAGGAATGCTAACAAAAGAGCGCACTGCTCTTGAAGGAATGAAAAGAGCGCTGCGGAAGCTGAGAGTGCAGACTGCTCCCCCTACTGTCCTGTCGTCAAGTCAAGGTTTGCAAACTGAGGTAAATGGTAGCAGTGCAGGTAACTCCTCATCTTCAGAGGAAGTGGTATTATAGTAGGGACTTTTTTGAGCTACGATATTTGTGTTGAATAGATGGGCGGATGGCTTGGGAAACCTTTCGGCGTTGGGTTAGTGAGCGAATGCTTGGGGACGTTGGATTCCAGACAGGCTTTTTCTGTTTCGAGAAGCGTTGCATAGATGCCCAATAATCACAGACTTTACTTTCTTCCTCATTTACCTCCATGATATTTGTGTGCTAACATAATAATCCCCCAGGTTTGGTTAACCGGGGCTGGTGGGATATGCTACCCAAGCTGGGGGATCTGTAGGTCACGTGTGTGGTCAATTGCTCTATCACATAATTAATCAGCACCAAGGTGCAACATAGGTACATGAAGTCGATTATCAAACCAGATCTCGAACATCAATTTCCCTGTTATTTCAAATCGCAGACTCTTTCATATGCTGCTATACGGAACAATGGCTAGGCCAGCAAAAAGCAGTTTAGATTCGGAGAGCAGTAGCCAACTGGCATGCGAATTATGTAGTAAATCCTACTAGGGACGTACATACTGACTTTTAATTCCCAAGAAACTCCCTAATGACTACACCTTCTACCGCTAATCAGCTAGATCTAAGCGATTTGCTCATACGCCATCGATGGCGCCCTATATTGACATCGTTCCTAATATCGCAGTCCTGCCTCTAACCTCGATAACCATTCTCTGCGAAAGTGGTATGGATATTAGAGAATAGTGTTGATTTTCCAAGCGAGCGATGGATGCTAAGAGGCAGAGGTTAATCGGACAATTTGCAAGTGACACAAATAATCGATTCTTCTGGGATCAGATGCTGACCTTTCAGAAATCCGACCTACCAGTACATGGAGCAGTGGGATGCACTGCATGCCATGCTAATTTGTGAGGAGTTGGAGCTCAGAGAAACGATTTCTGAAGATTCCCAGTCATCGAAACAGGATCCTTACATCCGAGGGCTTCGTTCACCTTTTCTTCTGAAAGTAAATCTTGGATTTGCCTCATTTATTCCCGCTTTATGTCGCCAGAGCAAATTATTCAAACATCCAGAACTTGTGTCAAGTACCTATGTTCCTTTTATAAATGACCCAATGCTACTATAAAAACTATCATGAACTTTGCAGCCCGGACATCATAGTCTCCTCCGACCTTGAACCGGTTTTTACATCGTCCTCGCCAGACTGGGCCCGCTGGATGAAAACTGAATCTGTAAGGCGGATGATGTTTCTAGCCAACATGCTCAATTTCTACAACAACCACAATTACAGTACAGGTCAGCAACCAGCGTACTACGAAGCACTTAACGATGAGCTCATACTTAACATGCCATTGCTATGTAGTCAGGTCGCATGGCTAGTGCGTAATGAATACGGCTAGAGGGTAGTGATGCAAAATTCGCCACTGATTTTAGAAAGTAGTGGCGCTTCAGGTGCCAATGACCCAGAAAATGGGGCACAAGCATCTTTGAAGACAGTACTTACCAACTTTTCGAAAGATGATATCCAAGCTGAATCCAGCAAACACGCTAGATCCAGCAACTCTATTAAGCTAAGAAACCTTGTCGTCCTCCACGCCACTGAACAATTCGGCATACCTACCGTTTCAATCTAGACCAACCTACCTGCTCTCGTTAACAGTTATTGTTAATATTGCAATAAGTACTGCTTTCAGCTTGTTGGATCAGAGGGTTCTTGTGCCAGTACTGAATATATCGGAACAGCTGATTAATTGATAATAATGAATGGTGTTGAGAGATAGTAATCTCTCCAGATGTTCTAGGCTACACTACAATAGACAAGGCGTCGTATCCTGAACTGACACAGCGCAATCCGTTGGCGGCCTCGGCTGCTATTACGACAGCGTTGTGCGTATGTCTCATACTCAATAAGTCATATGGGGGTATGGAGCTGTGGGGAGAACTATTATGTTTTGAAAAGCATAGCCAGGGGGTGTTATAGGTCAGCTGCAAACTTTGTAAGAATAGATTTGCCCCTTCTGAAAAGACTACTCATACTTGTTTGCACCAAAAGATCTTATCATGCAGTAAAACAGTTCGTGGCTTCCTAAAAGGAGCATTCCTCTTCTATAAGGCTATAGCATAGAAGCAGCTTGTGCCACGTTGTAATTATTTTCTATCCTGATGGCGGGTTTATTATACCTCACCTAAATTTGAGCCCTTTCTTTCTTTTCCTTAGCGATTAGTTTATCGAATAATAATACAAATACTTTCACTCGCGAAGAATCCAAGATAGACTAGCGGGTTTAGTGACATTCGAATTGCCTAGGTAAACGTGGGTATTAGCTGGTCGTGACATTTCCCCATTTTTGCCAAAAACCAGGCACGAATACCACGCGAGACCGCCATAACGGGTGAATAGAAATATAGAGAACAGTGTAATAGGTGCCGCGTCAACATGTCGAACTTGTGTTGCAGTCTTTGTAAATTGCGTAGCAGTGCCACTGTCCTGTCGGCCTGGATCCATAATAGTATTTTGGTAAGCACTTTCCTGAGTATTTAGGTGAGGACACCTATGTTAACCCCCGTACTGTGCAGCAAAATGTATAGCTTTTAACCTGCTAAGATTTGAGGCTCTCCGAGGTAATAATAACACCAAGGCTCTACCCTGTCAGACTTCAGCAATATTTTGCAAGTCCAATCAGTTTCTAGGGATTCTCCGGGTTTCCGCAATACCTCAAATTCGTTTGTTTTAGACAGAAGTTAAATATCCTTCTGTGAGCAAAATCATTATTAATCCACTTATCGGCCACTAATATCCTAGTGCCCTTGCTGCTAAAGTTGGTAGGTGTTGTAAGCAATTAAAGCAAGTCAAGTATTTCTCGCTAAAGGCTTGGTAGGGGAAAGCGGATAGGCGAGCTCCCGCTTGCGCCTCAACCGGCGAAGCAACAAAGAGGTAAGCAACCTAGCGGCAACCAGAATAGCCGCTGACATCCGCCACTCATCTAGGCCCGACATTCCAACAGATGTGTGGATTTATTCTCCAAATAGCTGAAAGAGGTCGCCGTCTGACGATAGCTAACAATAGCCGCATTGGGCTTGATGCAACTATTAGTCAAATAGAAAGAGTATATGTACTGTGGAATCCACCCTTTACTTTCCTCATCAGCATCAATAACAATCACTTCACTTTCATATCTCCAACTTTTCATTCTTATTTCCTTTATCTATTTCATTCGAGTTATTACACATTCTCTCAACTTCCGTCTCATCCCTTTTTTACCAACAAAACTTTTCCAAACCTCCGCACACCACACAAACCAAAACTACTGATTCACCACTCTCAACCACAAAAATGCAGTTCACAGCGTCTCTCATCGCCACTATGGCTCTCTTCACCTCTCTCTCCCTCGCCGCCCCTGCATCATCATCAACCACCTCAAAGACAATCCGCATCCAGCTCAATGGCATCTCCGGCGAAGACGCAACACAGCACGAGGTCCCAGTCGACAATTCAGCTTTCTCCCTCAACGTTGCCAGTGACATTTTCTCTGCTCAGGTCATTGATCTGGAGGGATTTAAGTTTGCTAGCTGCCAGGTGTTTAGTGATTTGAACGGACGGATCTTCAGCAGTGAGGTTTCGTTTACTACCGAAGAGACTGAGCTTTTGCTGGGTAGTGTGGGAACTGTTCCTGTTGGGTCTGTGAGATGTCAGGCTCAGTAAATGCAATGTTTAAGTATGAGCAGGATGGGAGTCGGACAGTAGATATCGGGTGTTGGAGAGCTTGCGGCATTGCATTGGTGTTTTGGTTTTTGGCATAACTATGGGCCTATGGCTCGACGACCTTCCTTGATACGTGGTATATGCCGCGTCATGCGATGATATTAGTAAAGTAATCACGATCCTTACACCTTGAAAATACCAAACTAGTGCTCTGAAATAATGTGCTATCCCCGAATATTCCACGTTTGTTTGATGTTTTCGGTAGTATGATATTATTCCAAGAAAAGAAGAAACCGCAAGACTAGAGCCCTGAGAGCCCTGAGAGCCCAGAAATACTGACACCCGTACATCCGCTGACGTTTGTGTAAGAGACCCCTATTTTGTAACTTGGCTCTGTGCTAAAACCGCTTGTAGAGGTACGGCTTGCACCTCCGCGTCTTAGATTAACACCCCTCAGGGGTAAATCTGATAGTTCAAATGATGTATTCGATATACTGGGTCTCGAAGATGGAAGAGTAGCAAGGCTTTGAGGGAATTCATGCAATGACTCATTTATATCTGAATGACAAGAGATATCAGATGCTGCATATTGGGGTTCGGGGCCTTTATTCTGAAGGAGATCCAGTACCATTTTGAGTTTTGCCTGAAGAGGTTCCATGGGGGTAGATTCTAGCGGTGTAGGCGGGAGCAGTGACACAAGCTCCATATAATCACTCTGGAGGAGCTCAATGAATTGGCTGTCGTGAACTCCTGAGTTGAGTACACACTCGTAAGCGAGAAGGATTTGGTCGGCACTGGATTCCAGTCTTCGTTGGTTTTTAAGAACAATACCAAATCTTTGGTGAGCCTTTGCTTCTTCAACTCCATGCAGCCAAGTATTTAAATGTCGGCCAGGGTTAAGGAGATCCTCGTACATGTATTCTGCCGAACGCACCATCCCGTGGAGAAAACACTGGTGTGCCATTGAATACCCATGAGCATAAAGTACTTGAAAAAACTGATCTACCGAGTTCTTTGTAGTTGCTTCCTCTATAGTAGTCATCAAGTCAATCATGACTAGATCCATGAAAGTCCAGTCCCTAGGGATCACTTTCAGGTAAAGTGACTGAATTGGATCGAAACGCCGAGAATTTGTACACATTGGGGACCCAGCAAACTCTGTGATGAAGCCAGTGAGAGCACGAAACAGTAAGTACCTTCCTTCATCGGTGCGAGATGCATCAGAAAGGACCATTCCGAGGAATGATTGGACGTCAATATGAGCGTGCCTTTGCAAAATTCTGCGGCAATGGTGTTCGGCTTCCTCGAAATCACCATTTCTGTGGCATGATTTACCAACTTCGAATTCGAGCTCCAGGGTTGGAGGTTCAAATTCTCCATTATTAATCTGACAAATAGCAAGTTTCCCGCTAAGATCAAACAATTCTTCTAAGATAGTCGACTCCGAAGCCTGATCTTTTGCTTCGTCGCCTATCCCAGGAGAGGTTTCCAGGGAGAATTGAATTCCAATGTATAATACATCCGGGGAGAAGAAATGGGTTGTAGAGTGTTTCGAGAACTCTGAACTGCCTTGCTGGGGGTGGCTCAAAAGGTCTGTAATTTCTAATAGTACTTGCCTTAGTCTGGCAAGCATGGTGTCGTGGTCATCTAACCGATGGCTTGGAAACTGCAAATTCCAGGGGAAATTCTCATCGCACGTATATCTATCGATCAATGAGATAGATGTCGCACCAAAAATACTGGCCGTGGCTGTCGTGATATCTTCGATACTGGGTGGAGAACCCGTAGTCGAGTCTGAGATAGCACAGGACAAGAAAGAGCTTTGGAATAGAGGTGTGAGGTATGCGGAGAATTCTACAGAGAATGCCTGCATAATTTTAGACTTGGTTTTAAAAAGGACTAGTTCAATCTTACCTCTGAGAACAGCTCTTCATTGTCTAGATTTGTTGGACCACGAAATTGTAATGACTCAGCACCCTCAGAAATTTTCTAACGCATTTAGATATATCCTAAATAAACAACATGCCTATGCTTACCTCAGAGCACTTATCCATATCTAAAGATCTATTGCTCTTCCTTATCATGGTACTTTCGCAAACCTCCTAAGCTTATTTAGACCTTGTTCTGGCTACGAAGAGCTGATTATTACCTCGGAAGAGTCATCTTCATTGACAGAGCGAGGGGTGCGGTACATAATATAACGAGGTGTTGCTATTGTCCATTATTAGCAGCATATAACAAGGGGTTGCGAATAGGTGAACATGCCAACACTAGGTGACAGTTCTCTAGCATTCCCTCTTTTTTTTGCTCTTTCTAGTTTCTCGGGCTCAACCCGACGCTGCCAATACGTAAATTCGGTACTCTTGCCTTCTGAGGCGCGCTGCTGCTCTTTGGCGATCATGATCTCCATATCCTCATGCTTTACCTTCTTAACAAAATGCCATGCGTCTAATTGTTCCTTCCATGTTCGATCACTGCATGGTTATTTTAGCTGGGGCAAGGACGTTGAGGAACAACCCACCAAGCGTTAAATGATTCAAAGCCAGGAATGAGGGATATCATAGTTTTGGTAGTCTTCAAATCGTTATCCTCATCCATATAAATCCGATATATATCTGCCTTCATCATTTCCCAGTCACTCCCACGCTTTCTTTTCCGGGCTGGTCTCAGGTCTTCCTGCCCTAGGGCCGGATTGGTATATCTGACATACTTATGATCCATGACGAGCTCGAGGTGGACAAAGAATTGATAGCAAAATTTGCTAGGGAAAATAAGTCATGGGAACGAGGAATTGCTGGAGTACGAAGGAAAGAGCTGACTGAGGAACGGAACAGTCTTCTTTTAAAACGGTTTGCGGTCGTCTTTAACGAGAATCACGACAGAATACTCATCCAGGAGTGCAAGTGGCTAAACACGAAGACGACGCCACTTTCTGCAGCGACTAAGAGGGCCAACCTCCTTACATGTGTGCCGGCTTATGAGGCTTATTCTTGAACCACTGAGGCTCTCAACACAAAAGTGCATTCCGCTTTGGATGTAGGGTGGAAGTCGTGGATTGGCTGGAGAGCCCTGCAGCCATTGTTTCGCAGTATACAGACGATTGCGCCCAGTTCCATGTAAGATCAACCCCAGTCTAAAAGTGCACTTGGAGATCCAGGTGCAAATGCTTCTGCATGGATTTTAGAGCCTACCAATAGCATACCATTTTCAACTTGATCCCATTCGACCCCCATAAGGTTTGGATTGACCATTAGAATGTTGTCACGCATGTGATAGTAATCGCTCCAATTTGCAGCCACCAGGAGATTATTGGTTTTGGTTTTTTTTTTTTGATACCATAGCCTCAATACCTCAAGCACGATCACTTTTTGTGTGTTATGGGCTCAAGTTGAGGCTGAGTAAACGCCTGCATCGAACAGTGAAACCTACGCTAGGTCGCGCAGGCGAGCCACACATGTAAAGGGTCGGAGAAGGCTGACGGTTACCTTGCGGCTAGCTGGTATACTCTCTCATCGGATTTTTAGAATACGAGTATATTTAATATATGCCGTACTGAATTAAGTGTTCTAAACAACAAATGGGTTACTATCACCGCTTACTCAATCTGAGTTTTAAACCCTTATCCTGACTATCCCGAACATCATATACACCATTCATTTGAAGAGTCAAGACACTGATGCTGTCTCTCATCGTCGCATCAAGCCTACTTTCTAGCTGAGCCTTCGTTTCTAGAGCTCCAGATGTCGTTTTTGACGGCACAGCTTCAATCCGATGGTTATGGAATAGCTTTAGGAAGATCGCTGAGAATTCTACCAGTGCCATTTTCTGACCTGGACACACCCTAGGCCCAGCAGACCAGGGCACATAAGTCCCCTTAGGTGGTTTGAAGACTGGCGAACTTTCCGTCGATGGATTGATCCAGCGCGAAGGCCGGAAAGCGAGCTCATCCGTCTCGCTCTCCTCTTCATTTTCAGCAAGATTGAGGTTTCGCCACACAGCCGGATCTATGTGCAGACCAACAGTATTGATATAGATTGTGGTTTTCGGTGGGAAGTAGAACGTTCCACGTGAGGTCTGAATCTTTTGTGGCGTTTTCGTCATTTTTGCCAAGTGGATGACTGGAGGGAACAGGCGAAGAACCTCAAACATGCAGGCTTGGACGCGGGTTGCTTTGGGGAAGATAGCTGTATAATCTAGATCAGCGGAGCTGTCGTCGGGTATGATATCATCAATCTCTTCGAATATCCACTCTTGCCATTTAGGATATCTTGCTAATAAGACAAGAGCGTATGCGAGCGTGTTAGCAGTTGTGTCAAATCCAGCTGCGGTGAAGATAAATAGGTTTCCTAGCATCTCTTCTTCGGATAAAGCCTTGATACCTTTTAACTCTCCATCGCCCTGTTCCGAAGCATGCAACAACTGGGACATTATGTTGCTCCTTGTTTCGCCGTGTGCGGCAATGGTGCGCTGGCGTTCTTGGTCAAGTAGGTTCCGTGTGTGTATAGGAAATTCTACAACAGCATAGCCAAGTGCTTTCAAAGTCTGATATCCAGGTAGAAAGCTCGGGTAGTTCGAGAGGAACCAGTGGGGAAGGATAATTGGACCAGCAACACCTTCAATGACATGCTTGACGGCTTCGATGTATGTCATCTTGAAACCAGGGCTCGGTTTCTCACTAGCATTGTCATTCCATTCGACGCTAGTACCCATACCGGCGCCACTAAGGACGTTGATCGTGATCTTCTTCATCATATCGAAGATGCGGTTGGTTTCTCCTGCGTCAGTGTGTCCAAGGACTTCATCCAGCAGGCCTTGAGTTTGGTGAGTGCTTTCACTGAAGACTGTCTTGGAGATGCGCTCATTAATAACACTAGCCACAATCTTCCGTTGTCTCGACCAAGAATCGCCATTACTAGTTAAAACGTTGGACCCGAATTTCCCCATGAAGAGCTCCGTGAGGTCAACAACCATGAAATCTTTCGGCCGGGCGAGTATCTCAGTTATGATCTCCGAGTCTCGAGTAGAAAGTTCGAATTTACCGGGGGTCACTATTACATATGACTTGTCGTTCCCTTGAGGAGCAGCATACTGTTCGTATGGACGAAGCTTCTCATGAAATTCGAAGCCATAAATTGTTAAAGAGAGCCGATCATAGATCCATTTTGGCATGTTCCTGATGAGCCATGGACGTAGCGGAACAGATGTAGTCATCCAGAAGAAAGAATTCTGGTCGAATGGAATGATGAAGTACGGGAAACCTGACTTCCTAGCATCATTGAAGTTTACAAGGAGCCGATAAACGAGTGAGGAAAGGTATACAAAAACAAGCGAGACGACGATAGTTATAAATGAAGGCATTGCGAATCTGTCCGACTGTGTACTTCAGAGTCTTTGGCAAAAGATGATTGTGTAACGACACGTGGGATAGAAATAAGGTTGCGGATTGCAGGAGGTCGCAGGTTGAAAGGAAGCCCCTTCTCGCTCTCGTCAGCACTAGTGCAGTCAAGGCCAAGCCAATTGGCATGCAAATATGGACCAATTAAATTGAAGCGCTCGTTACTATCAATTTGGGATTCCGCCATGTTAGTTGGAATGAAGGGCCATGAAAGTAAGTATTTTAGCCATGTCTTATTTTCCGACAAACCAGAAGAGTTGTTGGTTTTCCGAAGACAAATTTACGGCACCATCTGGAAGTGCGAAAATATTCGCAGAAAACCTCCCCTGAATCATTGAACCTGTGAGCAACAATCGTTTACATCTCCCAAAACATATAGAAATTGATTGTTAGTCTTTGTATCCCTTTGCCATAGCATATGTAAATAAGCAGTGCTGACGTTGTTCGATTGTCAAGTGTTGGTGTTGGTTGGGTTTCGAATAGGCTACTCAAGCTTGGGCTAGCTATATTCAATTGTACTTCGCTTCCATGAACGGTTTGATAGCTCATTCGAAGAATTGGATGACTTCTCATAGTTTTGGGCATCCAAATACTTAGGGTTACCTTGTTCGCCCATGAAAAATGTGTTTCGGCGTTATAGGTATTCCTCGGAGGTAAATACCTTGCACACTTCGTAAATCGTCTGGGCGCACACACACACATATATAAACAGAATATATTTTTTAAAAATGATTTCATCTAGCAGCGTGCACTGCCTATAAATATTCCTAATCTTGATGCATAGGTACTAATTCGCCATTCTGAAAATTGAACCCATGACCTAGAACTCACCGTTTTAACTGCACCATTTCCCACTAGCTTTCTGAACGCAACGGGAGAGTAATTGGGATCATTGGTTCACGAGAATATTTTCTTGACTATGAATTCTCGGACTTTATGGGGTACCTGTCAAACACCACATTCAACGTCCCAGAAAACAAAGTATCACCAATAAAAACATGCCAGAAGATTTCGAAGGGTGAGAGTTGGAACTATGGAACGACGGTAAAGTGGCTAGTAAATGGGACGTATCGTGAGGCAAGTTCTTGATTGCTTGGTGGATATTTAGTGGGTTTTATCAGAGGAGTAATGCGATGTTAGAAAGTATAAGGAACTCGAGGGGTTATTATGTTGATGAGGAGGGAGTTCTGCAAAGTGTAGGGTTAGAGAGCCATAGGAATATCCTCCTGGACCTGGAAACTTACGTATCTTTTAGATAAGATCCTATCAAGGTAGAGAGAGGTTGATGACCAGGGACAAGAAGGGTGAGGAGACTTGAAAAATATTAAACTACCAGCTGGTGAATAGACATTAATAACCCATCTATTCGCGAATGCTTTCTTGAAATATTTACAGATTTAATCCGCTAGACCGAACATATTGGACCTGACAAAAGTAACTACATGATCTAGATGGAAGAAAGGAACATTGGCAGCTCGTATATGAATATGTTGAAGAATACAAGATAACTTTGAATATTCGAAACAGTTACCGCAAAGCAAAGAGTTATTACCTCGCTCAATAGTAGACAGTATTAATACCTTTTAGTATACTTCAAAGTCAAACACCTACCAAGTTAAAAGCAGCAACCGACGGCACTACCCTTCAAAGCCCCTCATCAATCACCATCTCTAAACTAAGATAGTTTTCTTAATATAACATATACTATTGGGCTACTAATTACTTAATATGAAACAACCAAGTTGTCCTGGTATCGTGGATATTGGGGATTTGGTGGATACTTAAGTTGAAACGTGGTAACGGTGAGGAATACCCAGATCAAGCGCTTGGTCAAGCACCTTTTCGTCTTGGACTTCCTTTCGCCTTAAATCACTTTGATTTAATATGCCCAATGAGCTAGGTAGTCATGAGTAAATTATTTAGGGAAAGGAAGGGTTTTAAGAGAAAAAATACGTGGGGGGAGTCGAATTATTTCATACCCAACAGACCATTAATTCTACTAGTGCGTGTACATTCACTCACTACTAGAATTCTTTCCGAGGTATATAAGACTTGATTAGCAGTCATATTTTGACACAAACACGTTATTTTCCCACAATGTGAAAAGGGTGGAATTGATTGAATGGTTCCAAGCATATTTTATTCTCGTAAGCCAGAGACATACCATCCCTATGCGTCGTCCCATCATGTCATCGTTCCATCATAAACCCCTTTTGAAAATCTGCCAAACCCATTACCCGCACCCAAACCCATACTCATTTCTACTCTCATACAAGACCTTTATGTCTTAACATCTGGCTCAGTGCGACCAATATGCTCCTGGAATTTCAACAATTCCGTCGCAAACGAGATATCTGCCTTCAAGAAATCCTGAGCATCTTGACCATAGGTGCTTGCTTCGCTCGAGTGCTTCTCGATATACAAGCGAATGGTGGCACCTGAGCTACCTGTTCCAGAAAGACGAACAACGATACGGGAGCCGTCAGAGAATTTGACATAGAGACCTTGGTTTGCGGAGACACTGCCATCGAGATCGGTGTAGGAGAAGTCGCCAGCGTCTGAAACTGTACGATCTATATTTTTGTTAAAAAGAGTACTGGTGAGGAGGGGGGGGGAAAGAACTTACCTGCAATCTTGGAACCAATGAATGACTTATCTGCGATCTTATCATTTAAGTCCTTAACAACCTTGGCAGCACCTTCGCTGCTGACGTTCTCATAGTCGTACCTGGTGAAAAAAGTACGGCCATAAGTAGTCCAGAAGTCATGCTGGATCTTGGCGATACTTGGAGTGACATCCGGGTGTGCCTCACCAATACCCGCGATAATGTTGAGCCAAGCAACAACAGCCCAGAGACCATCCTTTTCACGGATATGGTTACTACCAGTACCAAAAGACTCCTCGCCGCAAATCGAGAGCTTGTCGGCATCAAACAAGGCACAGAAAAATTTCCATCCGGTGGGTACTTCATAGCAGTTCAAGCCTTGGGCCTTTGCAACGAGGTCAACGGCACCAGAAGTTGGCATACTACGAGCAAGACCGTAGACACCTTGCTTCTTGAAATATGGGATGAGCTTAGCATGGTGGGCAATGATGGCTAGACTGTCGCCAGGTGAGACGAAAGCATTGGCGCCGTAAATCATGTTGCGGTCTCCATCTCCGTCGCTAGCAGCACCGAAATGAATATTTCCCTTGTCGACAGCTTCAACTAGAGAGTGTGCATATGTCAAGTTGGGATCTGGGTGACCACCATTAAAATCTGGTGAAGGAATGCAGTTTTGAGTGCTTGAGCTTGGAAGACCGAATTCATCCTCGAAAATAGCCTTTCCGTAAGGTCCAGTAACACCAGAAAGGGCATCGAACAGGACCTTAAAATCGGTATGTGATTGGAAGAATTTCTTGATCAGAGGGAAGTCGAAGATATCCTTCAGCATCTCAACATAATCCGAGACTGAGTCAATGACCTCCACTTCCAAATCGCCATATGTTTTGGTGCCAATTGTGGAAATGTCAACATCTGGGATATCTGCAATCTTGTATGAGGTAAGGCTTTTCGATGTAGCGAAGATCTTGTTTGTAACAGATTCTGGAGCTGGGCCACCATTTGCGAGGTTGTACTTAATACCAAAATCGTTCTTTGGCCCTAATTGGCAGGTGTTAGCTTGTGGCCAAAGAGTGGGAAGATTGGAAGGGAGCTCACCTCCGGCATTGTGACTGGCAGTCAACAAGATGCCACCAGTAGCCTTTCGCTTTCTGATAACATGCGAAGCTGCAGGAGTACTCAAGATACCATTCTGACCGATTAGGAGCTTCTTGACACCATATGCAGCTCCAATCTTAGCGATCAACTGGACGACCTCTGGATTCCAGTACCGCCCATCACCACCAATGACCAAGAAGCTGTCTTTTACTCCTTCGGGAATTGACAGGAGAATACTGGTGATGAAAGATTCACTGTAGTGATCTTGTTGAAAAACGACGACTTTTTTCCGTAGACCGGAGCTGTTGAGCTGTTGTTAGCTTCGTTGCGTGGAAATTGGGTGATAGCGGGGTCAAACTTACGTTCCCGGCTTCTGATCCGTGAAAGGTGTGATGGAAACTTCTCTAACACTCATGATTGCTGTGATATGATTTTACTTTGAATTGGAAGCTTTGTGGGAGGAACAGGTAGGTTTTAAAAGTGTCAAAATCAGAGGAAGCTTCAATTGGGACAAAACAAGAAGGCGGTGATCAGCGTGGGGCGTTCGTTGAGCGCCGTCATTGCCACCGAATATTTTGGAGGGGTTGCGCTGGGCTTGCAGGCCCCATGAGCCAACCACGATGATAAGAATGCGCCACCAATCAATAAAATATTGACACTGGCAAAAGCAACCAGCGAAATATTTCGCTGATATTCCAAAGGTTGTTTTCCTGCCATGATTTGTTTATCCCTGTAGAACGTGTTCCTGCTTTTGCTTCCTAAGAGCATTCCGGAGAAGAAAATTGTATTGCAAGGCGGGTTGGTTCATGGAATTGTTGTGAGACATTTACGGCGGGATGAACCCTATTTGAAGCCTCGACGAGAATGTCTCTCCTGCTTTGGGCTATCGATTTAATTTAAAGGATGGCATGTTATCTCTGCGATTATCACATGCTCCGCCCCCTCAGGTAACCTATGCCATTATGGCATTGTATTCCCCGCCCAGGATTTCAAGATAATTCGAAAGAGCCCTATGTTCTCGTAGTAGATATCGAATTTAAAGCCACCACGGTAACTAGAGTCCGTATCTCAATGCGCCGGTGCTGTCATTCCGGCCCTAAGGTTTGAACACCAATGGAAAGACCCCGTTTTGCTTCTCAAGATAACAATCCTCGATCTCTTAAGTCGCAAACTCAGTCGTTCTTTTCTCAATAAGGAGCAATATCCTCACCAACCGGCGCAATCCTCCGTTCAACCTTCCTCCTATTCTCAAAAATAACCTTCTTATAATACCTCGCCTCTTCAATACTCTCCAAAATATCCTCCCTCGCCTGATGTAAGCCCCTCTTCCTCGGCGCCCCCGCCAAAACCCTCTCATCGCACCATCTCCTCGTCGCCTCTTTCAACGTGCTAACATCCAATATTCGGTGACTTAGATGATCGTGTACTTTCTTGTAGGGCTCTTTTCGTAAGAAAGCCTTGTCAGCGTGCACGCTGCTGCCAGCTAGGAGGGCGGCTTTAGGGTCAGGTATGAAAGATTGGATATAGTTGAAGAGATCTGAAGCAGCTTCTTCGGGGGTCGTCTTCGAGTCAATGACAGCCTTGGTGAGGCCTGAGTTGCCGTGGGTTTTCGTGCACCACTCGTCCTGTTTTCTCCCCCGTTAGTCTTGTCTTGATGTGCTTAGTAGAGGTTCATGGAAGAGTAAAATCATGTACCATTTTATCCATTGTTTCCTTCTCCTGGTGAATCACTGCTCCCCAACCCTTCTCGTCCAGCACATCTAAGTTCCCATTCGTGATTATGCAAAAGATCTCGATTATCACATCGTTGTCGACGTCGAGACCTGTCATCTAGGTGTGTGAGCGTGGTGATGGTTGGTGGTGGAGGGAGAGGCGTGTACCTCGCAGTCTATCCATACGAGTGGGTAGCTGGTGTCAATTTCGGCCGTCATGTTTGTGTATGGAGATAGAGCGATGGAAGAGGAAATAGTTGTCGAGAGAAGATAAGAGTTTGGAGTTGTATTGTTGTATAAGTAAAGCTTGAAAAGTTGGCGGGGACCCTGGAAAGTTGTCGCAGCCTCGCATGTCAGACAAAGGTATGATATCAGACAACAGCAAACGGAACCAAGACGCTGCACGTGATGGATTTCCTGGGAGAAACAAACCGCTTAGAGATCAAGGTAGATAAAACTTAGAATAATTTTTAATCCTTTTTTATTATTATTTAACATCCAGACATAACCAGCATAAACTAGCATATACTATTAATCATTCCAACCCCCCAAAGAGAACCGACCAGCGGTCCCCTTTTGCCGCCCTAACAGGCATACCTCACACCTCTCTTCCCCAACTCCTTCCGTCCAACAGCCTCCTCAGGCCAGACCCATCCTCTCGCTCTCTTCGCCTCTCTCTTCTCTGCCAGTTGAGGTTCTGGGATCCACTCATCCTTTGGCAGACACTTTCTCCTTGTGCCCTCGGCAGGTGCACCAATCTCGCTCTTCCACCCGCATTGGCCAGGTAGGGTATCGTCTCTCGCAAGCATGTGCAGATACCACAGTGCCATCAGTGCAGTCATCTTTGGGCTCTTAGGAACGATGTTTTCTTCTCCAGCATCGACGAAGCTTCCCTCAACTTCCTCAAAAGTCATACTCTGGCTCTCATGTGTCGCAAGCTGAATAGTCTGTATCTCGAGATATCCAAAGTGTGGTACATTCTCAGCACCGTTTCGGACGACGACCAGTTCGATCTCAGTCATTATGAATCCGTATCTGCATCCGTTTTCCCGCATGTGGCGGTGGAGGTGGGCGAGTCCGCGGAGGTATTCCACTTTTCGGTGGTTCCCTTCTACTCGCATACCTGTGTTCCATCTATCAAATGACTTTACCAATCCAACGACTCGTCCGAGGCCACGACCGTAGATGAGTTGAGAAGTGTCGTCCGTGTAGTTTGAGATGAATGAGGGATCGGTGGTACCCTTTGCTGAAGAGCGCATCATGATATGTCTTGAGCCGAGAGATAATGAGAGCGCGGCATTAAGCTTGGTGCCATAGAATGTATTGTAGATGTTGTGTAGTTCGAGCTCAGTTTCGGGTTGGAGACCTGTGCGGGGTGGGGTGGGGAACGTCAAGGTTGGGAGGGAGATGCTGAGGAGGGCGTTGAGACCTGGGATAGAGTTTATGGTGGTGGTGTTGAAGGAGGTCCAGGGGCGGATTTGCCGGATGTCCCACCAGAAATGCTTGGTATTGCTGTCGCGGAGGTGGATGTTGATTTGTCGGACGAGAGCTGGCGCGGGATTAGGTGATGTGAGGTAGTTCATGAGGGTGGTATTATTGCCGTCGTCAAGCGAGCTGATCGTCATATCCTCGAGCATGATGCTATTTTGGAGAGGCGAAGGTGTACGCTGGGGGGTTTGATAGTAGTTTTGTGGCATGAATGTCTCGGCCTGGGTACTGGTTGCTGAAGGCATATATACTGGGAATTGTCTGTAGGTTGGGAAACCATATTTTTCTAATGTTTGGCCATCAAGGCTAACGCTGGAAGCTCTTCTCTCATTTTGTGGAGCGAAGGTGACCGGGGAGCATAAAGTAGACATTGAACGAGTGTGGGATGGGAAGTCACTGTTGGTCATGAAGGAGATTGACTCTGGGTTGGTGTAACTTCTGGTGTGCGATGGCTTGAAAGGGGTCCTGGAGGGACCGCTTGGGTTCCTCTTGAATCTCTTGGGTGGGGAGTGAATTTCTTGATCTTGTGGGCGGATCTTGGGCAAGAGGAGAGGACCATGTTGTCTGATAGGCGAGCGAGCCGGGGTTGTGAAGCCTGTGCCGACTGGCTCAGGTGATGATTCTTGAGAGTACATTGAGACGTGAGAACTTGATCTGCTGTGACCGATGGCGTACGAAGCATCATTCAGCGACTCCTCGAAAGAGTAATGTGGTGGTGTTGTTGGGCCAAAGGAGAATGAGTAGTCGAGTGACATCTTGTCTGCTACCAGACTGAAGCATGTTAATCATTGGCCAATAAAAGGGTATAACCCGACACTTACGCGTGGAAAGATGGGTATGGGAGGGTGTCAATTAGACACTATCAATTAGTGATAGAAGGAGTCCGGCTCCAAAATGGTTTGTTAATGGAAGAAGGCAAAGAGATTCGTGAAGAGCGAAACCTGACAATAGTCAAGCTCTAATAATGAGACGCTGGGAAGCAATAGAACACTGGACTGTCGAATGAACAAAAACCAACAAGATCCTGAGGCGATTGGAGATACTTATCCTCATCGCCTGGAAAGAAGCAGCACAGCCCAATACTCGGAAGCCATACAAGGGTCGCACCGTCTAAATCAAGGTGAAACGTGGAGAAAATCATCTCACCTTCACCAGAATCGTGTGTAGCAGGCCGAGTCGGTTTCTGGTCGAGGCCAAACGGCCAAATGGTTCGTTCCTCAGCAAGCGCTGGAAAGGCCTCATCTCTATCGGGACTAAGAACCCTAGGTTTCTATGCACCGGATATGCAGTGTCTCTGACTCATTTTTAGAAGCATGCAGAGGCTTGTAATTCGGTACTAGTAGCGTGGGGAGAAATCCATCGCTCCGAGGATGAATATGCGGGCGCGTCAACACGATCGGCTATGGACATGTTGTGAAGAGTTCGCGGGGTGCGCATCTGCGGTGTCGCGTGGCAGCAAGCTGCTGGAGGCGCCCGCGTCACCCCAACGTGCGAACCCTCTCCAAGTGGCCCGATACTTTGCCCTACATTGCCATACATTGCGCAACTCAACTTGCAGTACCGGTCACGGCGAAGGCAAGAGTACCGTGACACTCGACGTTTGGCTGTTCTTTGAGGATATTTTTGGCTCAGCGGCTGCTTAATGAAACCCCTGCATTGCCTCTATATTAAGAGCGCTTGAAGCCAGAAGAGAGACCCATCAATGCCGCGCCTTCAAGCGCCGCAATCTCCCTTTTGCCGACCTAGATGCACCTTGAAGCGCTGGCGAGGTACCTGAGGAGTGCCCTTGAGTCCCGCTTGTGTTGGAAGTTCTTGTCGTCTGTTCTCATCTCGCGTCTCCATGTTGGCGGCTACGTGAGATTTTCGTGTTTAGCGAAAAAGGACCTCTCACCCCCTATTGGCTTTCCACCACATGCAGATTAAACGAAGCTCCCCGGTTGCTTCCCGACGCGCCGCATATGGCAAAGACAACCTAAAATCCACACAACGTCTCTGAAAGAGTCATCTTCTAGATGATCCATTTCATTGGACCTAAACTTCCAAATGTTTCACGATCGTCCGTTTCAGAATTCGGTGACTCATAAGATACTGCACGATTCTCCATAACTTTATGCAAGTCCTCGTCATATGAACAGTTGAGATGAAGAGAAGGGGCTGGGAGTGAGGAAACCTTCATTACGAAGTAGAATGTTTTCCCGTGAACTTGCCGTGATAATCGGTGAGGAGGATCAAAAGCCTCATGCTGCAGGAAGTCTTACCCGGTTATACTCGGTGGGAGATCCAGATGTCAGACGGTCGACAAAAAGGCCGTTTGTTATGATGTTGCGCGTCAGATTGTACGATGTTCCATGGCGGCTCAAAAACTGATGATGTTTCTACTGAGTCTTCCACGTGATCAACTTAGTGGCTTTTGACACGTGACTGAACATCCCTCTTCTGGTAGTTAAGTGGCTAAGAGCTCTGTTGAGCTTGAAACCGACTGTGGCAGTGCAGGTTACTTGGTCTCGGTCGACCGGCCTACTTCTTTCTCTACTCGGATCTTCATTTCTCAATCACCGAGCGTCTTTCCTTACGCTGTGCAAGGTTACGAGGTATTGTTGAAGCGCTATTGAAGCGCCCGGCAGAAAGCCCTTCGAAAATGAAATATGCGGTACCACCATCCTTTTTTCTAGTTAAACTTTCTTTCCATGGTACATCCACAATCCCTTTCGTATTTGTATTTCTTTAATCTCGTGTTGGCGCTGATTTTGACGCTTACCTTTTGAGTTCTGACTTCTCCAGCCGCTGAAGAAATCCAGCGCCCCAGGGCCGAACTCCATGTAGTCCTTCCTTCAGAATTGTACATGGTGTCTCTCACCATGCGTAATGTACCCATCAAGAACTGCATTAATGCCATCAGCATCGAGACCCTTCACCACACCATACTTTAACACTCTAATCTCTCCACCCTCCACCCACTTCGGAAACACCTTCATATACTCTGCCGCCAGCTGTGGGCGCGCGGGCATAGCACCAAACGTCCGTTTAGTCTCAAACCCGGCCTTCTTCTCCTTAGTGACCGTATCACTCACCTCACCCCGACGCAAAGAGACAACCCTTCCTTTCTTGTCGTTACTTAGCAATGCAACGGACGCGCTGAGGGCATCTCCTGCGCTAAAGGTATCATAGACATAGATTAGGTCCTTTCCCACGATCTTCAAGATTTGTTCATTAACATCAGGCGCTTTGCGGTCAATAACATGGGTAGCGCCATAGCCCTTCAGCTCTTGCGCACCACTCATCGAAGCAGTTGTAACAATCATTCCTACACCCGCAATTTTCAACATCATAATTCCAAGCTTTCCAGTATTTGTTCCACCACCAATAACTACTACCCTTTGGCTCTTATAATCAAAGTCCTCTGATGCCTCTGACCCAGGAAATGGCAGCCCAACACCCTGCTCTGGGTCAAAGAGACTACACGCTGAAGTGAAAGCGTTGATCGGGAACAAAACCGCGTCTAGATCGCTAATGTTTTTGGGTACGATCATGGTAAACCGTGCATCGACGATGGCATACTCTTGTAATCCGCCTTGATCAATGGCAATACATTGAGCGAAGACATGTGACCCGACTGGGAATTGGGACGTGTTTGGTCCGTTCTTGACAACTGATCCAGCTAAATCGCCGCCAAGGACTGCTGGTAGGGGGAGATTGAAGATGTTGTGGTCACGAAGTTTGGTGTCAAGTGGCGCCACTGATGAGAGTTAGTATCTTTCCTAGGTATTTATGAGGATGTAGAATGTACGCCCTAGAGCTGTCAATTTAATAAGAATCTCATTCTCCTTTGGTTGAGGGATTGGTATGTCTGTGAGTTTGAGTGGCTTCCCGGTTTCGGTGAGCAAGACTGCCTTTTGGGTTGCCATCATGAAGGCTTGTTGGTAATCCTGCCGATAAAGGGATCTTAGTGTGTTTAAAAATTCTTTGGGCCCTATTCAATGATAAGTAATTATCTATGCCCTTTCTTTCTGTGTTTATATACCTCTTACTCTTTTCTATTTTCACCGGGCAACGAATGGATGTGTTTCCACGCAAACTCTCTTAAACGTCCACTCCGGATCCACGGATGTGCTGTATTACAAAGCTTCACCCCTTTGCTTGATCTATTAATCACGTGATGGTCAACATAATCAATGTCAGAACTGTAAAGCCGTCCACGGACATTCCCCAATTATACATCCATCAACGAATTATAGTCTCCCGTGTCGAAACCAAACGAGACTTGAACCTAAATTAATCCGGTGAAAAGCTTTATTTCCCAATCCGTTGCCGTTAGGATATGTAGGACTGAAGCTACATCGGTGACCAGATGGGCTAGGATGGAATAGCTGTAGTATACGTCATTAGGGAAGGGGGAATTTGTCAGCGGCGCGATGAGAACACTGGAGGATGAGAGCCAAGAAGATAGGACACAGAATGAAACTTGTATCACTTGGCTTTGGATGATAGAATGAAGAAGAGCTTGGTAGTGGAAGACTAAGATCACTCTTAACAGTAAACATCCAATTGTCTAGGTTCTTACTTGAAACATATGCTCTTTTATCTCTTTGTATTTGAGTGACTTGGTCCTTCTTTTCACTAAAAATTTGCGTTTCAAGCAACATTGAAGCCTTAGGACACATCCACCCTGTCTTGTGCACTTGTCTCCTCGATCGGCCATGCTAGACAGCCCTGCCACTCTTCATTTCCATTTAGCATCTCCGCAATAGCATCGATGATTTCTTCTCCCCAACCTTGAAGCCAAATATGGTGTCGAAGTCGGTATAGAACGACTGCATAGTGTGCGAGGATCACTAAAGATAATGGTTCAGAGTCTTTCAGTTTCTCCACAAATCCTGTAGCGACAAGAATTGGTAGAGGAAGAGCAGCGAGTTTCATGTTCGGTGAGTCTTGGTGGAGGAGGAAGGTATGGCGGAGAAGTGCAAGAGCTTTGGAGTACTCTTCTACACTTTCTGGTGGCGATGTTGGTTTTTGTTTGGAGAGAAGGTCAAGACTGGATTCGAGAGCGGGAGGTAGTGGAGCCGAGGGATCAGTAACTTCAGGAAGGGTGTAGAAAGATAAAGGGCCGTTGTTGAGCCATTGGTGGCCGGTTATTACTATGGCTGTTATGCCCTGGATTAGGGTGAAGAGTTCAATAGTTTGTGGGAGGATTGGTGTCGTTGGAAGCGAGGTTGTGTGGATTCTAAGAAATGATCAGTAAAGAATGGGAGGAGGAGAAGATAGTTTAGTGTGCTGGCTATGAAGAACGGGTGGAAGAGCCATGGAAGAAGATGGGATGAAGAGGAGTAGGGAAAGATGGGAAGCGGAAGGATGAGTTATAGCATACCCAAACGAATAGAGCGGGATCAAACATGCAAATGAGAAAAGAGGGGAGATATTAGCTTCACCTATCTCAGTAAGGTGTGACTGAACCTGCTCAAGAGCAAGCGTATAATGATGAACCGCCGCTTTCGTATGCTCCTCATTTGGCAGTAACAAAGCCAGATGAAGAGCCGTAACAGCCAATAAAATCGACAACAGATACTCATTCCCCTTCTCAAAAGCCATCGCCGGAACTACATCCCGCCACATGGGAAGTACACCTTCAGAATCTGAAATGCTAATGCAGGACGAGATCGCGTAGTGGTGGAGCAGGCGAAGGGTATCGTTCGGGTCGCTTTGTAGGGAGTACCGAGCGGCTATGGTGATTTGTGTGTCGACTGGTGGTTCACGCATTGACTCGCGTATCTTTTCTTGGATCTTGGAGTTTATTGTTAAGGTGCGTTCAGGAAGTGAAGCGGTGGTGAATTTCTCAGGGGGTGTGTCGAGGTCGAAGGAGTGGGAGATGATAGTTAGCGAGGAGGTTTGGTAGGAGCAGGTTTCATTTCTGCGGATACATTTCGTGCAGTTTGGTTTGGTCTCATCGCACTGGTGATAGGGATTAGAAGCAGTGGTTAGGAATGACTGTGAAAGTACAGCATACTTTAGTTCGGCGTTGTTTACATTGCGTACAGCCTGTTCTCGTCTTGGTGTGAAAACGTCTAGAGTTCATAACTAGGGAGGACTAAGGAGAGGGGCTACAGTAGATTGAAACCAGGTAGACGGTTGACGGATAAGGAAATTATGAATCAAAAGACGAAAGAGGAATGACAAACGGTGAACGAGGTACGATAGATGCAAATGACATGAGGACTGCAGCCTATCTAAGTGCCGTAAAGCTGCAGCAGATTCGCAATTTATCCATAAGGTTCCTTTCTTGCACTCATAAAGGTATCTGAACCATACATTACCAGGGATCTCATTATGGCTGACGAATAAAATTTAGAGGTGGGTTTGTGGAGGTGTAAGAGGATGCTAATGGCCCCTCGCATGGCTCACCAAACGGTCCCGCCCCAAAGCCAGAGAGGAGATTTATACGGTGTACGAAGCATCCCTGGAAGTCGCATCAACCACATCACTTCCAGCCTTTCCTACTCATATCTAACCTCATTCTATGACGAGCACAATAATGCAAGCCGCCACGCGAATGCGATATTGCGAATTTGGGTGGCCTTGACGTACCCCGGCGATTATCTTTCCACCTGTCAAGCTACGAGAAGGGCTCATTTTATTTAGTATTTTTATATGTTCCTGGGATAACCTTCGGTTCGTAAGGTAAGACGGAGAGCACATCCGTGTGCCCTCATGTTCTCTCAAATGAGGCTGAGTCAAGGTTCCATGCTTCCAAAACTTCCAAAGAGGAAATTTGTACGCATCATGGAGTAGCTCGACTGCTAGGTCGAATTGTTGAATATATTCTCGCTGGCGGGCCATTCTTCCCTACCTCAATGCTCTTATTCTTCATATGTCCTCTCTCCCATATTATTTTCTCCGACTATCATTCAGATTCATATTGTGCTTCTAAGTTTGGGACACTACTC
Organism: Tricladium varicosporioides; assembly: GCA_021365295.1. NCBI lineage: Eukaryota > Fungi > Ascomycota > Leotiomycetes > Helotiales > Tricladiaceae > Tricladium > Tricladium varicosporioides. Next base: position 41,911 of record JAJTIW010000018.1, read on the forward strand.
TGGCAATGAAGATCCCCACAAACTCAGACGTCTTCAAGTTCTACCGCTACACGCCATCAGTAGCAGCATGTATAATATTTATCATTCTCTTTACAATCACAAGTACTATCCATCTCTACCAATTACTACGAACCCGAGCATGGCTTCTCATTCCCATCGTCATCGGCGGCTTCGGTGCGTTCTCAATATTTACCACTCAGCTTCCATACTAATCCACCACCGACAGGTGAAATCATAGGCTTCATTATCCGCATAATGTCTAGCAAACAAGCCCCAGACTATACTTTGGAACTCTTCATCGGTCAAAGCTCCCCAACGCTCCTCGCACCAGCCCTCTTCGCCGCAACAATTTACATGTGTCTTGGCCGCATAATCCTCGCAACAGGTGGTCAAAACCTCTCACCTATTTCTACCAAATGGCTTACAAAATTCTTCGTCGCGGGCGATATTCTCGGCTTGGCAATCCAAACTGCTGGTGCGGTTATAATGCCGCAGGGAACATTGGCGGATTACCATATGGGGTCTAATATTGTCATTGCAGGCTTAGCAGTCCTAGTATTTTCATTCGGGATTTTCATGATTGTCTCAATCACCTATTCTCGCCGCCTCCAGGCAACACCAATCTCTTTCTCTCTCCACACCACTGGACTGGAAGAGCGAATTACGTATTTTATACATCAGCTCCGCACTTATCTTCATCCGGTCAATATACAGACTTGCAGAATACTCGGAGGGAAACGATGGGTGGTTGCAGAGGCATGAATGGACGTTTTATATTTTCGATGCGGTACTGATGTGGATTGTACTTGTGCTGTTTAATCTCTATCATCCGAGTCATGCTGAGGCATTGTTGAAAGGTGGAAAATATTCGGAGGGGATAAGCATGCGGATTGTAGGAATTGAGATGGACAATTTGGGTGATGGGGGTAGTGGCGACACTTGTGTGGAGGTTGAAAGGAGGATGCTTAAAGGAGGTGCTGTGAGTGAACAGGGGGTTTGAAATGGTGGGGAGATGTGTGATTATTGCTAAACAATGATGAGTGAACACAAAGGTAGTTTGTTTCGTTTATATCCTCTTGTATACCCTTGTCGAGCCTCCACGGACATAAATCTCAGAGTTAAGATAATAGATTATGAGAAGGCTTCTTTCCAATTAACTGCTCTAATCTTTGGTTTCATCCCATAAAACTCCCTACCTCCCATCACCCTCGACCTAGTGACGAACTCAAAACCATCCCCTTGCTAAGCGGAAAAACCAAGGCGCCTATGTATTGTCAAACCAGTATAACACCAAGCACCCCACAATCTCATCCGACTTTCCTACTGCCTTGAGATTTGACTGATGGTTGTGTGATTGACAACGTATAAAAATATTCTTTGATTAGGTGTGCAACGTATCTCCTCACAGCGGCTGGAACGTGGAAAAGGGGTAGGGATTCTCGACTTTTTGTCCTTTTTGCTACTTAACCTTCATTAAACCCCTTTATAATAGATTTTTGAGTTCCCGATTTGTCCTCACGATTAATGGAACTTCCAAGGCATTGAACTTGAAACTTAGAAAAATCTAGCATGAGCAGTGGCGGTCCTCATTGTGGCCTGAGAATAGGGTATTACGACAGATCCCTTGTGCCGAGCTCAAGAGGAGGGCACAAACAGGAAGGAACCTTCACCTACTACAATCCAAATAGATTCTTCCAATTTCCCTATTTTCTCTTGGGCCATCGCCTTCTTGTTACCACCACAACTTTTGCAGACTTGGGAATGACTATGACCGCATCCTCCTCACTAAATTGCCGAATACTAAAATAGTGCCATGGATTTCGTGTTGGTTTTGGGAACCTTATGGCCAAAAACACAATCAAGAATCCCAAGGAGAAGCTTGCCCTCGAAACATTCTTTTGTAATCGCACAAGACACATAAATTTCGAACACATGTAATCGCCATCAACTGTACAATGTCCCATTCTCTATTTATGCATACACGCAAGATCTTCCTCCGGCGTCATCATTGCATCCCATTCCAAACCCTCGGTACCATCCCCCAACTCTCACCATTGTCTAATGATGAACCTCTTCCTCCTCAGGCTCCTCCTCAAACCAATCAAATTCCTGGCTATCCGCAGCACCTCCCTCAGCCTGCCCTTCAATCTCAACAGCCGAGGCCTCGTATGCCTGCAATTCCTTCGCGATGTCGGCTTCTTCGGGGGACTTGGGTGGGCTTGGTGCAGAGAATGTTTGCACTTGGCCTTCGGAGTCGGTAGCCTTTACGGCTGGTGCTTTGTAGGCTTTTAGTTCTCGAAGGTAGAGGTCTTGGACGAGATCGGCTAGAAGGAGATTTTATTAGCATAAGTTAGGATTGTTGAGTGTCATCAACTAAGTATAAGTTTGTCGCAGACAATCCCCAGTTACAACCATAGAGTTCTAATGATCCCAGAAGTGTAAGGGAAGCAGTACGAACCTCGACGAACGGCAGTTGGGGTGATGAAAGTACGCTTCGCAATTGTACCGGTAGCTTGCTGTCTCACGACACGAGCGATCGAGGAGCGCTATGATGGTTAGCTGAGTTGCTATAGAAGCTGTATATAGGTCGTACCGAGGCTCTGAGTGTTTGGGTGAACATAATGAGGGGTGTGGCGGTGTCAATTGGATGATGAGAAGCCGTTGATGTTGTTCGGGATTTTGATCGCGAGAAACGAGGTTCAGAGCTTTCACGTGATCTTGAATTTTCGTTCCTGGTGCCTGATGGCCTGACCCCAACAACATTCATGCCTGATCATAGAACAACTTCTACATCCTCGGAACCTTGAAATTTTCAACTATCATGACTTCGGCTAGAATGCCACAAGGCTCGTTCCTGAATATTAGCACGGGTGCAGTGTTTATGATGAGTGATTATCTATTCTTTGTTCAAGGAACAAGATATAAATGAGCACTTGTAACAGTGTATTATCTTTTTTCAACTGTTTTGATTGTTCTCGCTTTTCACCTCTGTCTTGGACTTTTAAATGTCACGAGCACATTGAAACAAATGTTACCCCTAAAAAGTATCGATCACCCCCCCCAGAAAGCTACAAGCATCTAGTTCAAAACAACAATCTTCGATTTTGTGTAAAGAATTAGCTCGTTTTCGTCCTTCTACTTTTCTTCTCAACCCTCATATCACCAAAGCCATCTTCTTTACAGACCATACCATCCATTCCCACAAACAACTCCACTTTCTACCACTACCATACAAGAAACAAAATGGCTACAATGACATGTTGCCAATGTAACGGCCAAACCCCTATTGGTTGGGTGCAGTACCCACCATGCCAATGGTGTGGCCATGATCAGTGTAGCAACTGTGATTCATAGATCACTTCATGCCAGATTGGCGTTGATGAACTACATACCTATCAAATTCAAATTTTATTTCTCTCCCTTGGCAATTTTTGATCGCAATGATCCGGGGTGGTCGATTTAATATCTGCCGGACCCATGGTTTTTTTTTTTAATTCTGGTTTGATTTGACTTTGATTTTAATCTGATAGGATATTTACTTTAAAATAATAAAATAATCAACATTCCCAATCGGATCCTTTAGAGCTTTTCTCCCTTTCCCCCGACCTCATTAAAGAATTTCTATGGTGTAAAGCGTGATTCGCTGCTACACAGGCCCAAGATCCTTGTCTTTCGCAATAGGTATATAAACCTAGGGATTTTGTCATCACGACATTTCAGTGTTTTGACTAGCGATTTCAACAAGGGTCTCGATGATATTATCGACATATCAATGCTCGGTTCTCATGGAGGCTCACATGCGTTTGGAGAAATTCGCTAGTATGAACTCAACGGCTACTGCTGCAATTAAAACTTCGAACCTCCTCATTGAGCTATATTTATGAAGTACCAGTTTAGCGGACTTTGTGCCTCTAGGCCAGCTATACAATAGTTACAAAGGAACTAAATTGTCACGGGTTGAGGGTGGTTCACTGCTGAGTCAGTCTGACAGGAGGGCCTCCCACACTAACTACGCAGCAATTGCATATTTCATCAAAGAAGTTCACCCATCACTAGAATTTCTAATACTCTGCGTTGCCTATCAGTCGCATATCCTTGCCATAGTTTTGATGATCGAATCAACCCAAAAATTTCCATGTTGCTCAATCGCCCGGCATGGCTGTAGAGTTGGCAGTGTCTTCCAGTAGTCATTTTCACCTATTCACGGTTCTGCCACTTGAACTACGTCTTAAGATATGGAAGATTTCTATGTCACAACACGTTCTTGTACATCTCTGGGCCGGAAAAAACTTCATGACCACTCCCCGCTCAGTCGCTGGGTTTGCATGCCATGAAGCCTGGGAGTTGGCAAAGAAGACTCATCGATGGATCGATTTTACAGATACTGGTTCTTCAACATTTGAACCAAAATCCAAATGCAAGATCTGGCTCAATCTGAAAAATACAACTTTCTATCTCGGCCTAGCAACCTGGAACATTACCTACGTCGATAGATTGATCACGGAAGAAGTCAGGAATCATGCGGAGATAATTGCATTTGGTTGGGTTACGATTCGTCAATTCCTTCACATATGTGAATATTTGCCCAAACTCAAAGTACTCCGAAAACTCATTATTCTGGTGCCTCTACACAGCCACAATGCTTGCGGCCCACAGCTAGTATTAAATATGCCAGATCTGCTTGAGCTGGAACTATCATTCAGTAGAAAGGATCCGATACAACGTCTATCGATCTTAGATGTTGAGGGGATCCAGACTGCCGCTGTGGCGGCATTGGCAAATACATTTACAAAAGAGGGTCGGAAATGCCCCATTATGGAGATCATTCAGTCAAGTTTTGCTTGATTCCATATAGTGCGCAGAGATGCATAGCTTGATCATGGCGTTTATACACAGGCCAGCACTCTCTAAATATTAAACCTTCAACCACGCCAGCAACAACACTAACTTTCTGAATATCTCAAGTCCTTCATTGATCAACCAACGACTTCACGTCTTTATCGCCGTCACTGCATGTTGCCCTTCATACATCACCATCAATCTCGTCGGGAATTCCTTCTTCCTGTCCGCAGAGTCCCAAGCCGTAATCACAACTTGCGCACCCGAACCCTCGGGACCAACCCTCTTGGAAACTGGCTCGTCAATAATGGGTAGGCTCATCTCAATGCTTATTTCTTTCGGAATTGCAGCATTATCTCTTGTATTGACCACCATAAGTGGCTCGCTGAATGATCGATCTGGAAGAATGTAATTTGGGGATGGGCCAACAAAGTCCTTGCCGAAGACAGCTGTGCCGGAAGTGTAGCGAATGGAGGTTGTGGATGTCTTGTTGAGCATCGAAATTGCGAAGGTGTATATTCCGATCGTGCCCGCGGGCGTGAGGAGAGTGAGGGACACCATTATTTTCTCGGCGGGAAACTTTTGAGAGAGTTGGCAGGCAGATTTTTGGTCAACCCGAAGGAATTCCAGAGTACTTAAGATATTCGAACGACAGCCGTATTCAGGCTGACCCCACTGTTTATAATCTCGCCGAACCGCGCATATTTCAGATTTTATGCTACAACGAAATTCCACTACACAACAAGAACCAGAAAGTAATCACGCAACTCCTTGGCTCCCAAACTTCAAAAATTACACTACATTGCACAGTAGTTTATGATATTGAAGTTCGCTAAAAGCAGCTCGATTCGGTGGCGGCTAATTTCTCACGGGTCGCGGTTGTATGTAGCTGACAGACCATTTGGTACTTCCTACCATTTCTTGGGCTCGCTTGGATAGGGGCCATATATAAAAGTGGGGTACAATGAGATATCGTGTAATACCACGAATCGGGTAGCAAAGTTCCAGTGAGTTGGTATTAGCACTTTATGACTCCAACAACCATAGACGCCTATCTTCAATGCAATCTCGACCGCATCCTGCTACCAAGACATAAGATCATTTCATGTCATAAATTCAATTGATTTATACCGGTCCTACCAGAGCTCAGTACGGGCTCATGAAGTGTTTTGTCGAATTTCATGTGTTATAGTTGTGTTTAATGTGATTCAGCCTCGGGTATAAGACTCAAATACTAAACAAGCTCTAATTGACGGGACCAGGAAGTCTAATCTTCATCCGCTTCTCCATTTTCTTCCTCTACCTCCTTGTGCACAGGATCAGGTCCATAGGGTACACGTTCCTCCAAATCTGGGAGCTCATTCACATCATTCTCCAGCCCAGCATCCTGCAAAATACCATTCTCATCAACATAATAATTCCGAGTATTTTTCTGAACCTCTTCAAGCATCAAATCACTTCGGTGCCAGAACCCACTCCAAATATTCCACGCAGCCAAAAACTTGACTCGCCAAGTCATCCACTCCCCAACTGGCGCACCACCCTCGTCCTCATTTTCATCTCTATCTTCGGACTCTTCATCCTCTTCGCTCTCTTCATGGTAGTGATGGAAGATACAAGTCCCGTCCTTGGTACTTCGCTCATCAAGCTCGATGAAGTCATCTGGCCAAATATCAAACTTGATTCTTGCCGAGTTGGGGTTCTGTTCATCAAGCGAGATATTTTCTTTTACAAATACCTGAAGAGTCTCCGCGGATGCATTTTCGAACCTACTCTCAAAAGCGGTGACTGGTTTGGTGAGTTCTGGACCGATGATTCCTTCTTCTGGGCTACGAACAAGGATCCAGGGATCCTTAGACGAAGTTTTTGGTCGCGTTGATTGAGTTAAGAAATCCTCGAGCACCTATTTTATCTTCAGCATCTGAGGATTCCAGTGTAGGATATTCAATATCATACCTCAGCTGGTACCTGAGCCGTGCAAAAGATAAGTCCTGTTGGCATTGCTGCGAAGTGATCACGAGGTATCTTTTGCGGCGTGGTTTGCGTTGAAAATTGTACACAAGGGTGAGATCTCAGTACCTTATTTTTGTAGGTACAATTCCAAACGTGAATTTTAAAAGCGTAGGTGATAACATATACGAGAGCCGGGCATTTACGAGGCCTGTCAGCTGACATTCCACAGGGAAGTGGCTGGGAGGTCGCTTAAGACCGGTGAGTGCTCCCGTTTACGACCCCAATTCACAAGAAGCTTTTCCCCGCCATAAAAAACGGTAAGGTTCATCTGAAGTTGTGAGACTCATTACTTTTGATGCTAAAATTAGTTTCAATCTTCATCACGTCCACGAGGCAACCGTGACATCGAACAAAACGATCGACGCAACAACCTGTGGCACTTTGCTACATGGGATGAAAACATTAGAACGTTAACTTTGCAGTGGGTCATTTAAATACAAAAGATGTACCCATTTACCGCTTTTCGTTCATGTTTTAGGACTGTTCAATTCTATGAATGAAGCCAACTGGTACCAAGAGAAATGTATATGGAATGTAGACCTGGGCAAACAGAACTCAATTGCAACGATAGACAAAAACTACAAAATACGGCACCTCAGATTCAGAAGATACCTATTAGGGATTGAATTCAGCTGGTTATGCAATTGTGTGGCACAGTGAGCAGCGTAAGCTCCTCCTAGAGCTCACTTATGTGCACGACATCAGGGAGCAGTCTATGACCAATTGCTTCCTTCCGGTAGCACCGTATTCCTTCAAATCTCCCTATTCCTCGAAAGTCTCATGATATACCCTTCTGCAAATGAAACGATAGCGATCGTGTATTTCTATTAGTTTTCATATGGTATGCTTAGTAGGTCTTTATCGTACATGCTTACCATCGTACACCACCCCGACCAAATATCGCGAGATTCTTTTGAAATTGTGAGAATTAACACAGAGAGGAATAGGGAAACCTAATTGAGGCTTTGAGTATCCAATCATAAAGTGATTGTTTGTGAGAATGAAAAATCCTCCTTCAATCCCTAACTTAGGCATTCGTAACTACTACTGCACTGCCTTTGTATCATGCCTCTGGCTGATTATATGAGTAAAAGGCTTCCCTAGCAAATCTAAATACATCTTTCACCATCGTATACAGCATCAATATCTTCTCTTATTCTTTAACGGTAACTTTTCGTTCGAAATCATGTATTTCAACAATCTTCTCCCAGTGGTGGCACTGCTCTCTGTGCATATTTCTTCATCCTTAGCACTTCCAACAACGATAGCAGAAGAGCCACATCAAATTGAAGCTCGAGCAGCTGGATCTGTAGCTGACCCTCATCTGCTAAACATCGACTGCAATGGCGTAGAAGAGGTCTGTGAAGCACAGTGCTTGGCTATACACTGCTTCAATTCTCCCGCAATAATGTATGTTTAAAAAGGACCTGTTTTAAGACAATTTCTCACATGCACCAGGCAATACAATTCTGGTGTGAAAAAGGCCAACTTCATAGCAAGTGGTGCAAAGGCACTCTTCAGCTCCGGCAAAGTAAGAATGGATAAGAAAGGCGTTGCTATTCCTCCTGGACACCCAACATACACTAGTGCAGAGGAGACTTCAAACGAGTCTGCCACTGAAGGTGGAAAGGGGTGTCTCCTCGTCCCTGTGAGCGTGGCTCATAATCTAGGTAAATGATACTGGGTCCCTTTTGGATGAAACCTGCTAAGTTTTGGAATAGCCGAAGGTAAACAATACCAAACTCAACTGCAGGCAAACAAAGTGGCGCAAATGCAGTACTTCAAGAAGAAGTATACCGGCCTAAGCACTAACACGTAAGTAACCTCAAGCCTACCATTTTAACGCCCCCGCTAATAGCATCCCACCATATAGTCCATACTGCAATGCATACATGAAAAATGTAAATGATAAGGCAGTCTGTACAGGAAGCAAAAGTCGTGATGACCCAATGAATTTTATTTACCGGAAAACTAGCAAGAAGAATGGAAATGCATACGTCTTTCACAAGATGAAGTATCCTACAGATAAATGGACCAAGAATGGCCTCTGAGTGTCTCCAACGTAGCGACTAGATGACGGTGTTCGGGGTCCGGAATGCATTAAGTTGGTGGGCTATTTCTATCGCATTTATAGGAGTTTGTTCGGGGGGCACGGTACTTGGATACATCATTTACTTACAGTCGTTACATATATACGTGTGTTAGAATTAAAGATCTTAAAAATTCTTTGGAATGGTTTACTTTAGAGCAATGTGCACTCAGGAACAAGTCTACACAGCCCCGCAGGTATTTCTCAAGCGAAGTTTTCTTGGCAGATGAGCATGTATGACACTTCAAAATGTAACGAAATTGATACGGGTAAAGCCCTCCACATCCCTGCTAGGCTCAAGAGAGATGGCTTGGAGAATATCTATATACTTATATATCGAGGAAAGTGCAACGGTTCTTACGTCTGGATTTGTCACTCTAGATCTTAGTTCCTCAAACCGCATGTAAAATTCACCCTGAAGCTAGAAAAGAGCTAGCTTAACTCTGAAACCAAAATTTAGAATAGAGCAAGTGAGCTCATGGTCTCAATTCGCAGTTCAAAAAATTGCTTTAAGTTAGGTATAAAAAATGCACTTTTCCTTTTATTAGTTGGTTATATAATACACATGGCATACGCCCGTTCCTAATGTCCGAGTTAGACGTATCTATTTCTATACTGACAATCTTAAAAAGAAATTAGGTATACAGCATTTCACAAGGAAATATGATAGGTTTCTGCTTTACCTCAATAGTTGAAGGCAAGGAGAAGTCACATGCATTTAGTCAGCCGATCTCACCATTTTGATTGCTAAGCTTCGAATATAGAGTGGGGAGAACTGTCACCACAATATAAACCTTGCCATCCCATCTTGAAACATAAGATGTTATTCTTACAATATACTAACCATGGCGCCGCTCAATCGCGGACTTATCAAGAGTGGAGTTGGCAAAGCTAGTGTTGTGACGATTCCAATCCCACTGCTTCGTCCAGATTATCTCTTGGTAAAGACGATTGTTGTGGCTTTGAATCCGACAGATTGGCAGACACTCGATGAGGAATTTACGCCTGGGACATCTCAGAATCTTTTGGGCTGTGATGTTGCTGGAATCGTTCTTGAGATTGGTCCAGCCGTGACTAAGACGTTTAAGGTTGGTGACCGGGTTGCAGGAGTGGCTCATGGTGGTATATAATTATTCTTTATATGGCACACTAGGATTTTAACGTAGAGATATTACTAGGAAACGATATTCAACCCGATGACGGGACATTCGCTAAGTTCATCCTGCTCAAAGGTGATATCGCAATTCACATCCCGGAACATATGTCTTTCGAACAAGCCTCAACTTTAGGCGGTGGAATTGCAGCTGTAGCGTTAAGCATGTACCGTGATCTCCCACTACGATTACCTGAGTTGCCGATTGGGAGCTCTGTATCAAATCTGGGTCAAAACAGCCCGTATCTCCTCATCTATGGAGGCAGCACAGCCACAGGGACACTTGCCATTCAGTTTGCGAAATTGTGAGATATGTGCCATCTTTGAAGAATATAAGGACTAATAAATACAGATCTGGCCTGAGGGTTATCTCTACTTGTTCACCTCGTAATTTCAAGCTTTTGAAAGCATTGGGAGTGGATCACGTGCTTGACTATGTTTGTTGCCTTTTCATCTTTCGTTCCGACAAGACTTGTATTGAACTGACCTTGACCAGAGTGACCCTCAATGCGGACCAAAAATTAGAGAATTGACCTCCAACAAACTCCTCTATGTTCTCGATACCATCGCGGTACCATCATCCGCCGAAATATGTGCTGAAGCACTCAGTTCCTCACCGGAAGGCATCTATGTCAATTTGATGGACATTCAATCCCCTCGAAAGGATGTGACTAGCATATTCCCCTTAGGTTACACCGTTCTGGGGGAAGAATTTGTGATCGAAAGCACGGTGTGGCCAGCTTCTGTGGAGGATTTTGAGCTGGCCAAGGAATTCTTCACCTTAACCGAGAAATTGTTAGACGCTGGATATATCAAGCCCCACCCTGTGAGTGCGCGATCTGGTGGTTTAGATAGCATTTTGGCAGGAATGCAGGAGTTGAAGGAGGGAAAGGTAAGTGGGGCGAAGTTGGTGTATAGAATTGATGAGTCATGACGATTTGAAGTTATTAAAATTGAAGTATACCAATCTTCTCCTGACTTTTGACAATCTCTTGACTCCCAATTTGTAATTTTTAGACTCCTTGCTCTACTTTCGCCATTTTGCATAATCCCCGCTTGATCTTCAATTTTGCCAGTATCCTCAACCCTGGTAATGCCTCCCGTCCTCTTGCACGATTCTCTAAATGAGTTTTTTATGTTTGTGGCACTTCTCATGAGCTGCTTCGTCGTATTGTTTTTACGCTCCGATAACGGGTATCTTCTAGGTATTGACATTTAGCGAGTTCCCACCTTAGTCCCTCCGACATTTTTAGTTGGATCGAGACCGAGGCCATATATATTAGGCCATAGCTTAGGTCAAACATTACCGCGGCGTTGGAAAACCTCCTGGCGTAGATCTTCTCAATCGACCGGGCAACCCCAAATAGACGCTCGCTTATAAATTTCAGGGGAATTTACGCGAGTAGATTGGGGCCGATGTCAGATTTACTTTAATTCAGCACTGAAGAGGAATTGATGGTGAAGGGAAAACGATATAAATTCCTTACATTCCTTCTTTAAAAGGAGCGAGGGCTGTGAATAAACTACTAGCAGTTCACTACCGGCTCGACTTTCCATTCATAGCTGAAACCAAAATTTGGTACTTTCCAACTCCATTCTGTGGGCCCAACCCTAAAAGCTACCCCTTCGGATTTGTAATATTTAGTGGTCAATAGAAAAAATCTAGATCCTAAGCCAAAGAGGAAAAGCAGTTTCAGCGAATCTAGGATGCCCGAGATCTCAGGGTTTTTTGTTGCATTCATTTGAACATAGACTTACACTAGGTGATGATATTTACCAGTATATAGTAGGTAAGTAGAAAAGATTTTTTGTAAAAAAATACTTCAAGAAATTTGTATTAGGTATATAATGTATGTGCATCAATAGCTATGTATCGTTCATACGCGTATGTAAGTAACCAGTTCATTATCGTTCCCCCTTCTAGTATTTTAAACCAGAATCGGGGATTTGTTTGTCTCTCATGTCATGTAAGCCATCAATAGCTTGAACGCCAATCCCAATGCACCTTCCCCTCTCCCAGTTCCTCTATACTCCAATAGGAATCAACGTATCATGCAACTTATGCATATCAAAATCAACGCGTAATTGTACACACCATGCCTTTACATGCCACCTTGCCACCCGGCATTATGGCGCCTTGTTCTGAAATAATCATAGCTCATCGGATCATTCTCTGTTGGCTCATCAATTGGATGTTGAGGCAGATTGCCATATCCTTGAGGTCCGCCACCCAAAAATCCAGGCGCCCGCCTTTCCTGGCTTGGATCGCGAGAATTATAAGGCCCTTGCCCGGGAGAACCAAGCGCGGGAGTAGCGAGAGGCATGTCTGCGGCACCAGAAACTAGACCCGTTTCACTGTCATTCCGTTGTCGATAAAAGTGGTTGGCTTGAGGAACTTGCACGTCCCCTGGCGCGTCGTAGCCAACGGAGCCGATAGCTTGTGGAGCAAAGTTTCGTCGACCAGTCATACCACCAACCGGAGTACCAGGTCTAGAATCACTCCAGTTGCTCACGCTACCTGGCGTATCAGACCTGATAATGTCTTCGGCTTTGCCGTACATTATACCATTTCCACCATGTTCTTCACTGAATTCTGCACGGCCTTTGTAATATGCGAAATCCAGTTTGTTCTCTGGCACCATTTCGAATCCTGGTACAGTTTTGGCTTTACGTCCTGGTTGACCTCCTTGCATGTTATCCAGCGCATACGTGTCCGAATATCCAGAGACGGACATAGATTCTCCAGATGCGGGCGTGTTACTATCCGTGAGTCGTCCACCATAAACGGCTGCGAGTTTGTTCTGAGCCCTTTGATGCACCATAGGCGTAATAAGGGCACGGTACAGAGCTGGATGTCCAAATCTCGAGGAGAGACGATCTTTCTTGTCGCTGAAGAGCTTGCTGCGGGTAACCTCTGGATCCTTCAAGACGGTACTGGAGGCGTAATAGTGGATCTTGTCATCGAAAGTAGTCTTGCACCACCATTTGAAGGCGATCATCAAGAAGGGTAGTGGGATAACCGTATAAGCCTCGTAATGCAAACCGTCACCTTGAACCCAGACGGCGAGGAAAACGACGAGGTTGCCGAATATTGTTGCGAAAAGGATCCGGTTGTAGAACATCCGCCAGAACATGCCTCCAGACTCGGTCTTCGTAACAAAGATGTACAGTAGGAGGTACTTCTTCAGATATACATCTAGTGCGAAATACAACGCACAAGCTGCAAGTGCCAAAGGTTGAAGTGTTCCGTAACACAGAGCAACCGTGCTATAGAAGAGGAAGTAGTTGTAATATGATGCATAGTCGAACGCCGGCGGTGCAGTCAGTTCGATCATTTCTCGTGGAGTTGGACTAGAAAACTTCCTCATGCAAAAACTCCACATCAAGGACCACAATTGTGCAAGATCTACAGCTGCACCGAGATTTCTTTGAAGGAGCCACGTAATCCAGAACGGTGAAATTGTGCAAAGAGACGTAAACAAGCCTTGGCCGTACTTTGCTCCCTCGATAGCATGCCATGCATCTTCCTTGTTCTGTGTCCTACTTATCACATTCGCCACAAAGGTCCAGGTAGTGCTGAAAATCGAGAAGACGATCAAAAAGTTGAAAACGAAAAAGGTGTAGAGTTTGGCAGCCACGTGTCGTTCTCTTGCAGTCTTCGTGCGATCACCAGCCCTAATTGCCAGGCGGCGGAAGATAATTGGGAGGACAAGATATACCAGGGAGGTGATTGCAGGCGAGGCGATACCTTGGACAATTGACCACCAGGTAGTGTGCTTTTTCAAGGATGTATCAAAGGCCTGCCAAAGCTGCCCAAGATTGGAAAGATTGACCAGGAAGATCGAAATAAGGGCATTGGGCGCAGCCCACACGATTGTGAGGAGGATGACCCAAAGGTTGTTGATGAATCGCCGGCGACGTCTCTGGCCTTTAAGCAGGGGCATGTTCTTCCAGATAATGTCGTTTGGCCGAGGAGCGAGAACGATCGTTGTTCCTTGCGGATGCTTCTTCTTAGCTGCATGTGCAATGCTGTGAGCCTCTTCTATTGCTTCGTAACTTGCAAATCCATAGGGTAGAGGATTTCGGTTATCGACAGTCAATCGAACCTCCTTGATCTCAATTTCTAATTCCTTTATGCGGGTAGTATGGTATTCGATGGCATCAACCTTTTGGCCCTTTGGATAGGTTCCCCAATTTGGATCTTTTTTCGAGGGTTTGCAGACTGGTCTTTTGGGAGGAAGGTTGTCGGGATCTTTCAAATACCGTGCTAAATACCTTTCTAGTTCCCGAACGGTTTCGCCATGCTCCTCGATAAGTTCTGGCAGTTCTTTCACATTTCGACCTATCGCCGTACGTGAGAAAGACGATGTGGGCACTACCTCATCAATCAACCTTCCAATTCCTTCATCGGAACGCATGCTTTTGGGAATATTGTTAATCTATTCGCAGTTAGAGGGTGTTGGGATTTTCCGATGGGCTACGAACCATCAACGTCCGCGCATGTAAACTAGCCTGATATTCCGGACTATCGTAATACTGTCTCCTCAATTTGAGGATCGCCTTGTAATTCCACCACAAGAATCCGGCCACAACGATGTCGAATATCCAGGCGCAGACAGCCATTCCCCAATTGTCGATACCATATGTGTTAACAGGTGTAAGCTGACTGAGAGTGCTTAGTCCTTTATACTTGACGCCTTTCGCCAGATTGATTGGAATCAAGATGCTACAGGCGAATATGGCCAGCACCAAGAACATATTTCGGCACATCCTCAACACTCTTAAAAAGACAGTTGCATCGAGCCCAATCAATCCTATCAGGTCGGCCTCCTTTGTTTTCAGAACCGGCCCCATCCACGCAAATATGCCCTTCCCCATCGGCGGCGGCGCATGTTTATCATCGGCGACTTTAAGCTTCGGGGCATATACGATAGAGTTATACGGTCGTAGTAGGGAGAATCCGACAGCGAGAAGGAGCGTGAAGCCAACAGACGAACCAAAACCGGCGAGGACGGCCTGTTCATTGAGCTTTTGAGGGTTAGATCGATGCGCAAATATTCGCACAAAGGAATACACACCTGTTGAGAATAAGAGTTCTGCAGCAACTTCAACAATCGATCCGTCGCATCGTCTCTTTTCGTGAGCAGAGAATCTGCCATTGATCTAACTGTGTCCATGTTGGAAAGTGAAAAGCGAGCGGCAGTGACAGGCCAAAGGCCAAACGAAAGAAAAAGTTGTAGTCGATGTCAAGTTGTGGTCGAATCAGTGCTGGAGAAAGTTAATCCGTCGTGGCGTCTAAAAGGAAGCTGATTGTTCAGTCCGCCACCGGCTATTCCAAGTTCAAAGGGGATGTGCAGCGGGCGATGCGATTTGGTGATCCTTTGATTAGATACAATGTAATATCGCAACGGGATGACGGATGCGCCGGGGGGGGGGGGGGGGTGGAGGAATATGTTAAAGTCAAACTCGTCTCTCTTGACGATAGGGACAACGCGAGTGAACGCGTCCTTGAGGATAAAGTGCAAGATGAAAGGAGTGAGAGAAGGGGGAATGAAAGGTTGAAGCAGGATATAATACGAAAGTTCTTGGCTTCATACGAGCATGCCAGTTGTGGCCGGTGGGACATGTGCAGGTGTACAGTATTGTGGGGAGTCCAAGCCCATGACGCTGTTGCTAGATTTTGCAGCAAGAAAAAATGATCAGCGGATTTGTGCACCCAAAGCACCCTGATAAACTTTTCCCCTTGCACGCCCCAACATCACTCATCACGCCTCTGAAATGTCATTTAGTGAAGTGTAATTGGCTTAAGAAGCGACATCGGTGTTGGCCGCATGATTATTCAGGATTAGCCCGTTTCTATTTAAGGGTGGCGTCTCTCTCGCAGCTGCCATCAATGCAAGACCCTGTCCAGGACCGTTGGGATGAGGGAAGAGTTGGGAAAGGCCTGCCAAAAAAGGAGAAGTATGGCTGTGCAACACCAAATGAATAATACCCGTCATTGTATTTGTCTTTGTTAGATGCCAAACGTAGGTTGTAACATTACCAGTTGAAAGATATACATTGGACGGAGTATTTGATAGATAAGTGTGGCATCGTCCATCTACTCAGCTTAGCCGTTAAGAGAATCAATTATGACGAACCCGTATAAAAGACATATGATCTTGTCTCAGGTAAGAAGATACCAACGCAGCTAGGTCAGTTGAAATGTCGCCATATCCAACAAACTCACAGTTTCAGATGGTTTTCGGTACCACATGGCAGTCTATTATGAGGATTTACGTGAGAATTTTAAGCAGCCATTTATCTCCTCAGGAGCAAGACATGTATTTGGTGATATATCCAGATCACAGTCGTGACGATCTGAGAGTTTCTCCAGCCATTATCAACTTCAAAATTGCCAAGAAAAAGGGCGTTTGGGGGCTTGAAATGGCTAAAAGAACAAGCTTTGCAAGGGACATAAAGACTGAGACATTTCGCATGTCATTTGTCATAGCTGCAAATGCTCTGAATCATCATGTTAAGATAATTCTAGGAGCATCTACTTCGAAGTAGTTGTCATAGTTTGGGACTGAGCAAGATTTGTGTACTCACATACTTTGCATAGAAGGAGCTCTGGTACATATGATTGTATCTCTGTGTTAGTCAGGTGCCATGGTGGTTGGGCTCCATCCAATAGGCGATCACGTGGCGTGTAATACAGCACTTTACTCTATCTCTTCATTTAGGAAAATAATACTCTTTACCAACACCCTCAAATCCAGTAGAAAACTATAAAGGAGAGCCAGGTTATCTAATATAATTTTCGGGGATTCTTAAAGAGATATAAAATTCCTACGTACTCAGATTGCGTGGAAGATGGAGGCCATAAATGTGAGCTTTCACTTGTCTGTTGTCAATTTATGAAAGAAAGTCTAGTTTGGTCCTCACTCATGTCATTAAATCACATACGGAACAGAGGTTTCAAGGAAGCCTTGCTAGCCACGAAGAAACTCATAGATTCCAATCAGTCAATTTTTGACATCAGGAATAACTTTTATCCACTAAATACTCCATATGTGCCAATCGTTGAAGTATATCTGCGATAGACTTGAAATAGTTAGCAATATTACAAAGCTACTGTTGTGTACTCTACAAGATTACAATTGCCCCATTGTCCACAATTAAACCTGGATGTTAATACGTAAGTGTTCCAATACAACTGTTTCTAGGAAGATGCCTATTTGTGTGTAGTCACCAAACACATGTCATAACACATCTTTGTGAGAATATGTATAGGAAATGGGCATCAACCTTACTTCACTTCTCAAGCTAGCACTGTTTGTAGATATAAAAACTAGATAAGAGTCAACCTGGCTTCCTCTCTTGGTCTTTACCATAATTACGTGATGGCAATGCAAAATGGGAATGTTATTAGTTTTTTAGAAACCATTCATAAACGGAATGATTATAGGGACTCATCTTTGGCATGCTATACTAACTAAACTGTCTACTTTCGCTGTATATTTGTGTTTGTATTTCTTAGAATTTTGTGTGCTAGTGCTGTTGATGTACATGTTGTTACCAGTTTTGGGTTTCCTGTTTTGCAGGGCCCCACAGCCGTGATTTATGCTGAGAATTTACTTGGGTTGAAAGGGATCCTTGAAGCAGGAAGCCGAAAGGGGCGAGACAAGAAAAATGAGCTGTCTCTTGGTGAGTGGCAGTGTAGGGTTGAATGAGCGACTGTTAACTCATGTACATAAGATAGGGAGGTTCGCATAATGTAAGTGTCGGTTCACTAAGTTATAGTGATTGGACTGCATTTCACGTATCACCAAGCAAATATAGAGCGAATCTTATATATGCTGTTGTAAAGGTGTAAAGTGCGTCTGTTGGGATCTAAGCTAGAAGGTGAGGTTTAAATAGATAAAGGAAGCTATATAAATCACGTGGTTTACCACGTGATATTATTCCAACAGTAAGAGTCCAGAGCTACACCTAAATTACCTTATATTAGAATTATCATAACGGATAACACAAAGTACAATAATCATAGAGTTTGAGAAGCCTCCCCACAGGGATCGTGATCTCATTCCGGCTTCAATTTCTCTTACCCAGTATACAATCCAAATACCCCAAGAGCGTATGCCACTCTTGCTAAATCCCTTATCAAGACATTCAGAAACCTTTACATCCCTAGTACATCACGGATACTGACGCCAATATAGCAGGTTCACCGCCTAAGGTACCTTACTGGGATACACTAGCATTCAAAAACAGGTTAGGGTGGATACTGGGAAAGCTATGTAAGCCTCCAAGGGAAGTTGTACTTTTGCCTCTTGCCCAGTCCCGAGGATCCATTCCAGGTATAATTCCAGGTGAGGGCAACAAGAGTCAACATACCCCAGCAGCTCGTACAATTTTTACCTGAGTCTGCCAATATTATGGACCATAAGCCCTAGTTCTATATTTTTGCTTGGGCTTCAGAATATTATTTTATGCTTGCATTTGCTTGTATCCAGGTTGGACCTCAGCAATAGTACCCCATGCTAAAGCTTCTTGCAACCCATACTCATTATTGATGGGTTGAGAAGGTGTCTTAATATGGACAAGGCTAGGAATTCTTTGCTCCACTTGTATCCTGGACCAACCAAAACACTGGAATTTAAAATGGGACTTCATGCTTCAATCGAATTTCTTCAAGATAGTGCGAAAGCACCAATATAACAACATTTAAGCGAAAGATGTTCGCCGAGGCGATCTCTTTGCCTAACAATGGGGGCCGATTCCTCTTTAATCCTCCGGAAACAGAGACTGAATGAAGTTGTAGCAGAAACGGGCGAAAGTGAGTACACAATGAAGAACAGTCGTTGGAAAAATGATTAAAATGGATACAGGTGAGAACCCTGCACTGTAACATTTGGGTATTAAGAAGTAGTTACTCCTGAATCCTGGCAGAAAAGCGAGTGGACCTGCCACACATTAGTGACTTCTGAGAGCCCTATGACGTTTTATACACACATGGAATTGAGTGGTTAGGCACTCAATTACAACTCTGCAGCCATCCCAGCCTTGTGTAAGAACTGGATTATAAATATCATAGAAATTAAGACATCATCTCCAATGGAAACTTATACCATGATAATGAATGGGAATTCCAGCATATCTGCCTTACACCAAACCCTAGATTACAAAAGGCTGCCATAAGTGATGATAATCATTTTAGCAGGAACTCGCTACAACCCCTCAGTAATCTGACCTGAAATCAGCCATAATGCAATGATCTTTCAAATACCTGCACACTTCGAATTTCCTATCTGACTTCCCTTTCCACAAATGTAAAAGCTCTGATAGCTTGTCTTTCCACTATCCGAGATACTTGTACACCTACTTGCCTTATCCGCAAACTCATATTCCAACCCCTTACATCCCTTCTCCGAGAAAATCTTGATCTTCCAATTGATAGGCGAGTCCACTCGAGCAGAGACAAACTTGACGGTAGAACTGTCAATGCTGCGGCAGCCAAGAGAACCGGTTGTTGGGGTGCTGTCGCCAAAGGCTCTGGGCTGAGGACCGACACAATTGGAGTGCGAACAGAGTGAGAGGCCCCATTGGGTGCCGCTGATAAGGTGGGGTGAGAAGTATTGGGAAATAGTGAAAAGAATTATAGGTTGTTGGTATTCGCTACTTGTAGTTTGTGGCCGAAGTGAAGTGTAGCTCGAGGGTTGAGACAGGTATTTATATATTAAAATCCGAAACCGCGACCGCTAATCAGACAAGAGTATTTTTCTAAAAAGTCTAACAATGCGAAGGATATCCTACCCTTGAAACTCTATATCTTTTTTCAGTGTGGCGTGTGCCCAAAGTACCGTCATTAGTATGCCTCACCGTGCACTTTAATAGTTCTCATTCTCGGAAGTCCGCAAGTTTTGGAGAATAGGGGGACCCGAAAACAAAGTATTACGATGTGTGAAATTGAAATCTAGAAATGAATTCCCTTAAGAAGCTTAGGGAGCTCAGCCCCATTTATGTTGAGCTGAACGCTGGCGAGTGAGAACTCAAACCCTCTGAAATAAGCGAGCTAGATCCTTCTAAATACTTTTCATAACACCAATCGTGCATGTTAAGGGCTGGAGAGATTTGTATAGGAAATAGAAAGCTCTAGCTTGGAAAAATAAGCATGCATAGGAGGGTTCAACATTAAGGGTATGCAAGGTGAGTTTAGCATTGTGCTTAACAGGAGACAGGTTTTCAATTAGCTCACGAGGTATCATCGGGTATCAATAAAAAGAAATATACGTATAATTTATTATTCTGTCAACCTTTGGCGGGTACTTGTAGCCTGGTCAACTATGAATAGTCTGGACCTTCTCTTAGATATTAATTGATCGCTTAAAAAAAGCTCTGATCTGGATAAACTAGAACGGCTGTTTTTTCTTCGTGAGCGCATCCAAGCCTGGGTCGAGAGTATTGAGTTTTTCGCCGTTTGGAGATTCCATTGATTCAGGTACTCTTTTTTTTGTAGTCCAGCGTACTTTCATATCCACTTTCCTACTTTTCTGTGTGTCTCTAGACGAAGAGACGAGCCGTATCATACCATGGTTTTTGACCTATTGTAGACCCGGACAGGCCCTTAAAATCTACAAGAAACTCACTGAAAGACCGGGCTCTCATGATAGACAACGACTGTGATTAAATGATATAATTTGTAAAAGCAGTAGCTTAGAGAAAAGAATGGTAAGCGATATGAAAAGAACCACTTGAAGATTTTCGTATTCAACGATTTGTTGACAATAAAGAACAGTAGACAGAAGGCAAAGAAATAGAAGCGCTCAGCATGCCCACGAAATTAATAAATGCTAAACCTTGGCCGAGTTACTTGAGAGTTATACTGAATCATATTCATTAATTGCTTTGTTCTATTATGCTAATATCACAAGTAGCTCTTCAAGCATTGATGTTAAGAGTATGGAGTGGCTAACTATGAGTTAGAAAAATGATCCTATGATACATCGGGGGTGAGGAAAGAAACAGTGACAAAGTCTCAGTGATGCTCTCTCCCGAAGTCTTGGCAGCGGCCGCAAGGCGGGGAATTTAATACATGTTGGTGCCTCATAAGGCCACACACAACTGCACCAAACTGTCCAGTTCAAGCTTCCGATTATTTGAATTTATGAACGACTTTTGATGCGTTGCGCAACCACCCTCCTTCTCTCTGTGCGAAAGAACATTTAATGCGTGCGGTCTTGAAAAATTCGCCCCTGAAATCTCTTCCCGTTTGCCAGCGCCATCGCAGTCCACTTTACCATCGAGTAATAATTCGCACAATCAGCATATCTCGCTGAAGCGCAACCAGCTCGACCGCCAATATGGCTACCTTTCTGGAGCAGTCGTACAGCCTGGTGCACCAGGACAATACTGCAGATGTACCCACTATGTCAGAGTTACGGACACAACTTGAGAAGGGCACAGATGAGAGCAAGGTGGACACGATGAAGCGCATACTCACCGTCATGTTGAACGGGGATCCAATGCCTCAATTACTCATGCATATAATTCGATTCGTTATGCCTTCAAAGCATAAAGCTTTGAAAAAGTTGTTATATTTCTACTACGAGATATGCCCTAAATTGGATGCAAGCGGAAAGCTGAAGCAGGAGATGATTTTGGTCTGGTATGGTACCCCCCAGGGCTTTTGTTAGGCCATAAGCTGATGTACTGTAGTAATGGCATCAGAAATGACCTTCAACACCCGAACGAATATATTCGAGGCAATACACTACGATTCCTATGCAAGCTCAGAGAAGCCGAACTTATCGAGCCCCTCCTAACGCCAGCCCGCGCTTGTCTCGAACATCGCCATGCATATGTCCGAAAGAACGCCGTTTTTGCTGTAGCTGCCATTTTCCAACACTCTCCAACCCTCATACCAGATGCTCCAGAACTTCTCGCGACTTTTCTACAGACCGAGAGTGATCACACCTGCAAGCGAAATGCATTCGCAGCTCTGGTGAGCATTAGCCATGAAGATGCACTGGCATACCTCAGCGGAGTCTTTGATGGAATTCCTAATGCAGATGAATTATTGCAATTGGTAGAGTTAGAATTCATACGCAAGGATGCTGTCCAAAATTCACAAAATAAGGTATGAACATATCGCTATGAAAGAGGAAGTGTGCTGATAATAACAGGCTCGCTATCTACGGCTCATCTTTGATCTTTTGGAAGCTGGTGCAAGTACTGTGGTTTACGAGGCCGCGTCTTCATTAACGGCACTGACAAGTAACCCTGTAGCCGTCAAGGCTGCTGCATCGAAATTCATCGAATTAAGTATCAAGGAGGCAGACAACAATGTTAAGCTTATCGTACTTGATCGTGTGGATCACCTAAGACAAAAGAACGAGGGCGTTCTAGATGACTTGACGATGGAAATTCTTCGAGTTCTTTCAAGTCCCGATATTGATGTTCGGAGGAAGGCACTGTCAATTGCTTTGGAAATGGTTTCAAGCAAGAACGTTGAAGAAGTTGTCTTACTTCTGAAGAAGGAATTGACAAAAACAGTTGATCAGGAATATGAGAAGAACAACGAATACCGCCAATTGCTGATCCACTCGATACATCAGTGCGCAATCAAGTTTTCCGAGGTCGCCGCGAGTGTTGTTGGGTTGCTCATGGATTTCATCGCCGATTTCAACAATACTTCGGCTGTCGATGTTATCTCCTTCGTTAAGGAGGTTGTTGAGAAGTTCCCCAAACTGAGACCATCCATTGTTGAACGTCTCGTTTCCACGCTAAGCGAAGTTCGAGCAGGGAAGGTGTATCGTGGAGCCCTTTGGATCGTTGGTGAGTATTCACTGGAGGCTAATGATATCCGTGATGCCTGGAAGCGGATACGAGCAAGCTTGGGAGAGATTCCGATTTTGGCTTCCGAACAGCGTCTCTTGGATGAGGTTGCCGATGGCGACGCACCAAAAGAACCGGAGCAAGTTAACGGGCATTCGAAAGCTGCGCCAACAGGATCACGCAGGGTTCTCGCAGATGGTACTTACGCTACTGAGAGTGCACTTACAAGTCAATCTGCTGTCGCCGCAAAATTAGAAGCAGTTAAGGCAGCACAAAAGCCACCTCTCAGACAACTCATCCTAGATGGTGACTACTACCTTGCATCCGTTTTATCATCAACCCTCACTAAACTCGTTATGCGACACTCCGAGATCTCTCAAGACAAGGCCCGGACCAACGCTTTACGTGCCGAAGCAATGCTGATTATGATCTCTATTATTCGTGTGGGACAATCCCAATTCGTTAAAGCTCCCATCGATGAAGACTCTGTCGACCGTATCATGTCCTGTGTAAGATCTCTTGCTGAATTCGCCCAGAATAAAGATCTTGAGACTGTTTTCTTGGATGACACCCGAAAGGCATTCCGCGCAATGGTACAAGTTGAGGAGAAGAAACGAGCAGCTAAGGAGGCTTTTGAGAAGGCGAAGACAGCTGTTCAAGTTGATGACGTTGTGGCTATCCGACAACTTGCAAAGAAGAACGCCGGAGATGGAACTGACGAGATTGAACTCGATCTTGAAAAGGCTACTGGAGGTGATTCCACTGTGGAAGACCTGTCATCAAAACTCAGTCGTGTTGTACAACTTACTGGCTTTTCAGATCCAGTGTATGCCGAAGCATATGTCAAAGTACACCAGTTTGATATTGTGTTGGATGTCCTTCTAGTCAACCAAACCACTGAAACACTTCAGAACCTCTCAGTTGAATTTGCTACTTTGGGCGATCTCAAGGTTGTCGAGCGGCCAACAACGCAGAATCTTGGACCTCACGACTTCCAGAACGTGCAATCTACTATTAAGGTTTCCTCAACAGACACTGGTGTCATTTTCGGAAATGTTGTTTATGATGGTGCTAGCTCCACCGAGAATAATGTGGTCATCCTAAATGACGTACATGTCGACATTATGGATTACATCCAGCCAGCTGTCTGCACGGAAACTCAATTCCGAACGATGTGGACTGAATTCGAGTGGGAGAACAAGGTCAACATCAATTCAAAGGCCAAATCTCTTCGCGACTTCCTTACACAGCTGATGGCATGCACAAATATGAGCTGCTTGACTCCAGAAGCCTCTCTGAAAGGTGATTGCCAATTCTTGAGTGCGAACTTATACGCACGAAGCGTTTTTGGTAAGAATTGAAATCTTCGTTACTTAAATTTATGCTAATAATCTACAGGTGAGGACGCCCTTGCAAACTTGAGCATTGAGAAGGAAGGCGAGGATGGACCAGTGACTGGATTTGTCCGTATTCGAAGTAGATCCCAGGGTCTGGCTCTGAGTCTCGGATCTCTGAAGGGGCTCAATAAAGTCGGCGAGGTAGCATGAGGACATGGAAACGAATCATGACGGGTCATTCAATCACTACACCCAAGAGGTTATTTTGAATTAGCACCCACCTTAATGAATGGGGAAAAGATACCCATATGGGTACAAAGATTTTGGGGACAGGATTTGCAGGCGTCAAATATCGTGCAAGTTGTGTGCGACAAGCCACGCCTAAATGTGAAGCACGAAAGGCGTAGAAAAGCAAGAGGAGTTATCTAGATCCAGCGGGACATCGCAATTATAGCCTTTGACTCTCCTGATCTTTGGTGTCCCTGCATTAGCGAGTCCTTCCAGGACATATTTAGGAATTTAAGGTCCATTACAGGTGCATGTGAAAATACAGGGACCCTGCACAGGGCAAACAATGCCTAAGTGATCAAATCCTGCTTTGAGCGTTGACCCCTCAGTCAATAGCCATGCTCACTACGAAGATATCGGTGCTTAAACCTAATCCCCTCACCGCGAACTGGCCTAAACCCCATGTGTGAACACGATATCTGTCGTCTGACATATCAAGAGCGGAGAATTACCACAATGGGCAAGTAAACTCGGCACAAGGAATCAGGAGGCGCAAACAGAGCTCGGCATCTCTCTACGCGTGCTCGGTCCGATATTCTGAACGTCACCTCAAGGCCCTGGACCTGGTTTGCGCTTGTGCCAGACGACAGACAACAAAGAACAACTTCTCCACCTACGCCATCATCTAATAACGAGGATGCTTTGTATTTCTAGAAGGTACGCTTCGATATGACCACTTCAGCACCTGCTATGGCGACGGATAACCCGTTCATGGATCCGAACCCGAGTTTTGAGGAGAATGGACGGGGAAACTCTTTTGCGATGGATGCGACGCTTGTCATAGGGCGGAGTGCGTCGTTGACGCTGGGGACAGATTCATTGATTGTCTTGGGTCGGTAATAATTGAGAATGATGCGAGGGATCTTGCTGATGGGAAATAGATGAATCGTTTGAGAAGAGAAATCACAGTAATTGTTGCGGACTCTGGCCATCTGGTACATTTCCGGAAGATCCGTTGCATCCTCAACTCTTGCTGATAGCACTCACTAGGCACCGCAAATACGCGCGCAATCCCTTTCCACAATATCCTTTGGGCCGAGCTGGTAGATTCAATTCTCACGATACAGTATGCGTCTCCTACATCAAAGACAGTGGTTCGCGCCGCGACGTTGCAGTATCCATTTGAGTACCAGATGGTGGAGATGGTCAATAGATGGGTTGGGAGATTGTTGGATAGGTCATACGGGGAGTCGCAGATGAAGAAGAGGATAAAAGTTTTGGTAAATCCGCATGCTGGGAAAGGAAGCGCAGAGAAATGGTATCACCGGGATGTGGAACCTTTACTTCGAGCCGCGAATTGTACGATTGAGATGGTGAAGACTAGGTATCGTGGTGAAGCGGTCGACATTACCGAGAAGATGGATATTGATGCTTTTGATGTGGTGGCGACTTGTTCGGGAGATGGGCTTGCTCATGAGGTATTCAATGGGCTTGGGAAGAGGCCGGATGCTAAGAAGGCGCTGGAGAAGATTGCTGTCGTGCATATACCTTGTGGCAGTGGAAATGCTATGAGCTGCAATCTGAATGGTACAAACAGTGTGAGTATGGCTACGTTAGCTGTTATTAAAGGGATACCAACACCACTGGATTTGATATCTATTACCCAAGGAGAAACTAGGACGTTGAGTTTCCTATCACAATCTCTTGGAATCGTGGCGGAGTCAGATCTTGCGACGGAGCATTTGCGATGGATGGGACAGATGCGATTCAACTACGGTTTCTTGGTACGGTTATTGGGGAAGACAGTTTATCCTTGTGATATTGCTATCAAAGTTGCTATCGAGGACAAATCCTCAATCAAGGACCTCTACCGGGCGGAGCAAGTCAACCATGAGCCAGCGAACGAGAGAAGGGGTTACAAGAGACTACTGGACGATGATGCGTCGGCAAGTAGTGGTTGGGATGAGGGATTACCACCACTGAGGTATGGTACTGTTAACGACAAGCTGCCAGATGGCTGGGAACTAGTGCCCTATGACAAATTGGGGAACTTCTATTGTGGCAATGTAAGACTCCAAATTTTTATTTCTATACTCTTTAATGACTCTATTAGATGGGATATATGGCATCAGATGCAAATTTCTTCTCAGCAGCCCTACCCAACGACGGATACATGGATCTTGTCTGCCTCAATGGTGACATAAGCCGCTTAACAGCGATCCAAATGATGCTTGCAGTCGAAAGCAATAAATTCTTTGAGATGCCAGGAGTGTGGTACCGCAAAATTCTCGGGTATAGGATAATACCCAAAGACCAAGGAGATGGTTACATCAGCATAGACGGAGAACGAGTTCCCTTTCAACCATTCCAAGCAGAAGTACATAAGGGGCTTGGGACGGTCCTCTCGAAGACGGGACATATGTATGAGGCACCTGGGCCGGTGTAAATTTCAATTTTATTTTGGAAGGGTCTTTGATTTAGATGGTAACCTGGAGGCGCTTTGATTTTGGCTTTAAATTGGTTTCTTATTCGGATTCTTGACTTGCCACAAGATACCCCAGAGGTGGTTCGCGACTAGAGCCAGGCGATGCAATTTAAGATATTTGGGGAAGCATCTTCGCCTTTGTATATCCAGCAAAATGGTATTGATTTCGGACTGACCTGAACGCCTGATTTTCTGATGCCATGATTATTCTTGACTTGGCCTCCTGAGTGCAAAACACCAGACTCCAAGCACCCCTTCTATCGTCTCGTTAAAATTTTTGGTTGCATATAGGCCCTTTCACAACTTGACGTCCTTCTCGTGTATTCTTAGCAGCGTTTTAGAAAGAAATCACGCATTCAGTGAACAATTGTGTACCACATCCTTAACCATGGACCCGCACCCCATCTTAATCCTCGATCCCACCCCACTCATCTGGATTCGTCTCCTGCTCCTCAAGAACCACTTTCTCAACCCAAGGCAGCCTCTCATCCCCCCACGCCTCCATCGACTTCCTCCTAACTGTTTTATTCGGACTCCCCTCCCCTAACTCCCTCAACGGCCGCATCAAAACCTCTAACAACTTCTCATCCAGCCCTTCCTCTTCCGCATCTTCATCGGCAAAAGCCCCGACCCGTTCAAGCTCATCAACCCACACATCAATAACATGAAATCTCAGCCCCACAGGGATTTTCGGGTCCGTGACATTAAGTGGTATCTCCCTCGCCACCCCAAGGATCTCCGTAACCACCTGAGAATCCCAATCCGCACTCTTCATTCGTTCAAAGCTTGCCGCAACATACCGTCTAACCAGCAATAAAAACTTCTCCATCCTAAGCACATCCACATTCCCCCACTCCCTAGCCATCGTCTGCCAGAAGGCTCTCAAAAATGGTGCTAAACTCTTTGAGGGGAGGATTGAGATTAGAGAGGCGAGAGAGGAGCAGAGGTTTTGTTGTGGGATTGGGCGGTCGCAGAGCCAGAGAGAGTAGAAGAGGCCTTTTTGGAGTTTGAGGTGGTCGAGGGGGGTGAGTGTGCGCAGGGGGGAGGAGAGGTAGGATTTTAGGGATTCTAATGCTTTATCGCGAGTGGGACGATCTAGCAATTTGTTAACTGAGGTGTAATTGAGTTGAGGGAGAGAAAATGAGGATGGGGATTAGAAGGCAAGGAAGAAGCATAGAGGGATGAACCATTTGCAGCAAGCTGTTTGACGAAAGGTGTTTGTTCTATAGGCGTTGGTGAGTCCATTATGAGATTGGGGGTGTCGAGGGTAATTTGCAGTTTCTAACTGTTGTATTGATTGATAGAGGGGAAGAGAAATAATTATTTTTAATGGTCTGTGCGGGCAAGGCTGAGATGGTGGGGATGAGGCTGAGTGGCCTTTCAAGTCTAGTAGGGAGATCTTGTTAATGACAGCAAACTAGAAGTTATGATTTAAACTCGCAGAAAAAGGAATTCAGGTTGTTGATAGTGAATAGTCATGACATAAGAATTGTGTAGAAAAAGGAAATTGATAGTCGTCAATTGTTCTATAACGAGAGAGATATAATACTATGCTTTGAACTGAACTGCATAAAAGTCGCTTAAAGATTCCTCTAAGCATAAAAGTATGGCGATGGGAGAGAACTTAAATAGCAGTGTAAAAGAGTTGTTATTTTCATTTTCTAATGTTTGCAATAGGTGAATACAAGCTCAAAAATTGATCACGTGAAATATACTTGGACATTTGAAATTTCCTTTCTTTCATACCTTAGACTCTCGGAATATTATCGGGCGGATTTAAAATTGTGTTCTTCCTACTTCTGGTTCTAGGAGCACAGCGACCAATCGGAGAAATAATATCCGATGCTCCGAAAGAACCATGTCTTCCTCATCAATGTCTAGAACTCTCGACGTGGGTACTTCCAACAGTAGCAGAAGAAGAGCAAACTTTCCGGGCATAAATATGCCTTTGGAAGATTCGTTCAAGGTTCACTATGTGGACCATGATAAAGTGGATGGGTTAGAGGTATGTTTTCTCTTCAAATTCTTCTTGAGTTTTCAAGTGTGCAATATTCTATGTTTTTGTTAATGGTCGAGAAAACACATGACAGCCAAACACAAGTGCTAATAACATTTTTAGGGGATCGAGGAGGAAAAGTTGGCGTGCAAGTGGTGCCAGATCTGCACCTTCAAACACCAGGGTAAATGGCCCGTTATGATACAGAATGGAGTCGATGGAGACGTCCTGCCGCTTGACTTCAACTTCATCGAGAACTGTGTGCTTGGCGAGGGAGTGGAATACCCTCATGAAGATTTCTGTCCTGGTTGCTCCTGCAACCCTTCCACCAAATGCAAAACTAAGAAGTGCGATTGTCTTGATGAGACGGATTTTCTAGGCCAGCATGGGTACCATGGAGAGGCTTATGCCTATTATGAGAAGAGCGCAACCTCCTACCTGAAGGAGGAATACCTGGAATCGCGCGAGCCAATCTATGAATGCCACGATGGTTGCAAATGTGGTCCCGATTGTCCAAATAAAGTTGTTGCCAACGGTCGCACGATACCACTGGCTATCTTTAAGACTGAGGATGGTCGTGGATGGGGTAAGTCACTATCATGAAAAGCAGTCTAGCATTTTCTAATCCAAATCCGCAGGTGTCAAATCAACATACAAGATCAAAAAGGGCCAATTTGTTGACAAATACGTTGGCGAAATCATCACTGCTGAAGAGACTGAACGACGCCGAGAGGCGTCTGAGCATGCCCAGAAAAAGAACATCTACCTTTTCGAGCTTGATAAATTCAAGGGCAACGCCGACCAGGACGCGTCTCTCGCAGAAACCCTCTTCGTCGACGGTGAGTTTAAATCTGGACCTACTCGCTTCATCAATCATTCTTGCGATCCAAACCTACGAATCTTCGCTCGAGTCGGTGCACCAGCAATGAAGCGCTTTCACGATTTGGCTTTCTTTGCAATCAAGGACATTGAAGCTGGAGTAGAACTGACGTTTGATTATATTGATGGCGACGATGAAGAGGAACTAAAGTTGTTGAACAAGGACAAAAGGAACAAAAAGACCAAGGCGATGATGACCAAGTGTCTCTGCAAGGCTAAAAATTGCCGTGGTTACCTTTGGTAGATTCCTCATCTTCTAGACTTCTGGATCTGCATTCCGAGCTTCTGGGACTACCGGATCCTTAGATACCTTCATTTTGGTGTTTTAGTTGTGCGGTCTGTTGTTTGAAATCTCGATATTGTGCATGGCGATGGCGTTTGGGACGATACCCTCAAAAATGGCGTTTATTAAGATCATAAATGCTTGATATGAGCATCTTCGAAGCTTCCTAAGAGTTTGCTACAGAAGATGGCGGTCACTGGAGTATACGCATCCTTTGGGTACTTTCCATTGGTGTGAATAATTGGTACAAGCATTTTCAAAGCTTCTAGGGAGGTTATTGAAGTGAAGATTGCTATGGACATATTATGCATCCTTAGCGAATTTATTATGATGGGAATGATTGATATTGGAATTTCCTCTTTCCGGGACTTTTCCTACTATAATCAATGAACGATATAAATCTTTGGTGCGCATCTCGGGCGGCTACTTGATGGTGGATGCTTGACGTTGATATTTCAGAAGCTTCTTGGGGAGTTACTATGATAACGTTTGATCCTGGGCATTCAGTAGTTTCAGACTGATTAGAAGACCTGATCGTTACGTTTTGAGTGTAAAAGCTTACTCCTCCTGCATTCGATTCTTCAAATGTGAGATAGCGAGTCGAGTTCTGTCGAGATATCAATTCTTCAGCCGCTCTGCTATTATTGCCTAGATTTTATTCAATCAACATAATGACATCGATGTGAAGAACGAATTATAAATTACGTATTAAGTCTGTATCTAATTCCCACCACACATGCATATATACTACAACCAAGGGTATCATCGTCTCTCCAAGCCAGCAGCCATCACTTCCTCCCGGTTCCCGTGCCTCTCAACACCCTTTTTTATCCCTCTCCCCCATCTATCAAGTCACTCATCATCCAATATCCGACTTGCCAGCGCCCCAAAGAACGGGACCTCGCACCTATCGAGCGTATCGGCTATACCACCCTAATTAGCATTTATTTCTTCAATAAACCACCTCCCAAATTTTCCAATCAAACAAGAAACAAACTCACCATCTCTGTAAGCCCTCATTGTCAAAAATGCAATCAATCCCAAATCCACCAAAAAGATGACCCAGCTCAAAAACGTGCTCCAGCTGAATATCAAATGTAGCACGAACATAGCCGTGAATAGGAGGGCGCTTTGCCATGCGTGGAACCTATTCCCATCCCGTTAGCCCATATCACTCAACCCCCCCTTCCCCGATCTCGACCCTTCAATTACAAGATTTGGTTCAATAAGAACGGGGGATAACAAGACTAGGGCGAACAAACCTAACATAATCGCTCTTCCTCTCCGCAATTAACAACAACACGCCCCCCGCCGGCGGCAATAGTAAATACGCCAAACAAGCCTCGTAGTCTAGTCGTATCGGCAGGCTCGTTTCGAATTCATTCAATCTATCCTCTCTATTTCCTGCTTCTATATCGCCATGATTCCCAAATACCGAGTTTCCGAATGCACTGGCGGACGCAACCCATGGGTTTTGGGACGGAGGCGGTGGTTTGACTGGTGATTGTAAAGCGGGAGCAGGGGAGAAGGAGGAGGAACGTCGACCGTTCGGAGGGGAGAATGATCGTCTGCCTGCGGGGCCGTCGAGGGAGGGCCGGGGTGGTGGGGAGAGGGTGCGTTGCGTTTCGGGGGATTGGTCTTGATAGGGTGCGAAATCCATCTTGACTTTCGTACTTTTTTGTTAGAGGATATGGCTGGTGATCCGCTATTAGTGCAAGGTACTGTACGACAACAAAG
Organism: Tricladium varicosporioides; assembly: GCA_021365295.1. NCBI lineage: Eukaryota > Fungi > Ascomycota > Leotiomycetes > Helotiales > Tricladiaceae > Tricladium > Tricladium varicosporioides. The sequence goes on from JAJTIW010000018.1 coordinate 73,769, forward strand.
CGCTATATGTTGGACGAACAATCGCCTTGTGAGAGGGAGAATCCAACAGACGATGAGGAGGTTGTCGCGTGCATGGTAAATTACCCGTTCGTCAGCCTTGAGGCTGAGGCTGCGCTAGCCTTATTTAGCCAGTAGCATGTGCTCCATCCAAAGTACGAAGTACACAATCACAAGCATAAGAAACGGATCCGAGACCACCCATATTCACATTTCTGCGATCTAAATCTTATGGCAGGTATTCTTCCTATTCAGAGCAGTTACCTACCCTACCAAGATACAGGATAGAAAAAAAAAGACATTCAGACGCTTGAAAAATAAAATATTGCTTGAAGTAACTCCCTTCCTTGATGCCAGAAGACTCAAGTATTCCCATATGCATTGTCAAACTACTTCCCCCTCTTTTGACAAGTTAGCCTTTCGTTTATTCCAAAAGGTGCCTATCCCATGTTCATTATCCGATTTCCCCTAGCCGAGTTGTTTGTGTGTCAATATATCATCATTCATCATTTATCGAAATTCCATTGCTGGAAAGCACCCCTTATCTGCGATATGCTTCAGCTCTAGTTGTTGAAACCTGCTTTTTGTGTTAATCAAAACCACTCTGTATGCTTATAAGCTATACTTACTTTTCGCTCTTCGCATGGAAATAGATCCCACTAACCGTCCCCGCAATCTGGTTGAAACAGATATAATAGAACCCCTCAAAACTTGCACCACTGATCGTCCTTACTCGATGATCAGGTACTAAGAAGTGTTCTTTCCATCTCATGAATATGTTCTCTCGCTGTGCCAATTGTGGAATGTGGAAATGGCCCTTCTTGGCCGCTTTCGCAAATGGCCTAAATGCATTAAATTTCGCCCAGTGTTGCAAGTCCACTTTATCACTTGATCCCCAATCTTGATGCTGGGTTAGGAATGTATATTTCGAGCCAATTATTTCGCCTTCGAAGTACGTTGTAAGTGTAGGGTGGTCCTCAGTCAGGCCTAACCAGAAACGTCATGTCAGCACCATGCTCCAGTATGGATTCCACACATATAATAAAATATATACCTTGGATTCGAAGATATCCACAAAGAAATGACTCCCGCATATCAACGTGTTTAATATCAACCTGTACCTCGTAGACTTGGCGTTCAGATTGTTGAGTACCATGGAATTTGCTACCGGCGCGGAGAAAGGACGAAGGTGAGGAAGGTATCAGCTAGAATCGGAATTAGTCTCCATGCTCGTATAGCCATGTATTTATTTGTAGAACGTACTCGAACATTGGAAAAGTCGTAACTCATGGACGGTGAGCAAATATCTGTATTTCTCAACGCTGGCAGATCATTCTCCTCTTGCTTATCCCCCTCTGCACTCATAGGGGATAACATATCCGGAGCTGTAGTATCTTCATCAATGTCCATACGTTTTATCTCCGGCTGATCGGTGATGTGTCTATCCGTTAAACCGGCGTTTTGTGAGTCTGAGGGTGGTGTTGGTTGCTGCAGTACTTCAGGAGCATTCACAACTGCCTCATCGTGAGTCTGGTCCATCTCTATACTCCTCCAGGTCGTTCTGTCATCGTCGGGTGGGCATGAGGTATGCGATGGAGGGCTTGCTGCGATACTCTGATCGCTCGAGGGGGTGGGCATTTGGTCTGCGCCCGCGCGGCCAGGCTGAAAAGGTAGAATTTGACTCTAATGATACAGGTGTGCAAAGAAAGGTAACTGTGCGCCGAACAATTAGATGAACATGGCCGCCGGTTTGCAATGCATTTTCGTGAACACCGTGATAGACGATTGATATGGGGAAGGCGGTTTCGATTGGATCTGTTCTTCCCTGGAGGCGATGGTGGAAGCGAAAGAAATCCTTGCAAAGTTTGGCTTGGCTTTTGGGGTTTTCGTGGGGTTTAGGTCGTGTGTGAGTGGCTTACAGAATGAATGTGCATCATCGGCCGGTTGATGAACTTTGCAAAAACTTTGTTCGCAAAATAAGAAGAAATTTAAGAGACATTAACGTCAAGGAGGGGACTTGGGGAAAAGCAATTAAGTTGTTGTCTATGCGGGTCCAACTTGGCTCGTGAGGCTGCGACTATTTTAAAGAATCAACTGGCCCATCCACCACATAGCACCTGCTTTGACCTCCTGTATCGGATGCCATTCCTTCCCCTTCTTATGTCAAGATCTTGTTCGCATTCGTCCGATCTTGCAATACTTCATCGTATGGTATCATTTTATTCGAAGTTCTGCGACGCCTGACACCTTAGTTCACTCATACCCTACACATCCTAATGAGATCCTTTAGATTGGCTTGATCTTAAAGTGCAATGCTATCAGAGAGAATACGAGTGCCTTCAAGTCTTGGACAAGATAGTAGAAGACACGGAGGCCCTCAGGATCTTGCGACTCAGTCACATCGACAAGGGAGCCGATTTTTGCTGTCTGTGAAGCATGTTAGCATGCCCAGCCATAATCGAAGTTGAAAAATCTATACCTCGAAAGAAATATGCTCGCTGCCCATTCGTATTTCAAGTTCCTGTCGCCCATCCTTATTCTTTTGTGGCCAGTTCTTGTCATCTTCCCTATTCCATTATAAGCTATGCCTTATGTGAAGAACACAAAGGTTGAACATACTTCATTATCTCGCTCGTCTTGATGATGCGCTTGATTTCGTCGACTAGCAGAGAGCTGACACACACTAATTATTTCCCTAGTCAGTTAACTGATTTGGGAGCTATGTTTCGCAGACGTACTCTCTTTGCGAATGAGGGAGTCATTTCGATAGTTGGAATTGTTGGCATAGCGCGCCGATGCGCTCCTCCCATCACCTAGCACTCGGAAATCGAATTCTATTCATGTTAGAGCTATCCCGTTGCGCTCGAAGAGTTGGGACTTGCCCAGGAACTCGTGGCCATGGCGACCTTGATGCCCGGAGCTACAGAATTTGGTTAGCACATATCCGAAATTGCCAAACTTATATCGACGCACTAGTAGCGGATGTAAAATGGTTCGTTTGACGCAGCAGCGGCCATCGCAATTGTCTGAGAGCATATACTGCTCTGCGTTGAGGGAAAGGCTGAGGCTTTTGATAGATTCGAGATTTGGCTTGCATGCCAAGCAAAGTGGCATGTACGGTGGCCGGGCTAAACTTTACCACATAATATCAAGTTGTCTCACGATGGGATAAGTTGTAATTTATATAGAATTATTTTTTTGATTCAGGATTCTTGGTTGTAAAGAGATTGAATAGCAATTAATTTTATGTTTCTTTGCCCAGTAAGGAGGCTGTCAGTGCCATTAGAAAGCCATGTTCGTACCCTTTTGAATTGAAAAAGCTTACAACTTTGACTTCATCCATAGCGAGGCATAACATGGCTGTTGCCGATATCCATGGGCTGTGTAGCCGATGAACCTCTGTAAGGGAGTATCCCACTCATCACTGGCCAAACCTCACTTCTTATACTAGAGCTACTATCCTCACTTTCGTTTTCCATCTCGTCTCTCAGTGCCGAGATCTGCTTCTTCAACTCCTTCCACAGCACATTCCCACTTAAGTTATCATCTGCATATCTGTATTTCCCCCTCTCCTCTTTTCTTGCCACAATAACGAGTAGCGCTGCTACAAAGGCCTCTTTCATATAAGCAAAGCTGAAGTCTGTTGTAATATCTGCAACTCGAACTGACATCTCCTTAGGGAAGTCAATTTTCTTGTTGTTCTTTAGCTTATTGCGCCAGTAGTCGCAATATTGAATTCTTTCGTCCCTACTTGGCACATCGAAGAAATACTTTCTGTCAAATCGACTTGGTCTTTTGGCAATTCCAGGGTCAAGACGCTCAAGGTGGTTTGTACTACCAATCATCAAAATTCCATGGTTCGATTCTAGACCGTCAACTTCATTGAGAAAGTAGCTTCGTACACCAGGTGAAACGAGGGAGTCGATGTCCTCGAAAATCAAGAGACAAGGCGCCATTTGCCGGGCTCTGAGGAAGATTTGACGAATACCATATTCGGGGCCTAGGTAAGAGTTGAAGGTCTTCACATATAGGGATTCGACACTTGGCTTGAGGCGCTTGGAGACATCGTGCATAAGGGCTTTGGTGGATATTGTTTTCCCATTCTATTTAGCAAGTCAGCTTCGTTTCCACTATTAAAGAGTATGGGCACTTACACCTGGTGGACCATAAAAGATAACTCCCCTCTGTGCCAATATTAGCTGGACCTTGAGAATTATGCGATGGCCCATAAACATACCTTCCAGGGTACTCCAAACTCCGCATAGCGCTCTTCTGCATCGAAGAATCCGTTTACATCCTCAATTATGGCATCCTTCTTCTCTTTCTCTAATATCACATCTTCCCAATTGGACTTTTTGATGTTCTCCCACAGGTCCCTGTTTTTCTGCCAGAACCCCTGGTCAAAAACTAAAACCTCATCATGCAGTTCACCCATCCATTTTGTGCCGGCAGCTAGTAAGCTGTCTACTTTCTTCTGTGCTGACGCCTTCTCCGTGATGCTCATTTCTTCGCCTTCTGTTTCTGGTGCAACAAGGATATAATTATTCTTCGTTTTCGCCATCATTCCGTCGTGTCCCTCCACAACATATAGAATAAACTTATTATCCTGGAACATGTAATCAAAGGAGCCCATGATTACTCGGTCTCCAAACGCACCGCCATTTTCGTCATTGTATCTCCTCATAGGGGGAAGAAACAGTCTTTCCGAGAGGCCCTCTCCATTTTTACGTGGGAAGTAAATAGCATCATTACGTGCTTGTGCAAAAGCAAGGAGATCACAAGTGTATGCTGGGTTAACAGCAAGGAGGTGTTTGGGATATTTCTTGCGAATAGCCTCGGCGATCACGCCCTCAGTATACCATCTATCTCCATGTGTATTTCCAAAAAAGGCACCCAGGACGCCTGATTGATGACTGCTTGTAGCCGCGGGCTCGAGTCCGGTAGAGATATGAATGAATTCATCGATGGAAGACATTTTGAGAAGGTGGATTGAGCCTCAATAGCCAGAAAGAAATAGAAGTTCAGAGACTTTTGATGCAGACAATTGATGTTAAAGTTTGAGATGTCGTTGCCTTGCGCCTACCTATTTAGGAGCCTCTCGAATACGAGCGGCGAGGTTGACCCTGAAACGCTGACATAGACGCAGATCGAAGATGATTTGACGTACGATATTGACCTCAGGTAGTACAACAAAGAGGGGTACTCTCTTCGTGCCTCGTCACGACATGCACTTCTGCCATGGTATGCGCACTCCAATATCACTGGATATCGGATAATTGTTTGCTAAAACTAATAGAAGGTTGGGGGGTTGAGCCTGCAAACGAAAACATGCAAGGGACCAATATATCATGTGATCCGGATAAAGTTGAAGTCCGAAATCTTGTACATGGGAAGTGGCTTTCAAACTCATCATGAGGGAACGGTGATCTTCATGGACTGGGAAGTCATGACTATCTCCATCTTGGCTGCCCGGAAGCTTGGCTTGTCTCCTCAAAGTCTCTTCTCCCCGAAGTTCTCCAGATCCCAGATGAATAAAGCTACTCAAAGGCCTGCAACTGTCTTCAAGTACATCTCGGAAACTCTGTATCCATTGTGAGGCGGTTCTCGGATCTATTCAATCGCGGTGTTTACAGGGAATCTTAACATATCCACTTGTTTTGGGATTTCCAATTGGCATTGCCATCACTTAAACTCAGCCTGAACCCGGGAATAATTGAGTTTGTCCTCTGCATGAAACGACTTGCCCTAAGCACATTCCCCCGAGGGTCTTATTATCCTTCTAATATTTTCTTCGGTACTCCCAGTACCTTACATGATCTTATGCGCGAGTACTGCGGTGTAAAATACTTGAGATGCCCCCCAAGTTGATTGTGTAGTAATGACCTCTCGCTTCTCTTCCGTCGAGTCCTCAGGGGTAACAATAAAAAAAATGGGAGTGTTACGAGGCCTCATCAGCCTTCTATCCGTTGCTCTAGTCGTGGCTGTAGATCCAATTGTTGATTTGAGCTACTCAAAGTACGAAGGAACAGCGTTGCCAAATGGTGTCTCTCAGTGGCTTGGTATTCGATATGCAGTACGATCCCAATCCAATTTCAGTTCAATTCTTTCATTTCATCCATAACCTCTGAATGTTAACATTTTCCCGCAGGCACCTCCGCTTGGCAATTTGCGTTTTGCGGCTCCCACACCTGTTCCTTACAATTCAACAATCCAAAAAGCAGACAAAGTATAACGCTCAATGCCCGCTTTTTTCCTCAAGCACCGAACTAATTTCTGTCTTCAGCACGGTTTTCTCTGCTTGGCAAATCAAAAAGGGCCTGGACTTCAGTATGGAAGTGCTCGCCAACCTATGGATGAGGACTGTCTGTTTGTGGATGTTTGGGCACCAACTAATGCTACAACTACTTCGAGACTTCCGATTATGGTTTTTATTCAAGGTGGAGGCTGGAGCAGCAATTCAAACGGGAATTTTAATGGTAGCTTGTTGGTCTCAAATTCGGGTTTGAATATGATAGTAATCACTTTGAATTATCGAGTCGGCTTGCTAGGTCTTCTTGCTAGCAAGGAAGTTGTAGAAGGAGGAAGTCTCAACAATGGGCTCAAGGACGGTAAAGATCAACCGTACTCCCTCTAAGGACATACTACTAACAGTTTTCAAGTAATGTTTGTTTTGCAATGGGTTCAAGATCGAGCCAATTTGGTATCCATTCTTCCCTCTTTTTAACCACTAAATCTGACAAGCATTCTAGTTCGGCGGTGATACCAATCACGTTGTGCTATCTGGCGACAGTGTCGGAGCACTAATTATAACTCATTTAATGGCTGCCCATAATGGGACTGGCCTTCCGGTAACCAGCTGACCCTTTGTTCTCTTTTTCCAAGACCCAGGTCTAATTGCCATCCAGGGTTTTTTCCACGGAGCCGCAGCAGAAAGTTCTTCCTTTGCAGGAGATGCTCAAGTTGTAGACGTTCAATCCAAATACGATGATCTCGTCAAAGCTGTAGGATGTACCGGGGCTAATAACACTCTCTCCTGCCTCCGAGGTGTCAATGTTACTGAACTCCAAACTAAGTCTCCGTCATATGGCTGGAGTCCAGTAATTGATAATGACATTCTTGTCGCTCCTCTTTACCAACTTTACGAACAACGTCGCTTCCGTCACGTTCCTACAATATACGGAAGCACTACGGATGAAGGCACCAAGAACGTCGACAAAACTGTCACAACCGCCACTCTTGATAGAGCTATCAGAAATAGTCTCGGCAATATCACTGACGCTCAGCTCGCAGAATTGAAAACAGTATATCCGGCCTCCCTCAACAACGTCACATTTTCAGGTGCCGTTCTCAATTCATCTTACCCAGACGCAGGAAATGAGTGGCAACGCTTCGCAGCCCTCGCTGGCGAACTCGGTTCTCGATGCATCAACGCATTCCAGTCGGACATGATTTCGCTCGCAGGCAATACCCAGAACTGGCATTATCACTATGACGTTATCGATCCTCGAGACGAAGCGACAGGTAACCGTGTCTACCATGTTGTAGAACTCAACGCCATCTGGGGGCCGAACAACACCGACGGCTCCCCACCACCTGCTTACAAAGTCTCCAACGAGAATGGAGGGATCGGTGGCATCGTACCTGTGATGCAAAGCTACTGGATTAGTTTTGTGCGCACCCTCAATCCGAACACACTGCGAATGGCCGGAACAACCAAGTGGGAAACTTGGGGCACGCCGGGGTTGGGGAATGGGGCTGGAGAAAGGAGACGGTTAAGGTTTGGGAAGAATGGGACGGGGATTGTAACAGAGATGGAGGGGATGACACAGGAGGAGATGGAGAGGTGTGGGGTTGTTATCAAATATGCGAAGGCGAGGAATATGTATGCACAGCCGTTAAGGGAGGAAATTATGCCGGCCTTTGCGAATGGGACGTTTCCGGACCCTTATGCTTAATGTCGAATAGGCATCAATCAATATTAATATTAAGCTAGATCTGATTTCCCAGGTAATTGTTTCCTTAGGGTATAAGTTCTTTATTAAATATTTATCGATTCATTGTAATTTATGTACTAATGCTTTTGTGATACACAAAGTGAGGGACAAAGGCTACGTATTTGCTAGGTCTACGAGTAGAACCCACATTAGGTGCCGCTGACTGACTAGTGTGCAGGTTCTCGGCTGAATCTAAGGACGGTTGTTTGTAACAATCAGTTCCTACTAGGTGCGATTATCTTCTGGTTGGTATTGTAACAGAAGCATGGCAGTTAGGTCGGGTTGTTCGCTTGCAAGTGAACTTTTTACTTGTATCAAGAAGAACAAACTTATATTCAAGATGATAAACTAAGTTGAGCACAAAGCTCCTATTAATGGAAGCTATCCAGGCTTATATAGAACCTTCCTAGGCTTGGATCTCAAGTGAGATCCTCGAGATCCTAAGATCCTCACGTGACCCATGTGCCAACTACTCCTGGTCCTCTTTGCATCAATATACTGAGCCCCAGGCCTGGGCCACACATGACAATGAAATCGCAGCAGTGAGCTATAGCCATATAATTATTACATTTTGAGTAACTTGAAAACAGGCTAGTTTTAAATTAAAGTCTGTATATTAGGAATACTAAAACTTGAAAGGGGCTTAGGAATACCTTCCTTTTCTTTTCTTTTTTCTTTTTTGGTATATTCGAAATATCCTTTGATAAAGCCTATTAGCTTTAGTATAATCAGACTCGTATTCGCTCCCATACGTCTTAGAGCAGTACTGAGGCTAGCGCTGTAACATGACTCAGACTAGTTCGGCAGATGGGCCTTTTTATCCCTAATAGGGTCGACCTGCTTTCTTGCCACGGGAGTAAAGTTGAGATAAAGAGGAAATACAAGCATGGGGACTAATATCCCAACCATTAATAACCATGCCCGTCGACATGTACCGTAATCAAGAAAGTTGCCAAGTATGGGAATAGCAATGGCGGCGCTCGACGAAGCCGCCACAATCAGCACTGAGGCCAGTTTAATGCGTGAACCAAGGCCACGGAGGCATATTCCTATCACGGTAGGGTATACCGGGGACTAGAAGGGTCAGCATCACCCCTGCTATACAGTAAGAATTCGAAGCATACTATAAAGAAGAACACGAGCATAGTGTCCACGACAATACCCTTCTGATCTGCTTGGGATGCTGCAACGGCAACGGCAACACTGGCAAATTGGAAAATAGCAAGAATATGCCTGGGTTTGAGAAATATCATTACAACTGCAGCGACTAGTCGGCCAGCTGCAACACATGCTTGCGCTCCAGCTACTGTATTTACGTTCATACTATGGTTGATACGTAAGTTAGTCAGTAGTACTATAGAACATCGAGCAAAATAGATAAGATTGGGCGAGACAGAGATTGTTGCCAGTTGTTGTGATCTCGGAAACACCCCTTGCGTAGATTATACCTCTTAAAAGAAGATCCAAATCAAACCAAGGGTAGCGCTTTAGTGACAAAGGGGAAATTGCTCTAATCGCAACTTACTAAGAAACCTCGATTATCTCTATCGATGATTCGACTGGCCTATAGCAAAGTTGGGTAGCAATCCCAAACCCTAGGGTTACATAGATGACACTGAATTGTCCGATTCTCGGGGTACCAGTAGTACTCCACCCCGAATGGCTTGCAAGGTCCTCGTCACTATCTCTACTCAGCAGTCCCTCAGGGAAATTTTGGGATGAAGTAACATACGATGCATCAGGTAGAGGTAGGTAGTACAAAACTACCATGGAGGTAATACATAAAACAGCAAGGCCAAGGTATTCCCATTGGGCGATAATCAGTGTGCGGGGATTATCTACGGAACCAAAAATTGTCTTCCCAACGGCAAACTGCGAAACGGTGCTACCAAGTCCACGAACGAAGTACGAGAAGTTTAGCCGCGCCTCGGAAAACTCTGGTTGTCCACAGAGAGCCATAAAAGGGTTTATCCCCATCTCAAGTGTTGCAATTCCGGTTCCAACAATCAAATTCGATATCATGAATGTGGGAAGTGATCCTAGAACAGCTGAGGGCCAAAACATCAACACACCACAGGAATAGATCCAAAACCCTGTTATTACCGTTGCCTTGAAGCTGTACTTGTGTAAAACAACCCAACCAAATGCCACAGCTGCTACCAAGTAGCCACTATCACAAGTTAGTAGTCTGATAATAGTTTCTGGGTACCTAGAATCACTAACCAATAGTATAGAGCATATGAGATAAGCGTTTCAAGTTGAGTCATCTCTGAAAGTGGCCTGAATTTGCAAGTAAGGTCTAGGAGATTTCCTTCGGCAAACCCAATAATGAAGCACAGCGTGCTAATAATAATAAACGGACGGATAGCCTGTTTGGTACTTAAATCTATCATACTCTCTGAGCTCGAGCGCCCGACAAAGTCAAAAAAAACTATTCCCGGACTCTGTAGAGTGCTCAAGTCGATATCACTGTGGGGAGGCTCTGGAAGATGATCCCTTTCACGCTCTGTGCGGTTGTCAGACTGACGATGGTTTTGCCTATCAACGAAGGTATCTTCTGTCGTCGGCCTAGGTTGTTCCGTTTCGAATCGTTGCCTAACTGTACTAAAAAGCTCCCGATATGAGATCCAAGTCCAGCTTTTGGGAGGAAGATGGTTTGCCGCCCAGGATATAACTGGTTTTAAAGTTGGGATGCATGCACATGTAATGCCAATGTTTACTTCAACAATAGACCACATGAGCGATTGCGAAGCATACCCTAATGAGTTAGGAGATGGCCACAGTAAAGTGAGGGGGAGAAACGGTACAAAAAAAGTTCTGGTCCTCCATATTATTATCTGGGGTATCATTCAAGTGGCCCCAGTAAAGCCCAGTCTGCGAAGCTTGCTGCAAGTAGGCTATGCGAACGACATCGACCACAGTGACAAATATCCCGGTAGCTACAGAATGCATCAGAAATCATCATTTTCTCCCTACCTGCACTTACCTACCAAAAACAAACACCAACACAAACTTTTGCTTCCAAGGTATTCCAAGGCTGGTGAATATCGGCAACGGCAAAAAGAGAATAGCAAGATCTGTAACTATGTTGACGGGAGCAGATGCTAAGGATAAGTCTAAGATGCTGATACACCTAGATCCATCGGGCTGGGGGTATTGAAATGCTGCATTAATTGGAAGACACTGGATGATATTCAGGATAGTCAACACGCATCCAGCAACGTTCACTATAACAAGTATTGCTATTGTAGCCAGTTTGAAGAACTTTCGGGTAGCGCTTGCTAGACTCAGGTAGAAGATCAGTATTGAAGTTTTGGTGGCCATCAGAGCCGGGTTCTGTAGTGAAGTGAGTGAGTGGGGGATGCAATGGTCTCTGGAGGGTAGATGACCCACATATAGCACTGAAAATGCATATTGCAGCCGATTGAGAGTCCCGCGCCAATCCAGATGGATATATTGATCATGCTTCCCTAACCCGTAATGGGTTCCGAGACACATTGTAATGGACATAGGCAATGCAATCAGCTGAGATATAATCAGAAGGTATAGTGGTAGGAGGGAATGAAAGAAAATTACCCAGGCTACGACAATGAAGAGGTCATCGAGAGTTGCACGCCGAATGAGGGCAAGACGTGATATGAGTCGAAGCGATACGGCAAAGAATGAAAGGGCGACAACAGTGATGGCCGCCGCAACGATGGCTCTGGAACGAGAGTCCTCCTGATTTCTTTCGCTCGACATGATGTTCTGGCGAGAGCCAGTAGTGTGAGGCCAGAAGAGATGTAGGGCACTGTATTGATATTTCTACAGTTCTTAACCCTATCACTTTGTTGATTTGAGATGCAGATGTTGATATCGAAATTCCATTACTGATGCTACCGCTACCAGGAGCACGTTTGATACTCGAGGGGCAAGTTCCGCCGGGTTTTTCCCATTGCCGCATCGCGGAAAATCAACCTACACCTTTTACCCCTGGGGTGGCTGTGGCCTAAAGCATAGATAATGTAGGGCGTTGAGTGATATTCTGGTACTACGGCTTGTAATATTAAGCCTTAACTCCAGAGATGTTTTTAACTCCAGGTTTTACTCGCTAAAGTAGCTATTGTTACTTTAATATATACATATATAAATCAACTTCAAAGAGAAATCAGGACGCCTCTTCTTCATACGTTCAGGGGATAACGAATGATCCATTCCAAAAGTACAATAGTTCGCAAGTATTATTCACCGTGGTGTATGGCATTATAGATCAATCAAGTCTTAATATTCTTGATTTTTAGGACTGACTATAGAGTTGGTGAGAATGGGCATGAAAAATATCGTAAATTTCCTATATTTTCAACCCCGCATCATCCAGTCTTTGGCCACCTTAATAATTCGAGACATGCTCAGGAGTCGCGGCTGGTGGGCCATCAGCCGAGCCGACCAGAGTGCTCACCAATGCCGACTGTCTCAGGAAGAGAATGCTATTCCAAATCAAAATGCTCTCAACGCCCACTTTGAATCTTAATCTATGAGGTCAAAGCCACGACCAAGCCGCTCTCTGCCCCTTCACATTCTGATTTCTCATACTGTATTTCTTTAGCTTTCTGCTCTTAAGTTTCACCATCTATGAAGTCGTTGATTCGGGAGAGATCCCGTGCCGTATTGTGTCACTACCTCGAGACCAATCGGACCAAAACCGTGTAGCCCTGTCCGTGCTTCGTCCCTTACCTCGAAATGTGAACAGGAACATCCCACTGGCATGGCACAGGGTCTGCCACACAGCTGAAGTAGGCTAGTGATAATCAGTCTAGTGAGACAGAATAACTATACACCTTAATAATTCCCATGTGATTACCATGTTAGAAAGCTGGACACATTATTATTGCTAAGCTCCAAGTATACGATCCAATACCCAGTAAACGTGAAGTGTTGCACAAAACTCTACACAATCATATCCACCTTCCTTCTACTGACCCCCGCAACGCTGATCTGGACTAATTTGTAACCTCCCTGCCCAGTAGTAATGATGGTTTACAGCTCGGGTACTCTAGAAAAGGCTAGGCTTCTCTAAATCCACTTTTAAAAGGTCAAATATTCTAGAAAATTTCAGGAATTGCTGTATGCAGTTAGAATCATTAAAATCACCTGAATAATTAATAACTAGTAATTAAACATGCCTCCCAATCCCTAAAAAAATATATTTGTCAAATCGGAGACTGATCTAGTTAAAAATATATATATAATATATGAATAATATATGAATTTTATGCCTGGTATATTTCTAGTATATTATATATATATATGTGTACATGAATTTACTTGGTCACTAGCGCGAACATTAGTATATATACTAAACATATTTCCTATTTATATAAAATTTATTTATTTACCTTATTTCTTTTAAAATAAGACTATTCTCAATGGTACAACTTCAATACCATATGCAATCCAGGCCTAATATCAAGCTGTTGCATCAGCATGCGTGAATCATAGTGCATGCTATTATTGAGAGACGTTCTAGAGCTGGTCATGTGAAGGATCCCATGACGATCGCGCTAGCTATTGCACCCTGATCTATTGTCAATTATCAGCGGATGTCAAACAATTTGCCTTTTATCGACTTTAGAGTGACCTCCCAAGCTCGTTACCAAAAGGATATAAACCGAAAGACTTATAATCAACCCCACAGTTGTAAGTTGAGAAAGCATAGCCTCTCTGTATTTCAAAGAAAGATATTCCCGCTCCCGCTCTGGAGCATTAGCCAATCCGCCAATAGAAATAAGAAGGGCAGAAGAATATCTCTATTAGGATTCAAAAGAGAAGGTCCTTGCAATTATTTACACAAAGGCTAATGTTTTAACTTTGAGCAAGAAATTTCTGGTTAACACAATACTGCGATGTGGATGAACAACAGCGTTGTAACGCTGTGGCTCCGTAGCCCCGCTTAGCAACCCAGAGTCTCATGATCACAAGTATAAACTTCCATCTGATTTGCAGTGTATGTCTTAAGGCATCTAGCATCTCGTTCGGAATTTGGGGTGAATTGGGGGAGTATAGAAGTTTAATATGGTTTTTGGGAACCGTTGGGGGCTGTCTGGAAGTCCAAAACCTCCAGGTTGAAGGCCAACTCCGCTAATCTCCCATTGCAGTTGAGTAAATGGCTGTCTCATTGGGGAGTTTAAATTCGTTACAAAGAAGTGGTATGAAGCCTCAGGTATGTAAACCACAAGTTTCTAGCTGATGAATTGGGTCATCCTAGGATGCCCACTGGGTGTTTTGGATGGACTTTAGGAACGACGAAATGTTAGAGCTTACTTTAGAAGGCATTTGGGGCATTGGAATTGGTTGGAAGAGACTTACTGAGAGCGAAATTAAAACGCATAGGTAGTCTTACTTTTTATGACCTGGAGATGTTCTTTAGTTTGGAGTGATTCGTGTTGAGAGGTGAGAGAACCTTCTCCATTCAGCTAACTATAATTATTCACATGGTTAATGCATCGTTGTATTAGTTTATTACCTGCTTCGCCAGTTTATCTTCGAAAACTTTGATCCTAACATACCGGGGAAATCCCCATAGCTTCCTAGCAACGCTTACAATTTGATACCTTACAATTGCTAGGGTTTTGCAATATATGTCCTAAACAATCTAAGTAATCTTAGGTGGGCACTTGAATATGCCCTTTAGAAGGAAGGACTTGGCAGGGAACTTGAGTTGTTGATGTTATCGGATGATGTTGCAATATTAGGAAGGACTAGTTTTTTAATACTCGTCGAAGCCAATATATATTTCATATTACATATTCGTACCATGGTCCCTTCTACCCTTTGCATCCTACCCTTGCCATCCACTTATATATACCATTGACTCTTATACTCTCTTATTGCAGTCTAATTTCCTCGTTGCTGTATAGATTCCTTTAGAGTATCAAGATAGCTCAAATTAAGAGGTTTCTTTACATGCGCCTTTACAGAGAAAATCTGAGTTCATAGCCATATATCTAAAGTAGAAAAGACACCAAAAATTATTGAAGAATGCAGGAGTCATAATAGACAATGAATTTGATGGTGTGGTCGTTATGGGCCGTTAGCAGTCCCGAGTGCATCAGATGCGCTTCTAACATTATTCGCATGCGCGGGAAAAATATTTAATTATTTACACTTCTTTTGAATATAGAACAATTGGTATGCCTACAGGTATACTGACGAGAGAGAGCCACTACCCCTCTCATCTACTATCGATCCGAACAACTCCGTTTCAACGAACTGTATCAGAAATGGCCTTCCCCATCGCAGCCACCGCCTTGAAATCACTCTTGGAACATCAAACTAGGTTAGCCTTCTTATTCTTACTCTTTGATGATATTTACTCAGTGTTTGAGTTTGTAGAAGCGTAGATTTAAAGGTCGTCTGCATTAATATCGATGTGGAATGGATGTGTTGGGAGCGAAGCGTTTTCTACCTTATTAAACATCCTTTCAAAACAAATTTACACCACAATAGGTATTATCTAGAAATACGGAGACTTGGCGTAGTAATAAGAATTCCAAGGAAGTTCACCCTATTAACATTTGACACCTAAGACAAACACTAATTTCTTCTATTTAAAGCGACTTCATTACGTGGAACTACATAAGCCGGACTGATAACATTTGTCATTAGATATGGCAATATACGCAAATGGTGGCTCATTATTTTTCTACACAAATTACGGGCCATTTCGTTAAACGCCTATACTTCATCAATACGATATTGCAGCTGAATCTTCCCATCCCATACGAGTACGAGGGCTCTAGAAGAGGTTATCACTACCCTGGGACATGAGAACCGCATGGCGACGTTCATCTCCTTATTTATTTTCCCTCGAGAAGTAGCTTGTCTTGCGTGTCCGTTTTTCTACTCTGCCACCGCATTTTCTGAAGGGCAGCTCATATATCACCGAAAATTCAAAATTAACTTTAATCTCTAGAAAGACACTACAATTCTGAGTATTTTACGGCTTAATTTTCAAGGAAGGGGAGATTTGGAGGTTGAGGGGGGATGACGGAGAAGGATAGGGCATGATGAGAGGGCGTGACAGTGAGTATTTTGTTGATAGTAGTTACCCGGCTCTCAAACGTATCAGAATACCACCCGGGCCATTTCCTTTAAATACCCCAATTCTCACTCGCAACTTAAACCCACCTCTCACTCAATTTTGATACTGCAAACGGCCGTTCTAGTTGAAATTAAGAAATTATATGATGGGTTAGGACTTATATTTAATCGCCTATTAGTTTTGAATTAAGATAGAGTGAGAATGATAGAGAAGAGATAATCTTTGTTTAATTATTTATTTAAGTGTAATGTGTGAAGTGAGGAATATTTTGCGTTAGGCAAGTAGATAGTGCTCAGAATAGCCCGATGGATAACATGATGCCACTGTTGGCGTGTGCCTATAACCGCCCTCAAAATATATCTTTGATGATATTCTCATCTTCCGACATGAGTGAAGGAACCTCACATCCTTGCTGAATATATCATCTTGTCTTTAAGAAAAGCAGCGAAAATAGAGAAGGTATAAGTTAACAGTGCATCCATTCCCCAATTTTAGGGCTATGATATATACAATCAAGAAAGACAGGCCCACCCCAACTGTTTCGCACGTATACCGACCAGCCAACCAGCCGACTTAGCCAAGTCCCCACCAATCCATGCCATGACCAGATCGCAACACCAAAATAGTTGAGCCCTCCGTTTTCCTTTTCCAACTTCCCGCTATGGAGTACCGAAAGCTTAAGCAGATCCTTGACTCCTCGTCTTCCTCTCTGCCCGTCCTATAACAGGAGCTTTTTTCTCTTTAGAACTCTTATTCCCTTGTCCCTTCGGCCGCCCGGGCCTCCTCTTTTCCCCAGTGTTCTCACCATTCGTCTCCGTTTTCTTCTCCTCATCCCTCTTCGTACCATTAGCGGTAGGATTTTCTGTTTTCTGCTTCTTCTTATCATCGCCTTCTTCCTCTGCCTTTTTGTCGGACTCAGCATCTACCTTCTCATCTGCCTTGCGCTTATCCCCCACTTTGACTTCGTCACCACTACCCTGTGCACCGTTTTTCTCTTCGGGCTCAGCATCTTTCATTTCTGTGTCTTTCTTCTCAGCCTTCTCCCCATTCTCCTTGTCTCCCTTCTCCTCGTCCTTCTCTTCATTGCCGTTTTGGTTTGTGGAAGATGAGTCTTCGGTCTTCTTTTCAACGTCCAATTCACTAGCCTTTTTCACAACATCATTCCCATTCCGCTCAATATGCACCGCGGGATTCTCCTCATCGCCCGTCTTAGAGATCTCGTTTCCGCGATGCGATGTGACGGTTACCTCACCAGGTTTGACTTCGGCTGCGGTGCCGGACGGATTGGAACCGTTCCAGGACCAGGAGACTATAGTTATTTATTAGTCTCTCTTCTCCCTAAATCATAACCTCTGAAGTGGAGGGGGAAGATTGCGTGATCAGAACCTGAGACGGGGGTTTCGGCGTTAAGGATGGGAAGGAGCTGGACGGGGAGAGGAGGGGGAGTTGGAATTCAAGGAGTCTAGAGAAGAGGACAACCATTGATGAGATAGTGAGAGATTCAATCCGCGACCAAAAAAGAAATGGTTCGTACCTTTGTCTCCCTCTTGAACTTGATCAGCCATGTCGATGACGTACGTAAGCGACACTCAATCCTTAATCGCAAGGCCCAAATTGAACTTCTCTTGGGCTTTCCTTTGATGCGCGATGCTCAGGTGGTATCTGGGAGCAATGCGCAGATGCAATTGATAGTATGCGACAGTTCACAAGCAAGTGTTGATGAAAAGAAGGATGAAGTGAGGTCTAGGAGGAGGTTGGCAAAATGACGCTACGAGGATCGAGGTACAAGCACAGGCAGGGAAGGGAAGGGCTGAGGTAAAAAGAACGGAGTGAGGCGTGTGTGGTCAGAGCAGGCGGTTTAAAGGCCCTGGTGGGACGAATTGGCGAATGGGAGGGGAGGATAGGCAGCCATGGGGGGAATAGTACGAAGATGCGTAATGCGGAAGTGTGGAGAAGTATGTGGGTCGCTGTGGTTATGGTGCGAATGGGGCGAGTTGCATGACCTGAGCGATTGCGGGGATTTGCAGGGGTGTGGGTACTAGGGATGATCTGAGGGCAGAAGTGAGACGATGAGAAAGGTGAAGCTCAATTTGTAATATTTATATGGAGATACGCTTTGTAAAGTCCATTGTAATTATATTTTAGTTATGCACAACATTTGTGACATTAACATTGTGCTGCGTTGTATGGCTTCTACTGCTTGATGCTTGGTTGGACTGAGAGTTAGTGGTGCTGCGTTAGACCATAGATCCAGCAAAATTAATATCCTCTTTTACTAAAAAGTGATAATAGTGATTGCATGAAGGGTCTTATGCTTAAGTATCTGGAATCCTTTGATGAGTGGAGGATTAATTTCGTAGCTTGGTTATATTTATATCACCTAGGACGTGGTTATTTGATTTGACAGCTTCCGTCTTTTACTCTCTATTCATTGAGCCAGGGAAATTGATTTCATTTCATACATGTTTAGGAAACGCTAAAACCTTCAGATATTCGTCAACCTCAACCATAGACGCCAGCCCAATGCTCATCCCATAGCACATATACTTTATGAATGCCCAGTATTTATGAATGCCTATAACCTGAAACCCAATGCAGATGTCTCTTCACAGTTATGCAAGGCTAATATCTTCCAGCATTTCCAAACTTGTCGTCTCTGCTTCTATCGAATTCATGAGGCGGTGCTCCTTAGGCCTCTGTGCTTCACCTAGTTGCTTAGCGTAGTTCTGACGCAAGTACTTCATCACCAAATCAGCTTCAGAATATTGCTCGTGGGTAAGTAAGAAACTAGCAGCATGAAGACCGAGTCTAACTGTAGTGATGTCGTGCCATTGTTTGTGCGCTTTATCTCTTAATTGTGATGGAAGCATGTAGCTATGGAGAGCCTTTAAAGCCAGTTTCGCGTCTGGTCGCGTGGGATGGCATAGGAGCAGATGCGCCCGAGTGAGGTCAAGTTGTCGCTTACCACTCATACCATGGTCCACAATTGTCGCCATTTCTAGGAACCTTTCGAAATTTGCCTCAGTAGATGCGGGCCGAGCCAGTGGTAAATGAGCCCGACCCCAAGAGTTCATCCGTAAAGTCTTGTTCACCAAAGAGGAATAGATCGGTTCGAGTATCATGTCCTGCACTCTCTGGCGAAGAGGCTGGTGTTGGCTCCTTATATACTGGTCTGCAGTTAGCAGACACACATACGCGCTATCGAGACTGTCATTCATCAGCACCTCCGCCTCCACTAGTTCTGACAATGGCAAGCACAGAGATGGACGAGAAGGACGAAATTCTGATTTTTTGAAGTATTGATGCTGCGGACGGGGGACCTGCTCCACGGCAGAAACAAGGTCGATATGTTTGATGTCTCGCTGGATCCAAGTCCAAGCAACTGATTGAAGCTCTTCGGCAACAATAAATTTCATCAATTCCCCAGTAAAGTCTGCATCCTGCAGGAAGTCCAACTTTTGAAACGCATTTGTGGATGAGAGCCACCTGAGGACCTTTAACCCAGCGCCAGACTCCTTCATAGCCTTTCTGATTGTTAGTGGTGAGTTCTCGAGCAGAAGCTGTTTCTTTCTTCTTAAACACGCTGTAGCTTTCTTCAGGTCCATCATTCCATTCGCTACAGCTCGTTCAAATACATCCATAGGGTCCCTAACATTTTCAGTGGTGTTGTTGATTGGCTTGGGAGGGAGTAGAAGAGGATTTGTAAGAAGTGACTGGAGGTGCTGATCTGCGAGTCCACTTCTTTTGTTGATCTCAGAGAAAGGGTTCGTTTTGGTATGGGCCATTTCTGAGCTATGGCCATCTTTATTTCGCCTGTGAGGTTGTGATTGTTTTCGAGTGGAAGAAGGTTTGACTGAAATGTGGCTCTGGGATCGGAGAGGTCCATGTTCATTATCGAGGTGTTTTCGGAAAGATGTTGTAAGAAGGTTGAGGAGTTTTTGTGACTCCTGTGGATTGAGAGGTAATGGGTGGTGCAGTAGGCTCAGGCCAGGCGATGACCGTAAGAGTGCAGACTGAGATGGGCGGAACATCGTGAGAGGTGGAGGATGGACACTGGATGGGATTTACAGGTTCAGCAGCTTGTTGTCCAACCCCATTGACATGCCCTTGGGTTATGCTTTCGAGCCCAAGTCGGATGGCGTGATAATTCTAGGTTGAAGGTATTGCGGGATAGTTTGACAACTACAGTGTAGCCTCTATTGTAGAATTAATTTGTATTTCTTGCTCCAGAGGTTCATGATGCATCAGCCGATATTGGCGCCGCATGCGCTAGACGCCGCCACGTGACGCAAGCTGAACCCTGTCCTAGATTTGGCGATGTTTTTAGAACTGAAGACACTTGCTGTTGAATCGATGCATCAAGTGACCAACAATTCAATTGGAATGCGCAACTTCGATTGACCTAGGATCTTGCGTATCTGCACCGCATCACCTCAACACATAAATTCGACGTCTGTAACCCTCCCATTATTTCCCCCTTGCATGATCCTGGATTTTTCTTGGAACGCGCTTGACTCAGGAGAGCTCTAAGGCTGCGCTTACCCTTACCTACGCGAAAAGGTTGTTCAGGTCGTCATTCTTCAAACTTGAACCTCCAAACCACCTCACCACACTCCACCACACTCCACTACATCCCTTTTTCTTCCTGCTCTTATCACATCACAAACTCCATACACCACAATGTCTGCGGTTGATTCTCGACCTGCCGCGCCTCGTGGCAGGGGTTCAGCTCGAGGCGGCAGAGGAGGTTTCTCGTCCAGAGGAGGACGCGGTGGACGAAGTCACGCAACCAACGGCGACAAGGCAGAGAACACTGCACCTATCTCAATTGAAGACGACAGCGAGGTTGGCCAGCTCAAGAGACAGTATGGCAGCAAAGTATCAACCATCAAGGAGATGTTCCCCGACTGGACAGATGAAGACATTGTTTTCGCTCTACAGGAAACGGATGGCGATCTCGAGACAACCGTCGGTCGCATAACGGATGGTATGTGGATCGAAGGAGATAGCCTTCTGCGGGATTGCGCAGCCTTTCTTGCATTTGGAATTGCCACTGACATGATAAATAGGTACAATTTCTCAATGGGGCGAGGTTTCGAAGACCAAGAAAGATCGATCTAGGTCGAAGGCCAAGGACACCAGCACACCCTTTGGCGATTCTACTAATCAATCACGGGTCTCACGCGGCGGTCGAGCTGGCTTTGACAGTGGCAGAGGAGGCCGGGGCCGTGGTACAGATCGGGGCAGGGGAGGAAAAGGTCGAGGAGCCTCTGTCGCACACACAAATGGATCCCGTAAAGAGGCTGTCGAAACCACACCTCATGTTGAGCCTGCACCTGCGTGGGGAAATACTACATCAGATGAAGCCCCATCCGCAGATACCGCCAATGCTACATCTACTGAGACACCAGCTTGGGACGATGCTAAGTCGACTGAACAACCAACTGAAACATGGGGCTCTGCTGCAACCGGAGCTGCAGCATCGACTGCTGCCACTGTTGCTAAGACGACCTCAAGCATCATCCCAGATGGGGTGAAAAAGAGTTGGGCCAGCATTTTCGCACCTGCTCCTGTGCCAAAGAAGGCTCCAGAACCAGTTGAGAAGTAGGTCGATAAACTTTGACAAAAATGCGATTTTAGCTAATAATCATTTTTACAGATTAGCGGAACCCGTCAAGCAAGAAGAGCACATTGAACCTCCCACAAAGGAACCAGAGCCTCCTACCCCCGAGCCTACTCCTGCCGAACCTGTCATCGAAACACCACCTGTTATTGAAGAGCCCGCTGTAGCTGAACCGGAAGTCACCATCACCCCCTCAAAAGATGAGCTCACGGAGGATAATCTCGAACAAGTTCCTGATACTTCTGCACCAGCACCTACTGCAACCGCGGCAAGTACAGCTGCCAGTTCATGGGATCCTCGAAGTGTTGCTACACCATCCGTCCCATACTCTGGCTTGCAACAAGGTCAAGCGCAAGCAATTCGCCCTCCAACCAGCGGTTTCCAGGCCTCAGCCCTAAAGGCGACCGGAACGTCTACACGAACCCCAAGTTACCAGCGCCGTGTATTAGATCAGGAAGAGGCTGTTCGCATGCCTGGCAACCGTGAAGTCGATCGAGCTGCAGTACAATTTGGTGCTTTCAACCTGAATGGTTCTGGAGATGAAGATGTCGATGGAGACCGGGAAGAACCAGAAACTCGTGGCCAACCACCACAGCATTCGCCGGTTGCACCACGAGCCTCACTTCCACCAGCTCCGGTCCAGCCTGCTGCCGTCCCTGAGAGTTTTCCTACCCCCAAGCAGCCAGCAGGCTTGCCAGCAGCAGGGCATACGACTGGTGAGTATCTGAAAATGGAGTTTGCTGAGACAAGACCTAACCCGGTTAAAGCTGCACCAGGCCTTCCAAGTCCCCAGCCATTACCAAGTGCTCAGAGTAGGTTTCAATCCAACCCTCGCTTTCAGATGAACTAATAGCCTTTAGCTGCCACTCCACAAGGTCCTCAAAGCAACAACCAATTCGGTCAATACGGTCGATATGGACAACCAGGTGCTCAGGACCAGGCAATCCCACCAAAGTCATACGATGCGTTCAGCCAGCAAGCGCCCTCTACACAAAGCCCGTTCGAGGGTTATCCAAATCAGCCTTCACAATCGCAATCACAACCCCAGCAACAGCCACAATCTGGGGCTTTCTCCTCCGCCCCCAACGAATTCTCTTCCTACTACACAGCTGATCCACAGCAACGAAACGCTTATAATAATTTCTATCAACAGCAATATGGAATGCAACAGGGCGGCCAAAATCAAGAAGGACCTGCCTCCCAACAAAGATCATACAGTGGGTACAACGGTCCACAATCGGAGACTTCATCGCAATTCCCACAGACTGCTGCCCAACCGGCTCAGTCGAGATATGCCACTGCTGGGGAAGGCCAGAACAGTGGCCACACAACACCAAACCCAGCTGCTCAACCTCAGCAGTCAGGTGCTTCTCAAGGTGCCCAGCCCCAACCTGGTCATCCACAACAACCCCAGGGTGGCAATTATCCATATGGCCACCCGTACTTCTCAAGCCCATATTACGCTGCATACATGAACCAGTACCAGCAATACGGAGCTGGAAATTATCCAGCTGGCCCATACGGTGCGAAGGGTGGTTTACATCAACCATACCAAGGATATGGAATGACTCCAGGAGCTCCATATGAGCATGGATCCTCCCCAGCGGCAGGTGGCTTCGGGGCGTCGTCTTTACATGGCAGAGATAGCGCACTTGGAGGTGGTTTAGGAGAATATGGCCGTTCTGCGTCAGGTCAACAAACCTCTCAAGCACCGGCTGGCCTTGCAGGCAGTGGTGCATTTGGTGGTGCGCACGATGCATTCGGTCGAGGTTCTTCATACCAAGGTCAAAGCCAACAACACTACAACGCCAGCCAATCTACTCAACAAGGATCTGGTGACGATCTGAAACCTTTTGGTGATTCAAAGGGCACTAATGGACCAAGCCCGTCACTCTCCCAAGCTGGTCGACCAGGATCTGCAACAAATGCGGCTCCGGGGTCTGTACTTCCACCTCCTCAATCCCAACAAAGTGGTTATGGTGGCTACCCAGCTCACTTACAACAAGGGCTTCACGGCAGCCAGGCTGGTAGCCAATACGGTGGAGGCCTGGGAGGAGCTGCAGGACACCAAGCAGCTGGTCAGGGTCACCAAAACAGCCAGTACGGAGGTTACCAAGCTTTCGGTGGCAACTACTATGGCAACAGCCAGCAACGTGGTGGATGGGGCGGCAACTACGGACACTAATTGTCTTGGAAGTAGTTGCACGCCCATGATAGATCGTCGTCCAACGAGACGATGAATTCATACCCAAATTGTGCCACTACTTCACTTCAACAATTGTTTTCTTTTTCTGACTTATCTCATACGCGATCTGAATTGCGGGAAGAGGGAAAGAACGGTTGACAGTTCTGGTCAAATGGTAATTTCATCATTGATTTGCGCTCGTCTGGGGGTGGCTTGCGCTTAGTCTGTAATTGTTCCACCATCTGCTTCAGCTGCTCGCAACTCTGTTTTCAAATAGTTTTTTCCTTCTCTACTCAAAGTCACGTCATCTCGTTCACAGCTGCATACATCACACACAAAAGCAAGAATACTGGGGGTGGGGTTTATTCCTGTTTGTTTGTTTGTTCCTCAAGAGTCACCTTTTATCATAATGGATGGGTGGATTTGAGCGTACACACCTTCACAACACAACGGTATGGGATGTGGAGGAAGTTAAGGGAAAAGATTGACTTACTTGATGTGGCTTGTGTGGCTGGTTGGGGTGCTGCTAGCTATCATGCTGCCTGCTCGGGGGGGTGAAATCTGTATGAAGAGTGGATAGTGAGAGAGAATGCGGTTGATAATGCATTCTGGTTGATACTCTACTATTATGTTTTGAATGATTCCTGCTTGTGATGTGAAGACTATGTAACATTACTCTCTAAGTGGTCAGTTTCCTGTGACTACTAAACCAGTTCTGGTGGCTAGAATAGCCAGGTTGTGTTACATCGGTTAGGAAGTATTAAAGGTGATAAGGGTAGCATAGAATATGCTTCACTCATTGATGACTCGTTCTAGCCACTATGCGATGGCTATCCCGTTATTGGGATTTTACACTATCATCAGTTTAGTATAAGAAAAATTGTAGCCTAATCCAACCCAACTTAGGCAATCACTATGAGAACATCTACACTAATTGCCCCCTTAACATTATATCCCCCAGGTCATCGGTTTAAACAAGAGAAAAGCCACGCCTTGAGAGAAGGGCCGAATTTTATGTTCAATGAGGAGTGAAGATGGGCTAGATTGAAGATGAGGAATTTGCGTAAAGAAGTGAGGGATATAGCTCCCTTATAAAAAGGGAAGATTGTCGTCACAGTGTAGCCCCGGAAAATTAACAGCTAGAAAATATATCATCCGACGAAGCAAATTCTAACGTATTCATGGTACACGTAAATACCAAACTTACAGTGATGCTTCAAAAACCTTAGTATCCGTAAAAGACAAAGGAACTATGACTCAAGTGAGCTCAAGCTCTGAGAAAGCATTCCCAGGCCCATAGCTCAAAACCAAAGCTATGAAAATCTCCCTTAACAGATGTTGCCACATCCTAGTTTTCGACAGAACAAAGCCACTTCCAAAGGTCATTGCCTACCTGGAAACCCCGCTCATAAGACGTTAAGAGAATTCTCTCGTCACATTATTTGCCATTATGAAATATTAATATTAATTAAGTATATTTACGTCCTGAAGGTAGCTACTGGGTCAAAAATGGCAACAGCGAGAGGCTCTATGCTTTTAGGAAGCAATTGCGGTGAGAAGAGCACTCCGGAAGAAAGAGGGTAACAACCCCTACGAAATACAGCCAAGGCTATTTGTTGTTGTCCCAGGATCTCCTTGCCTAGATTCTACTTAGAACCCAGCTATTAGTCAGTCGGCAATACCTAAATTATGTAGATTATACTCGTAGACTTAGCAAAAAATAACCCATGTCCTTCACCTCGTGCATCCCCACATCTGTGCACTAAGACCGTGCCCTCTAAGAGCCGTTGAGCAAAACCTGTAATGAGAAGCCATCAATACACGCTAGAAGTATTGTAGGTCGTAGGAACCTTCCTGTCCATATTCTACATCAAGATAAGGTATCTATACTGCCCCTGGCATTTACTCGTCATCTTTGATGAGGTTTGAGTTGTCTGCAGTAATGAAAGCTGAGTTATGTTTAGCTTGCTTGCATTTGAAATGCGAAAGACATGAAGGAGGATGTTGTTGAAGCTAGATGATCTAAAAGCTACGGAAAAAAGCCACGTAGAAGAATCCACAGTGTCAAGCAGAACTTCGATACTAAATTCAATTACTCGGAGGGTCTAACCCTAAGAAAGACATATGAAGAGGAAACCATAATGGGAAAGGTAATATGAAGTTAAATTAACCAAAAACGGGGCTCTAACTAGTGAGTCCGGGCCCTGGGGGGTGGGAAGGCATGATAAAGAAGTCACGGCGGTAAATACAATATATGAAACTTGATAATTAGCTTACGCACTACTGGTGTGTCTGGATATCATAGGGGAAAGGCACGGAAAGAATCCAAAATAGGAAAGGTTTTGTAAAGAGGAGTCAGACACCAGCCAGAACAACGTGAAGGACGGATACAAAGTGTGGAGGGAAATTACAGCGAGACATGCAATAGTAGCAGGAATTAGATGCTGACCGGATGTCAGAACGGTAGAGAAAAAAGATTGGAAAAAGATTCCACAGCGAGAAAGGCGATAGAAAGAGGAAATAATTAGAAGGTCTGGGAGTACAGCACAGAAAGGATATGGAAGGGAAATCCGTAGTAAGAAAAGCAGTGTGATAAGAGCCAGGCACCAACTGGAAGGTCTAACTGACACGAAAAAGATGGAGGAAAGATATTACAAAGAGCAAGGTAATACAAAGAAGGAATAGTGGTTGAGTTATTCACTACACACCATCACTAAACTATCTAAGCGGACTGAGTTATACACTTCTAATGTCCGGAGAGAACACTACAACAAGAGGGTATCTTTTACCGAGCAAACGCCATCCCATTATTCCAGCTCTTTTCCCAGTATCCAAACGCCGTCCGGACCCATTTAATATACAATTTCATCATCATTTACTGCTCTCACACTAGTATAATCTCTCACAATGCCGACTGGCCCATCCCTCCCCTGCCACCAATCCTTCGCCGTCAGTGTCTGTCGACCCCGATTCCTCTTTGGTGGCCCTAATTTCCTATCTAAGGCACTCCAGCTCCGACTGACAATCTCTCCAGTCCAATGATCCAGCTTCGTGGGTATAGCCCACGGGAAGAACGGATCGGAAGGGTGCCAATTGTTGTGTGTTGATTGCGTGGGGTGGCAGTAGACCTCGCACATCGCCGTTTCGGCAAAGAACCAGGCAACAAAGATAGCAAGGACGAGACCGAACCAAGTGAGTTTCCAGTTTCGCCTCCTCGTGTCGGGCTCTTGTGTGGTTGGTGGGTCAGGGTTGTAGGTGTAGAGTTTTGGGATCGGTATTTTGACGTAGAGGTATTCGTTATTACGCTCCATTGCAGGCCATGCTGTTGTGGAGACTTGGTGTTCGAGGCGCTCAATTCCCTGCCTAGCATCTCGGATGCTTGAGGACGTGTGCCTAAGATTCTTATTCATTTTTTCTAACATCATTCTTTCAATTCTTCTTTCAACCTCGCGCTGTGATAGAGGTTGGCCTTTTTCGTCGTACATCGTCTCCAAAAGTGGTTTGTCTCTGTTTGTATTAAGTATATCCGTCGTAGCGGCATCCTGCTCAAGAAGAGCATCAAAGTCATCGATAGTGGAATCCTCGTAGCCACCCTCCATTTCGAGGCGCCGTCGCGTCTCAATTGCGGTGGGTGGCCGTTTCGAATTGATTAAAGGTTGTGTCTTTCTTGGTTGATTAGACTGAGGACGTGGTCGTGCGGGTGTGGCAGCTCGAGGAGCAGTACCTTGCGATCGAAGCTGACTGCGGCTACCAGTGGAGGTAGTCGAAGCTCTGGAGCTGCCTCGGCCGCGCTTGGTGCTTACTGCTGGAATATCCAGCTCATTGATAGTAGTGGCTTCAGGACTTGAATTTGATCGCGCTTGCCTTGTCTTTTGTACTGTAGGTGCAGGTGTTTCGATGTAAGCACCCGTCACCTTTGGCGTAGGAAGGGACAATGGATCTACCCGAGGCCGCGGTGTCTGATCAAGGTCGTTCTTGCCATCGTTAGATGGTGACGGAGATCGTGAAAGGGCCCGCAGCGAGTTTCTTTCGGATGGATTATCTTGAAGATCGAAAAGTCTGGCTTCAGCAGTAATGCGCTCTTCAGGATCAACATCAGATTTGGGAGGAGTGCTTGTTCTGCTGTAACGCTTTGTAACATCTAGACCAAGATCATTGATCGGTGGTCGTATCTCAAATGCCTTGCCCTTACCATTGCTTTTTTCAGATAGACCATCCGATGATTTTTTACGAGGGAGTTGCTCTTTTGCTTCCTTCTCTGCGCCTTCCTCCGGCTTTTCAGGAGGTGTAATATCTTGGCCCACAGGTTTCTCCTCTTTCTTTCCAGTCTCTTTTGCGGCGGATGTTTGCCCCGCATTGATTTTGGTATTAAATTTCGTTTTGGACTTTGCATCTTCATCTTCATCGTCTGCCTCGTCGTCAGCAATCTCAATCGGACTTGGCTTTGGACTAAGCAATTTCGCAAGAGTTCGCAAGGTATAATCAGTTTCCTCAGGAGTCATCCTGTTAGACTCCGTTGCTCCATCTTTCAGGACATACGAGCCAGCCGGAAACACCGTAATTGGCGTACCTGGTATTGGACAACTTTCCTCCTGGAGGTTGATCTTTTCATGATAAACTTCTTCCTGATCTTTTTTCTCGACCAGCTCTTCGTCCTCCTTCTCCGCCGGCTTTGTAGTTGGAGTGGTTCCCCTCTCGTTTCTGCGAGAATTTTCGGAGAGAACTGATCGCTCCTCGGAATTTCGTTCTCTAATCTCTTCTAATCGGTTTGTTGCAACAGCTCGGGCTGTCAAACTTTGGATCTCGCGATCACGAATTTCATCAAGCTTCGACGATCTCACACGAAGCTGTGGGCTTTCAGAAATCTGTAGTGAATGCCCGGTGAAGTCGATGTCGGCATCCCAAACTCTGCCCTTCTCCGGGGAGGGATTACCAGGGAGTGCTGAATTAGGTCGTGAGGTAGGTGGTGTTGGGATATTCCCAGATACATCCTCGATAGTTGATAATGGGGCGTCCGGGTTGATTTCCGGAGCATATTGAGTAGGTGGTTCCATTTTGATTTCCAGTGAAGGATCCGGAGTTAGGATCTTCTGCATCCATCCTGATCTGGGTTTGGCCCTTGATCCCCAAGTTTTTGGTATCCGTAAAGGTGGTTCTACAAAATCGTCGTAATCGTTCGTGCTCGACTTCTTCGCGAGGGGACCAACAGTCTCTTGCTCTTGCGAGTTGACTTCCTCACGGGCCGCTTCGAAGCTTCCAGTACTTGTCTTCCTGGCTAGAAGTCTTGATGTTGCTGAAACCCTCTCACCTACATTCTTGCGAACAAAGATTGGCGGGTGGGCAAGCATTTTCTCGATGCTATCTTTAGACAACCTCCTTGAGTGGTCATTTGTATTTTCTCCTGCTGGAGCTGATACCGAAGAGCTTGCTTGACTTCCTTCACTATCCCCTCTACTTCGTCCTGTCCATGGCCTACTAACTGGAGCACTTCCACCCTTACTTCCACGATCTGCGCTCTCTCCTCTATTTTTGCTGTTCCGTGGTCTTGAAACCGGAGCAGGACTCGGGCTTCCGTCCCTCGTAATATCGAAATCGCTTTCTGACCCCGGTGGCGCAGGAGTTCCGGTATTCCTATACTGGCTTTCCGTATTTGTATGTGTATTATATCGGCTCGCCAGCCTTGGAGGACTGGGCGAAATGCCTTGCGCATTAGCATTCGTGC
The DNA here is from genome assembly GCA_021365295.1 of Tricladium varicosporioides. Lineage (NCBI taxonomy): Eukaryota > Fungi > Ascomycota > Leotiomycetes > Helotiales > Tricladiaceae > Tricladium > Tricladium varicosporioides. The sequence continues at coordinate 103,370 of JAJTIW010000018.1, forward strand.
TTGGCGAGAACGTTCTCGTCCTAGGGATTCGACTTTGTGGTGAACCGCTCTCAGTAAGCATATGTTGTTGTGCGACAACAGAAGATGCTGATGTTTTCGGTATAAATTCCCCATTCATATCCGTCCTCTGGAATGCCTCTCCAAGTCCAACCGCTAAATGTGCTCTTTCCCTCCTTTCCCTCGCAAGTCTAGAGTCACGTATTATTTCATCTGCCGTACGCGCCCGTCTTATCGGTGCATTAGATGTAGATGTGAAGATATCATTGCTACTACCCGCAGCGTTATTCCCCGTGTTGGTGCTAGAATTCGATGTATTTCTCGCGCCAAAGCCAAACGGCTTCTTTTCATTGCGACCTACGAAAAGCGGTTTGTCGCGTATCATCGACTTTCTAGCCGGTTTTGACGTTTCATCAGAAGTGTAGGTGAACTTGTTATGTATATCATTATCGGTGTCGCGCGTCTCGTCGCGCTCGAAGTGAGCCATGTTCGCACTGGTCATAAGCTGCGTGTTTTCATAATCAGTGAGATTGAAGCTGGTGATCGTGAAAATTGTAGTAAGGTAGATGAATGTGACGAGCAAGAGCAAGTTCATGAGAATTTGTGATAGCTGGAGGCGGGGTGTAAACCGTGGAGGTAAAGTGCTGCGAGGAAGAGAGCCCGTCGCGTCAAGACGTTGGAGGCTGGTCGGTCTTGAATTCGACCCCCGCTAACCGAACTCAACTTGTACGAGCTTTGACAAGAAGGGAAGGAATGTCAGACTCGCCATCGAATTCAATTGGTATTTAGCATTTGGTATTTGCAAATCCAGTGAACGTATGAATTTCCATTTCCATTTTGCTTTCCTACTGATTCCCATGCCTTAGATTTATTCTATTGTAATACAATGCGAAACGAAGCCTAAATCTTGATGTTGATGAGAACCCTGACCATACACCCGAAGTTTTCCCGATCCATCCAATCATTGTTCAAGGCAAGTCTACAGGCTCCTGTCCTGTCTCAGTCGTGCCAGCAGGCTCGAGTGAAATCTGCGCATGCGGTTGCTTTGCCTTCTCAGCATCGTATCTCCAGATCCCACCTGTTTTGTCAGGCTCTGGGAGAAGTCCAATAATTGGTGCTAGTTCATCCAATACCTTGTCTGTCTCAACCAAGGAGAAATACCTTCTCTCCCAAATTCTGCCTTCATCCCGCTCCTTCTGTCTAAGCTCTCTTTGTGCAACCTCTATCTTGGTTTTTTCTGCACCAGTAAGATCCATATCACCAATAGCAATTCCAGCAGCAACCTTTGACCATGCTCTTCTAGATTCCATTGGGTCTTGCTCCTCAATAGGTGCAATAGTCAGTGGTGTTGTAGGAGAAGCCTCTGCATCATAGCTCATGATATGTCCGCTCTTCTTGCCGCTGCCTTCTGTGATATCGAACGTCTTGGTCCATTGGCCACTGACAGTGTAGAGGACTTCCTTCTCCTTACCGGTTGGGTATAGCGTAGCGGTGAAGCTATTCTTCTTCCCCGACAGCCAGCCCTTACCACTGTAGTCGATCTTTGCTGTGTACCCCGAACTGCTTGTGATGTATGTAGTATCATTGAGTTCGACGAATGGTGAGCCGAAAATCAAGCCTTCGATGTGGAGGTTTGGCAAGGTAATGAGGTAGGTCTCGTCGAAAGCAGGGATGGAGTAGATAGCATGTCCGATTTGCTTGACGTAAATTGTGCGAGCGAAAGATGCCTTTTGCGCATTGTAACCTTGAAGATATACACCATGCTTTTCATTGGAGATGTTATAGGCCGTGACTGGAGGGTGATGGCTATAAATGATTAGAAAATGCGGCCTTGGGAAAACTCCAGCGGCAACCTACCTAACCTGCTCTGAAACCAGCTCAGTAGTCCCCGCCTCATCAATCCACTTCCCAAGAAACAACTCTCCTAAGAAGGGGTTCAACGGCTTCTTCTCATTCCCAAACTTTTCACTGCGACTAGCATACTGCTGTCTCAACGTACTCAAGAACCACTTCAAAACTAGCAACGCGCGCTTCTTAGGATCTTTCTCTTGTGCTGGCGCGACAAAAATTGAAGGGTGTTCTGCCCAGTAGGAGGAAAACTCGACGAGAGACGTCGAAGAGAGAATGAATGGAGGAGCGGTCAAAGAGCTCAAATCGCCTGAGAAACTCGCGATAGATTTTAGGAATGCGCTCCAGGATCCACGGTTCTGCGCGGAGACTCCTGCTCCCTCTTTTTCTGCCATTTTCGCAACAATCTCTTGAGGGCTAATTGGTGTTTGTGGGGATTGCTGGTCTGCCCAGGGGATGGGTGCCCGCAGAATTGCTGATCGTGCGTTGGGGTTTATTCCTAAATACTGATTTCGTAGGTGAAGGGATACCTAATGAATATACAGCCGGAGGGATGAAGAGAACAACAAATGTTTTGTTGACGGGGTTCAATTTACTGAGAGACATGGTACTTTTGGTTGCCTCATGATTCTTGGTTGCCGCCCGCCTAAAGAGACGTCATCGCTGTACAGCCCCCTTTTGGTGGTTCTACGGTGATTCACGATTTATTCCCAAACACATAGGTTAATTAGCTGGAAAACGTGGCGTAATAACACAAACCCATCTACTTGAAACAATTGTATTGGTTGATTTGTGGTTGCTGTGAGATATTAGTAATTTGGATGGGCATGCTTTCTTGTTGGGCCTTTTATCTTCAACCCAGATAAAGTGCTAAGTGAGCTGAGATTAAGAAACACATAAAGTCGGCTATCTATATTTTGCTTAACTGAGGCATCATATAACTTCGATTATGACACTAAGCGACGTCACAAAAAGGAAAGGCTATGTGCTCCTTGTCTTTCATAAGTTTGCTCGGTCCTGAGAGGGTACCTCTGAATCGGATGCATTTCTTCACTTCAGTTATCGTTGCCTCTAAAATCAGATGAAAGCCAAGGGGTAAATCACTTCACATAGGACTCTACTTTCATTCATCTTTCTTCATTGTTTTACAGGCATCTAAGCAGGCCTAAGTCTCATGAACAAGTTTATAGCTGTCCGGCGGTGTTGAAATCTTCCAGCCCCTCCTTGACACGTGCAGACATGGTCTTCTCACCTTCTCTCACCCAAACACGGGGATCAAAGTACTTCTTATTTGGCTTATCATCTCCATCTGGGTTGCCAACTTGCTTCATGATATAGTCCTTCTTGTTAAGAACGTAATCTCGGATACCGGTCAGGTAGGCGTATTGCAAATCAGTATCAAGATTGACCTTGACAACACCGTAGCTGATAGCATCAAGGAACTCTTGCTTAGAGGATCCGGATCCACCGTGGAAGACCAAGAAGACAGGCTTATCCTCCTTAGCTCCAATAGCATCCTTGACGTATTTTTGGTGCTTGCCAAGGAGTTCTGGGTGCAGCTTGACGTTTCCGGGTTTATAGACACCGTGAACATTTCCGAAACCAGCGGCAATGGAGAAGTATGGTGAGATTGGCTGGAGAGCCTTGTAGATGGCTAGAATGTCCTCTGGTTGGGTGTAAAGAGAGTTGTTGTCGACATCCTCATTGTTGACACCGTCTTCCTCGCCACCAGTGATACCAATTTCCTAAAGCCAAGCGCATTAGAAAAGGGTTGAAACGTTTTACAAAGAGCAAGCTTACCATCTCGAGCCACTGCTTCATTGGAGCAGCGCGCTTCAAATACTTGGCTGTGGTCTGGATATTGAAGTCAACCTCCTCTTCGCTGAGATCGATCATGTGGCTGGAGAACAGAGGCTCGCCGTGCTCCTTGAAGTATGCCTCGTCTGCATCAAGAAGACCGTCCAACCATGGGAGGAGCTTCTTGGCGCAATGGTCAGTGTGCAAAATGACTGGGATACCATATGCTGGAGCAACAGCACGAATGTACTGGGCACCGGCAATACCACCAGCAATTGAGGCTTCCTGGTTCCCGTTGGTAACGCCCTAAAACATACCCATCAGCCTTCTTTCTATTACTCAATGCCTTTGTGTATATCTATACCTTTCCGGCGAAGTATGCGGCACCACCTTGGGACATCTGAAGAATAATTGGGGACTTGGCATCACGGGCAGCTTCGAGAGAAGCAACGACAGTGGAGGATGAGGTGACATTCTGCGATGATGTTAGTGATGGATCTTGAGATGCTGGACGCGGAGGTAAGACTTACAATAGCTGGGATGGCGAACTTGTGCTCCTGAGCATAATTGAATAGCTTCAGGACATCGTCACCAACAATGACACCCGTCTTGCGGCTGAGAACATCTTGAGCACCCATTTTTGTAAACTTTGTTGGTGAAGTGAATGAAGGTTATTCTAGGAGAGAGAGATAATCAGCGAAAAGTTGACTCTGTATTAAAGAGTTCTCTGCGTGGTGGAGAAGTTGTTTTTTTGTAGGACCGATAGCTTTGAGCAACGCTAGTGGTGGGGGTGTGCACGAGGGGTAGTCTGGTGGCTTAAAACATGCAGAACAGAGTTTGCAGAGTAATGCTGAAAAAGACTCACTATAAGATGGCAAAATTTTGGAGGATCGCAATTGAAAGAGATGCCGGGATTCGGTTGTGTGGAGGAGTTGTTGAGATCAGAGGAAGAAAGCTCTTAAGATTCGATCTTGGTGGGGTTTTGGGTTTCTGGCGTCATGGTTGCACGCGCTTTCCCTCGCTTCTTTCTACCCACTGCCGATAACAGCCCGGTTCTCGCCTTCCTTTCGGAATAACTGGCTTAACGTTTCCCCGCTAGAAAGGAAACCAGAGATCTTGTGCCGTTGTAGGTTATCGTGAACATAGCTTCGGATATTCTTGGGGACTATTTCTCTTTGCTGAGAATTTTAAACTCCTTTTTGCAAATACCATTTGAAGAAATTCTTGCTGATTGGATGCAGCATCTAGGACATGTAGGGTATGGCCTATACCGGCGACCCGCTGGGCATCAGGTCGGACTAGAGCCAGTGTTGATACGGGAGACTATTACCAAAACCCTCGGCGCATAGTTTTGCGGGATGATACCGGGTTCACGGCTGAGGAGAAATTCCTTCAACTGAGAAACATAGCCACCAAAGGACTCAGAGACCCATCCTGGATCTATACACCACAAGTGCATTGCGCTGCAAGAAAGTATGAGATGACCTCACCAATCCTTTAAAAAATCTGCATCTCTCTGAAGTCTTCCAGGCAGATGTACCTCATACATTTTTAATATCCTTGAATGGATAAGGCTGTGTTAATAGCATTAGATGTGTCACACCCACACAACGCGGCCTCACCGATGTTTGATTGAGGTATATATACCCCGGAGTTTTTGTCTGGTCTTTTGAGACATTGGCAGCCATTAATTGCTGGGGATGGTAACGCGCTCAAATCCTAATAGGTTCGTTAATACTTTTGCATCTAAGGGGGAAAAGTCGAAATCGCACCGTGCCACAGGAACCGCTTTACGTGTTGTATCTTGTGTGCTGGGCTTTCTGAGTCTGGACTTTCGTTATCAGTGCAACCTAGTCCAGCTCACATTTAGGAGGGATTCGAAATGATTCTGTTGTGCTTATTGGAACGATGTATAACTTGATCTGATCGACTTGAAATTTGATGAAGTTGAAGGACAATGGAGACTATGCGACTTGCTAGCTCTTCTGCCTAGCAAAGCGTGTCATTCTGTTATTTTATCTATTGAGAGATTGTTCTACTTCAATCAGCGCAAAGACCGGCTCTCGAAAGACAAACCCAACATGCATGCTCTCCTCAAGAACAATAAACTTCTGGCCTTCGTCCAGTTAGAAAACCTCTTGAACGTCAGATCAAATTTTATAAATTATATGCCAACTTCAATCAGGAAACGAGAATGAATCTATAAAGAAAGCATCAGCCAAATCCATCTATCAGCACTCACTGTTCTCATTGCAAGCAAATTCTAACGATGATCCGTCAGTGTGGGAAAGAACCGTGATATTACATGTTGGTACTAAGTCTTCGTACATAGAATCAAGCCCGCTCCTGAGCAATAACTCTTACAGTCCTTCGAATAGCTTGTGGGGCTCCCTTTAAATGGATATCAATCTCAAAATCCCCTATATACTTTACACGGCCCTTCTCTATACTTTTATCCAAGAAACGGATCTCTTCTGGGTGTAAGGAAATTTTTGATCCCTTTTTGTTCGTAGCTAAAATAGTCTTCATGCTTGCAATAATATCTTGCGTAGATACTGCTCCGCGAGTTTCTGTTCTTGTATCTCTTGATTTTCCAGATATAGCAGCCTTGCTCGAAAGTGATGGAGACAATACCACAGGGGCATCCTCTGGCTTTCTAATTGGGATTCTGAAGAATTCGAGTGCTGGCGGAAGGAGGTCTGAGAGAGTCATGGTAGCTTCCTCTGGCTATTTTTGGTTAGTGAAAGTCAATTGATGGGTACTAGGTGTTAGAGCATACATCTACTTTAGGCTCTACGGATTCAATGCGCTTTGTAGGCAGAACAAGTCCAACACGCTCCCCAGGCTTAGCAGGCGTAAACTCGAGAGGTTCAAATGACTCGACAGATGAAGCAGCCTTCGTAAGTTTGATGGATTCGGGAGGAGTTACAGCGGGAATGCCATCTACTTGTAAGACCTCCTTCTCCGCATCTGCTGCTCTTGATTGAACTGGCTCTTCGTTTGCTGCCCCCGTCAATATTTCTTCTGGGTTTTCGAGGGTTTTCGGATCTATGATATCGTCTTTCTTCAGACCAAGCTCTTTCAATTTCGCCGCCGTGACATATTCTGCTTTTTTATTAGGGAAGAATTGATTTCGCATGACACCAGGGGTGACTGATATGACGGTGCCTAAATACACAATTGATCAGCAAACAAATGGAAGCAAAGTCTATTATTCCCAGGCCAGCCTACCTTTCTTGCCAAAGAATTTGACATCCTCCTTAAGAAGCACGTTGACCCTGTTTGGGGCTTTTCTTAACCTCTTCTTTCCACGAATCTGTTGGCTTGAAGGGAACAAACGGCTTTCTCCCAGGCTGCCTGCTGTTCTGCGAAGGCATGATATGCATTGAGGCGACCTCAGCATCAAAGGCGATACCATTGTGAAGGTTGCGACTTGTTGACAGTGTCGTATGGGGAGCTCAAGGAAAGCTAGCTGCAAACCATCAAAATTTATGATACTGCCACTCTGGTAGTTCTTCTCACACCCATCGGAGTTTTGAGTTACCGCGGCCGATCACGATTGCGGATTGTGCCAGTCAATCCAAGGGTCTCTGACAGCTCAAACTTAGTCTTCAGGCAAGGGCTTGACCAGAACGACTGAACAAGCCTTATTACAAATAAAACGGATTATGAGGTGCTCTCTCTTATCATTATTTCCAACTGGTTTTTGTTACTATTTCTAGCAGAACGAATCAGCCCTTGTCTATTTCGCATTCGGAGGTACCCCGGATCAAATCATCTTCACTAGTTCTTGAGCAATCCGCACAGATAGCCCAGCAATTGGGGTGAGTACTCACTGGTAGTAGCATTTGGGATGGCAGTTCTCTGACGGATCCCCCGCCTTCACCACCTTGACCATCTCAAGACGACCTGAAGATGCCAGAGAGGCCTTTGACAATCGCCTATGCCGCGGGAGCCGGTCTCGCTGCGATCGCATTGGTTTACGTCTTCCAGCCGACTTTCTTCATCGATGGAGAGTCTGCAGGGACTTCTGCCAGTTCGCGCAAGAGGGGGATCGTTGGTTTGTCCAACCCTGCCAATGATTGCTTCATCAATTCGGTGTTGCAGGCTTTGGCTGGTCTGGGGGACTTGCGCATATATCTGATCCGAGAAACCCACCGGAGAAAGCTTGATGGGCCGAGCATGTACTCATATGTTATGGAGGATCCGGTACATAAAGGCCCGCCTGCATGGAAGGTCGAAGGATTGCAAGGAGGAATTGTGACACATGGACTGAAGGATGTACTCGATGCGCTGAATGAACGACCTATTTATAAGAAGACAATTTCTGCTGCTGGATTTGTGGTAGTATTGGAACAGGCTTTTAAGCAAAGAATATCTCGTCAACAGCAGGATGCTCAGGAGTTTTTACAAGTTGTCGCGGAAAGGTTAGGTGATGAATACCACTGGGGGCAAAGAGCAAGAAGCAATGCACGGAAACTGCTCAATGGTGCAAACGGTGCCTATGATATACATAATGCCCCGGCAAAGGGCTTAGTTGAGCATCTTGAGACACCTGAGACCAACGAAAAGTCAGAGTCGGATTCAAATTCAGACAAACAAGGTCTAAAATCATCCAGAGCACCGGCTGGAGAACAAGAAGAAGGCTTTCCCTTGGAAGGATGCATGGAGTCACAAATTGAATGCTATACCTGCCATTTTAAGCCGAAATCTACGCCAACAACATTTTGTACACTCTCGTTGAGCGTACCCCAGTCCAGCTCTACCACCCTAAACTCATGTTTCGATGGGATGTTCAAAACGGAAGACATTGAAGACTTCAAATGTGAGAAGTGCCGTCTGATCCATGCTTTACAGACTTTCAAAGAAGAATATGCAAGATCAAATTCTGAAAAGTTTAAAACGAAAACACAGGCAGCCATAGAAAAGTTAGAGGATGCAATTGCGACAGATCCAGAGAAAGAACTCAAAGATGTTGAACTACCCGACAACAAGTTCGCGCCAAAGAGAAAGATCGCAAAGCATGTCCGAATCACAAAATTTCCGAAAGTCCTTGCCATACATTTATCGAGATCTATTTTTGAGGCTGATCGTTCGACTATGAAAAATTCTGCTAAGGTTTCCTTCCCGGAACGGCTGCGTCTAGGGGGTTTGCTAGATCATAAGATGTATAAATTAGTGAGTACGGTATGTCACAAAGGGAGTCATCACTCAGGCCACTACGAATCCTTTAGGCGGCAGCATGTATATCCTCCATTCTCAACTCCAAATACCTTTCATACCGCTGGGGTATATAGCAAGCCTCCAACTCCTAGACCATCACAATCATCTACGCCTTCAATAAATGCTTTGCACAGACAAGAAGATGTAGGGACAGAGACAAGCACCCTGTCCTCCACACCTGAAAATCTATCCCCGGCCTCTGTATCTTCAGCTTCGCTACCTGTCATAAACGGCCATTCAAGCACGAATGGGCACACATCCAACGGACCAACATCTGCTCCGCGAGACTCAGAAACAAGCAGTATCCGCTCAATTGCACGCTCAGCGAAATCAACACTCTCAAAAGTTCCGACTCTGGGTCGATCAAGTCCTGACTCTCCATCAAAACGGAAAGACTCATCAGCAACGGCTACCAAGGATATGACAACTTCACGAACATCCATCAATGAGGCAGTCCGTGGGACAAAGAAAAAGCGTCAAAGTAATCGCTGGTGGCGAATATCTGATGACAAAATCAAAGAAAGCAAAACAAGTGATGTGTTAGGAATGCAGAAAGAAGTATACATGTTATTTTACGAATTAGAGAAGGAGGACGCTAGTGTTTGATATTCATACCAAAGAAATAGCTAAATTAGGCGGGGTGGCTAGAAATAGTTGACTCTAGACAAAGGGAGATACTTGCATACTTGAGGAGTTTTGTGTCATGTACGATTTGTATATTCCGTGGGACATTCTAGGAGCATACATGATACACTGGGGGGCTGGCAAATGTATGGTTGCTGTAAGTAGACATAGATATTCAGCAGATATAGGCCACACCAGTATTCATTTGTCAAATGACAAATTTCGGCCAGGCAAGCTTGCCATCACCCAATTGCTTCTTCACAGTGGCTAGAATGCAAACAACTTATTTCCTCAAGTGTGATCATTGCTCAAATATTCGGTCTCTATTTCATTAATGAAGCTCAACCGTCTTGTTTTCACGAAGCGCTAGTCATCTTCTCGTTAAACAGTGGCATCCCTTATCCCACAGCCACATCACCCACAAACAAACATTCCAATATCTTAAGTTACCTTCCCATGGATTATCGAAATAAGAAGAAGCTTTCGGTTTCATGTACGAAAGGTGACATGTTGCCCACAACTTACTCATTGAGACTATATAAATACAGCCCTCCCAAACGCCAAACTATCCTTTATAGTTTCTCTATAGGCAGCCTTATCCAGTCACAACTTGCCGTAACATTGAAAGGCAGCTATAGAACATGTTGGGCAAGATGAGCATATGTTCATACTCCAGGAGCTCTATCATTATTTTCGGATCGGAAGTTAAGGCATATATATTTTCTAGCCATGGTGGTTTAGTTTTGCCCCATTGCCGATATTGATTATCATACAGAGCTCGCTTTAATCGGAAATCAAAATGGTGTGGCCAAGGTCATCGCAGATGTGCCACGGGCATTTATAAGTCATATGAAAGTTGTTTCAGAGTCTATAAAAAGTATCCAGGGTTATTGGTGCTTAAATGTCCTAGTACCGAGCTTTAGCGAGGATTTTCGGTGATCCACTGTGCAAGTGTTAACCACCCCACAACGCCCCTTTTCCCTAAGCGAAGAGAATATCCAAAAAAAAAATATGCTTTTGGTCCTTGATGGCTGAATTATAATGCTTGTGTCTGAAGGGAAATGGAGGGGCACATATATTGTTCGGAGATACGGCAGCTTAGCAGTGCATCCACAGTCGAGTCGCGTTTTCCTCGCCACCGACCTTGCTGTTGCTTTCGTTCTATGAGGATGGCTGTATGTATCCTCACCAATACCCGGTTAATTAAATCCCAGGGCCTCTAGCATATAAATATTGAGCTCTTTCTATTTTCTCATCCATTCCTCTTCCCTCCCTACACAATAGAGCTCTCCCTCACAACCACAACATCGCGATAGTGCATCAACGCTCTCATCACGCAATGGCATGGCTGGTGGCAGCACTATAACTGCGATCACCAGCTGCGTGCGTCCGGGATTACACTGCTATCGATATTGTTCGCACGCTGTTGCCAGGACTGCGATTGCGCATCAACACTGAATCGCCCTAGTACGCATGCCCTTGTCCACTCTCATAGTTTGACACTCGCTAACATGAGATGCCGTAGGTCTCTATACGTATCACTAACGTATCCTCATCTAATACTAGTGATTTCGAATATTTTTAATTTAGCCAGGCCTCTACTCGCTTATGTCTACCATTCTCAGCAGAGTCGTTTGGCACATCAGTATGGCCTATACTTTCCATGGCAACCCCCCTGCCTTCTCACCGGCTACTAGCACTGCAAGTAATCATGTTATCCATACTAAGCACGGGGTATCAAGGCCAGGTGAGACCGAAAACTCCTCTCCCTTGGCTGAGGAGCCCTGCCCTGCAGTTGGAGGAGACTGTTTTACAAGGATGTGGTCTTGTGCTATGTGAAGTCTTTCGAAGCCCTCGAATGTTTTCACGCAGTCGAACTCGAGGACAGTAAGTGGAAGATAGGTATGGCGGTTACCTGAAACCGAAGACTGGAATTTGTAACGGTCGATGTACAATGGAAAGAATGGCCAAAGATGATTTGAACCCAGCCTTGCCATTGTAATGATGGTATTTGAGCCTTCCAGTGCTTCTAAATGCCAACCACGCTTTCAAATGCCTTAACACCAGATCTAAAGCCCTGCTCCCATTCCCACTTGAATGCGCCTCTCTGGTCAGCCTCCAGCATCCTTTTCTTGATCCAAATCTCCAAGCAACCAATCTTGTCTCCCCCCTGCCCGGCGTTCCCCATCCTCCCCTCAGCTCTTGCAGTAAAGAACGCCAATGAATCCGAAAAGCCAGCATCCCAACCCTGGCCGTAGAGCCAATGCTCAAATGGCTGACCTGGACTTGTGCGGTTCCAGTAGTCCTCGTGGGCTTGTTGCGCGGCAGCGGCCATTTCTCCTCTTCTTTGTTGAGCTACTTGAGCACGATTTCGAATATCGTTAGAGGAGAGGGTTAAGTATGGAGGAACGAAAATATTACCTCTCTTAGTCTGTTCTACGAAACCCCATTCTCCGCCATCCATCCAATCCATCTTATAAGTCCAGAAGAATGAGCCTCCTGCTCTTTGCGACCATTTTTGGCTTTGAGTATGTCCAAATTGACTGACGAGACCATCTTTCTCCTGTGGTTGGACGCGACTCCAGGTTCGGCCATCAAGAACGCAACTCCTACCACTTGTGAGCACTTTCATAAATCAAAAAGGCGGAAATTTTACCATTCCCCAACGATGATCTGAGCTTCGCCTCTGTCACCTAGGCTTCCTTCCTTTCCATCCAGCTCTCCCAATTCACCCGGAATTTGTGCGATAATTTCTTGTGGACTACGGCTCCTGTCTTTCTCATCAAAAGTATAATACTTGTGTGTGTCAACCACAATAGGGTTTTTTTTCGTATGCCCGAAGATACTCCTGCTGGTCGTCCAATTCAAGCAACGTCCTAGATCCCAACCATCACTGATGTAAATGGGTATGCTTTCATCAACTTCTCCAATTGTTTGGATAACTTGGTCGTACCAATCATACATGCCGGTAGCATTGAAGACTGCCTCATTGACAACTTGAATCCCTATCACACCTTCCATGCCATTGTGAACTTCTCTTGCAATGAACCGCAACACTCTTCTAGCGAGATCAAGATTGTCTCGGTTGCCCCAGAGTTCAGTTCTGCCACTGCTGGTACCTGAATGATCCTCACTATTTGCGCCTCCTGGTAACCCGTGGAGATCAATCAAAACACCAATTCCGTGGCTGCGGGCCCTAGTCACAATTTCTCTAACAGCATCCTTCGTAAAGTCAGTATTTCATGCACAAATTCTTGCGTGCAAATTCGCAACCCCAAAGCTACGAATTTCAAAGGTAACTCACCCAAGCGCCAGCATGAACGCCTTCAATTTCCTCCCAGGGACTTCCTCTCGTAAAATCCCCCCCCATCATCCACCAACCGACTGGCAATCTAATACTCGTACACCTCGCCACGTTGACCAACCAGTCAAAATCCCCATCAGTCACAGCATCTCTATAATACTGTTCCCACCTTCTCCTAGCCTCGTCAACTCCCCTTTCTCTCACAAATGCAGTTACAGCATCAAGTTCGGAGTCTCCACTTGCGGATGGCAAGAACATACTTCCCGATAGCCATCTTTCCAGTACAAAGATAGACCCAAGGTTCGTCCCCAAATGATACCTATATCGAAACACATCATTAGGAGTAGGAGGACTCATGTTGACCTGGTCTTTTTCTGATTGTAGAGGAGATTGAAAATTGGATTGATGATGAGAAAAGGATTCTTTCGCCTTGTTGAGGAATTTCTTCATTTTGTATTCTTGTTATGATATTGCTTTTTAGGGAAAATAGATGGCGGTGTGCTTACGGGAGGAAAAGGGAGGGAGGGCTGAAGCCACGATTGAAGTGAGGAAAGAACGAGTGGTGGGGATGCCCTGGATGAAATGCCAGGTTTTATTGTGGAGTTAGCCTTGTGGAGTTAGCCTTGTGGTAAGTGGGTGCTGATGGGATCATCAGCCTTGTCCTTGTGATGGTGTCTTGGCGGCATGACTGGCCATTTGGAATTGGGAGCTTGACGGGTAAATTCGCCGCAAGTGTGATCGTCAGGAGATTACTACATGATCAATATTCTGCTTCGTAGGATGATAATTCACGTCGCAATGTGGCTGTTATCTCGTTTCTACTCGAGAACGCCACTCGGGCGGATCTAGGCCGGGAACCCTTTCCTTCCGAAGGCTAGAAACACTTCATCGAAAAACAAGTTTAATCACCTCGCATGATATTAGTACATGTGTAAGTATAAACGAAGTTAAAATTTTCGATGGACTTATTTTCATCCTTTAATTCTACTTAGATTTCGAATATTCAACATTCAGATGAGCAGTAAAGAGATGGCTCAAGTAAGAAAAATCTTGAAAGGCCATGAATGGGAGGATCTTGATTTTTTCTACCGAGGAATAACAATTGGGTTCGGTACTTTGATTGCCTAATAAATTCTAGTCTTTTAATATTTTACTTACGAAATTACTACAAGATGGGGTTGATATGACTTTTTAGCTAACTTTGTCTCAGCATACCTCACTTCGTTAAGCATTTATGATTTACATATTTTATGATAACGCCATTTATTACTCATCAGGCTTCTGGTTGTATCATTTTTCCTCTCTAGAAAGAACCCCAAGCTGCCCCCGTTATCAGATTCTCGATTTCCAATCATTCCTCGCACCAACCCACACCTCCGCTCTCATCTCATTAACCAGCACCCTCCTTTCCCTACACCCCACCGTCAGATGCAAGGTGGTCTCAATCAATTTTATAGTTTACAGGATCAAAATTCCACCTTCTAGGTGGTTTCGAATACACAATAAATCAACCCCTTCCCCCCTCCCTTCCAACCAAACACTTCCCAGGCACCATCAAGCCCCTGAAACTTGGTGTTATGTCCCTTCCCTTATTACAATCAAAGCTGTCATAAAGCATAGTCTTCCACCCCCGGGGGGGTTATTTTCGAACTAGGGTTGATATCTGCAGATAGGAAGTGAAGTTCATGTAACTCTACTTAGAACCGTGATTTGAGTTTTATTATGAAAATGTTTAGGATGTTTGTTGGAGTGGGAGAAGAAAAATCACCGGAGAGCTGCTTAAGCATCGTACAATTATTCTTCTCTAAGTTACCGTCATTTCATATGCCCCCTTACGAAACAGAGGGGGTATCGCAGATCCTGTTGTCGTACAGGCGGATACCCCAGGTGTCTAGGTCCATGGGGGGGAAGATCGGGGTTACGAGAGAGATGGATGAGAAAGCGAGAGTCAGAAAGGTGGTGAATGGGCCTAGGAAGTATAGCAATGATAAAGTCATGCTAAGCAACAATAAAGAGAGCTTGCAAAGATGGGAAACCTTCCCCGACTCCTCGTTTCCGTTCACTCAACTCTCTTAAAATTCCAATACAGATTTGGCAGCTGTTGTATATGTATGAATTTCCTGTGCTGGGCTTTGGATTTAGGAGTATGCAATTACTGACGGGATAGGAGCTTAACCTACTGTATGTAGGTTACCTATTCAACCGAAATACTGACTTCAAATATGCTGTACTGAAATTCTCACAATAGTAATTTATGGTGCCCAAGGGGTGGAAAAGAAGTAAAACTTACCATGAATACTCGCAAACCATTGAACTTTAGCATGGGACACAAGAATTCAACGCTTTATATTCGCTCCCCATGAATCCAATGAGGCAGCTGGAAAGAGAGGCTTGTTCTCTGCAGCTTCGGTAGTGGCACTTATAGTGTGAGAGATATTGCAATTTCTTCTAAGGATTTCGAAATAAGGCAGTGTCTAAGCAATTTGGAAGGGGGGATGAATTACTGCGTAACTGCGTCGAAATATCAAGATGCCAAACGTCGGTGGAAATTTTCCACGGTAAGTGCTTGATAGAAGCCTAATCTCAGCTTTTAACCGACTCTAAAGCTCTCAAAATCACAGGGTGGCTTTTTTAATTGCCATGAACCTCCTATCTAGGACGTGGAATTGATTCTGGCTAATTAGTATGTTTTTCGAGAATTCCAGTAGAAAGCTTATTGAAGCATGTCCCACAATACGACCTTATTCCGAAAACCCCATAGTGAAGTAGATCTTTAGAACCAACTTGAAGGAAGTAGTCTTCTTAGATTGAAATAACTCGTTACATATCTACATTGGTGGGAGGCTTTGAAGATAAAATAGCATAGCCCTGTCAATGTTTTCGATACCCTTGTCAGTGGTCAGTTATACTTATTCAGCAATAGGTACGTACAGTTACGTAATTAATTCGAGGCAACCGAAGTAGACTTTCAACCTCAAACGAGCAGCAATTTTAAGAGCATTACTAGGGGAAAAGTATCTGAATAGAAATATCCTGTATAACTCGCGTTGGTTGTTGATGTTGTCTCAAAGATAGTAGCGGAGACCCACTATTTTCCGACACTAGCGGGTGTCTTGCATCCTTTCCCATGTCTAGCATCTAAATTTCTCAAGAGTTTCAACTCCCCCACCACAACTCTACCAGGTGCCTCAACACCGCCAAAATGACAAGTCTTAAGAGGTCGCTGGCATCTGATCCATTCGCATCTAACATATCAAGCAAGGTCTATGTCCGATCAACGAAGAGTGGGAAGGTTCAGAAGATTGTGCGCGAACTATACCTTCGTCAAGACATTCCATGCTCCTCTAAGCTTTGCTCAAGCTGCCTTGAAAGCGCACCACGCGACGCTGGTGGAAACTGTGTGTTAGAAAGCTAACAATTCCTTTGGATAATTTGCTGATTTGTGTGTATACATAGTATCGCCATTCGTCCTCTCTCAAAAACCTGCTGGCACGAAGAAATATCCCCAAGGCCATTACCTAGTCCCCGATACCAACGCGCTCTTAAACGCACTCGATCTATTTGAACAGACAACCGCATTTTATGATGTTATAATTCTCCAGACTGTACTCGAAGAACTACGAAATCGATCATTGCCACTATATAATCGCCTCATTGGCCTTACAAAGAGTGAAGATAAACGATTCTATGTATTCTTCAATGATTTTAGGCTCGAAACGTATGTTGTGAGGGATCCAGGTGAGAGCATTAATGATAGAAATGATCGTGCTGTGCGAAGGGCAGTGAAGTGGTACGCGGAACATCTCGAGCAGGCCGTCAAGAAGAAAGCGCCAGCTATTGTTATGTTGAGCGATGATAAGGATAATTTGGAGAAGGCGAAAAGAGATGGGATTGAAGCTTCCTCGTTGAAGAAATATGTTGGAGACTTGGAAAATGCTGATCAGCTACTGGATATGATAAGTGTAGTGAAGGAAGGAAGGGAATTAAGGGATACGAAGGCTGCTGAGGTACTCTACCAGGAGTACTTTTCGGTTTCGAAAATGATGACGGGGGTCAGGAATGGCACTTTACATCAAGGAATCTTCAATGTGTCGCCGTATAATTATCTTGAAGGCTCAATTAAGGTCCCAGCATTTGACAAGTCGCTTCTGATATTAGGCCGAGAAAATATCAATAGAGCTGTCCAGGGAGATGTCGTAGTCGTGGAGGTACTACCAAGGGATCAGTGGAAGGAACCGTCTACTAAAATTATCGAAGAGGAAATCATAAACAAGGATGAGAACGCTGATGCTGAGGATGGCGAGGCTGTAATAACAGAAAGAGAGAGAAAGGCGCTACAGGAGGAGGTGAAGAAGGTTCACAGCAAGAGCTCAGAAGGCCGGCCGCAACCGACTGCAAAGGTAGTAGGAGTCGTCAAACGAAACTGGAGACAGTATGTTGGCCATGTTGATGAATCTTCGGTCAGCAAATCTGTCAAGGAAAGTCGCAAACAACAAACGGTATTCCTGGTACCTATGGACAAGAGGATACCCAAAATTCGCGTCAGGACCAGACAAGCAGGAGAAATCATCGGAAAACGAGTTCTAGTGACGATCGATTCATGGGACCGGGATTCCAGATACCCTGTTGGCCATTTTGTCAGGTCTCTAGGAGAACTAGAAACGAAAGGCGCCGAAACAGAGGCTCTTCTTTTAGAGTATGATGTCCAATACCGACCATTTCCTAAGGCTGTCTTAGATTGTCTACCAGCTGAAGGCCACGATTGGAAAGTCCCAGCAAGCACCGATGACCCTGGATGGAATAAAAGACGAGATCTCCGCGACCTTCAAATTTGCAGCATTGATCCTATCGGCTGCCAAGATATTGACGATGCATTACATGCCCGCCTACTGCCGAATGGTAATTTTGAAGTCGGTGTACACATTGCCGATGTGTCACACTTCGTCAAACCCAATAACGCTATGGACACTGAAGCAAGTATACGAGGCACAACGGTTTATTTGGTGGATAAACGAATAGACATGTTGCCAATGTTATTAGGCACTGATCTATGTTCTCTGAAGCCATATGTAGAGCGTTATGCATTCTCAGCAATCTGGGAAATCACCCCTGATGCTGAAATTGTCAAGTCAGATTTCACCAAATCAGTCATTAAATCACGGGAGGCTTTTAGCTATGAGCAAGCTCAAATTCGAGTAGATGATGCATCCCAACAAGACGAGCTTACCCAGGCTATGCGAACGCTGTTAATGCTCTCAAAAAAGTTCAAGCAAAAGCGTATGGACGCGGGTGCGCTGAGTCTGTCATCACCAGAGGTCAGAGTAGAGATGGAATCAGAAACTTCCGACCCTATTGATGTCAAGACCAAAAAGCATCTTGAGACCATGTCGCTGGTTGAGGAGTTCATGTTACTCGCCAACACGAGTGTAGCAGCCAAGATTTACGAAGCGTTCCCGCAAACTGCCATGCTGCGTCGCCATGGAGCACCACCAAAGACCAATTTTGAAGAGCTTGCAAATCAACTCAAAGTCAAGCGTGGCCTTGAGCTACGTACATCCTCTTCCAAAGAGTTAGCAGACTCGCTGGACAGCTGCATAGATCCCAAGGAACCCTTTTTCAATACTCTCGTCCGTATCATGGCAACCCGATGCATGATGTCTGCTGAGTACTTCTGCTCTGGCACCCAAGCATACCCTGAATTCCGCCATTACGGCCTTGCATCCGAAATTTACACCCACTTCACCTCCCCCATTCGTCGATATGCCGATCTTGTGGCACACCGTCAGCTTGCCGCAGCAATTGACTACGAGCCACTTGCCGCCAGCGTTCGCAGCAAAGGGAAATTAGAGCTTGTCTGCAAGAACATCAACGTTCGTCATCGAAATGCTCAACAAGCTGGCCGTGCATCCATTGAGTACTACGTTGGCCAAGCTTTGAAAGGCCGGATTGTCGAGGAAGAAGGTTTTGTCATGAAGGTATTCTCGAACGGATTTGTCATTTTCGTGCCAAGATTTGGGATTGAGAGCTTGATACGTCTCCGGGACCTAAGTGATCCAGAGCCGGAGAGTGAGTTTGATGCGGAAAACTATGTCCTCAAAACATCTGGCAGTCGCGACCTTGAAATCGAGCTTTTTAAGAAAGTACTAGTCAGAATTAGTGATATCAAAGAGGAAAGCACCGGAAAGAGGAAGGTGCGGCTGGAGCTCGTGAAGGTTGGAGGGAAGTAGATAACGTAGAATAGATACCCTGGCTTGAGTTCTGTAAGAATATTAACCATACCTGGTAGTCCCTCTCGTTGTGGATCTCTCATTCGCTCTCTCTCACCTCACAGATCGTCTGGAACTATAATCTGTTTGTTTCAATGCATATCGCTCCTATCCTCATTTTGTCAGCATAGACTGCTCTCCTGTGGAGCTCAGAATCACTACTCACAAAATAGCAATTGCGAGTTATTTTACTGTATACTACATGGCTATTTAATTTGTTCTCTATCTATAAGTACCTCTTGGGCTCCATTCCTTACACTCTCAGACTTGCTGAATGCACTATCTTCCTATTTCTACTGCACTTCCTATACTTGTGGGGAAAGTCACCATATAAGTCTGCATTATCTTCTGCTTAGAGTGGAGCCATAGCCAGCTAATTATTTTAACTCTATGCTCCAACTCAAAGGGATATTATCGCTAACTGTCGCCTTCAGATAACTTATCTACAAGCTCGTGTAACGTGCATTAGAGTCTCCTACTAGAAGCTACCCGCTCTAATTTCAAACCTATTTTCCTTCTATGTCTACCTTCGTCAAAGATTAGTCTAAATATTTTAGCCAGTTAGGAGTCATTTATAGATATTATTTCTTTACTCTCTCTACTACCAGCAAGAGCATTCCCATGAGCTGGTTTGGGTTGGATTCCAGAGCAGAAAATAATTTGCAGTGAGTGGGCGCTACAACTACGCTGCCATAAGATACTACGCGAGGGAGTAAGATTTCAATGGTTGGCTGCATGTGAAGGACATAGTGGAAGGTATCAAGGACAGAAAAGGCTAGATAAGGGTGTTTGGAATGACATGAAATTTTACAGGAGCCACTTTTACTACCCCTGTAGCTTTACAACGCCAAACTCCTGTCATAATGTAGACAGTAAGATGTAAAGAGCTGAACAAAATCTACGCATTATCCTTGCATTTCCTCGTCAACTTCTGCGACCTCACCGCTACCCCAAAGTCCTTCCAGCTTGAACTCAGCAGCCCACTCGGTGACAATCTCTTTCTGATCGCCCACCACAGGGGTCTTTCTGGTATCAATACCCGCAGCAGTGGCAGGTGCAACAGCTAAGATAGGCGCATCCATCCACCCTTGTATTCGGCCATCCCTCCAATCTGTAATGACTGTCGTGGCTGCGCTGGCGATGTTTGGTATCCCTCCTTTACCAAGTCTTCCTCGCTTTCTGGCTACCTGTACCAAGAAATCCGTTGTAGCATCACCATTACTGGTGAGTAAAGGTGGCAAGCCGTATACATCCAAAAGTTTGTTGAGCATATCTTGCGATGCTGACAATCGTTTTAACAATAAGGTAACAGCTGGGACTGGGTCTTCGATTTGCTTGGGTGGCACTGCGTTTAAGAGGACGAGGCGTGCTTGTTCTTCTGTTTTTGATGCTTTGCTGCCATCGGTTACGGTGCTGGGAAAGACAATACCAGGAGAGTCGAGGAGCTTAAGCTTGCTATCGATTTTAACTTCTCGTAATGAAGTCGTGACACCTGCTTCTGCACCGACAGGGCATGCAGCACCCACTCCACCAAGTCGAGATGTGAGGGCGTTAATGACGGAGGATTTTCCGACATTGGGATACCCAATAACACCGACGGAGATAGCGCGCTTGAGTTGTTTAGCAGCTGCAAAAGATTTGAGGGCTTTAAAAAGGGTCGCGGATGTACTTTGCACAGTGAGTTGTTTGTGGTTGAATGTGTGCGCATTTGGTGCTGGTCCCGACGCGCGGAGAGGAAGGGTAGGGAAATATCGTCGGAGGTGTGTAAGCCAGGCCTTTAGAACCGGCGCAGGAATGAGATCGATCTTGTTTAGGATAAGTATTAAACGCTTCCCTCCACTTGCGGCAGCCATGACCATTCGTTCAACCTCTTTCGAACGGGTTCCTTCTGGGTCACGAGCATCGAGAACGTACAGAACCACATCGGCTTGGTCAACAACTTGCTTGAAGACTTTGTCAAATGCTTTCCGGGATCCATCCTTCTTCGTTGGTAGGCCTGAAAGCTCAACCCCGCCTTCGTCCGACCCAGAATCCGAGGCGTCGTCCTCATCCATTTCATCCCCGCTCTCGAGGTCGTTTTCGTATTCTTGCGCCGCAGCTCGCGCACTGGCAAGTAAAGCAGCCATTGGGTTAGCATCTTCATCCATCTCCTCGTCCATCTCCTCATCAATAATATCCTCCTCATCTACGCCTTCCATGCGCGCCTCTACCTCCTTCTCAACTTGCTCTCCAGTTTTTGTAGCCTTCGCATCTGCTCTTCTCTTTGCAGCTTCCTCGGCCTTTCTCCTCCTGCCTTCTTCAATTTCTGCTAGAATCTTGTCTTTATACGGGAATAAGTTGGGGATTCCCGGGTCCTTCTTTAGTCGTGATCGCCATTCTGGATTCCCTTTTGCTTGCTTCCGAGCTTTCTTTTGCTTCGCTGCAGAGGCTTTCTCAATCTTGTGCCTCAGCCGGACGGGTGTGCGCTTAGATTTTGGCTCTATCAAAGAATTAGTAGACAATCTCGTATTGATATGAGCTCTGTACTTACTTCCTGGCTTGTTCCCCGCCATTGTGAATTTGTTGGTGGAGTTGAAATTTCTCAGTGCTGTGATGCTTATCGCACAATATTTTTTCTTCGTATCAGAAGCGAAGTGGCGCTTCCAGGGACCAGGCTCGCTAGCGCAGTGTGTAAGACTTTCACAGGGAGATGGGATATCTTAAGCCAAAGAGAGCCACAAAACCTGCATTTCTGTTGAAGATTATAAGAAAATCATTATAAACTCTCTTGATTCTGGAATATTCGTGATGAGTAAATGTCTTGTAGGAAGCCTCAATTGTGCCATCGACTGTAATGTCCTGTTCACCTCTCTTAGACTTCAGCCACATGTGGCGCATTAGCGCAAAACGTGACTCTCCTCGTGGCAGCTGTGCGGGAGCTCACCCATAAGGAAACCCCGACCTTTTGTCGGGCTGCCACCCCAATAGCCAGCCAGGCTCATCTTACAAAAACTCTTACAAGGACTCTTTCATTCTCCAACACCAAAATCTCCATCTTTCACGCATATATTAAAAAGCCTCATCCCGGCATTAAAACCGTTGCCTCGGCAGTCACAAAGTTTTGTTGCATTTCGCACTGGTCGAGGAGGATTGCGAAAATAAAGGACCCGGCCCAATCTCCTCGCCAATTTTCAGACACAACTCCACAGCCACTCCACCGTTTCGCGAGCGATAACTTTTATTTTACAGCTCCAGCCCTGCACTTTTCTCCTCTTCATTTCAAATCACACTTGAAAAGTCGCAATGGGGTCAAATTCCCCGTCTTTCTCGCTACCGTCTCAACGGGCTACCTTTGCAGGCCTGTTATTTGACATGGATGGCACAATCATCGACTCAACGGATGCTGTAGTAAAGCATTGGCATACGTAGGTCAGATATCCATCTTGAAAAGGCCCGGTGGTCTGATATGTTCGATAGGATCGGAAACGAGTTAGGCGTAGACCCCAATGTGATATTAGAGACTTCCCATGGACGACGCAGCATCGACGTCCTGAAGCTACTTAGTCCAGAAAAGGCGAACTGGGAATGTACGTCCCAAATTTTGTCCACCTGATCATTTCTCCTTTCTGTCTTTCCTTTGTTTTGTCAAACTACATACATATGATAATCTCGTATTTCTCAGCTCCCCTCCGCAATATTTGTTGTTTTGATGTACCTCAGCCGCGAATTGGGGTCCTTGGGGGCTAACACAACCCCACCATTTAGATATCAAACACATGGAAGGTCTATTACCCCTCCACTACGGTGCCGATGTCGTGGAAATACCGGGCGCTAGGGCGCTTCTGGATTCGATAACGAAATCTAACGTTCCCTGGGCTATCGTGACTTCGGGTACGTCACCACTTGTTACTGGCTGGCTGAAGGTCCTTCAGCTTCCAAAACCTGAACAGTACGTCTCCTTTCGTCTCTCACTCTCAGCTTGGAAATGCTAGACGCCAACGAACAGAGATATCTGTCAACAATTGAGCAGATTGTCCTATCCCACGAACAAACTCATCTCGCCCCCAAATTGAAACACCACTCCCCACATCAATACTGACGAACATGCAGTCTCGTAGTCGCAGAGGATGTCGACAATGGCAAGCCAGATCCATCATGCTACCTAATGGGTAAAGACAAGCTTTCCCTTTCAGCTTCACACGAGGTGTTGGTCCTAGAAGACAGCCCCGCAGGCATCAAAGCCGGCAAAGCGGCGGGTTGCAAAGTATTGGGTGTCGTGACTTCACACACCGTGGAGCAAGTCGTTGCTGCAGGTGCGGACTGGATCGTTAAAGATTTGCAAAGTATCAGGATGGTAAAAGGTGATGGGGGAGGGGTTGAGCTGGAGATCCTGGATGCGCTGGATGTTTAGAGCTGACTAGTTCATAATGGTATGTAGATGGGAGACGATACTGACCATGAGCATGTAGATTGCATTGGATAGACGGAGACGGCATACAACAATGCAGGATCTTTCGAAAATAGATATATTTTCCCCCACACTAATCTAAACCACTTGTTTGTGGCATTTTCTTTCCTCCAGCCTCCTCCATCAGCGAATCGCATCATTAAACATCAAGTGACAGCTGCCAGCACCGCAGCACGGCTCGGAGTTTTCTCACTATTGCCCTCTCTATACTAGCCTCTGTTCACCGCATCTTTACAAGGGCTCTCGTCTCTATCCCACCAGCCCTGAGCCAGTAGATTTGTCAAGTACAGCCCCACGAACAGAATAAAATCAAGGCCAGTTCGGCGACCACCAGCGTCCGTCGCAGCATGCCGCAGCACTGCTTTCCGGGCTTGGCTGGCCATCGCAATCTTGTTCTTTGTTATAGTCAGAGACGACATGGGGAGAGAGTGGTGAGATATGCACAGACACAGTCGATCACAACCTCATCCGGAAGTACCGGTGTGCTGTTACCCTACCCTGCTACTTCACTCACACTAGCTCAGCTAGCTCTTTACATGGGAAGACTTGATGGGGGTAGAGAGAGATCCACGATGATCTGCTGTAGATGAATGCAACACCAAGAGTGTCATCACATCGAAGGCTGGACCGAGGTGTGGTGCTGTTCAAGATATGCATTTGAGATTGCACGATACTTTCGGCTTCACCGTAACCGCTACCACGGCAATAACGGGCCGAACCTCCTCTCACGTCTCACAGCATAATCATCGAGCACTGGAGTTGAAGTGGAGTGATCGGAGATATTTGTCATATCATATCTGCAACTGGCTGGTTGAGATCAAGTTTGCGAAATTCGAGTAAGCATACCCGAAGTCGGGTAGCTTAATTTCTCTCTCGCCGACATTCAGAAACACCAGTTTCTGTTCGGAAGGGCCCTTTAAACATGAAGTTCTCTCTATAGTAATACTCCAGGTCGGCCACATGGAACATATCTCCCCTCAAGAAAGTAAAAACTTAAGTATAACAATCTCACCCCTTTGAGAAAGTTAGATGAAAGCGTACTCTTTCAGGAACCCAAAGGATGTATCTGCACATCGCAAAATCGCTTATGAGTCGTAGGATTTCAAGAAGAAAATCCCTTAGGCCACTATTTAGCAAGCGACTAACATCCGAAGTTCAACTCCACAATATACTTGAACTAATTCTAAGCTGCTTCTATCCCATATCTACCTCTCTTACCGAAACGTTCAGTTCACTAAACGCACCTCCTCTTTCCATTGCATGTCACACCCCGATCGCAAGTGAATACAAGTAAGTTTCCCCAGCTTAATGATTTCAGATTCCCAACTACCTCACCCCCCTTCCCATCATCCCTGCATATCAATCAACCTTCAACCAAATTGCGACTCCCCGCGAAGGATCTCCGCTCTCTCCTCATAGCTTACGATACGACCTGCAACAGAGTATACATTGGGCGGTACTAAGTGCAGTCGAGAACATCTGGCTGAGGAAATCAGAGCTCCGTTGCGTATCACACTCGCACAACCTCTCCAGAGCTATGGATTATTCAACTTGTAGTTGCTAAATAGGTCGCCTGGCAGGCATCCGTCTGAAGCCCGAATCCAGATTTTCGTCGTATATCATAACGGCCAAATCTCCCGGAAGTTGCGGGGATGGTGAAAATGATTTCCCTGGTGGGAGCTGTCTGTTTCTGCGGGGTTGCCTCCTCGAAAATGATCGAGTTATTTGCGTGCTGATCAGAGTTTTGGGCTGTAGGTAAAGTGTGATAAGAGTGGTAGGGGGTTAAGGGTGGAAGTGGAGGTAGTAGACTATAGTGGTCTATGTACAAGAGCAAGGCTGTGTAAACACGATCACGAAGTCAAAGAATACAAGCGTTCAAGAGAGATTTTGAAATTCGTAAAAGGTCATATCATTCATGTCATGTCAATTTATCACAATAAGGTATGTGCTATGTGCTCCCTTGTCCCAAAATATACAGCGAAACCACTTTTAGTCTCCCGCTCTCCCGCTCTCCCGTCACCAATAACCCTCAAACCTCATTACTAGGATACTCCACCTTCGTCGTAGCATTAAACTCCTCCTTGATACTCCTCACACTCACAAATCTCCCCAGAAGATTCATACTCCCTGCCTTATCATTCGTGCCACTCGCCCTCGCGCCGCCAAACGGTTGCTGTCCCACCACTGCCCCAGTACTTTTACAATTGATATAGAAATTCCCCGCTGCATTCCTCAACGCATCTTCTGCGAATCTTACAGCAGCGCGATCGGATGCAAATATGGAACCGGTGAGGCCGTATTCGGAGGTGCTATCAATGAGAGTACAGGCTTGGGAGAAGGCTTCGACGGGGGAGCTTGTGTCGTCGTAGATGTAGAGGGTTAGGATGGGGCCGAAGAGTTCAGTTGAGAGGAGGGGGTGTTGAGGGTTGGTGGTGACGTAGATGGTGGGGTGAATGAAGTAGCCGGTCGAATTGTCATGGGTCCCTCCCACCAGTAACTCCAGTTCCTTGTCATTCTTTGCGTCATCAATTACACCTGAGAGTTTCTTGAATGATGCTTCATGAATTACCGGACCGATGAAGTTCTGGTGGTCTATTGGTTTGCCGATTTTAAGAGCCGAGGTCTCAGCAATGAGCTTGTCTTTGAATTGAGGCCAAACGGACTTAGGGATATAGGCCCGGGAGGTTGCAGAGCATTTTTGGCCTTGATACTCAAATGCTCCGCGAACTGTCTGGATGGCTGCGTTTTCAATATCTGCAGAGGAGTGAACGAGGTGGAAGTTCTTTCCGCCTGTCTCTCCCACTATACGTGGATAACTCTGATATTTTCCTTCAGCAACGCCGTTAGCGATTGAGCCATAGAGTTTACGGAATACTGCAGTAGACCCAGTGTAATGAAGGGCAGCGAATTTCTTGTGTGCAAGCACAACTTTTGTGACCTCCTCAGGATTTCCTGGAACAAATTGGATTACGTTCTTTGGAAGACCAGCTTCAAGCAGAATATTGTAGAGGAGCCAATTAGAAGCAATAGCTGAGTCGGAAGGCTTCCAAACAACAACATTTCCCATCAAAGCCGGAGCACCTGGCAAATTGCCGGCAATAGCCGTAAAGTTGAAAGGTGTAACCGCATATACAAATCCCTCCAAAGGACGATATTCAACTCTATTCCACACACCAGGAGAGTTATGTTGTGGCTGTTGTGCATAAAGCTCCTCCGCATACTGGACGTTGAATCTCAGGAAATCAACCAATTCAGCAGCAGAATCGATTTCAGCCTGCCATGCATTCTTGCCCTGGCCCAGCATAGTTGCGGCCATTATCTCATATCTATATTTGCCAGCAACTAGATCTGCAGCTTTGAGAAAGACCGCGGCTCTGTCTGAGAATGGAAGAGATTCCCAGGCGGGTTTTGCTGCGAGTGCTGCATCGATTGCGGCAGAGACATCAGAGGGAGAGGCGTTGGAGTATGAAGCGAGTGTGGAGGAATGGTTGGATGGATCTTGTTGCGTTTTAATTGCTGAAGTTTTGATCTATCATTGATGAAGTTAATACGCTAGTATTTTTCTCAAAGCTTGGACGGCTGACCTCCTTTCCCCCCACCACAATTGGTACCTCCAAGGGGGCTTTCTTCTGCAGACGATCGAGGGCAGCTGTGAGACCTTCCCTTTGTGTTGATCCTTTAGGGTAATGGTGCTATTCAACAATTAGCCCAAGAAAATGAGTTCAGTTAAGCAATCAACATACGTTAGGCTCATTAAGAACTTTCGGAGTCTTAAAAGTCGCGATTGTCGACATCTTGATACTGCGGGGTATTGTGGAGGGGTGCACGAGCTGTAAACGGCGATTGAAGGGCTGCAAGCTCCTGAGACTCTTAGCCGCCATATGAAAAGAGAAGGCGCAAAGGAATCGCAAGTAAAACAGAACGCGAGGAATAAGACAAAGGTTGATAGCACGAATGCGTACCTGAGATGTTGCTTCTTTTATGTTGATGTTCAAGAATCCATCTGGTCATGAAGTCCGTATCTAAGACTTGGAGCTCTCTCGCTTTGTGACGGCATAAGAGAGGGGCTACTGCACTTCAATCGCAATTTGTGGGGACGAAACCCTGCCACTGTCTCCGATGCAGGAGTTAGAAGAGGACATTTCTACTGCTATGGGATATCTAGAAATCATTATCTAGATTGCTATTCACGGCATTAAAACTAAGGGATTCGGAATTGGATGGATTCTCAAAGTTGTTAAACCGTGACGCGCCGGCTCTGCAGGCTGGAAATTATGAGGCAGCTGAGGTGCTCTGCAACGACATTGAATCCCACACCAATGCAAGCCATGTAATACTTAAGGAGTAATAAATTGCCTATGAATTGGCAGTGGTCAATACAAACCCATCATACCACAAAGGTTCGTTTCCGATGACGGACGATGAGCTATGCCGTATACTTCTTCAGATCCCCAATGCTATACTAAAACAGGCCAAGATATGAAGAGAGCAGTTGGATTGCTTCACTGGTCACCACGCAAGAATCCAGATGCCAGAGACTATTAGTTTTGCATTCGATCGACTACCTCTATTTTTCAGCAGGAAGCTTGTAAGACTAGCGAGCATCCCCACTCCACTATCCAGCTTTTAACATTTAGATGCAGAACACCATCCCATAGCCATCAACTCATGGTCATTGATCGACACATGATCCCATACCGCCTCCCCGAAGCGCCAGTCCATCCCATACATCGAACCAGATCCCGACCTTCCTCGAAAGAAAGCCAAGAAAATGATCCCGCAATGAGAATGAAATCCAAAAATCCAAAAACAAAAAGACCCAGCCTCCTCCCATTCCTTGATGTCTTTGGGTATTCTCTTATATATCGTAAACATTAACAACGGACACGCAGAGGTGCCATTTGAATTACATTAAGTGAGTGTCGGTGCCAGGTAGTGTTTGGCGGTCCATCGCAAGGCATTGCACGCATAAAGCAGCGCTGAACATGCTAATCAAAATCCATATCCATATTTTTACAGGTGGCGAGGCCCTCAAACAAGAGCCGATCTCCGGGTATAGCTCCAAGGAGCGAGCACAAAAAACCAAAACAAGACAAAAAACTCCAAGCGCAATGCTCTCATCATTTATTTTTCTGAAAAGTCGGCCGCAGTGGTGTTGGAGAACTGGAAGGTCTTCTGTTTCGTCATCGATGGTGATGTCATATTGCCAAAGTTGTAATGGCTTTCGACACCCGGGAATGAGTACTCGGAGTTGCTTTGCGTTGACAATGTATATTGCGGAGACTCATGCTTGAATTGAGGCGATTCATGTCCGAAAACAAAGTTGGGGTTGAACTGACCGAAGGCAGGTGTGACTGGTTGGCTGATGTTTGCAAGGTACTGCGGCTGTGGCATTTGCAACTCAATTGGGAAGCCATCCTGAGCGGGTGTATACAGAGGCTCATCGGGGACTTCAAATCCCCACTGCTTCTCCGAAAAGTCGAGTCCACTCGGCCAACCATTATTATTCTGTGCAGCGATCTGTGCTTGTGGGGTCTCGGGGGGTGACGCCAAATTCTGGTCACCATCCACGGTGGTGAAACAGCCGGGCACACCAGCATTGAAGACGAAGCTCATATTCTGCTCATGAGGCGAGGCGGTTGATCTTGAGCCTTCCCTCTTCACTAGCGTCATCTCCCTCTCCCTTGGTGACATGGGCGTTGGGGGTGCGAGACTGCTGTTCAAGGAGGACAGCGCACTCAGGGAAGGCGGATTGCGCATATTGTGCAGGTTGTGTTCCATAAATGCGCCGGCATCCGCGAAACCACCAAGGTTGATTGGAGAACGCTGTGCTGACTCGACACCGGACTTGTAGATACGGCCGGAGATAACGTTTCGGTTTCCACCAGCAGAGACAATTCGGCGCATTGGTGATGACATTGGGCTTTCAACTGGTCGACGGAATCCATCTGCGTGGGAGACTGTTCTTGGTCCCATTGATGGTCTATTTCGTAGTGTTTCTAGGGCTGCCGGCTTGGAGTGGACCTTCCGGCGAGTGGCAATGTCCATAGGGGCCGGCGACTTGAATGGGATTGAGGGAGCCGGAGGGGAAATGGTAGACTCCTCGGATTCGGTGACATCATACTTGAAATCAAGCGGTAGGTTGGGAACGTGGTCATGCTCGGGGCTGTGGGTCTCGCTCGACTCGGTGGAAAGCATTGGTTTGCTGTCATGCGATTGAGGGGGCAGGAGTTGCGATGGGAATGCCGACATGCTCTGGGACGTGCTGGCATCTTGGCCCGATGCAACCGAGTAGTTGGTGAAGGCCGTTGGGGTCTGCGTTACCGACTCTATTGGAGAGTTGTGGAAGTCGTTGATCGATTGAGGCGAGTTGTAGAAGGTGGAAGGATAGGCGTAGTTCTGATTATCGAACTGACCGATCGAGTTTTCGGAAGGTGGAAATGGGGCTTGCTCGCTGCTTGATGAATCCGTCACCAGAGATTCCGAATATGCAGATATTGAACCGTGGTGCTCGGAATAGTGGTAATCCGCTTGCGATCCGTGAGCGACGGCCAGTGTCCGTTGAAGAGATTCGAGGCTCGCGGTTGCTGGGTCGGAATACTGAGGGTTGTAGGGAGCAACTGGGGGAGGTGGGCAGTTACTTATCATGGAGAACGGAGCGGACGATTGCTGCATTGCGAGTCCATGGTTTTCGCTGAAGTATCCGTTGCCATTGAAAAACTCTGGTGATGAGGCATGGTCTGAGTACCCCATGGCTTCTTGAGCCTGTCCCGCTTCATATGCTTCCTGCTTCTTCTCCTGCTTCCTCTTCGCTCGCCTATTCTGAAACCAATTCTGCATCTCTGTCAGTATAGGAGGATCCCTGTGCTTCATATGGACATACGTTTATCCGTGCCAAATCGACACCCATGTCCTCAGCGAATTGACGTTTGGTCTGGGTGGACGGTTTCTGGTTCTTCTTGAACTCGCGCTCGAGAATATCTACCTCATCCTTTCCCAGGCGCGGTTTCGTCTCGTTCGTCTTTGTCGGGGGCATGGTCATCATGTTGACGGGCGGCTGGGCCATGTAGCTGTGCATACTGTGTTGTGCATCAACGTAGGGCATCCCCTGAGCAGACATCTGGTCGTGGTGATGCGGGTAGTGTTGAAAGCTTGGGTCGAGGTACTCCATATTCGGCATTGTTCGGAACCACACTTCAACAATTCAGGTGAACGACCCGCCAAGAATCTAAAGACGATCGCGAGCGCTCGTCGACCCCAGGTTGAATCCTCTAGTCGGCTGAGGGATCTCGAATTGAGTGGATTTCAAGGTCGATCACCACGTTTGATTGACATATAACGATTGATGTATATTCGATTACGGACGGGGCGTGGTTTCCGAGCTCCTAAATGAACGAGTGGACCAAAAGCGACACAAAACCCGCGAAATGGAACCCGTGAAAAGAACGTTGGACAGCGCTATAGTTGAGCTGTGAAAAGTGCACTGGAGGACCAAGAGCAATGGTGTGATGGGGCGAAATGAAGGTTGTGTTGCTATGAGCGACGACTCGAACGGCGCGAATGGGGTGATGAGTGATTAGAAGGGACGAGTAACTGTCGGGCTCAATACCGCCTTGGAAGTCCCGAGGCAACGAGGGAAAGGGCACGCTGTCGAGGGAGAGTCAAAAAAGTGCCCAAGGAGGGTGGATGTGGAGTTGTTAAAGGGAAGCAACCTACGGGAAGCGCTGGACGTTGACGGGAGATCTGTGGCGGTTTCTTTCTGGAACCTGGGCGCTCAACACGGACACGTTCGAAGGGAGACCCGCGTTATCGCACGGTGCGGGTTAGGAAGTTTATATGACACAGAAGGCCGTGGACGGTCGACCACGAGAGAGTCACGGAGAGTTAGGACGAAGCAAAGGAAAGGAAAAAAAGAGGTGGAGAGCAAGGTCGTCCGTGGTGTAAGTATGAGCAGAACAATGCGCGAGATCGCAAATCTTGGAGCATTCCGTCGCTGTTCTTGCAGTTGGCGTGGCTTGGACTCCTCTTCGGGGGGGGGGCCCTGGCTACGATGAATTCAGCGCGTGGGAAGCACCCCTGCCTTCGCCCGCCCATGGTCGCCTCTTGTGCGTTTCCGCGATGACCCCCTGACGGCCGGTCCTGGCTCAAATCTCCTGCGCCGGTGATAGGCCCAGAGCGCCATTACCGCTGCACGAGCGACTGTGAGACATGCTGCGATGCCTGCGAGCCTGGGACGGGCAGCGCTGTGGTTTGTTGTGCCTGTCGTCCCCGCGACACGCTGGGTTTGCCAGCAGCATCGCGATGATAGAGAGGGTGAGGAGCACATCACCGCCCTCCTCTTGCAGACACTCATTTTGCGCCCACAACCATCACTGGCGATGATCTCCCTGTTCGTCTAGTGAAGCTTGATATGGCGGTGATTTAGTGGCTCAGTTCGCCTTCACACCCCCAACTTAACTGCATGCGGTTGCACTAAATGCTCAGGTACGCGCAAGGATCGTGCTCCAGAAGGCAGACACTCCCCGAAGAGAGGACCAGAGCTGTGAGAGACGGCAGAAAAACCCCACAAGCCTCTCACCTTTCAGCCTGCACAGGATGTCCAGAATCGCTGGTCGGGAGCTAACACCGCGCGAAAGCTCTTAGAGCACAACGTTAGCGAGTAGCACGGCCGGATCCAATCTCTGATGCCGCACACCTCAACACGGATTTCGTACAGCACCTCGTGATTTATGATTTGACTGTTGATTACTCTCCCCTCGGGGTCACGATTATCGGGCTTCCACTACGCATCATTCACCCCCGGGAGTTCCTCTCTCCTCCCGCCAGAAATTACTATCAACGCCCGGCCCGTCGTGCTGCCGCGACTGACCCCGCTCTGTGGTATGATGCCCTCAGAGTTAATTCGGGGACAAAAGCAGCGGGGAGTCGGTGCACTGCCATAAGCTGTTGATCTCCAGGATGACCACTGAGGCATCGCTGGAGGCATTTCCTGGGGGGGGGGAGGGGATGAAGCAAAAAGATGGGATGAGAGCAGCAACATGGCAACATGGGCTCGACTCCAAGTGGTACGAAGGTCGAGGTGCTTGACTGCCCGTGAGAGCTATTTCGGTCTCCCTGCCCCTGCACGTGCATATGCAGGCTAGTCCCGCAACGCCAACAACACACCAAAAGCTGCAGGGCCACCACCAGCAAGTGCTGCACCATGAAGAGGTTGCTGAATTGCAGTGCAGCAAAAGCTGGCAATCGTGCTGTGTACATGAGCCGTACTGGTAAAGTCACTTCGTGACCCATTTCGTGGAGTCGCAGCACTGACTAGCATGTTCTGGTTGTTGTGAAAATAGAGCTGCAGAAACCTTCGAGTGGAGGAGGCGCGGTCAACTGTCCCAGGGTTGAGGAGGCTCTGGCGAGGTCACTGCAGCAAACCTTCGGAGAGTGAGCGTCGTGAGCGTTCTGAGCGTTCTGAGCCTGATAATCCAGGCTCATCTCAGTCAGAGTCTGGGGAGAGGACTGCACGGATAAGACAGTGACCGGGATAACATGTGGTCGGAAAAGATGACGGTCCAACGCGAGTCGCCCAAAGGTCTTAAGATGCGCTGTTAAGAAAATCCGCTGCGCCGCACCTGGGGGCCTGCACAAAGGCACAGGCCATGGCCAAGACATGCTGACAGAACGACAGAACGGCAGAACGAACAGAACGAACAGAACGAACCACTTGGACTCCTAGGTTCTGGTGGGATGTCGTCTCTCGCGATGCTAACGGTCCAACAACTTGACATCCACAGATGCACCTCGGAGAAAGATGGCAGGAGCCGAATCGGAAGCATTCTGGTTCCGCCGGACCCATCCCCTGGGACTGTAATCTGAAGTTCCCCTCAAAGGCTCCCTCTTGGTGCAGATAGTGTGCAGTCATCAACCTGTAAGCTGGGACGCTCATCAACATTACCTCAGCTCAACGAGGGAAAGGTTGTCCCAGTTACTAGACCAAAAAGGCATAATCTGCGAACCACGGCGTGCTGAGCGTCCGGATCTGGAGAGAGAGAAGGTCGCTGCGAAGTTGTGCAAAGCTTCTTTCACCGTAGCCTTTCCCTCTTTCGCTCTTTCGAGCCTCGCGGACATCGCGAAGATCCGGTGAGTCTCCTTTAGCCAGGGGCTCAAACGTCCGTCAACCTCGAGACACCTAGGCCTCGGGGTTTTGATAAGACTTCACCTTTTGTTCTGCCCTCCCCTTCCATCATCGACGGCAGAAACATCGCGGAAACTGCCACTATTATAGCTGTCTGACCAGTGAACGTTGATAACAGCCCTAGAACTGACACCTCATTTCCCATCCCGCCGTAAAAGCATGGCTAGTCCCAGGTCCCAGGCACGCCTGCAAGTCGTGAGTCGTGAGTCCTGAGTCGTGATCCGTGCTCATGAAAAAAAAGCTTCACGAAGTTGTGCAGTGTGGTGGTGATACTTCCCAGTAATTTCGCAAATGCCCCGGTTGTCGTTCTCTTTGCGCGCGACAACCACGGCACCAACCATGACTCTGAGCGGATCGATGATAGTGCGTGTCCCGAGAAACCAGAGGCGAAAAGATGGCAAGTCCCTCTTCCAGCCCATATCCCCGTCACCCGTCCGTCGGCCTCGTACTCAATCCAATCGAAGGGTCTTCATCTGCCAAGATGTTGCACCGGGGCGGTTTTCCAATGTTGTGATAGGAGAGACGGTGAGGTTGGGCGCTGACGACTTTCGTCTCGAATCTCTTAATTTATCACGAGTCACAGGCTCCCCTGTGCGCTTCCCGCAACCACCACAAGGCTCTTCACCAACGACTCCGAATTGCGCTCTCCCCCTGCTCGGTTTTTCTGTTGTGCTTCTGGGATGTCCTGCAGTCTCGGTGTCCATCGTTCTGTCAATCAGCGTGGCAGCCGGGATCGAAACTACAGGCTAAATTGATGACAAGAGGCTGGAGATCTGGACTTCCGCGCTCCCTGTGGCCTGGGGACAAGACCTACCTGGTCGCTGCAGTTGGGATTCGTAGAGTTGAGCGCACGATGTGGAGCGACGGGAGCATCAACATCAAAACATCAAACATCAAGCAGGTCGGAAAAGAAAGAAGGCCGGCCAGCGGATGACCCCTCCGTCACTTGGATATCAGACACACCTCCCCTTCCACTTGCGGTGAGGCATCGCCACATCGCCCCCCCTCAATGGAACTCTGCACGCCCAAGTGCAAGAGCGCAAACCAGACGAAACGCATGATTTCTTCGTCTAAACTTCATGAGCCCCAGCACCTCTCAACTTCAGACAGGCCAATGATCTTGGAGGCGAGATGTCGGCAATCACACCAAACACCAAGCAGTCTGAGCGCCCACGTGGAGTGATGCAAGGAAAAGGGGAAGTTATTAGACCCTGCAGGTACAAGAAACTCCTTCAAGGCATTGATGAAGTTTGTGATCAGATAACGACGGGTTACGATGAACGACAAAAGGTTTGTGTCCATTGGTAAGGGGCCGGGTTTTCTGCAGAGAAGACTGCCATCAAGCCCCCCACGTTGCAAGCCATGGGCCTGAATTATTCGTACCTGCATCATGCTGTGCGAGAACAACAGAGGCATGGGAAGATGGAAGGCACGAATCCAAGTTGCAACCTCAAAACTTTACGATCTCCTCCTATCCTTCTAGTCCTGCCTGCTATTTTGGTCATATTTGCTCTTTCATCCTGCCTGGGACTCTCTGCAAACTTGAATGCCTTGCCCTTCCCTCATTCGTCATCACACTTCATCCTCAGCAAGCACGGTAATCCTCTCAATCCTGCTTGTTCAACCCGAAGTATATTGCAGAGCCAACCAGAATTCTATCACTCATCCCGCGTCCGGTACACGAGTACATTTGTGACTGAATTGTTTCCCTTGGATTCTCCCAAGCCTCTGTTCCAAAATTAAAACACTCATTTACTGAAGCAATGCGAACAAGGTTGGGATGCCACTCAGGTGACCAGTCAACTTTGTGAAGAGCCGCACTTTCTGTCAGCGGCACAGCATTCAGCACCCCTCCCCCAAGGATCAATACGCCTAAACTATCGGAATCCGAAAATAAACCTCAATAAAGCCTGGGAAGCTGGAGAACTCCATCTTCATCACTGGAAAGCATGATCTCAGGTCGAGCCTCGAGATTGCTTCTCGTGTCTGTTGTGTGATTCTCGGTAAATCGCTCACGATATCCCGCTTGGCAGGAAATGCAGCGTTAATCGCTTCCAATCGCATCCCAAGTCGGGCAGAGGGGGAGAGCAAACCAGATCGCAGAGGTACAGTACTTCACGATGTCTGGATGTATCTGGGGCGATCTTCACAAACCTCGGGCTTCGTGAGGTCCCCGAGACTCTCATCTATGCTAGGATTCACGACCGCATAGGTGCAGCAATATCCATCTCTTCCCCTACCCGCAGGTTGAGTCGGCTGGGTGCATTCTGAAGTCACTCAAAGTTTACCTTAGCCAAAGCGTTGGATATCTTCGTCCCATGGGAGGTAGCTTATGAGTCCAACCAACGTCAGGATATGCATCTTACTCGTCCCTTGCTTGCCGACTTCCCCGAATTCGTCCAACAGCCAGCGAGGCACAATAGGTCAGTCACGCTTCAATAGTTTCCGATCGCGCGACCATGTCCCCCATATCCCCATATTCCTAGCTCCCGTCGACCAGAATACACTCTGGCAATCATCAGAACCTAATTCTTTTCCTCGATCCAGTGCCCAGGTCTTCGGATTGGCCGTCCGCACGTACGCTTTTGGAGTTTCGTAGCCGATACATGGTGATCCGAATTCTAGATCCATCGCCTACGACCACACATCCGCGCTCTTATTCTCACCAGTAACAGCCTTGTTTGACCCTAGTACTCCATTGCTTTTTCCCTTCTGCCCAGATTCTTGCTTAAAGTTGCTTCAAAAATTTCTCTCGTAGAGCAGCGGGAGGGTTGTCTCACTCGGTCAAGGTCGTTGGAATTGAGATTTGTGTCTCAGGAAAAAGAAACAACCCAAACGGGAGGTTTCGCCTCCCCGTAGAATTGTTTTCCTTTCCCTGCAGGTGATCGGAAGATCATGAGATTTAGGGGGGGTTGTCATTCGGTTTGCTTTTTGATCTAGGACCAAGTCCAGATGGTGAAGAATACTTGTTTTGGTTTTGATGCTTGAGGATCTTGTTTTGTTGCCCCTGCATTATATTAGAGACGTCTCCTCCTTCGCCACCACAGGTCAGCCATCTCATGCTTCTCCTTGGGGAAAGAACCTAATAATGGGTGATCAATGTTCTACTCACTGGATGACCCGATTTCGGTCCGTATCTTTCCGGTCAGGAAAGGTGCCCCGCATTTGTTCTTGAATTATCTCTTCTACATTATCAACTACTGGCTGGCCGGGTCGTCCCCTCTGGATAGGTAAACCTCCAAGGGACTTCACTTGCTATCGATATCGGCGCATCTAATTCAAGAAAGTTATGTTCTTTGCTAAAGTAGTCTTCACCTATGTTATTCTTGCCCTAATATATATATCTATGTCAGCGCACTCTGCTCCACTTATATATGTGTGTGTGTGTGTGCCGACAACAAAGTACTACAAGTTCTAAGTAGCCTATTCACCTTAATTAGTGTCAACAAATCTATAAATACATCAAAACGATATAACCTTTCTCCCTGTACCGCAAATTAGCACATGCTTGTGATGAAGTCGTAAATGTTAGAGAATCATCTAAACCAGCCTTCTCTGGATCCAAAAATACCTCTCCATGGCACAATTTCCCTCCTCCTAGTTTCGAAATGCTTTCGACAAAAAGTAAACCTATAAAGGATTTAGCTACTTTCAAAATGCATCTATTGCACCTGTGAATATGTTAAAAGTAACGTACTGGTTCTCCTTGTGTCGTAGCTCCTGTGAACATCAAATTTAAGTAACGGCAGTGTTTTCTCCAAGCTCCAAGGGGGTTGCAGCTATTTTTGATCAGGCTCGTGTGCTCTTCAAAATGATATACTTCTCTTATACATATCAACGTCTTCTCCAAGTCAACCTCACTATCATCATTCCTTCTCACATCCTAGGACCTTTCTCCATCTTTGGAAGGACTCTTACTCCTACTAGAATATCACTAACATAAATCTTTCTAATCTACATAATACAAGTACAAGGGTGTCCGAGTAATACATTCTTTCTCCTCGTGAGCCTATAGCTTCTTCACCTCTAACTCCAATATTTCTGCATATTCTAAATTTATATATTCTGGTATAAAAATACGACTGTTGTTATCTGGTAATTACATCAATCGCACACCCCTCTTCAAATATCACAGCGGTACTGAGTTTCTTTCCTCAGCAAAAATTTCTTCTATACTGGTCATAAATCATTGAGTTGTTTTCAATATTTTATTCTTCCGCATATACCAACTGCTATTTGACACCAACCAAACTTCAACCAGGCTTAGTATATAAGTAAATTAGTACAGGGGAATATTTAAATTTTTATTTTCGTTGTAGATAATATAGTTTCCATAATATACAAATCTACTCTCTTCAAGATATACTAACCTCTTTGATCCCAACATGGCAAACCATAAGTTCACATATTATTTAGAATTTGAGAGCAGATTCTATTTGTTATCTAAAATAAATAGGTATGAATAGACGTCACATCTTGTAAACTCTCAGTTTATACCTCACTTCATGGAAGAAAGCCTTACTTACCTCGCCATGGCGTGTGATAAACTCGGATGTTAAGGTGTCCTAAGGCTATGTCGCTGTTGTAAACGTGGCAGTGATTTCATTGATGAGGAATTGTCGTGGGGCATTTAGGCCCCAGTGAAAAGGAATGCCCTTGTTGCTATCAGGAATCTGCACGTTGCTGCTCTGACTTTTGACTATTAGGCTAGCTTCACACTCAAGTTAGAAAAGTGATGATACTCGTTTCTCAATATAGTATGAGTTTTATTCGGATGAGCCATCCCATCTTCAAATTGGATTATTTCTCTGAGTTCTACACTACCAGCTTAATTTTCTGTGACTACCCCCATCCTTGTTTGAATAATTTTTCCTTAGTCTCGTTTATCTCTTGTTAGAGTTAGAGTTTGTTCGTCCTGCGGTGTACAGATTAATTAATTTTTGATATCCATCTAGATGCACCTCTCAATCAAGGCAGTGGGAGCTACTGCTAAAATCTCTCTCGCTGTTCATAAAATCTCGCCGCTGGCTATATTGCCACTTCCTGTCCCATTATCATCTTAATGCAGGCCCTGTCACCTCCCAAGCCACTCAGTCTCGACACCAACACAGGTAGACTCTCACAAAATCAGAGAACCATCACTTCTAGCCTACGATATCTTCGCTCCGTGTGTCTCTATACAAACCCTAAAATCACATCCGGCAGCAAACAAGGAGACTCTCGAAACATGCCTTTTAGTGTGATAGTCGGCATGGAGAGTACGGGCTATCCAAAATGAGCGCCAAACTTCCTTCTGTGACAGCTCTACGGTATTTAGGTGTCTTCTAGAAGTAACAAGCTTATATTCCCATATCTATACTTCCTATCCTTCACCTTCTTCGAGCGGCGATGGTGAAAAGGACCTTGGGTATTCAAGACTCCGGGTTCTCACAGCCACAGTGGACTATCGTCTTTCACAGGTGAACAAGTCTTTTCCGGAGTATAAAAGGTAAGGAAGTTCGATCCTAACTAATCTTTTTAAAAAGCTGGTCTACTTTCTTAAAAGGCAGCACGATCGAATTACGATAGATTATGCGCTGAGTTAAAACCTGGCATTCCTCATCCCACGAAGTAACAGGGGTTTCAAGCATATAGAAGAGCCTTTCATGAAATATACTTTAAGAGAAGAAACTCTGAAGGGAATCTTACCACATTCTTAAAGAGGCCACCATAAGTATATAACAGTGTTGAGAAACGCGATCTTGGCACAAGACATAAAGAGGCTTCGTTTTCCCACCTGAATTAGCTCGTGTCTATGACTGAAGAGGTGCCTTGGCGGGTTAAATGGATTATGAAGAGACGAGGTTAACATGTACTTTATACCGTAGTGATTTTTTTAAGTTATTGATCTTAAAAGAAAAATGTGACGAGAGATTTGTGTTGGCTGCTACCACTAAATTTCTTGTTGTTAGTTCTGCCTTGCTGTTTTTTTAATTTTTTTACCTGAATCCCCACGTAGCTCTACATGCTCGCTAAGCGATAGCCTATGTGCCCCCTGACCTTTTAATCATATTCGCCTCGCCTCTGTTCACCACTCACTAGCAACCCGATATCCCTAGTCAAACAATAGCCACGTGGTTGAAATTATGCTTTATAACAGTGATAAGTTAATAATGTAACAAATATATGGTAGTATCAAAGAAGGATATTACAAAGTGCAAGAAAGTAACGGCGAGTAGCTAAAACATAACAATGGGGTGTTAACTCGTAGTATCAAGTTCAAAGTTCATAATGACGTTTTCCGAATGGGATACAACAGCTAAATAAATTTACTGGTAGAACGAATACAAATCCTAGGTAAATACAGCGAAGGCGGGGCGCGAGCTACTCTAATGAGTGGGGGCTTATTCTAATTGCTTGGGCCCGCCTAGCTCTTTGTAAGCCTACTTACCAAGAGTTAAGATTTCTTAGCAATACCAACAAAGTAGGTCCACATTAAAGCTACATATAAATTCCCTAAAAAGCAAAATTTGAGCTTATTTCACAACTACACCCCTAATCTTTGCCACTTTCGCGTAATAGCTAGACTTACAAAAAAGCGACTTCACAATCACAACCCATAGAAATAGGTCTGCCACTTGGTTGTTTTAATAATTTCAATTTTGGACTTCCTTGCAAAAGGCGCTATAATTGTGCTTGTTTACATTATAAGTTGCAACAGCGTGGGAGATTGGAAAGAGTAGCACTCATTCGCACAACCCCTCTAGCCATAATACCCAACAATCAACTGTACAGTAAACATCTCCCAACTCCCCGTTGGAGGCTGCGCACCCGCCCCATAAAATTGCCCATTAACCACCCCCTCTCCATCCATCCTCAAAAACACCCCAGGAAAAGCACCACTTTCAATTGCTACCGCACCATCATGCCCCCCACCCCTTAACCTAAACAATTCATAGCTTTCAAACGGCGGCGGCCTGTTGCTCGCATAATACTGGCAATTTGCAGTCCCGCTACCGTTGGGATTTGCTTGTTTAGATTCAAAGAGGGTGGAGGCATCAAGGCGGAGGTAGGCACCTGGATTATTAGGGACGCGGACAGTGAAGTAGCCGTTACCGAAGTGTTCGAGCAAGAGAGAGCTGCTGGCGTCGATGGCTGTTGTGGAAGTAACAGAACCGCCCCCATTGCCTTCAAAAGCTGTCATGCCGCCGCCATTGATGGAAAGGAAGCGGTTGAAGGCGACGGATTTGATGCAGACCTGGGTGACTATGTGGGACCCTCCGATCGTGGTATACTCCATGATAGTTTTGGGTTGGGCGCGGATGCACTGAATTGATTTTACGTGGCGGTGAAGTATATTTGCAACTTTTTTTTATATTACTTGAGCAATAATTTGTAGGTAGAAGTTGAGGGTCTAGGAGGATACAGAACTCTTATATTTACTGGGTCCCGATTCCTCATCTTGGCCAAGAGTCGGCTTGGATTGATCACACGTTTGAACGCTTGAACATTTGATCATGAAATGATCTTCTAACCATTTCATATGCACTTGCATGGCATGGAGGTTCTGTTGGTTGAAAGGCTTTACCACGGTATGCAATTCAAAACGCCACGGGGTGCGCTCATGCCACTAGATCATGATCGTCTGCCAAGACCGGTAATTGCCCAAGAAGGAGTTCGTATTAAATGTAGAGTTTTGTATATCTGCAGGTATGAATTGTGTATTTGGCCTTTTAATTGACCTAAAGAGATGTTTGAGTGTGCATTACTACCTGGCGGAGCGCATGTAAAGTTCGTCTCGGGCAATATAATAAAGGCACTCATCGCTACTCTACAAGGGGTTGACTCCCTTATATCTCTTTCGAGGGAACTCTATTTCAGGAAATATCAGTCGAGTGGAAAATTTTCGATTGGCTCCCCTGGTATCCTTAAAATGTTGTAGTTTGTCTCATATTACTGGCTAATGGAAGATTCTGCGTACACCAATTGTGAGTAATTACTGAAAACTATTACTATATTGTATGCGCTAAAGTAGATTTAATCTGTGCTGGCATACAAACCCACTATAAAGGGGCTTTTGAGATAGATCTAACTCTTGGTCTAGAGAAAAATATAGGGTTATAATCACCCGGTAGAGCTAGTTATCCCGTATTGTCTTTCCTATCTTTGGCCTTAGTCTCGTCGTTACGTCCCTGAAGTTATTTATTGCCATGGGTAGATGAAGGGCTATAATTTTACTCACACCACGACCAATTTTGTCTTGGATAGATTTTACCTGGTTTTTGTTGAGTTCCTAGCAGTCGTCTACGGATATAATTTAGTAGTAGCAAAACAATAACAATCTTGCCATGCGCTTCATCCTTAGGCTACCAAATCTATACCGTGGGGCTATTTGTATTGATGCTGATACCTTGTGTCCTATTTTGCAAAGCTCGTGTATTCTTGTAGTTACAGAGAGTATCACTGCTGCTTCAGAAAATTGGGCTGAGAGTAAGTAATTAGTCAAAGAGATAAAATCAAACTTCCCAAAGGCGTCGTCTCCAACATGGCCCATGCCTTCTTAAAGGAGCCATCTCTATCTATATGGTATCACTAAAGCCATGCCACCCCTTGCTATACCGCGCACATATCCAAATACCCTGAGCTATTACTTTAAATGTTATTTACTTAAAAATGATCAACCATGCATACTGTTGATTGGAATGGTTATTCACTGGAATAAGTATTGTGGTGTAACCACCAATTTTTAACGTGTAACAAACCAATTGTATTATGTGCCCATGAGAGCGATGAATATTTATGGACTGCACGTAATTTCCAACAAAGTGTAACTTCAAAACCTGGACTTGTCCAGAGTGATACCGGGGTCATATAGCATTGCAAGTTGATCTCAATGTTATTTTCAAGCTCGTTCAATATGTATAAAGGGAAGAAACCATGTCTTTTGAGAATGTGATGGAAGACGTTAGGGTCCAAAAACTTTGCCTTTAGCAAAAAAATACGTTTGATCTCTTGCCAGCTTCTCATAATTCATGAATATACCTAGCATTGTCTTTCATTCAAACGCTTTTGGCCGTCTTATTGGAACGCCCCAGGCGTACCCAGAAAACTAGAGTTTTGACCTCTGCTTTGTTTATTTGACAGAATAGAGAATTACCTGGTGAGAGGGAAGCTTTCCACAGAAGAAGAAACATATATGATAGCTGGATCATTCTGACAATGGAGTTCCCATCGGGGAAAATCTCAAGAAAATGACGGAAGAAACAACTGCGTAGCATTCGAGTTGAGACTCCTATATCTAACGGTCTTCGATCGCTCCTATTTCTCAGATCATGATACTCACTATCCTTGAATTTTGTATTCGGAATCATATCTTCCGGGGAATTTGTGCTGTTCAAAGACTTTCAGGAAGGTTGCAAGTCTTCTAGATTGTGTGATGTTGGATCAAACAAACAATAATTTCGCCTGAGCATGACTGTTCCTCCTCGAGCTTTCCGCCAAGTAACTCCAAGAACATACTGGGCCGAGGCATTATTATGGAATTTGTATGTAACAAATCTGTCAAGCCTCTAGAAGCAATTTTTGGGCAATATACCACACCTCTGTCCCTCGAAGTTCATGCAGAAATGAATGTGCGACGGAAAAACTACATGCCGTTTATTCTCTACTGTGAAATTTTGACGTAAATTTAACCAAAAAATTTTCAAACCTCATGCTTCACACCGTGTTGGCGGAGAAACGATGAACCGCTAACAATACTGTTGGAAACCCTCTTGAGCGGCGAATAAAGTGATCAGGTGAGGATGATACTTTTGATCCGTAGCCTTGGTATTGAAAATGAAAACTCTTGTCTGCGTCTGATGTTACTTTCGGCGGGAAGAACTCGTATCCGCAAGCTTCAGTCTCATGAATTGCTCTACCGCAATTCAAAGCTTATACACAAAAGTGGCTTTCACCCCACCATTCATAACGAAAGGGGTAGGATAGGCGAAATGGCTCGCTTGCCTAACCGGAAGCGGATTAAAGTCTTAGCGGTAGCTGACACGAACCTCGTTCCACGAACTTGACACGAAACTACGCACATACAAAACATCGTGAGGCTGGAAACATCAAACGTCAGGAGCACTCACCGAGGCTGAACAAGCCCTGTCAAAGATGCGATTCGCTTGTTCCGATGGCTGGCAGGCCTGACAACTTCTATACCTCCGGCATGCGGAGGCGATCCTGTTTGAAGATCTACGCGATCCTGGAGCACAAATCAACCATGGAGCAGTGGGGGACAAGTGTCTGAATCGCATCGTATAATTATGTTTGGTGAGGAAAATTCTGAAATCTGCCATCTGAAGTTCTCAGTTATGGTTATTTTGTGCGGCGGAGTAAATACTGAATTGGAATCATTTCCAGACCCCGCAATGAAGCCTTTGATAGGATCGAAAGCGCTCAAGCATTGGCTCTATGAAGAAGCATTCTCCAAAAGCCTCCCAAAGCTGGGCGGCATGCAGTGGCGCAGTCACTCCGGGGACTTGATACGATCAAGAGATTTCCAAGCAAATCTCCAAGAAATCATCGTCGCCCAAGCTCACTTTCATATGCCCACAGTGAATCTTGTCCGAAGATCAAGACTTTTAGAGCACTCAGAATGCTTCGAGTTTCTTTTCCGTCGCAGATCCGACCATTTGAGCAGATCATATGGGTTCGCCAAGTGGCTAGGGGGATTGAATCATCGGGAATGGCGTTCTCAGCTTGCATCTTGCAGCTTTTGTGAATCCTTACGAGAGAGATATAAAGTGTAGATAGTTTGCTGCCAATACAGCCATCATCAGCTTTCGAATCATCTTCAATTCTTTCTTCAATTCCATTCTCTCTAGACTTTTTTTGGCGCCGGAAGCCTCGTTTTTAACAAGCCCAACTCTTTTATTTACTATTCTTTCTACTTACATTTAATCTTATTTTCACCTTAAACTTCCTTCAAAATGCAATACTCATCAGCTATCCTTTGTGCAGCTTTTGCTGTCACCTCAGTATTCTCCCACGGTGTTATCACCGAGGTTAAGGGTGCCAATGGTTAGTATCTAATAGCTTGAAGCATTATACGGAGTCATAACTAATGGCATCGCAGGTGTAAC
Organism: Tricladium varicosporioides; assembly: GCA_021365295.1. Taxonomy (NCBI): domain Eukaryota; kingdom Fungi; phylum Ascomycota; class Leotiomycetes; order Helotiales; family Tricladiaceae; genus Tricladium; species Tricladium varicosporioides. The sequence goes on from JAJTIW010000018.1 coordinate 148,164, forward strand.
AATGCCAGGTCTTACTGTCGTTGACGGAACTCCTCGTGATTGCCCCTCCGCCGGATGCGGTGCCCAGTCTGACACTGCTATCATTCGTGACGCCGAGTTGGGCACAGCGAAGGCATCCGCTCTCGGCCGAAGCAAAGCAGACGGCCCTATCACTGCTACCAAGATGATGGCCGTCTTTATGGGCGATGGAGGTGGTAAGCTTCATCTACACCATTACCATTGACAGTATATCAGCTAACATATGCACAGCCAATAAGACCGCACGTGCTATCCACGATGCCAACAACTTCTACAAGCGTGATCTCCACACCCGTCAGAAGGGTGGATCCGTCAAGACCCCAGCCGGTACAAAGGAGACTGGTGTCGCAGCCGCGGCAGGTGTCGGAGCCTCAGATGGTCTCCCAACCACTAGCGACTCTGGTGAAGTCAGCATGACCCTTCACCAAATTAACCAAGATGGTGCCGGACCATTCACCGCTATGGTTGACGCCACATCTGGAGGAACCGATCCAGCTGCTTTCAAGCAGGCTCAAGTCACCCAGAACGTCCCAGGTCTCGTAGCTGGTATCTCAACCACCACTACCACCGACTTTCCAGTCAAGGTTCAGATGCCAGCTGGCATGACCTGCAGTGGTACAGTTGGATCTGCTTCCAACGTCTGTGTTGTCAAGATGCAGAACAAGACACCTGCCGGTATGCTCCTTTCATTCTTCCTTATTACACACATACTAATATCTCATTCAGGACCATTCGGTGGAGCCGCAGCATTCACCCAAAGCCCAGCCGCCAAGAAGCGCGCCATCGAGTACAACCTCGCTAAGCGACGGATGGCACGCGCCCTTGCCAAGAAGCAAGAAGCGACGAACTGAGGGGATCGACACCATAGATTGGTGACAGTAAGCCTGGGGCGATGGTGGTGTGCTATTTCTTGGACGTGTGGAAATGGATGTACATTCATTTGGCCGGTTTGTTAGAAGAATATTTGAAATGATCTGATCTCTTTTTGCTGATGATATGATGGTCTTGGTTTTACTTTACTACTGGTGTTATGTGTGATTATCTATGTATGATTCTTGGAAGTCCTGGGGATTTCTAGGAGTGCTTGGTGTAAATAGATTTGGACTATATGAGTACACAATGACTACTCTTTTTTGAAAGCTTAGTGGAGACTTTTCTTAATCCAAATTAAAGAAGCATCAATATAATATTTCCCCAGTAAGTAGATCCAGACAACGATATTCTCATAGAGCTAAGCCGTAAAAAGTAGATAGAGGCTGTCATTGTTGATTGCGTGACTATGGCCGCAGCCCACTCTAAACAGCCCATTCTTCTCTTGTTGTAAAAATGAGATGGTAGAGGGATTCAAGAAGAAATACTATTCCATGACCATTATTTTTATATTTTTGAAAAATGGACTCTCTTTCTGCACTCCCAGTAGCCAGCAATGTGGTTTAGTCTGTAGATTTTGCCTTGAAAGTATTGTCCGAAGCACACTAGCTGTATGGAGATGGTCATCTTAGTATTCATGAGTAAGCTAGAAAAGTTATCAAGGATCTGGTAGGTTTTAGCAACGGGCTGCGCCAATCGATTCGGAAGGAAAGTACAACTAGAACCCTAAGTGAAAATGAGCTTGAACTAGAGAGGTTTCTGTGTAGACTGCGATAAGATATGCTTCGAATTGATTGGACGCCTGGACAATCTTAGCTCCCCTGCAAAGTGGCATGTTTGGAAAAGTGTTGGCCAAGCTCTCAAGAGTATGTAGTCGAAAAAGGATCTAGATGACATTCAAACTAAACTCTCAAGGTACCAAGATACGATGAATTCACGCTTACTCGGACTATTGCGGTAAAACCTCAACCACTGGATGTCTATCTTAGATATGAATCCTATTGCTTCAACTAGGAAACGGGTCGACAAGGTTCCAAAAGAACAAGATCGTCAAACGCTTATTATCAATGAACATGCGGAACAGCTGGTGGCCAGCGCTCTCCTTGATATCTACGCTGCATTGACACGAAATCTGCAGGAGCAGACTTAAGTTCCGGCTGACTCGGTGACTCCAAAACAGACGGTTCAAGTCTCTGAGATTAAAAGTAAGGATGGGGTCGCCGCCGATGTGTTACAACGGTCTTGCGTATAGCGACAACCATAGAAGAGGCTCGAGTATTTTTGAAGGTTCAACAGAACGAAGCTTAGCTGCATGAAGAGGTAGCTAGGAGCATTATCGACAGTCTATGGTACGAGAAGTTCGACGAGAGTTACGGGACAGTGAGGCTCATGAGATGACCTTTGAATGGATCTTGCAGCCAGGGCAGAGCGGCGATAAGATGCAGTGAAGCGACTTCGTCAAATGGCTTTCAGAGGGGGATGCCTTGTTCTGGGTAACAGGAAAACCTGGATCCAGTAAAACAATACTAATGAAGTTTATATATATGACAATACATTAACTCTTGAGTATCTCCGCTTTTGGGCAAGAGAGACAAATCTTTACATTGCAGGCTTCTTCTTTTGGTGGGCTGGAACGAAGGAACAAAAATCCCAAGAAGGCCTTGTAAGGGCACATTGTATGGCCTGCTTCGACAAAGGCTAACTGTCGGTTCACTAAGTTATAGTGATTGGACTTCATTTCGCGTATCACCAAGGAAATATAGAGCGAATCTTATATGTGCTGTTGTGAAGGTGTAAAGTGCGTCTGTTGGGATCTAAGCTAGAAGATGAGGTTTAAATAGACAAAGGAAGCTATGTAAATCACGTAGTAAACCACGTGATATTATTCCAACACTAACCCTTGGCTCTTACGTATTTCTGTCACGGTGGGCAACTCAATATTCATTTCCTACTAATGATTGAGAGGCTAAACTTGTACATCCCACACCATCTAAAATTGGAACAGAAGCTAACATGATCCAAAGCTTGACGCTATTAGACGATGGAACCTAGGGACTCTTACTAAAGGTTTCGAAGACTCATTACCCAAGTTAAAATTCCAATGAAATTTTGTTTATTCATAGATGGGCTGGATGGGTATGACGGACGCGAATCAGAAATCGCAAATCTCTCTCAGGATCTCGTTTTGTCTCCCAAGGTAGAGGTTTGCGTGAGCAGTCGCCCCATGTTCCCTTCGAATTTGCATTCAAAGACAGGCCAAAACTTAGGATGAAGGATCTTACATGGTCAGATATTTAAATCTACATTGAAGACCACCTTGTTCGAGATAGGGTGACGCAGAAGCTAGCTGCTGAATAGTCCACAGCATGTGCAAAATTAGCACATGAGATTGATCAGGCTACTCAAGGTGTCTTCTTGTTGGTTGAGCTTGTAGTGAAATCGTTACTTGACAGTCTTAGCAACCAGGATCGGGGCCGAATATTTGTTGAAGAGACTTACACAATTGTCATGGGGCTTAGAGGAACTCTATACACATATTGCCATGGATTTTGATAGTGTACATAAAGAGGAAGCATCTCGTCTCTGCCAGTTGATTGCTGTTACGATAGAGCAACTTGGAGACTGGAAACCAATACAGATGCTTTCGGTGCTTTCAGTATACCTTGCAATGCATGAAGAGTTATTTCTTGACCCTAACTTTAATTCCAAGCTACAAGATAGGGATATCGTGCTGCTCAAATGTAAAGAGTGAACATTTCCCTAACAACCTGCTGTGGAGGCTTGATTGAGTTGCAATATGATCCTGGGAGCACTGAAATTATCCCAGGTATAAAGGCAGGCTACATTAATCGAACAGCTAGAGGGTATCCCGAAGAGCGGGAATCTCAACAAGAGCTCTTAAAGCAAACCGGTGGAACAGTTAAAGAGGGGTTCAATCCTACCCTCGCTGTCGTTAGAGCACTCGACTACCAGGTCGCAATGAATCCCTCTATTGTTCAATGGTCGTATATCCTCGAGTATCAAATCATAACTTACGCCCGACGACTTGACAGTAACAAAAAGGTGCCAGAGGCGGATTTGATCTATCTTTTTGATCATCTCGGTCAAACGCTCAGGCTCTAGTTGATGCCTCCACTCGCGGTTCAGGCATGCATGACAAGATACCTTCAAGCAAAGCTTCGAGAACATAACGTGATTGCCGAAAAGAGATTCGGGCACCCAATTCTTGAGTGCTATAGTTCCAAACTCGGACTGGCAATATTTCATCTACCTAGAGGTGGTTTCCATCCTTTTTTCTTTTGGAGCAAAACATAATCAAAGACTCAAAGGCTTAAAGCCCCTGGTAGAATTGTCTCTCATATCTTATCAGCAACCAACAGCTCTTTTATACACCCTCAGCATTAGTCTCTTCCTGGAGCGAAATCATTCAAGTTCTCCTAGAGAACGAGGCCAATCTGGTGGCACAATGCAAAAGTCCCCAATGTTCAGGAAAATGGGAGTGGCGGGGCCAGAGAAAGCGAAAGGTGATTCTAGCAGGAACTTCCTGAAGTACTGAAGACGTGATTAAGGAAGTGTTTAGCGGACCAGGGAAAGAGAAGCAAAGGTGTTGAAGAAAAGGAGTGAGGCAATCAAGAAAAGCAAGTGTCATTAGCAGTAGTATATGGTAGTGGATGACTCGCTCACTGCATTGCCCATCCAAAGGCATCTTTACCAGCTTTCTTCTCTGCACCAGAACATTAGGTGTGCTCCAAGATACATCTACTCCGAATTGAGGAGGAGGCTGAAGGACTCTCAACAAGTATCTAGCAAATCAAAACGAACTTAACGAATGAAATCAAAAATTAGCCAAAGGGGAACTATTAAAAAAACAAGATATTAGAATGTCTAAGTTTTGGTCAACTATCACTATATGCAGTCTCCCTCGGAGATAATATTGAAGCTAAACCAATGAAAACGCACTGTGGTACTTGAACCTTTAAAGCGCCTAGGGGCAAATATATTAACAAATCATTACTGATCACAGGTGAATCAAAAGCACCACCGAACCCCACGAGAAGCTCGCGGGTGGAAGGAGAAACGTGGAAGAGGCTGTTTATCAGACACACCCGCATCCCGCGAGATATGCTCGTAAGCTAATCGGGGGCCGATCACATCGAGAAACACAACTAACCGCATTCATTTGTTCTACTGCTGATACTATTATACTAAAAACTGTATAGTCTTGCTAATATATATATTCACCAACAATGATTGACTTATCAAGTGTTCAATTCTACCATCTACAAAGATTGTTGTTGACTTGACTTTTGAGGTAAATCTTCAATTATTGCTGCATAGTGACTATAAATATAGAAGTACGGAATACAATTTAAAACTATCATTACAACTTTAAACTTAATACGAAGATAATAACTATAAACCCCCGTTATCTTTACCACACTTTTCCCTTCATGTGACATGCATCAAGCACGTGATAATGTGGCTGACTCGCAAAACTCCACGTTTTCATACTCGCAATACCACTGGTCAATCAATCTCGATCCCTCAACAGCCAACCAAATGAAGCACGCGACACTTCAAGACGTTCGCAAAGGCCCGCGGGGACCTCCTTTCTGCCTGTGATTATCGCCGTTGAGATGGCACTGCACTACCCAAGACGGTGCAAGTCTCATCAACGCCCACCATCACCATGATTTTTCGGCAGTCCGTGGGGCGCTCAGTTCCTCTGCGCATTTCCAATACCTGATATCTTATGCTCAAAAGCATTTTCTTTCCCTCCCTCCTGCAGATAGCAAGGACGTCATCCTGTTCTTACCTCAGTCCTCTGGTCTGACACCTCTCTGAACTCTATCACTTCGCCCTGTCCTACGTGAGCAGTTGCTCGCGCACGAGACCATCAAGGTCACAACGATACGATTAGCAATATGCCTCGCCCAGCAGAACCCCCAACGCCGGCATCATCCACTGAAATCAAAGGAAAGGATGGCTCACGATTCTCTTCTTTACAGATGTCGTTTGAACTTCCTCCGCCAGCAGTAACAGCTATGGAGTCCCGACCCTCGAGTGCATCCACTAAGTCCTCTTCGGCTTCATCCTATCATCCCGCGTCCCCAACTTCTCCAGCAATGCCTGCTAGTGAGGTTGTCAAGGTGCGCAGACGTTCGTCAGTCGCACAGGCTCCTAATAAGGACTCGTTCGCCCTCCCCCCACCTCCTACGAGATCTCGAAAGATAATCCAGATGAAACCGCGGGGTCAAGACGAAGCTGAGGAAACTGTTCAGGATGCTGCGAAGGATACACCTGCGAAGCCATCGCCCGCTCCAAAGAAGAAACAACCCTCCTCGACGAGTGTTGCTGGACGGAAGATTGCTCGGAAAACAGCACATAGCTTAATTGAAAGACGTAGAAGATCCAAAATGAATGAAGAATTTGGAGTCTTGAAGGACATGATACCTGCTTGCACAGGGGAGATGCACAAATTGGCGATCTTGCAGGTTAGTCGTTGTGAACTCGATCTACGCCTATCTACTAATAAATAACTACAGGCATCTATTGATTATGTACGATATTTAGAGGATTGTGTTGCGAAGCTCAAGGCTGAGAATAATCGAACGAACCCCACACCTCCCCATGAACAATTTGCGCTCCCTCCTCCAAGAAATCAAGAATCAAACAACACACCTCGACAATATCACTCTCAAGACGAGAATGGTGATGTAGAGATGGACGGTTCAGACAGCGTTTCTCCAACATATTCTGCTTCTAGACCATTCTCGAATCGGCCATCCGCATCTCCAGCCTTGATTCCGCAAGACTCGCGACACCGACAAGACTCATACTCGTCTACCACTACCGACCACCGTCACTATAGTTTTAGTACTTCAACCACCACTTCCCCCCACCTTGGTCCCTCTGCCTATGAATATCCTCGAAGCACTGCATCAATTGGCTCGGCCTTGACAAGTCCTGCCTTGCTTCCACAACGAGATCTTGACCAAGAGGCTACTGCCGCATTGTTAATGCTTAACACCGATAGGAGAGGTACTCACGGAAGTATTAGTGGAAGAGGAGGAATGAGTGTCCAGGATTTGTTGACCTCTTGATCTTAGGTTTATGTCATTTCGTAACGGTGTTTTGGCGCTCGAGGGGAGGTGGAATTTTGCGGGTTTAAACTCAAGACGTGTGAAGAAGTTGCTATGTTTATATAATTTTTGATCATTAAACAAAAGCAGATGTTTTCATTTTTTAGCTAGATGCTTGTTTTGCGGTAGTATCCGTTGAAGCCTCACCGGATCTTGATCCTGCGATGGTCTGATGTAGCTGTCAAAGAGCTTCGAGAAGGCTTCAAATTCAGTCCGAGCACAATAGTTCGCAGGCTTAAGTTGCTTGGGACATCTCCCCATTGGTTTATCGCCCTGAAGAAAGCTTGAGCATCTTTCGATGCTGGATATTTGGTCGGAAAATATCCCGACCCCCCAAGGGTTAGAGCGTCAGCACGGGACTTGTTGAGTTTACCCATCAGCCAAATGGTACGAGAGAAGGGATACATAAGTTCATTGTAGTGTGAAACTCCGCGGCATGGCGCTTGTGGGGTTATTTACAGTTGCAGCGGCGTTTCAAGCTGCAGAATATCGTACGAGTAAGCGCATCATCATAACTCTGAGGGTCTGTGTTTCAGAAAATTATCGACACATCTCACAACTTCCATCTTGGGGATTTTTCTATGAATATAATCAGGGAGGTGCTTTCTTTCGTCTTGTGTTGTCTGATGCTCTTCTCTAGATCGAGCCTCTATTCGATTTCTGGTTAATCCCTCGAATCCAGAAATGTGTCACCATCTTTTCGCCTTGTTTTAATCTGTACAATTATTTCTAAAAAAAAAAATCCTACGTTTTTCTGCGTTACGATTGTGAGAGAAAATCATCAGAAGTTTTGACTCTTCAAATAATCCTTCCAACTCTCGCAAATGAATGAGGGAAATGATGGCACGTCCCAGCTTAAGAGAACACTGACAAAAGGCAAGAAGCCATCCATCTCCGGCCTTGCAGACATCAAACCGCCTTCCTCCTCTCCCTACGAGTCTGTAAAACCACCGCCCCGGCCGCCACCTCCCGAAGCTTCGAACAGACCAATTCGATCTGCTTCATCGCGACAGCTTGCAGCTTCGAGATCCGGCAATGTACAACAGTCTGCAAATCCCTATGAATCCATAGCTTCTTCAAATCCGTACGAGTCCGTCAAACCTCCACCCCGCCCACCACCCCCTGAAAATTCAACTACACCTTCTCGCTCCGATTCCACAAGACAGCGTGCCGGCTCAAGATCCGACTCTGTAAAACCAGGTTCCTCCAATCCCTACGAGACTACGAGACCGCCGCCCCGTCCTCCGGCTCTCGATGATATAAAGCCACTATCCCGTTCAGCGACGACCGTCGACGTTGGCAGACCACCACCCCGCCCACCAGTTGTCGAAAATATAAAGCCTCTTTCTCGCTCAACAACTGAAAAGCCCGAAACCGCAAGACCACCACCCCGCCCTCCAGCTCCAGAGGCAGATATAAAACCCCTCTCCCGCTCCAACACTGAAGCTCTCACTTCCTCCTCCTCCTCCAGATCTCGCCCAACCAACGACTCCTCCAAGTTCTCCGTCTCCTCAATCGACACCACTACACCCACTCAAACACCATCCCAATCCTCCCGCGCACGCGCAATCGCAAACCTCGCAATCAACACCTCCACCAAAACCGATTCCACAACCTTAAACCGCTCATCATCAACAAAATTTGACCCCTCACGAGGATTTGCAGCCAAAACACCAACGCGGTTTCGCCCCCCGCAGAGTTTTGTGGAGGCGCCACCTGATTTGGTACCTGTGCCACTGAAAAGGACGCCGAAGTTTAAGAAGGTTCCTGCGCCAGGAGTTAAGAGCCCGTTGAAGTTTGCAGGGAGAGGGAAGGAGACGAGCGTGGTTACTCGGGTTGGAGGATCGCGCTCACCTCCCGCTACTCGGCGAAGCTCTCGAGATCGAGCCGTCCCTGGTCTTCCGACTGGAGGACGAGAACTCGGGCGAGCACGAGAGAGGGATGATGTTTTTGCCAACTCTTTCAATCAAAGTAACCGCTACGACAGTGATGTTGCTTCTTCCACCGCCTCGACTAGTAAGCGGAGGGGGAAAGAGAACCGGAATAGTGCATTGGTGAGAAGGCAGGATGTGGACTTGGATATGGAGAGGAAGGAGAACAAGAAGATGTTGATTAAGAAGGAGGGAAAGGGACGGCCGTTTAAGTTAAAGTTGGGGCTTGATTTGGATATTCAGCTGGAGATGAAGGCGAGGATTGTGGGAGATGTTACGCTGAATGTTTTGTGAGTTTCCTCTCTATTTAAAGATTGTGATGAGGGGAAAGCTAATTGTGATAGACGATGATTCTCTAGGGTGAAGAGAGCTTGTATTCTATATATCATGTGGTTTGTATGCATGTGGCGAGGCGTCAGGAGTTGGGTTGAAAGATATCCAGGTTGAGAGTTGAATTTCTCACAATCACAAGTCAATTGCCCTCATTCTATCGTTTCTTATTCAGTGCTGTTCAAGAACTACGTTCCGCCCACCAACACCCTGTCACTTGTTCATCAACCGCCTCAACCTCTGGAGAGGTGTCAATATATGGGCATCCACGTTCTTACTTGTACTGGTAAATCTTGAATCTCGTCGTAGTCTCTTCATGGTTGGTTCCTCACTGTCTTTTATGTCTTTTTTTCGTCCGACAGTGTTCGCTTATCGCCAAATCTGCTGCCAATAAATATCCTTCCCTGTTCTCCCCTTCCCACTTTCTATTATGTAAGAAACACACCAACATACTCGGTAGCAACATCTTACTTGACGCCAGAAGTATACCTAGAATCTCGATTTTTTTTAGGAGAATATACAGGTAGGTCATCTTACTCTCTTCCAAACGATAGCACCCCATCAACCGAAAGTTTTCCCACGGGGTTTTTTATTTATTTTTACGATACTCGCCTCTTTTACATAGTTCGACAGAAGTAAATTGGCAGAGAATTCCTTGTCGATGAATACATCTAGAAAGGGTAGATACAAATTTTTATCTTTTTTAGGGTAAGCGTATGTGAGAAAGAGTTCTCAGATAACTTCGATTTCCGATAGAAAATCCCCCCCGAAAAAGAGTAGGGTCTTTACATAAAGCAAATAGATAACTCAAAAGATTCAGACGTTTCCCTGTGCGGCTATCTTGAGTGCCTAAGAAACTATTCCACAGCTGTCTCAGGGTTCTTCCCGGCTCATATCGTCTACATAAACGGATCACCCCATCTTCATGAAACAAGGACAGACTCGAAAATTCGCAGTTCCGGGACCGAGAAATTTAACGCACTCTAATCCTAAGATTTGAATGCGTTGAGCTTCCAATCTCGGCCAGGCACCAACTAGCTTTGGCACTAATCCGAAACCCAGCTGGGAACGTTATAATACAGAGGTGAATAACATTATAAGAGATTAATGCTACCGCTGACTCAGGAAGCCTGCTGCTAGAAATGATTCTGCTTGAATTGTTAGGTATATAGCAAGGAGGGGGAGTAGGTATGTGAGAATTTGGGTGGAAGTAAAAATATTTGTTTATTGATAAGGGAAGACTGGTAACGTCTCCGTTCTCTTCACAGCCCATATATCTGAATGATTTTCTTCATAGTAAAATTGTTTATATTGTTCCATAGTAATCCTTTTATTTCATAAGAGTTGCTTCAACCTCGCGTTTCCACCACTCAGGGAAATCAAGTACCTTCTTTCTCAGTCTTGCTTCCTCGGCAGCAAAGACCATCGCATGGCTTCGAATGACCTCCTCTAGGCTGCATCCAACGTGTGCCTTTTGTGCCTCAGCAACATCCGCACCATGGTTCTTTACGGAATCAACGGCAAGAATAAACTGTCTGGCTAGTCCATCATCACCTCCTCCGTGACCGCCACCGGCCATGTGAGGTTTATAGATTTTCTTCGTGCCAGTATTAAAGTCTTCGACTGTTATTGTCTCGCTATCAGCATATATCTCGCCATCGGTACCGTATATGTGGGTATAACGGTCACAGATCTTTTTCGTATGCGCAACCATGTGGAAGACAGCTGTCTTCGCGCCACGACCAATAAGTGCTTTCTCATTATCCTGGTTGACCTTGGGAAGCGGGTCGTTGTCCCATGTCATAGTGACAACTTGATCATCACACACATCATTATCTGCTTCGTAGACACAGCGACCGAACCAATTCTTTGCAGAAATTTCAGATTCCGGAGTGCTATTGTCGTAATCCTCTGCAAGCTTGGCTGTTAATGCAGCTTTACCACCGTCAAGGCCACCTTTATGCATACATTCTTCGATATCTGGGACAACGATATCCACTGGCCAATTTTTGTTCCCGGTGTAGAGGCCTCGAAGCTTTGGTCCGAGGTATATTCTCTTTGCAGAATATTTACAAGATGTTTCAATTGGACAAGATAGGCAATTAGTGGCGTCCCCAGCAGCCGTGGGTTTCCGAGACTTGTTAAAGTACTGAAGGGCCCCTGCTGAGCTGACTGTTGTTGGGATATGTGCTGGCCGTGTGGAATTTGGTGGCGGTGAACAGAGGAGCCATAGGAGGATGTCAATATCGTGACATGATTTTGTAAGGAGAGATGGAGCAGTGGTTGATTCCCTCCGCCAGTTTCCTCTGCAAATTAGTCAGCTAACAAATAAAACAAAGGTTTGTTGGGAAATAACAGACCTGACATATGAATGTGTGAAATGCCACCAACCAACAGGCTCGGTATGGTTGATAGACATGATTTCACCTATCACCTTATCTTCCAATAATAGCTTGCGTAGAAGCATATTATGAGGACTATATCTCAAGACATGGCCGATGGAGAATATTTTCGACGGCGCTGTGTTTGGCAATTTAGGAAGAAGGGACTTGTATATTGACAAGCAATCATCCAAACTTGTTGCTAATGGCTTTTCGCACATGATATGCAGGCCTAGAGGAGCCAGCCCAACAATAACCTCCTTATGCATCTCATCAAGAACGCATATGAAAGCAGCATCGACACCTTCTGGCACAGACTCCCCTCTCTTAGCTTTCTCTCTTCTCTCTTGTTCCCAAGCCAGAAATTGCTTCCAGTCTTCGAACTCCTGTCCGTCTGATGGACTTGATTTCCCCCATATGTATCTGGCACCAAGCTGTTGTCGTTTGTATGCAACTGGTTCTGCTACTGCTACAACCACACCGTTTGTTGACCTACCAGTTGCTCTTGCATATGCATTGCCTCTTGAGCCTGCGCCAATGATCAGGATTCGCGGAGGACTCTCAGACATCGCTGGGCGAGGGGGTGCAGGGAGACGTTCGATTGAGTCAACCGTTGAGGAATTTGCGTGAGGAGCCATTGTTGCTGTATGTCAAAATTATTTGATAGTATTTTACAACTTCCAGTGCTCTATATTATATGTCTCTTCTGCACGGGAGCCTGATGTTGTCTCAAGTATCTTGAGCTTCAGCCTTGCGGGTTACCCGCTGTGGGGTTTGTTGCGCTGTAATACATACAACGTTACTCGTTGGTGGCATTTTTGGCGTCAGCTTTGTGGATTTGATGCTGCAACCTACCAGTAGGTTGCAGTTCTCCAGTGACAAATTACATTTGCTGGATTGGTGTTGTGGTTCTGAAAGTGGGGAAGGGGAAGGGGAAGGTCAAGCTGCTCTTTTTGCCTTAAATTTGAGGCTTGGTTAGTTCAAGTCTGTTAGACACATAAATGCCTTGTGTTTGTTATTCGCAATAGGCTCCAGAAGTCGGGTAACTGCTCAAATAACCCCACGGCGCGATACTTAAAACAATGTTCTATTTCATAGACTCTCGCCTGCTTCCTGAAATTAGTCAGCCAACTGCACTAGCCGATCTCAAACCTATACTGTCGATGACGTTAGAGCGAAGAAGACTACCTTGCTCATAATTAGTGATAAGAGGCTTTGCTAAATAATAAAACAAATAGGAACAATTATACGTGGAACAAAGAAAATTTTTACAAAAATTGAATTTAAGTATTGTCAACGACCCAGACGGGACTCGAACCCGCAATCTTTGCCACACTCGACTCTTTGGACAAGACACCGGAAAGCAACGCCTTACCATTAGGCCACCAGGCCTGAATTGACAGCTTTGAAGCCAAAAAGTGCTTATTTGGGTTTATACACTAAGCTGTTTGTGTGCCGAAACTCACCCTCGGTTAGTACATATCCGATAGTAAGCGGATATACGCCTCCCCCTTTAAATCTTAGGTTACACTATATGTTTGTAACAAGATGATGGTTTAGATATAAAGTTTACAAATAAGCAGGTGAAAACTTCCACATAATAGCAAATTCACACTATGTAGAGGTCAAGAAAGGTTCTTCAAGTAGGTTTCGTACGACTTGGTGTATGTTCTAACTTCAAGGTCTAGGTTGTTATGAGTACCTTAAGTTATACGGGTTACTGTCTATACATTCAACTCACATAAGATTACACCGCGGCATAAAAAGTTCGGGCGGGGTCTGATACGATAGGTCTGCATGGTGTGTGCTTTTCTGTGTTTTCAAACTCCTTCGAGAATTAGTTTGAATGTTCATATCTCTCGAATATACATCTCCAGAGCATTTACAAGTAGAAAGTTTCTCAGCACGTAAGAACCACGAAGCCAATCAATTTCTTGCATCATGCATAGAAAAACAGTAGGGTATTATAAATGTTAACTAAGGCTGTTGCCCCGCTGGAAAATAAAAGGATAGAACTACAGCTCCAATGGAAAAGTGATGAATAGGATTAGCCGAGTGATAAGGAAATCGCTAATCGGAGATGAGAGTTTGGTGAACGGAGAACCTATAAATCTGATCAGGTTTGTAGGGTCTTGATAGTATTTGTTGTGACTCTTGTGGCGCAACATGTTGTGATTTCCCATGTAATTTCCTCCATAACTCCATTTGATATCCCGCGAACCCTCCTACTACACCTATGATACCTACTTCTTCTCAACCTTCTTCCCCTCATCACCTACAGCAACCAATCGCCCAACAACCAGATACTTCTCCCCAAACCTCTCTTCCCACCCCTTCAACGCCTCCATTTCCTCCCCTCCAAGCCCTTCAAGTGTATCCAATGGCCCCTCTAAATCCTCCGTCAACATCTCCCTATCAAAACTCCCACACGCCAATCCTCGACTCGCATCCCTCCCAGCAAAGTTCTCATACGGGCCCCCGGGACCATAAAAGTTCCTTCCTGGGGAAACATCGAAGACTTGTCCACGGACAGCGAGGTATACGGGTTGATTATTGGTTCCATTGAAGGGGAGCAGGGTGGGCGGTGTGAAGGTGCGGAAAACAATCGGGGCTGGGGGAGGAGGGAGTTTGGCGGGTGGGGGGGAGCGGAAGGTCCGGTAGAGGGTATAGACGAAGAGGCTTAGGAGGATGAGGTTTATGGGTGTGAAAAGGGTCGTTCTGTGGGATGGTAATTAGAATTGGAACATGGATGAGAGGGAAATTGGGCATACACTTCACCACCTTCAGGTTTGGGCTTTGCGGCTTCTTCTCGCATGCGGTTCTCGACGTAGTCCATAGTGATGGTGGGGTGGATGTGTTCAAGTTTGTCGCGATGTTGAAATGTGTCCCAATCGTTGTAGGTCCGCAACCCGAGAATTGTAAATTCGATGTGGCAATGGTGAAGAGTTACGAGGCTTCAAATTGAGAGGAGTTGCTACCGTAGTCAGCTTTGCTTAAGTTTTGTTGTAAGCTTGGCCTTTAAACAGTTGGAAGTCCCGCCGCAATTGAATCAATCGGGACGATATCCGGGATAAAATCGGAAACCGAAGAGCCGATATCTTCCACGTGATAAGAGACTCAACATTTGAGAGGTACTGTTTTCTATATTTCTTGACACAATATACACTAATCATTTTAGTTCATTCATCTAGGTAGACTAGCTGCAAGAGAGCACAAGACTCTAATAGCAAGAGCTTATAATCAGCACGTGATCTACATACGTTTCTTAAAGTCCTTCTACCCTGCTTCTCGGATGCATGGTTGCCCTCGTTACTGCCCACAAGAGGTGCTATAAGCCCAAACACCAATTGTCACTTCGGTTTGATTTGCGAGGACTCACACAGGTAGCTGATGATAGCTAACCGGGCCCTTAAAATAGTTGTAAAGTCTAAGAACTGAACCACTAGCGTTTATGTTCTCCTTTGTGTTGCCAGAATATTTGGAAAGGGCTAGAGATGATCGAAAAGTAATAGCGGATCCTGAAGAAACTCTCATATTACAATCTCTCCATAGGTCTGACTGGGTCCGTCAAGATGAAAAGCGAGTCTGCAGTAGCCAGTACTGTGCCGTTCCCATCTTCAATGTACCCTTTTACAAATAACTTCTTTCCCTCCTTTCTTTCCACAACGGCTCTGGACAAAATAGTGCCTGGAGTATGCACAGGCTTTTTGTAGTTGACATTCAGATAGGCTGTCATCGATGACTTATCGGATGGCCTTTCGAACTCCGCAGCATTGCCACACGTCTCATCAAGGAGAACCGAAACGAAACCTCCATGGCATGTATCGTAGTGTCCGTTCACACCACTCCCAAGAGAAATGCACGCAAAGACTTCTGTAAAATGACTGGATCCTAGTTGTGATGGCCTCTGAAAAGCTTGTGAAGCAATTATCGTATCTTTCGTCGCCAGGGTCTTTCCTATGAAAGAGTTGAAGGTTTCGGTTGGCTCAAAATTCTTGTTGTTGAATGGTTGAAGAGTGGGATCATTGAAGAGCTTTGCACACCATGGAGTTGATTCAAAATGAGCCCTTGTACTGGATGAAGGTTCATCAAGAGGAAAGGGATTCGGATCCATCGTTATCTTTGTTGTTTGAGTTCTCGTTGTCCATGATGGCTTCAAGATCGAGTACCGAGATCTATGGAGATCACTGGGACCTCGGTAGCTCGCTACCCCTGAAAGACGGCGTTCTAGTGGGGTCCAAGCAACTATCTGCAACACCAAGATCACTTATCACCGAGATTGTGGAATACTACACAAGTTCTCTTGCGATCTTATAATGATTAGTCTCGTGCCTTGTGCCTCGATCCTGTATGCACTCAGCTTTCCCATTGCTCGTACTCGTGGACATAGTGGAGCAACTGCACCTTTATCATAAATTAGACGACTATTAATATGCCCCTCATCCATGATCCGTGCCGTGGTTGGGGGGCTCAAGATGAAACGAAACGCTGTCCTTCAATCAATGCCACCGATAGCTGTGATCAGAGTAAAATATTCCGACCCCCAATTGTAGGTTCCATTTAATTCATTTTTCATTTCTCAAAAGTGTTATTGTTGTGGTTCCGACGCGTGTACGAAGAAACAGGAACGAACTTCAGTGTTGTCAGCCTTTCACGCATTCATTGGCTCTCCTGCATCCAAGACGCCGTTGCACCAGCCATCAACACCAGAGCTTTGGATCGGCCTGTATCTCGACCTTCTCCCTTTCTTCATCTCTTGTGACAGCGCGTCCAGCCATTCATTTACCATTTCTGCGAACCGCAATACAATAATCTGTTGTTGGCCTCATTTAATAGACCTTGCATGCGCAATAACAATCCTCCAGCACAGCCTCAACACACGACACTCCTTCGGACACGATTCACGATTTACGAACGCAACAATAAAATAAAAATCATTCCTTTGACTTTTATTATTCACCCCCGTATGCAGATCGCCTCGACGCAAAATAGCCAGAGTCGCATAAGTCTCGAGTCAAGCATTGGAAACTCCATCTCTCCGTCGCACCCCGGCGACTATCATACACTCCGAGCTTGAGTAACAATATAAGCTTGCATAATGTGGAAGAGGCTGAACAACAAGGGCGCACGACAGCCTGCTTACGATGAACCGAAATATTCCTCCAAAGGATACACACCGCATGGACTGGGCATAGAAATACATAGTCCGACCTCCCCCACAGACCAGAGTCAAGCTCCACCACGCCCACCACGAGATGACATGGAACCCAAGGTTCTCCCAAGTTTGCCACTGTGAGTACTTTATTTTTCTCGGGGACCAGCTGGACAGGACCGGTGAATAGATGTCAGCGCGAGATAAACATATCTGAAGCAGGCAGCTTCAGCCTGTGCTCCAATTTCCACGGATACTTCATCTGCCGTCATATAGAAGAAACATAGCTAACAAGAGCAAAGTGAACTTGCCCCTCCATCTCCTCCCGAGTACCGTAATTCGAAATTCAGACCTGCTTCGTCGATTTATTCCCAGCCGTCCCCTAACCCTATTGTTACACGCTTCCCGCGCAACTCATACGCAACCCCGTCTACAACATATACAGAAGAGGTGTCTCCCCCAAGTTCGCCCGAGTTTGATGGTACTCGAGGTATTCAGAGGTATGTCAAGTCTTTTAAGGATATACCGAGAGCATACTCTTGAGCTGCTTTACGCCCCTCAAGAACAGCCTATTATCACTTATGGCGGTCCACGAGCAAACAAATACCTAGACCTTCGGGTCCTAAGTCAAAATCATCCAGCATTTCCCCTATACCTCCTCATGTTGGCACCTTAAAACTTTGTGTGAAATGTACTGATTGAGAATAGAAGCCAAAACCAACCCAAAGACGAGGAGGTCTCACCTATAGACGAGATGCCTGACATATCGAATCTTGGTGTGAGTGGAAGTGCAAGACCAAGTTCAAAGCAAGGTTCCAGTAATATTCCTGTTCTTCGAAGAGAAAAACGGAGGAACCAAGTCGCTGCCGCCGCTGCGAATCTTGTGACTCGAAAGGAACTTGGAGGTGGACAAGGACGGCCCGCAAAGAACCCAAGTTGGGATCCGTATTCTGGGGAACCTACTACGAGTGAGCGTGGAAAGAAACAAACAACGAAACCAGGAGAATTTACGCCACCTGGACTTCGTTCTGTTCATGGTCTGACAGGTCAGGCATTGGGTAACTCCTCAACGATCAGCGCGGCTCCAGCAAAGAACATTTCGTTCGGCGATCGTGTTCGAAAATTAAAGGGAAACACAATCCCAGAAGAAAAGCCCGAATGGAAAGGGGCGAGCGGTCGCGTCACGTTGGTACCCACTACAGCCGATAGATTGGACCTCCCACCCCTCAGCGTTCCGCAAAAGAGTACAAAGCGCGTTGCGTCGCCCATTTTGGAGTCTAAGTCCCCTGTCTCCCCTCAAAGTGGTGGTGAAACAGACCCTGCATCAGCCCAGAGGCAGCGGAACAACCCCACCATCAGGGCCGTGTTATCTGACAGCGCTGGTAACGCTCCACGACGCAAGAATATCCCGTCAGCTGCGCTTCCAGATCCTTTCGTCACAGATAATGGTCCCAGAACTCAAACTCGTCGTGACCTTCCAGTTGAGACTCAGACAGAAGAATCGCCAAGTGTCGAGGAATTGAAATTCCGCGACAACTACAAAGACCTTTCCTTGACAGCTCCTGCGGCCCCGGAACCTTACATCCAGCCTCCATCACGATTTAGCATTTCAACATACGCTCCTTCTGAAGCACAAACTACACCTCGTCCCTCGACCGATAATTGGGAACCAGTACCGCCCATGCCAACTCCCCCACAATCCTACACTTCAAACATGCAGTCCTCCATTCTCGACCGTACACGACCTAAAGTTGGCCCAGGACCACGAGGGGCCCATAATGTCACCCGAAAAGCAGTAAACTCATCGACACCAGTATTCATCAGTCTGAAAAGCGGTAATGACTCAAAACGCGGCTCCATCGCTTCAAACATTGGCAAATCTCTCCCCCATACACCTGCAGAAGCTGAATCCCAAGATCTCATTTCCTCACTCCAAGCTCAACTTGATGATCTCGCACACCGCAGAAATAATATCACAAAAGGCATTCGCCAGATGACGGAATTAATGCCTACGGATAGTATAATTCTTACAGCTGAAGTACGAAGAAAGCGCGAAGATGAAAAGCGTAAGGTTGAGGGGTTGAGGGAGGAAGAAGCAGATATAAGGCAGCAGGAACATGATATTGGGTTGCGACTGCATCGGGCGTGGAAAAGGAAGGATAAAGAGGCTGTTTATGAACCGACGGGCTTGTGGGTTAGGAGAGTTACGGGATAATTTTCTGCAATTATTATTTCTTTTCGAAGACGAAATTTCAAATTATTCTTATATGGAAGGCGGCAATATTGTGGCGTCACAGGGATGGGTGTATAATACGGACGGATTTTGAGGGTACAATGGCAAGATTCGGTGCATTTTACGGATATTGACCTATATCAAATAGCAGGATATTGAGTACTTGGAGAGGAAGGTAGAGGGTGGGTTGATGTAGTATGTATGAGTTAGACGATACCATTGTGGGACTGGGATGCCAAAATATCCCTAAATGCGCGAGAGACAGCGTAATATATGTCACAGAGTTCTCCAACTGCAACCCCCTTTCTGCTTCTACTCTTCTCCAAACCCAAATTTCATCGGCTAGTTGCCACTGCTCCTCTACTCTTTCCCCTACTGAATATCCTCCCATTTTCTTCGTATCTCGTTTCGTTTCTACACGCTTTCACACACTACAAGTCACAGCATCATCCCCGCTCTCCATCTGATGTTATGAAACTTAGTGGCTATAGCATTGCGCTACTGAGAAGCCGCGAAGCCGGCGTTTGGGGGGTTAAGCTTGTTTTTAGGTGCATCTGATGTTTTTTTTTCGTTTTGTGAGGAGGGTTATGCGTTAGTGATGGACTGGGTACGAGGTAAAAAGAAGCGGGGATTGGTTACAAGCGGTGGAAAGGAGTTGTAGGCGAGAGTGAGGGCGACTTTCTAGGGTGGTGCATTAGGGTTGAAGATGCTTACTTTGGGGGAAAGCAATGGTCTGCGAAAGTAAGAAGGGATGGTTATAGAGCTCAGTGGCTTTGTGGAAGCTCTTCCTGCTGAGATGATGTGGAAGGTTGTGGATGTAGGGCATGGAGTCAGAAGATAACAGGCTCCAGGGGTTGGCCGTTTAGATATTTATTTAGTGAAGATAATCTCGTGGAATTCTGGTGGCAGAGGTTGAATAACGCATATGTACAAAAGTTTGTGTCATGATGTTACTTCTTTTTGAGCAAAGAGTCTTTGTCGGCATGGCATTGACAGAGTCTAGAGCTGGAAGTATATTATCTTTTCTTTGTCCTTGTTTCTAGAACTCTTCCCATTAATACTCGGAAATTCAACGGCTGCGCCCAATGCCCAATGCCGGCATTTTCCTCCTTCTCCGAGCCAATACACCAGGTTTCTCGTAGCTTGGTCTCGCCGACTTGTGTTGATTGATATTCACCATGAGCTTCTGGTAGTCGCTCAAATTACTTTTAAGAGCCGATGAGCCGTAGCTTACCAATAAGACTTTGACAACTGTTCTCATGCTGCGTTGAGCAAGTTCAGAAAAGACTTTTAAGAATGCGGCAGGCCAAGAGAAGTTCTCTGTGAGATCTATGAGCGAAGGATTAAGCAGCTCAACGTCAATAATGATGTAAATAAGCGGGAGGCCTTGGAGCGCCATTGCAAGGATATCAAACCATTGCTGCTCAGTCTTGGCATCCATGTAAAGCTTTAACTGGGGTATTAAAGCCGCATCTGTGTGAATAGCTTCATTTACCCTTATAGCCTGAGAGATTAGATACTTCAACAACTCGATTGTAGAGACCTGATCACGTATAGGAGACTCTGATCCCCCTCTTGTATCTATGGCTTTGAGTGCCCAGATCACTGGTATCTGATCTTTTTGGAGCATCATAATTGAGTTCGTGCAAAAATCTTTAACATGGAAACGTAACTTGCGAGTTGCATTGATCATACCAGAGAGGAAGTCTTGCAATAACTCCACATCCGCATCTTTGGATCGTACCAAAAGGATGGATCACTGTTGAAGGACTTTGACAGACGTCTGTTGTGCCAAAATAGTGAGGCCTGAAATGTTTTGTTGGGTCAGGTATACCCGCCACAGACAGTAGACTCATGAACTGTACCAGTTGGATTTCCGACAGAGTTTGACGGACTTCGATTCTTACAGATGCATTGATTGCCTGCTCACTGGCTATTGACTCTTTCATTTGTAGGACTAGCGAAGTCAGTTGCTCTACACTAATCTGCATCGCCTTCTGTTCTGAGAGGTGCTGTTTGACTTTGCTATGTATATCGTGTTGCTCTGCTTGACCGCTAACCTGGGCAAATCTAGTCAAGCTGTCAGAGAGCGATAATATTTTCTTTAACAAGTCATCGTAACGGAGCTCAGCAGGTCTTGTAATAGCGTGTAGTGCATGTTTAGCCTTGCTTTCTTGGTACCAGCGAAGTGCTCGCATAAGGAATCTCAGAATGTGGGCATACATAGCCACAATAGCGTCCTTTATCTGGGCTGTTGGATAAAGCAGGAGAATCAATTCAGCCCGAGGCAAAATTTCCGCTACATGGCATAATCCTGTAGCTAGTCGGGGTAGAAGGTTCTGTTGATTGACAACAGCCTAACACTCATCAGCACCTCGCACGTATAAATTCCACACAAAATTCGACATACAACGAACAGAACCTTCATTGCGCCCCATGCTAATGATGTGTATTCGGGATGGTGCTGGACCATAACATCCATAATAGTGCCATATATGGTGGATTTTCTCGGATAGCTCGATAAGGGTCTGTCGAATGCTGGAATTCCCCTTCCGCATATCATATTGCACTCGTGCCTCCAGAACAGCCTCAAGGACTGTATTAAGGTTACCACATTTGGAGTCTATAATCCATTTCGATTTTGTCTTATCTTTCGATAATTCAGATTCGAACGCTCTCAGAGCCTCGTCGAAGACTATCCTCGCAGGACCATGTCTACAGGGTATAGCCTTGTATCAGCCCTCGATTCTTCATGGGATAATGAGGTGATTGAAAAGAGCGTGGCGAGGCTTAGTCCTTACGTTGCTGAACTCTCAGCAGCAACATACCAAGAAATAAAACTGTTTTGATTCTCCATATGCAGCCTGATTGTCGGATCCGTCAAACTCGCTCTAAGATAGCCAGGCTGTATCCGGGATCTTGGGATCTTTATTCGGTTTGTTGTATAGACTTAGAAGGTCTTGTTTGGTACGGGATTTAGAATAAAATCTCGTGCCCAGTAACGTTGAATTCGAGGTATCTAAATGCAGCCTTCCGCATCATGCATGATGGCAGCCTTATGATATGAGCGGTATATGCTCAGTGGCAACAACGGTGCATCCCCAATATAAACGGGAAACTTCGAATGAAAGGCTCTCCGGGAGCAAATAGAGAAATGCCATAGACTTCACCTAGAGCTACTCATATATCAGAAGCCAGAATTGGATGCAAACCGAAGGACGCCCAACTTCATTTCACTCAGCAGCTCTTACAGCCTAGTCCAAGCCTAGGAAGCGGTGAGCATAGGTAGATAAGGGTGACGAAGAAGCTGTGCAGGCTTTGAATGAGGGTAACGTGGAACACGAAGCGCATTTTGATATATTAAGCATCAGGGAGAACGAAGATAACGAGACAGGGGAATTTTGGATCATGTCTACATCACACAGTTGTTCTAATTCAGAAAAAGGCTATGATATTAATGTCCTCTGTAGTGCTCTAGAGAAACCCCTCGATATCTGGAACATGGCCATTCCTGTCAGCTACCTGCCACTACCGCAGGAATCGCCACTTTTGAGGACAAATTTGAAGACTTATCTACTTCTCGCCAAAAGCATGCACCGCACACAACCATATCCGATGATAGAAGTATTGGTAGTGAATTTGATTTATCTGGTCGCGCCCTAGTAGCTCTGAAAACAGAAGCAACCGAACAACTTGAAACTTCTGTGGCCCTTAATTGGGATGTGCCCATATATCAAGACACACGGTCCCCGAAAGAACAGCAGAAGTTGAATGGGATATCTCGCGGGCTCGAGCCAAACCCTCCGGTCCATTCAAATGGCTTTGGCACTTCCAATGATAATAAAACCGAGCAAAATTTCCACGATATAAAAATGCCTACCATAAGGCAATATCGTTATGTTGGAAAAACAGATGGTGATCTAGGCCGTTCATCGGAAGTATGGGCAAAACAGTTTCAGGCTCCGTTGCTAGAGCAGACGCGAAATCTCCAACCTAGAAGATGTACCGAGGCTAGGGGCAACATAGACCAAGATCAGTCCAACCAAAATACTGGATTCTTGACTGTACCCGATCTCGAAATACACGCTGATAGATTCATTAGTATAGCAAAACTACCACAAGTGAGTGCAAGTGTTTTGGGCATCCCAGAAGATGCTACATCAGATTTGGACACTTTACAGCAGTACATAGCGGATTTGCAGCAAAAGGTTAAGATGTTCGAAGATTTTCAAAGACAGCGAGAACCAACATCTTTCTAAATGGTTCATCGAATAAATCGAGACAATCGCTTTTCTCTATATAGCGATCCGCCGCAATGGACGGTGGGGGAGAATGATACAAGAATACTGAGAAGCAGCCTTCCAATTCTAAACATCTCTTCTTACTTGGAGAAACGCCCTGGATTAGCATTCATTGTATACCGAGACTACGATGGTGAAATATTCGACGATCCACACAGTGAAATACTACCGGTTAAGCATACTTCAGAGAGTATCGAGCCTATTACAGCAGTGCTCACGCATGCTATCTTTAAATATATGGAGTCTGAAGAGAAAATTTTGGGCGTACTTGACGATCTTGCAAATGATGTAGACCAAAGTATCAAAGCTCCGTATCTGATGATCTACCACAGCCGACACAGGTTAAATACCAATTTAGAGGGCATGACAAGTCAAGAACGGCTTCAATTTCAAGTAGTACTAGACTATGTGCTCTCAGAATACGGGGGGAAATATGCGATTGCTGACGCATTACTGGAAAGAGGAAAAATCACACCTGAATATCTCCAGTATTTGTTCAAACTAGGAGATATCCTGGTAGAAGGAAGAGGCCAGAATGTCAGAGGTGTTGCTTCCAGTTCCTGGCTTGCGAGTTCATCTTTCCCCCTAGGTGAAAAGGATAAGCTCACTAGAAAAGGGAAAGCAAAACAAAGGTGGGAAATCAGATGCTGGTCGTGGAGTTTTAGTGGAGTTTTCTCACGCCAGAACCATAACCTGATATTGGATATGGACGCCAATGATTCCTCTGAGGTAGACACTGACGAATTGAGCGTGCGTCCTCTAGCCTTCGTGGATTCCGCAGTCGCCAATCTCCTTCAGAGAAGGGGAGAACTATTCTGGAAGTTCCGCATCAAACACTTCGTTTCATATCACCAAGACGAATGCCGTGGATCTCATCATTCCGGAGATGACCGATATATGATAGATCTTAACATGTATCACGAACTTCACAGTAAAGATATGAAGAAAGCCTGCTCCAAAGAGGTCCAGTGTGACGACCTTGGAGCGGAAGCCATGGAGTGTGATACCCCACCAGACGATAAATTTGTTTTTCTGCTTCCTTCTACTATCAAAGGTTTCAATTTAAAGACAAAAAAGTGGCTGGACTTGCAGGTTGATAAAATTGTAGGAGTCCTCTGAAATAAAGAAGCATTTCAGAGTTTAGTTCTTGACAACAAGACGAAAGGTCTTATCGAAGCACTCGTAAGCAACCAACTGGAAGCAGACAAATCAACAGATCTGATAAGTGGAAAAGGCAATGGCTTAATTCTTCTACTTCATGGTGGTCCTGGGACTGGCAAAACATTGACTGCGGAAAGTGTTGCTGAGATTGCTGAGAAGCCACTATATCCCGTTACCTGCGGTGATATTGGTACAGAGCCAGAGCAGGCTGAACAATACCTAGAGTCGGTACTTAATCTTGGCAAAACTTGGGACTGTGTGGTGCTTCTCGATGAGGCTGATGTATTCCTGGAGCAACGGAGCCTTGAAGACCTTCAGCGGAATGCACTCGTTTCTGTCTTTCTCCGTGTCTTAGAGTACCACGACGGCATACTCATTCTCACAAGCAATCGAGTTGGTACCTTCGATGAAGCCTTCAAGTCACGTATACAACTAGCCCTACACTACACCAATCTTAGCAAATTCCAGCGTGGTAAAATTTGACAAAACTTCATCCTGCGCCTTGAAAATTTAGGCGAAAAGAATATTGACTTTAATGACTTACGCGATCATGAGGAGCAGCTTGCTGAACATAAAATGAATGGAAGGCAGATCCGCAACGCTATTACAACTGCGCGGCAATATGCGAAATGGAAGAAGCAACCCCTAGACTATCTTCTTCTCAAGGATATTATTGAGACTGCCGGGAAATTTGATAAATACATCGAGAAGTTGAATGGTGGGTTTTCACACGATCATTTAGCTGAAGAGGAAGGGATAAGACTAAGTGCTCTCTGAACCCCTAGGTTTTGGTCCTTAGAGCGTGTGAGGTTAGTGAAGGGATAAGGGATTCGGGAACAGTATCAGGTCCTGGAGATTTAAGTTTATTGGGGAACATCGGCATAGTAACAAAATACTTGCGCCTTCCGTTAATGGTTGAAATTTTAGGAGTTAACATCTTAGTAGATAGAGAAAGTACTTCTCTCCATGTTTACCCCTACTTAAACCCTTATGATTTTATTTCAAGCCTTGGGTATAATTTTCGCCTTCATTTTTTACATCGTGTAGCTCAAGCGACGAGACCCTACCTATCAAAGGTATATTTATACTTCTACTTGGAGTAGATTCGATAAGGGAATAACAAGGGGCTTAGGGGTTAGAGTCAGATATAAGACTTTCTAAACCTTTGATAAAACTTTCTGATCTAGTTATAAATGCACTCCCCTGGTAAATTCCCATCCGGAAATTCCCCGGACGCCATGTCGGATGATTCCTGTGGCAATGCCTGCCGAAGGGTCTCACACCACCACTTTCCACCATGTTACGATCTTGAATCTGAACCAATGTAGAGAGGTGTAGAGTTATAAGTAGAAGCAGCCCTGGAACATTGTGTGACCAAGTTAATCTGGTCTTGAATAAAATGCTCAGGAGATACCCTTTTCTCCCTACACAAAATCCAACCTCAATAGTCATTCGTTCTCATCTTTCACTCTTTTACACTAGTATTCTAGGAGGACACATTTTACACAACTGTCACTATGAGTTGGTTTAGCATATTTAGTGGAAACGTCATCTTCGGCGGCCTTCGTTTATGCGACACGTCTCTCGATTGGCGGTTTTCTTGCAACATTGGTGGTCCTTTCCCCGGATCCCCAACATATTGCAGCTCCTTCCCAGATTCAACCTGCATTTTTAGTCCCAGCCAAGTCTTCTCTAGTTTCCAATGCGATACCGGCAACCCAAACCCATCGTCATTCTTCAATGGCTGCCCCGGTAATGAGAAGTATTTCATGGACTATAAATTTCGCCAGGCCAATTTCGCGGAAGGTCCAGCCGTGAACGTCTCAATTATATCCACGTTCAACTGCGAACAGGTTGTAATGGAACATAATGGAACTGGGCTCTTTGTCACTGTGCAGGATAATACAAGCAAACCTGGCTGCCCAGGATTCACCACTTCGTCCTCAAGTACCTCCAGTGCCTCGAGCACCATAAGCATCTCGGGCACTTCTACCACTGGGCTCTCATCTTCTGCCACTTCCACTGTATCCTCGAACTCAACTGTTTTGTCATCAGTTCTGACCTCTACTGTTCTCTCCACAAAAATCTATACCATCACGTCTTGTCCACCCACCGTAACAAACTGTCCAGTCGGTTCAGTCACTACTGATGTCGTGACAGCTTTCACGACGTATTGCCCCAAGTCGGCAACTACTACTCCCACAGCAACTCATTCTTCGACCCCTTCCAGCTACTACTCTCCATCATCCGTTAACACTACAAGTAACTCTTCTATGCCCATCAAAACGATTTCGATCACCCCATCTTTATCACCGTCGCCAGTACAAGTAAGTGCTGGATCCTCACTTCGAATCCCTTGGATATTAGTCTGGTTCTCATCAGCTTTCTTGCTTCTCTTCTCCATTCCATCAGTTCTAGCAACCCCTGGAGATGAAGGGATTCATCCCGTGAACCTTGCACGAAACGAAAATACCCTCCAGGCGCTGTCCCAACCAAATCTCGCCAAGCGAATCCCTGTCGCTGATTTCGCTGACATTAAATCTTTCGGATCAACTCTGTCAGCAACCATGGAATCAAATATCCCTACCATTCCTGGCAAGACGTCTCTTCTACAAAGCAGAATAAACCAGGTAACTAACGATATCTGTCAAGCTGGAAAGCAGAACAGAGATCTCCATGGACCGAACTGGACGACTACCCCTAATCTGAAGCTACTTGGACATATGCTTGCAGACTGTGCTAAATCAATGGATCAGATGGATCAAGATCTGTTGTCCTTTTATACCCAGGATGAAATTAATGCGGGCCCTGAAGGGGTGTTATTCTTGAAGTTTGCGGGCATTGCGTATTGTAATAGGCTGATTGTGCCGTTGGTTAACGATGCTGCGTCATTAGACGGGATATGCGGTTTGGTAGTATTGTGAGGTAGATGCGTAACTGAGGAGTGCGAAATCCGTCAGCGTGGCAAGGTTGTTAATTACAATAGTCTGTATTATTAGACTTCCATAATTTTAATAATAATCGCTAGTGGAGAACTCTAGGTACCGGCTTGTAGCAAGAAATCCCTCATTATCACTAATTTCTCATTGGAACCTTGTTTACTTCACCTCTTCTCCGCTGTCGTCTCTGTCACTCGCTTCGTATTCCAAAGTATAGTCATCACCTTCCTTTCTCGCGCTAGTAGAAATCAGAATGCTTATCGAACACGAGCTTAAAGTGTGCTGGAATGCTTCGCAAAGGTAACAGAACTGAGAAAATATGTACCTCTTTTCATCCTTGCTAATTGCCTTGTGGTAGCTGTGATTGCTGTTAAGCTGAAAATGCATCAGGATCTCTCAACTTAGAATGCTCACGGTAAACCCACTAACTTCCTCTCCGTTTTCTCTCTCTCTCCTTCGCTTAGCGGAGCTAGCGCCAATGAGAGAAAAAAGGGGGTGGGGTGTCAAAGTTCATTGTGGCAGTGGTGTAGCTCGTGCCTTGATGTTGCTGTGGAGAGCACAAAAATCTAAGGAATTTAATTCCTTTGGTTGCTAGTTGGGATCCTAGTGACATCCGAAAAGTGAGTCTTGGGGTTGAACATATATTGCCTGGTTAACGCATAGCTTAAGCGACGGAAACGGAAGTAAAAAGAGCTGGAAGATTGAGGAGAGAAGCATTAATTTTGAGACCAGATATTTTATAGAAGGCTGGCTCAACAATACTGAGTTACATTCATTCTATAGGTTCTCGGATTCCCCTAGGTAATACATAGAGCGCTTAAATATCTTGTCTTGTCATGTCAATTCTATTTTTGATCGCTTAAAGTGCATATAATTTTTTGCACTAAGATAAATGTCAGTGACCATCTATAAGCGCCTTACCATATCGCTGCCCATTTCAAAAATCTTTTAGGCACCCATCCCCTTCAAAACTGCAACGCCTTCGATGACAACACCTTCTCTAATCATGCGATCCCTTACCAACTTATCCCCCACCATCCGCCCCGCTAACCAAGAATCAAAGCCAATTGCTTGCCCCTCCTGCCCTTTCTCGCTACAAAATCCCCACCACGTAACTTTCATCGCCTTCAGCGCTTCCATCTCAAGAAGCCCTTTTGTATATTCCCATTTGCGCCACTGGTTTTCCTGATTTTGAGATTGTGAAGCAGGATTTCTCGATACAAGAAGGGGCGCCAAATTCCAACCCCCCCCCCAAACCGTCAAGTCCAGGTTCTGTAAACCTGGCATTTCGTTCTGGATATAGGTACATAACCTCACCCATTTCCCGTCCTCTCTCTTCTCCCCAAGCCCACCATCACCATAATCAAGTTTTGGGATCTCCTTTGCTATTCTAATATTTCTGATGAGAGCCCGAGCACGCTCGCTTCTGTCACCCATAAACGCTATTAGGGCGTCTCCATAAATGCCAAAATCATAGATTGACTCATTTGAGGCGTAGAAGATTGTTTCTGCCTCAGCGTGGATTTGTTTACATACTCGGAAGATATCGGTGTAAATGGTTTGCGATGGGAATGACGTGCGGAAATTAGAACTTAAGACTTTGTATGTAGTGAGGTTCTTGGGTGAATTTCGTCCGAAAGGATAAAATGACTGAGCCGAGTGCGCAGGAAGGGTCGCCGTGTTGTAGAAGAACCCGTTGTAAGGAATTTGAGTGACTATCGTGTGCGCTCGCGCTGGAAGGATATATTCATAAATCTTCAGTCTTAGCTCGAGAGGAAGATCGAGAAAGTGGAAATGCTCTGGTGGTGATGGCGGTGCACGTGATACAGTTCTGGTAAGGTTGGGCTGAATATCAACGGGATATTCCTGATCGATGTCCATATTTTCCACACTATCCCTATCACTGTCAAAATATACTTCTGACTCGCTTTTCCGAAGTTCTTGACCCGTGAAAATTGAAGCAGTTTTAGAAGAGGCTCTTGAGGGAACACAAGGGTATATAACAGGGCACTCAATCCCACGACAATTGCTCATCGATAGCCTAAACCCCTCCGGGCTTTTCAGCAGATAAAAAATATTGAGCGATAACAACCCGGAGCCAGATACGCACTCATATGAGTCTTGTTGCGGCGGAAATGGCGTTTTGCCATGCTTTTGCGGGTCCACGGACCGATGTCGTGGATACGGTAAATGCTTTGTCAACGCTAGTCTTTCTGACTCGGGAAACATTGTTCACGAGCTGTGACGTTTGAGAAATGTATAGTCACCGCACTCGGGCATTCGCTATGTGTGGATCTCTGATTTGTTGGGATTTGAAGGGCTTCGAACTCGGCGCGGGATGTGTAGCTGGGTTGTCCTAAGCAGTTATTATAGTTTGACCGCTCTTTGATTGCCGATGCAAGTTAGACAGGTAGGGGCTCATGGCAGCTTGAACTTGAATTTCTCGAAAGAAAAGAATGATTAGTGATGCTAATCAGCTTGCTCATAAACGCCTTTTTGGTGGAGAGTAAAATTCTCTCGTCCATCCAAGAGTGATCTGATCTATAAGAATACTGTCTAGAACTTCTCTCAGCTGACATTCGCTGCACCAATCGGCTGGATACCATTAACCCAAGTACAGTAAGATATTAACCTGCTAATCGCAAAGCGGACAATAATCTACTTCTGGTCTCCGACAAGACAAAGCAATCACGCGAAACCATGGTTATACCAATTGCAGAACCGTCACATAGAACTCCTTTGAACACAAACCACCGTACCAACCTCTCAACTTCGATATCTTCTCTTGAAACTCCTAGATGTATCCAAATTACAACTTGACTAGTAGCTCTGATCGCAAGAAGTCCGTAAATCCAGATTCAATTGATGCTGAGAAAGCAGCAAAGAATGCCATTGCGCTTGAGTGTGATGGCGGGATATGGTGAACGGTAGATGTAACTTCTAGATTTTGGAGTCCTTTGACCGAAAGCAAGTCCCATACCCAGTCTAATGCCTCGTATCTCACACTTGACAGTGTCTTGAAATCCTTTGCGGAATATTCTGGCAATCCACCCCAACCTAGAGCCGGACGCCCACCTTCAACGATCAATTTTAAGCTGGCGAGTTGCATATCGCTTCTTAAGAATTCGCACATATTACTCCATTCGCACCGATCATAATCACGACTGTACACAGATCCTTGCTTGATCAAGGAGATCTCGCTGACAAGTGGCCGTGTTTGCTTGGTGAGGTCCGTGAAGAAAGGTACAACAGCTTCAACGTCTCTACCAAAGCTAAATGTATGTCGGCCGTATAGAAAATGTGTTGTTTCTTCGTATATTTTGTGATTGACTCTCATAATTGAAGTGTGCATATCGGTATTTGTGAGAAGTTTGTATGTTGTTAAGAGACTTTGTCGAACCAAGTCCCGACTGATGACTCGATAACTTGTTCGACTAGGAGGAGCATCGTGGCGTTTGTAGACCTCAGGTTCATCATTGCGGATTTCAAGGATTTTATTGCCTTTATCGTTAAAGAGAAGTTGGTATATTTCAAGTCTGATTTCGCTCGGCAGGTTCATAAATGGGGACTTGAGATCTATCATTTTGATGACTGAAATGTTGGCTTGCTGAGGAGAACGTTGCATTAATAGCGTTGCACAAAGTAGCTTTTTGTCAATGATATATGATGTGGAGGATGGAAAGTTTGAAGAACGCCTGCGCAGACGAGGAAGCTAGGTTAAGTCGAAACAGTAGAAGAAATAAAAGTAGTGACAACCATCAAGGTTGATTTCTCAAGAAGGAACCATGTCTACCATTGGACAAGGAATTGAAATACCCTCAGATGACTGGGTCACGGTTCGATCGCGAATGTGACAGCAGCCATGCTATTGCCGATGTGGAATGGCAAGGCCGTGATAGGAGCACCGAGTTCGTGGATGGGATGCCCATGCGACGAGTCGTCGGTGAGATAGGCTTTTGATGTGAGTGAAGTGAACGGTGACGTTGAAACTAGATGTAAACCCCGATAAGGAACCGACCACTGCCGGTTGCAGGAAAGCCGAAAAGCAATTGCGCGATTATGCTGGAGTGGGAGATTGAGTGGGAGGGCATCAAGGACGGGAACATATTAAGTAATGAGAATTATGAAAAATAAGGACATACACATAAGATGAGTACTTGAGAACTACAGACCCGATCTAAGGAGTGATTTTAAGTTGTTGAGGTGTTTGAAACCAGCTCCACTCCTTGCAGGCCTTCGAGTATCAAGAATGGAACTCCACAGCAAGGAACTAAACGGAAGGAACGGAACTAATAATGAAAAAACAGAAGGGAAAATAAGTGGGTATGATCTTCAGGAACAGAAATCTGCAGGATCAAGGGTTCGGTATTCCAGAGATGCTATATCACGTGACCACTAGATAGAAGATTATAGAGGGTTATAGAAGGTGGTCTAATTTTCTTTCGGTGGTTTCAGAAATTGGACTTCAAGAGTGTGGTTGTTTACGTTCGAGGAAGAACAGTCTGTTGGTTGCTCTTGTCGTGGTGAGCATTTACTCATGGTGGTTGACGAACGTGTGGATTAGTCATCCACTGAAACATCAAGCCCCAGAACTCCATCACGACTCTAGTCAATCAACAATCAACCTGGACAACGATGAGAAGAACTACCCTTTCCACAATTGATGGTACTTGTAGAACACTAATATTATGGGTGATTTTATCATTTGTTCCCCACGTGCTATATTTGCTTGCTGCGGGCTGAATTTTGGTGTTCGCGTTTCCCGCCACCGCATTTCAAGCAAAACACCAGCCATCTCCATAACTCCCAACCTCTCGTGATAAGTTTCTAGCGGATAGCCGCATATAATAAAATATTTTGCGTCCCATGTAAGTTGTTCTCCATACTCTGCACTACCTCAATCGCACTTTGCGCAAGTATCGCTGTTTCTCGAATCTTCAATCTTGGCAATCGTTCTTCAGGATGTATCTTGGTCCATCTAGCTCCGCACTCTTCGCACTGTCATGTATCTTCTCCTTAACATCGACTTTGCCGCTATCGCCTCGCAAGATTGAAGTTTTTGAGCCTCTTGTTCGAAGAGCGACGTACTCTGTTGTCCCAGTTGACGGAGGCTCTGGGCCCTCGGTCACAACAATCAAGGGATCACCATCCACCATCCTCTCAGTCATCACAGAAGTCGAAACACCACCACCAACGACTGTAATTCAAACAAATAGGATCACTCTATCTCCAACGACGGATCATGTGGTCACGACACAAACTCTCCCAGCAACAGCTTCCACAGAGACCGATGTGATCACAATCACGCCTTCAGCAGTCACTGTCACGAAGACAGGGTACTCGATAATTGATATTAATTCGCCAACAACGACAGTGCAAGTAACAGTACAGGTGCCTACTAC
This sequence comes from Tricladium varicosporioides, assembly GCA_021365295.1. Taxonomy (NCBI): domain Eukaryota; kingdom Fungi; phylum Ascomycota; class Leotiomycetes; order Helotiales; family Tricladiaceae; genus Tricladium; species Tricladium varicosporioides. Next base: position 181,025 of record JAJTIW010000018.1, read on the forward strand.
TTCTCAGTCCTTGATCTCAACCATCTTGGTTTTGCCTAGCAATACAGTCGCGCCAGCTGCCCCATCATCTCAAGCATCCTCCGTGGTACCCTCACCAAATACCAACACAGTCGCCACAGCTTCTTCGGAGAAACCATCTATTGTCACCATCCCTACCGCACCAACAACACCAATCTCCACGATTTTGGCCACATCGACCACTGCTCCCCCAACTGGTTCCACAATTGCTTCTGGCTCTTCTCTAGTCTCAGCATCGTCTAATGTTGTCGGATCGACTTCATCCACGCTTGCAAGTACTACCCCATTGGCGACCATCTCACCTTCCTCTGCCTTACCTACATTTTCGTCATCAACTTTTGACAATGGGCAATGGCACACCACTTATCCCACTTGGTCAAATTCCACTGGCACGGCAACCGTTCCCCCTCAGTCCGCGCAGGCAGCACCAACTGCGGACCCTAGCACTCCAGTCAAGGTTCCAGAAAGATCTGTTCCTTTGACTTATATAGGCAGCGCCGAATCTTTGCAACTAAGAGATATCTTGAGGAAACCACTGGCTGGATAACGCTCCTCGATTGAGCTCGAATACAAACGGAAAACAACGGCTGTGGCGCGACGATATTGAAATCCAGTTTCAGCAATAATTAGATCAATTTGCTTATAGTACGACGGACTTAGTATGATGGAATGTAATATACGGACATGGCATAGCATAGAAGCGCCCCAAGAGCTGGAAAGCGCAATGCATCTACGTGGAGTTTGGGACAATGGAATATCCTAAGGGATTTATGTGTCAATAGATGAACGACTTAAAATAATAAAGTACATGAATTACCTTAAAATATAATTCCTTTCAGCAGTGACATGGCTTCCTTCCCTAGTTTTCCCGTGATATGAAGATTACCGACAGACTAGATATTTTTATCAATCTAGGGGTTTTAGCTAATATTTTGTACCTGACTGTTCCACTGAAAAGGAAAAAACCATTAAACTTGGTGCTAAAACAGTCATGCAATCCAGTCCCAAAAGTTCATAATCCTTGGTTGACAGCTCCCCGCCTAGTGCGTTGCCCAGAACGCCGCTTTCAAGACCGGTTGATGACGGCGACCGTAGCGAACAGCTCCTGAACCTCCATCAACACCTCCCTCCGCCATACGCAAGCCACTCCACGTCCAACGAAACCAATGAGTGCAGCTTGAGCTCAGATCCAAATCGCGCACACTGATACACCCGGGTTCTCGTCATGGCCAGTCCTCCAGCAGTAGAAGATCAAGCCAGACTGCTGGAAGATGCGTTGACAGTTGTAAGGCAGCAGACGCATCTGATGCGCAAATGCCTAGAGACGCCGGGAAAGCTTATGGATGCATTGAAATGCAGGTATGGAATTTTAGGAGGAACCAGATGTTTTCTTGTTCCTAAATGCGCTTTTCTTAATACCTTCGTCTTGTTCTGATGCTAACAACTTGGCTCATATTAGTTCCACACTCGTATCCGAGCTTCGAACAAGTAGCCTTGGACCAAAACAGTACTATGAGCTGTACATGTCTGTATTCGATGCTCTGCGGCATCTATCCGCCTATCTGAAAGACTCTCACCCTGTCAATCACCTCGCAGATCTCTACGAGCTTGTTCAATATGCTGGAAACATTATACCTCGATTATACTTGATGATAACCGTTGGTACGGTCTATATGTCAATTCCAGATGCGCCAGTTAAAGAGATTATGAAGGACATGATGGAAATGAGTAGAGGAGTCCAACATCCAGTGCGCGGCCTCTTCCTCCGATACTACCTGTCCGGGCAAGCACGGGAGAACCTACCAACGGGAAATGGGGGCGGTCCAGAAGGAAATCTGCAGGATTCGATTAGCTTTACATTGACGAATTTCGTGGAAATGAACAAACTTTGGGTCCGATTACAGCACCAAGGACACTCGAGAGAAAGAGAGCTGAGAACACAGGAACGGAAAGAGCTTCAATTATTAGTCGGAAATAACCTCGTTCGACTGAGCCAGCTGGTAGATTTGGAGACTTACAAGAACGTCATTTTACAGCCGTTGCTGGAACAGGTCGTACAATGTCGAGATGTGCTTGCGCAAGAATATCTTTTGGAGGTTATAACACAAGTTTTCCCAGACGAATACCACCTACATACGCTCGACCAATTTTTAGCTGCGGTTTCCCGCCTCAATCCACATGTAAACGTAAAAGTAATTGTGATTGCTCTTATGGATAGACTCTCTTCGTATGCTGCGCGCGAGTCAGAAGCTCATCCAACGGAAGATCGCGAGAAGAGAGAAGAGGAGGCTATCGCAAAACTGGCGGAAAGGGTGAAGCTAAACGAAGAGAAAAAAGCCGCACAACCAGCACCTACGGAAGCTAATGGCGAACAACCGCCGTCTGAAACGAATGGGACTGGAGAAGAGGCATCCAAAGATTCTGAGCCGGCACAACCTGAAGTACCGGCTCCGAACGACGAACCAGAATCAAAGCCAGAGCCTGCCAATGGAGCGGATGGAACTGAAGATCCCAAGAGCAGAGGAATCCCTGAAAGCATCAAGCTATATGAAATATTTTTCGAGCAAGTTATGAATCTGGTAAATGCACAGCATCTTCCAATCCAAGATACGACGGCTCTCCTTGTCTCTCTCGCAAACCTAGCACTCAATATCTATCCCGATCGTCTGGATTATGTCGACCAAATTCTCGATTACGCAAATCAAAAAGTCAAGCAGCATGCCAATAGTGCTGATCTCCACTCGCCGGAGGCACAAACAAACCTTCTAAATCTACTCTTGGCACCCCTGAAATCTTACGTCTCATTATTCACGGCTCTCTCTCTCCCTACCTACATCCCCTTGCTCCACTCGCAAACATATCCAACACGTAGAGCCGTTGCAGGCGAGGTTGCTCGGAGTTTGCAAAGGAACCAGACCAAGATATCAACTCTTTCTGCTTTAGAAGGTGTTCTTGAGATCCTCAAAGTCCTGATCAAGGAGGGAACTCAACAGCCTGCTGGCTACCCAGGAGTTCAACAAAGAAAAGCAATTGAGACTGATGAGACAATTGAGGAGCAGGGCTGGCTTGCCCGGATAATCCATCTCATCCACAGCGACAGCAATGATACTCAGTTTAAACTTCTTCAGATGACCAGAAAAGCATACACGGAAGGCAATGAGCGAATCAAATTTACAACTCCAGCAATCATTACATCAGCTATGAAACTCGCTAGACGATACAAGGCGAGAGAGCATTATGATGACAATTGGGAGTCACAATTATCAGCTCTGTACAAATTTATGCATGCTTGTCTCTCGGCACTTAGCACACGAGTTCCTAGCGCTGCAGAGCTATGTATACGGCAGTTCGTTGCTTGCGGCCAAATCGCCGATCAGACTGGACCTGAGGCTGTTAGCTATGAGTTTTTCGTTCAAGCGTTTACTATTTATGAAGAGCAAATCAGTGATTCAAGAGCCCAATTCCAAGCGGTCTGCATCATTGCTGGAGCGTTACATGAAAGTCGAAATTTCACTAGGGAGAATTATGATGCTTTGATCACGAAATGTGCTCAACATGGTAGCAAACTCCTCAAGAAACCAGACCAGTGCAGAGCAGTTTATTTGGCAAGTCATTTATGGTGGGCCGTTCCAGTTGCAGCAAAAGGAGAAACAGAAGATGAGAAAAATGTAAGCCCTTGAATTGTTCACTCACAAGAAGATCTTAGTTAACCGTTTTAGCTCTATCGTGATGGGAAGAGAGTGCTTGAGTGTCTACAAAGGGCACTTCGTGTTGCTGATACTTGCATGGACACAGCAGTATCCGTAGAGCTTTTCGTTGAAATTTTAAATCGCTATGTCTACTATTTCGATCAACAAAACGAGGCTGTAAGTTGTTTTATGCTTGAATCGGAGCCGTCACTAATTTCCACAGATCACCACCAAATACCTAAATGGACTGATAGAACTTATACACTCAAACGTCCAAACAAATCAAGAGTCAGCTACAATGGACCACCCAAAGCGTCATTTCCAGCGGACAATAGAGTTGATTGCATCGAGAGAGTACGAGGGCGTTATTACATCGGCTCCGAAGTAGAAAAGTTTTGAGCTTGGATGGGGGTACATGCACCCCTTTCCAATTGTAAGATTTTGGGAGGAGAGGTTTGCCATTTCCTCAAAACTTTGAGACTGTATATCCATTGCTAGCGTGCACATGGAAGGACCTGATTGGGCAAGCGGCTTACACAAATATGAGCGATTCGAGAAGTAGCCTAATTAGAACCCATATGTAATACTCGGGAGATGAAATTCAAGAGCTTCAAACTTGTCATGTGACTGCTTCGGAGCTGTCGGATTATGGACCCGATAAGTTGATGAAGTGATACAAGAACTACATGACATGGTGGAAAGTGGCCTAAAGGTGACATATCGGAATACTACATCTATAATTATATTATATCGATTCATTACTCCCTATTCTTCCCCTATCAAGCTGGTTATAACTCAGTTCGTATTTATTTCTCTAAGTGTTTTACAATATCAGCTCCCAAGCCTCAGCCGACTCGCCGAGACGCGAATGCATAAGCCATACTTCGACATCCAGGAGAATCAACAATTAACGACAACCACACTCCTTATCATCACCATGCGGCTCAGACACCAGCAGGCCTGAAGAGCTATTCAATCATCCCAATTCGATCCTTCGACCATTGTTGCGCCCTATCAGTCCTTCCTTCGCCACCTCCGTTCCTCTCCTTCTAAACACATACGCTCGCTGCTAACTTCCATCACCACGATGCACGACGAAAAACCAAATAAATATGAGGCTCTGCCTATACCTACCTACGAGGAAGCAATTGGTTCCTCCTCGCGAACCCCAACACCGAACCTCAACTCTACGAACAACGAGACAGCGCTCCCAGCAGAGCGTGAGGGGCTATTAGGAGCTGAAGCGCGCATACCTGTTCCCACACGACGAGCAGGCTATCGCCCCCCTCCCTCCGTCGAGGATGCCCCTGACCGCGATTCCCAAGAACTCGATACCTTCCTCGGACAAAATGCTAGTCCACGAAGCAGCGAGGATTCGGAGGGGGAGATGGTTAGGAGGGAGATGGAGGAGATGGGTATAGAGGATGAGCCCTCTGGACGACGGACACAGAGTGCGTGGGGGAAAAGGATAAGCAGTTTGGGGCAATCGATACGTACGAGGATACCGTTTCGGTGGAAGTGGAAGTGGAGGATTAACTTACATATTCCAGAGGGTGTATCTTCGCGGATTGGGTGGCCAAGAATTGATGCTAATTTCTGCATATTCCTAGGGAGATGTTTTGCAATGTTATTGGTTATGGGGATTGTGTACTTGCTGTTTGTTAGTGATCTTTTTACGAATGCGGCGCAGAGGGGGCAAATGTTTGATCCAGAGAGTGTGAGGCTTCATGTTCAAGGGTTGGCGGATGCGGGGAGGATAGAGGCGCATATGAAGGTAATTACTGCGACGGATCATCTTGCAGGGACGGAAGGGGATTATGTGCTTGCGCAGTATGTGGAGGGAGTGTTCTTGTCAAACGGATTGGAAGAAGTGCGCAAAGACCAGTTTGATGTGTATTTGAACTACCCCAAGAAAGATGGGAGAAAGGTTGAGATTGTGGGGAATAATGGAGAGGTACTATGGAGGGCGAAGATTGAAGAGGACCTGCAGTATCCTGAGAGGCAGCAGACGCCAGTATTTCATGGGCATTCCAAAAGTGGTGATGTTAATGGACCGTTAATATTTGCGAACTATGGATCCCGAGAGGACTTCAAACGACTCTACGATAGTGGGATAGAGACGAAAGGCGCGATTGCCATAGTTCGATATGGTGGAAGCCAGGGGGACAGGGCTCTGAAAGTCAAGGCAGCTCAGGATGTTGGGTTCGTAGGGTGTATAATATACAGCGATCCCGCCGATGATGGGTTTGTTAGAGGAAGCCCTGCTCCAGATGGGACAATGATGCCCGAGGATGGGGTGCAGCGAGGATCAGTTAGCTTGATGAGCTGGGTTGTGGGCGATGTCCTTACTCCAGGGTTCGCAAGCACAAAAGACGCGAAGAGAATATCAAAAGAGAACAACCCAGGTTTAGTAAACATCCCTAGTATACCTCTGTCTTGGGGAGATGCTAAGCACCTACTTGACGCATTGAAAGGGCATGGACATGCATGTCCTGATGAATGGAAAGGAGGAATCCCGAACATTGATTACTGGTCTGGTGACCAGAACTCCCCCAGGGTTCACATTGTTAATGACCAAGATGAGGTGGAACAGCAACCAATCTGGAATGTCATGGGCAAGATCAATGGTGTTGAACAAAGGGAGAAATCAATCATTGTTGGGAACCATAGAGATGCTTGGGTTTATGGAGCCGCAGACCCTGGGTCTGGGACTGCTGTCATGCTTGAAGTCGTTCGAATATTTGGAGATCTAATGGCCAATGGTTGGAGACCTCTACGAACCATTGAATTTGCCTCTTGGGACGGAGAAGAGTACAATCTTATTGGATCGACAGAATATGTTGAGAACAATATGGATAAGTTACGAGCAGACGCTTTTGCCTATCTCAACGTGGATGTCGGCGTGGCCGGGAAAAATTTCAGAGCAGCAGGCAGCCCAGTCTTCCGGAAGTCACTGTTGAGAGCGCTTAGTCGCACTAGTGATCAAGCTCAAAATGCTACACTTCGCGAGCTATGGGATAAAAATAATAGTCAACTAGAGGGTCTTGGAGCAGGCAGTGACTATGTAGCTTTCCAAGACATGGCCGGAACCTCAAGTCTCGACTTCGGCTTTGATGGCGACTTCCCTTACCATTCCGCCCGCGACAACCTTGAGTGGATGCAGCGAGTTGGTGATCCTGGCTTCCTACATCATCAAGTCCTTGCTCAGATTTGGTCACTCCTTATCCTCGAATATGCGGACAGACTTGTCATGCCATTCGACATCTCGGCATACTCTGCCTCCCTAACCCAATGGTCAATAGACCTTGAAAATTGGGCTGAGAATAAGGGCGCAAATCAGGAAGGAAACCCAAAATGGAGCACTGAGCCTTTACGTGAGGCGGTGCTGGAATTTGCTACTGATGCACAAACCTTTGAGCACTGGGAAGAAGAGTGGGATCGTATCGTTCTTGGTGGAGGAGGATTTGAAAGTGCTATTTTGGCAGCGCATAGAAAGAGCCATAATACAAGAATGGCGAACTTCGAGACGCATTTATTGGATCTTGAGGAAGGTGGTGGAGTAAGCTTGCCCTACCCTTTATTTACTTCCCACAAACTAACATACTCCAAGATACCCAACCGCACACAATTTAAGCACGTCGTCTTCGGCCCGCAGCTCTGGTCCGGCTATGATACAGCATATTTCCCCGCTGTCCGCGACGCAATCGAAGCGGGCGATTGGGCGCTAGCTCAACAACAAGTTGAAAAAGCAGCGAGCATTATCAAGAAAGCTAGCAAGAAGCTAGTGGGCAACCCTATATGACCGGACCCCCGCTATGGGGAGGAAGTAGATGTGGACGTGGTTGGATCTGTATATTTTGTGTTTATTGTCACTTCAGCGTGGTTTGGCGTTTCATTGGCGGCGTTGTTCTAGGCGGCTATTGGCATTTTAGAGAGGCCTTGGATATCGGCTTGTAGCCTTTGGCTTTTATGGTTATATAGTGAGAGGTGAATGAATGAAGTGGTTCTCTTTTGTTGATATTTTGTCCTAGAGATTTTGATGAAATGATGTTATTCGAAAGCTGGGAGCTTGTGTATTGTTATTCGTTCATTGTCTACTAGTTATTACACTAGCTGTAACTTTGAAATTTCTTTTCATTTCGACGTTTCCATGATTTCTCTCCTCGATTTCTCTTACCTAACATGCTCTAGATTTCATATTCGTTTCACACGTGTTTATCCCGGCGTAGGTAATCTCGCATGTGATAACCCCTTCAACATCCTATTTTCTGGTTTGTGTTTAACACAACAATAGACTAGTCTGACCTGGCTACCTAGCCAAAGGACAACTCCCCGTTAAACTTGCCAAAGTGAGGCTCTAGGACCTTGTTACATTCTACCTTGGCAGAGCCGCTTTTTTGTGAAGCCGTTTCATTCCTAATGGCACAAATCGGAACTTGACACGGGATGTTTGCAGCAGCTTTAGTAGCGCTACATGATGAGTATTGACATAAGAATTTACTATTCTTGAATGTACTTATGAATGCTTTTAAATCTGCCCTTTGGCTTGTTGAAAAGGTTTATCTCCTTCTGAATAGTCTTAATGAGTGCCCTGATAATAATACTGAACGACAGGATCTCTGCGCAACTATCACCAAAATTTCCTATTGGCGGCTCTCTGGTTTACATATATTATTAGCGAGCCGACAAGAGTCTGGTATAGATAATGAAACTCTGCTTAAGATATCCACTATGAAGGTAGTGTTTATTCAAAGTAAACCTGTGGACAGTGATGTGGTACTGTACGTCAGGAGCTAGTTAGAGTTAGATGCAAAACTAAGAGGTGCGCTACTCTATTTCAATAAGGAAATTGAGGATATCTTAACAAGGGGGTCGGAAAGCATGTAAGTGTAGTGATGCACGAACAGAGGGACAGGAGTTATGTATTTGCTAGGTCTACGAGTGGAGCCTACATAAGGTAGGTGTCGCTGACTAGCTAGAGTGTGCGTTCCAGGTTGAATTTTAGGAAGGCTGTCCTTGGATATATCCTCAGAAGACACTACCCAGCAGGGAATATGCTTAATTTGTAGATAAGTATTCGATACTTCTAGAACGATAATGGGCAATGACGATAAGGTAACAGAAATAGAACCTGAGAGGCTTGTTTGTTTTCCATGTAATCAAGTCATCGGCTTAGAGTACTAGAAGAATAGACGCGAAAATAGCATAAAAAGTAGTTCTACGAATCAGTCTCTTGTGTAAGGACTTTGGCATAAAACACTAGGTCATTGCGAAAATTGGCTTGGAAGACCAAGGGGTACCGCTATATTTGATATATTTCCCTGAAGATGCAACCTCCGGCAGATGCTCACTTGAGCGAGATGGAGCATATAGTCAGCGATCTCCAAATATCGTTAAGGCCTTGAATTAGGAACTTCACTACGTTGGCCATGGGTAAGTGTTCATGAATTGTCTATGATTACAAGGCTCAGTCTTGCATGATGCCAAATGTTCCCAGAATGATGTCAATCGCCTAATTAGGCGTATAGACTGATCACGTCCTTCTTCTTCGCCTGTACCTCAGCAATAGCATCAACATAATGCTCGTGGCTGATCTTATTCTTCCCCATTCTGAGCGCAATCATACCGGCCTCTACACAGACAGCCTTCAGCTGTGCACCTCCAAATTCATCTGTACTCCGTGCCAACTCAGGCCAGTTGACGGCATCATCTACCGTCATCTTTCTGCTGTGAATCTTCAAGATCTGTGCTCGGGCTTCTTCATTTGGAAGGGGGAACTCAATCTTTCTGTCCAGGCGTCCAGAACGTAGCAGAGCCGGATCCAGAACATCGACTCTGTTTGTTGCCGCCAAAACTTTAATTCGATCATCAGAAGCGAAACCATCAAGTTGATTCAGGAGTTCCAACATGGTTCTCTGGACTTCTCGATCTCCACTCTTTTCACTGTCGAAACGCTTTGTGCCTACAGCATCTAACTCATCGATGAAAATAATCGCAGGAGCCTTCTCCTTGGCGAGGGCGAAGCAGTCCCGAACCAACTTAGCACCATCACCGATAAACATTTGTACAAGCTGAGGGCCGGCGAGCTTGAGGAAGGTAGCATCGGTTTGAGCTGCGCATGCTCGGGCGAGAAGAGTTTTACCAGTACCAGGAGGTCCGTACATCAGCGCACCTTTTGAGTGTTAATATAAACTTGCCGCTGTGAGGAAGCAAGAGTCATACCTTTTGGTGCCTTGATGCCAATCTTCTTGAACCGTTCTGCCTCTTTCATTGGCCATACTATCGCCTCTACTAATTCCTCAATCTGCTTATCCAAGCCTCCAACATCCGTGTACTTTTCTGTTGGCTTCTCATCAACCTCCATAGCCTTCACTCTGCTGTCATATTCGGCAGGTAATGTGTCTAAAACCAAGTATGAATCTTTGTTGACGCCAATCAGATCACCGGGTTTCAACTGTTCAGGGTCGACGAGGCCAATAAGAGGAAGGAAGATTGTTTGCCGCGTTGAGGTCTTGATAACTGCGGATTTCCCTACACGTGTGGCATCTAGGTCAATATTTGCACCCTCTTCTTGTGATTCAGCTGTTGGGTCGAGATCGAGCAGCTCAACAACGTTGCCAACAAGGTATGGTAATTGTCTGCAAACCAATCAGTCTGTCATTCTATAACCTAGCATCCAAATATATGTACCTGTTATTCTCAATCTTGTCCAAATTGTCCTTGATCTTTTCTCCCATGGTAGCCTTCTCATGCGATAACCGTTGGAACTCGCTCTTCATGATCCGTGAGTCGTTCTCTAGGAGTCGCTTTCTGGTCAGGATATCTTGTGTGCTCAAACTGTATATTTCCTCATCTATTGGATCTTCTTCCTTTTCTTCTAACTCGGCATCTTTCATCTCAGCATCACCATTCTGGTCCGCCTTTCTGTCCTTGTCGCCATCGCCCTTCTTGTCCTGGTTCTCCCTCTCAAGATCATCGAGATCTTCTAAAGTTGACATGACTAAGTGGTATGAGGGGTAATTTTGAAAGGTGAGAGGTTGGAGGGAGAATTCGAGAATAGATTGAGATGGAAAACCGCCGAAGTTGATTGTTGATGCAGAGCTTCAAATCAACCTTAAGCTTCCAGTCGCGTAGCGAATCTCAGGCAGCTCCGACTCCGTAAGCCTGTCATTGCCTGAGGCTGATAAAGCTCAAAGCACAGCTTGCATAGCCTTCCACGTGACTGCACTAGCAATCATACCGATTACTTCTTCCAGCCTTTTCGCACATCCATCCTCTGATCCTCATCCCTATTCACACTCGCTCGCCACAACGAAGAACGTCGTCTGTCGCTTTCAATAATACTAAAGTTGCCGGTCATCTTTCCAGCGATAGTTACTGACAACTTCCCACGACTTTGAATCCTTCACAGACGCCTTCACTGGTCATTTTGTTCTGGAAAGATTCAAGGGTCGGGCGACAGCAGCAAATTCACTCTTTCCGACGTTACCCTTACATTCAAGCCCGCGATATCTTCTGCCACACACCTGGCAGTATCTTAGTTAGATCCTGTACTTGATCTTAGCGATACATCGAATACTCAACATCAAGTCGCAAATCCCTCGAAGGTTTTCGTACTACGATTCACGACCCGAAAGTGAGATTTAGAAGCCGTCGATTCTCGACGACCAGCGAGAACCTGAAGTGATATTCAGCCAACACCGCCAAACTGCATTCTCCACTTTTCGTCAAGCTTTCAACGACCATCCTCTGTACCAAACCTACCAAGGACATCAAGGCCCGTGCTGTCATATCGCGCAAGAGACGAGAGATCCGTCGCAAACCTAAGCGCCGTCCAGTTTTTGACGAACTTGACAACATCTATCGGCCCAAGCCATACAAGCCAAAGATGATACCTCAAGCGCCCCCCGAGAAGGCGACCGCAGAATGGAGTGAGAACCTGAACATGACCTTGATGTGTCCAGAATGCAGAGAAATGCCTCCAAATCTGGTTGAAGAGTTCTCGTCTGGTGATATGGTCTGTGGTTCCTGCGGCGTTGTTCTCGGTGATCGTATTGTTGATACTCGTTCTGAGTGGCGTACCTTTTCCAACGATGATGCAGGCAACGATGACCCATCTCGTGTTGGTGATGGCGCTAATCCGCTCCTGAATGGCTCTCAACTACAAACAACCATCGCCTTTGGCGATGGCAACGCCCGAAGCCGTGATCTTCTTCGCGCACAGGGCAAATCCTCTAATGATAAGGCTACTAAGACTCTACTTGCAGCTTACAAGGAAATTGGTGCTCACTGTGATGCCGTTAACATTCCCAAGAATGTCTCCGATACTGCAAAGCACTTGTTTAAGCTCGTCGATGATGCTAAAGCCTTCAAAGGCAAGTCGCAAGAAGCCATTATCGCCGGCTGTATTTTCATCGCCTGCCGCCAGTGCGGTGTACCCCGAACCTTCCGGGAAATCTACGCTTTGACAAAGGTTTCCAAGAAGGATATTGGCCGAACATTCAAGGCTTTGGAGAAATTCTTTGCCCAGGATAGTAACAGTAAGATGGCGTTAGCTACTGCGGCTGGTGGTAAGTTTTACGTGATTGCTATACCTAGTGTGAAATATATTAACAGTCCATTCAAAGGAAATCTCCAACCCACAGATCAATACAAAAATACCACTTCCACGAACGCGAAAGATCTTTGCGTCCGTTATTGCAGTCAACTGGGCCTCAAATCTCAACAGTTCGTGAAGGTCTCGCAAGGGCTTGCAGACAAGATGTCAACTGTTGGTGACCTCGCTGGCCGATCTCCCCTTTCCGTCGCTGCTGCCTGTATCTACATGGCCTCGTATTTGCTTGGTAAACCTAAGACGCCAAAGGAGATTTCACAGGTTGCTGGTGTCAGTGATGGAACGATCCGTACTGCTTACAGGTACTTGTACCAAGAGCGCGAGAGATTGATTGAGCCAGAGTGGATCGCGGACGGCAAGGGCAAGATGGAGAACCTCCCAGTCGGTTAATGGGTGATACCATGTTCAGATTGATAGACCCGACTGAGGATGGATTCGAGGCATGGAACTTATTTAGAGATGTTACGAGAATTCTGCTTTTTCTTTTGCTATCCACTATTGTGTTTATGCACGATCGTTGATATAGCACTTAATGCTACGGCAGACATGATCTGGACATTCGCAGCCTGCCTTTGAAGATGACACAGAGATAATTGAGGAAGATTAATTACTTTAGTACGACTGCAATAGCCGTGGTTTAGCACACCAGATAGACAATAATAAATGCCGTGCTATGATATACCCATCTTAAATACATATGCGAGCCGAAGCATGATATACTTGGAATTTGTTGTTTATGTGGCTATTGTTCATATCTCATCATAGTCGGGTAGGCTACGTCTTGGTAAATTCATCAACCCTATCCCGTCTACCCTCAATGACCGAGAATGTCAATACCCAATTAGCTCTTACAATAACATGGAAGCGCAGTCATTCTAAAACAAAAATATGGATGAACATACATCCCAGCTGCCCAATTCTGTCCAGCTCAAGCCAGCTATAGCCGCAACCTAACACAGATTCTGATCCTCTACATTTTTTACCATCTCCTCTGTCTCTTTACTATTCACTTCTTGTTTCCGCGCCTCCTCTTCCTCCCTAATCCTCTTCCTAGTCCTCATCAAAGCCTTCCCCAACAGATTCATCCCCCACCTCGAATTCCTCTCCCACGTCCCGGCAACCCACATCTTCCCCGCATTTACCTCTCCAAACCCTACCCCCCAAATCCGATCCATCGGGCTCGCCTCGATTATCTCCCTGTCTCCTGTCTCTAACAACTTCCTTTTTAACTCTCTACTTTCCTCACTATCTTGCGAGAATTTAAGGTAGTTGCCTTCTGCAACGATCCTCTCACGATTTTGCTCCCATACTTTTTGGTCAAAATTTTGGACTTGACGGCCCAGATGCTTCTGAGACTTAGGGTCAGTGGTTAGGAGAATTTGGGAGGCGATGGGAGCGTCAGAGAAGAGAGTGGCCTTGGAGTGCATCATGTATTGTTCGCAGGTTTTGTAGGTTATTTCAGGGGAGGCTGGAGAGACCATTGGAAGTTCGTACCACTGGGATAAGAAGCCATATTCGTGCCCGTATTCACGCCAAAAGAAGACGGGTAGTTCGTTTTGAGAACTGGATGATGATGATGAGGCTTCTGTAATTTTGTGAGAAGGCTTGCTAGGCTTCCCAGTTTTGCCTCTGCTCTTCATTATGCCTGTGGGAGTTGAGCGGGCTCGAGGTGGCATTTGTAGTTCTGAGTTTAGAGTAAGAAATTGGTAGGTTGTGCAGGGAAAGAGGTTAGTGATAAAGCAGGTATATAGCAATTTGGTGCTAGCTTGTAGAAGCCGGCGAGGAGTCACAGACCACCCATAGTCTAACGAAAGACATCCAAAAGTTCCAGTTCCTCTTGCGCAGTAGCATCGCCAGCTTTTATAGGTTGGTTGTGAAGCTTGAAAAAGCAAGCCATCGGTGCCTCAGCCCTGTTGGTGCTGCGTCGTGCAGGGGTATGTGTGACTCTTGTCACTCAATTGTATCATAGTGATCCCTGCTTCTTCCATGATACGGCATGCGTCCAAGGTCTTCATCATGGCTCACGCAAGGTATAAGGTTGGGAACGGGGTTAGAATGCAGCAAGTGCGCATTGTTTGAGATGGAGAAAGACGACCTGTCGTTGATTTTTAATCCTTGTCATCCATGAACCTCGGCATGTGAAGCTCACATCCGAATTGTGGGGATCCAAGTCTGGGGAAACCGACTTCGAAGACCTCTCTCCCTCCTGCTATCAATCCTTTTCTCCCACATTGCATCCTTTTCCAATTCAGTCAATCTTCTCATATATACACAATGAGCGGTCCAGGAGCAGGTTTCGAGTATCCCCCTAAGGAAGTCTCTTGGTTGAAGAGAGATGTCCTTCTCTTCGCAAATAGCATTGGCTGTACAGCCGATGAACTGCACTTCCTCTTTGTATATCTTTCTACTCCTATATCCTTCAATCGTTAATAATGGAGCAGGAATTGCACCCTGATTTTGCCGTCTTCCCAACTTACCCCATCATCCTGCGTATGCTACCCTCAAACCATTCCCCGAACACCACTAACATCTCTCAGCATTCAAGACTACATCACAGGAAGTAATTGACTTCTACGCTTCCCAAGCCGAAACTCCAATCCCGGGCGTCCCCAAATTCGATTCCCGCCGCGTCGTCGATGGCCAACGCCTCATGACCTTCCACAAGCCGCTCCCTCCTACCTCCGAAGGCCGCAAATTCGAGCTTCGGACAAAAGTCATTGGTGTCTACGATAAAGGAAAGGCAGGAAGTGTAGTCGAGAATCAAAGTGATATCGTGGATAAGGAAACTGGAGAGGTTTATGCGAGTGCTGTGGGGAGTGCATTCTTTGTTGGACAAGGGAACTGGGGTGGCCCCAAAGGGCCGGCGACACAGAACTTCCCCCCGCCGGAAGGGAAGAAGGCGGATGCTGTAGTGAGTCATCAGACTACTGCTGAGAGTGCTTTGCTATATCGGTTTGTTGCTCATTTTGAATCAGAAGTATAATTATAAGCTAACGCTTGACAGATTAAACGGTGACTACAACCCCCTTCACGCGACCCCCGAGCCCGGACAAAAGATGGGTTTTGGGGGTGCTATCATGCACGGCCTCTCTAGCTGGAATTTTGCCTGCCACGGTCTCCTTAAAGCCATTGGTGGCAGTGACCCAAAGAATATCAGAGAATTTCAAGCTCGTTTCGCGAGTCCCGTGAAGCCAGGTGATAAACTGGTTACTGAGATTTGGAGAACAGGGGAGGTGAAAGATGGGTGGGAAGAGATTAGGTTTGTAACGAAGGTGGAGGGCGGGAAGGTGTGCTTGAGTAACGGGAGGGCGTTGATGAAACCTGTTACCAAGGGACAGAGTAAGCTGTAAATTTTGACATGTAGTTGAATTATAGATTACGAGTATTGGTATTTTGAGGCCTGAAGCCAGGCCATATATTCCCCCTCGCATATGCTGAATTGGTCTTATAAATTGCTGCTCAAACAGCATGATTTATAAAACGCTTTCCATCTAGCGTCATCAGGTGCTTAAATTGAAGAGTAGCCTCCCCAGATCAACGGTCTGTAACAGTTTTTATGTCATTTGGGCTTTATCACTTCTCTGTTATTCACTGATTTCGCCTCACGACCCCCCCCAATATGGCGGGTCTAGCAAGTAGGTTTACAATTTACAAACTTTGTTCCTACCCATGGTTCTCCTAACAGCTCCTCGGTTTCATTCGGTATATAGCTTCCGTAAGAAGTAATTTTACAATATTGGGACACTTGATTTATAGTTCTAGACCAGCACGGTGATGCAAGTCAACTGCCTTGCTGAAGGCTTGATGCCTGGCCCCTCCCACAGTTCCCGGGGTGTTGTGCACGACAACAACCGCCTACAAAAAAGGCGTTCGAGGCGCAGTTATGTGGGCGTATAATCCCTGTTGTAATGATTTGGTGAAAAGATACCCGCTGGACATTTTATTGAGGTGCTAACTCAAACGTCGAGTTTTGATGACTGGTGATGGAGTAGACGGGCAGTCAGACAATTCCGCTTAGAACCCATCCACATACGGCGATGACATATATTTTGAGCCCAAGCACGACCAGCCAGCATAATATCGCGAGACCCAAGAACTTCCTCTAATTTGTCCAGCAGGCAGGTGTCGGGACCAATTTAGCTTCGCTATGTCGCATATGGACAACCTTGTTCCTGAGGTCAATAATGCCTCTATTCAACAGACGATAGAAGGCAGATATTCAGAGCAGACAGTTAACTTCCTAGACAGGCCAGATGACAGAAGGCCACAGGGCCTTTCTTGCTGCGAAAATTATCGTGATTTTGTAGGCCGGGCAAAGGATCTGTATCCTGATATTTCACCGGTTGCAGACTATTTGAGTTCGCCCTTAGGAATACGTCCACATGGGCCTCTTACAGTCAGCATCGTCGACATTGGATCTGAAGGGATCATTTCCCAAAAACAATGGGATGATACTCCTGGGCGCCTGGGGAATATATCGTTGCATGTTACTCAAAGCGACTTTGCAGCAGCTATTGATGGGCCACCATTGTCAGGGACTCGGACACGAATTATCAACATACATGTCGAAAGACTGTACGCCGATTCGAGAGAACTACAAAAAGGAGCTCGATCACTTCCATCCGTAATCGAGACACTAGGGGGTCGATTTAATATCGACGTAAGATTCTTTCTAAAGCTCGTACACTTTCTATCGAGAGATCATTCGCCAACTCCAACTCGCCGTATAGCACTTGTTAGAAAACCTGCGGGCGTTGGGGATGGATATTTGGACATGTACACCAGAGAAGCACTTAGTTTAAAGCCTATTTATCAGCGCTCTGAGTGTTTTTTAGGCGCTCTGACTATAAGGCAGTCGGTCGGCGGAGCAGCTGATTATAGTCAGTGAACTTGATAACCCCATTGGAAATTCGAATGCTTATCGTCAGTATAGATATCCTTGTTACCCTTAACAGTACAAGTGGCATCAATGGCACTGATTTCATGAAGATTCTAAATCCTCCTCTATCTCCGATAGATGGGTACAAGTTGAGGGGCGTGAGAGACGTGAAAAGCTTTCTCCTTCAAACTCTACTCAGCCTCACTCCCGAGCAAATAAGATATGCTAATACTGATCTGCTGGGGTTTCTCGCTGGCCCCATAGAGTTACATTGTGGATTGATGCGTTGCAATATAGAGCAGGCCCGCGGACGTCTGGAACAATGGCATCAAAAACTTGTCTACTCCAGTAACGACAGGTTTGATGATGAGATGATTAACTCATATTGGAACATATACCGATCAGCTTTGGAAGACTTCAAATCTACCACGAGGAACTGGGTGTCTTTCTGTAGATCTCAGCAACGGAGACATGCACAAAATGCAAATCCCCAGGCAGGGAATTTCCCCCATCGAGTAGCTCTACTCACGAGCTCTCTTAACGAGCTGATCGACGAGGCTCTAGCATTAGAGACTCTAATGCGAGACCTCATACAGTTGAACATTGGAAATGTGGCCTTGAAAGAATCGAGGCAGTCCCTCACCCAATCAAAGTCGGTTAGGCGAGTTACCCTTCTAGCATTTGTTGTCTTACCATTGTCTTTGGTAACATCGTTCTTTGGCATGAACGTTGAACAACTTACTGGAAATGGTCCGCATATCAAATTTTTTGTAATTGCTGCTGTAGCCATCTCGGCTCTTCTATTTTTCTGTTGGCTGATAGTGTCCAACGCCTCTACAGTCAAAGGACTATTGCCATTAAGTATTACTCAAATTAGGCAGAAAAGAAAAACAATGCGGATGCTGCGAGAAGTAAGTAGGATTCGTTGATGGATTGAGAGAGATACTTGGGCAAGAAGACAGCTATAGAGTATTACAGTAGGGATAATATGACATGGTGATATTAGATATAATTTTTTATGTGGGCAAAGGGGAGTAATGAGGGAGGTGAGATGAGGTGACAGTTTGGAAGTCAAGGTTTTAAAAGTATAGTTTCTTCTTTGTTAGTACCATATTAGAATTGCAAGTATATTATTTCCTCATGGAAATTAGAGTTTGAAGGATAGGTATGAGGGCATTTGTGTTTCAGAAAGTGAGTTGGCTTTGTATGAACCAATGGGAAACGGAACTTATAAATATAGGGATACAAGACACTTCTATACCTGCTACACCCTTCGCCTTCTAATATCGTTTATCATTCTACCTGTGTTGTGTCATACCATTCGCTGTAGCACCTACATCCTACTTAATCAGCGCACCTATCTTCAATGACATCCGCCTTCATTGGAGATTAAATGTCTGTACTTGTGGTAAGATCACAATTCTGACTGTATCAATGGGAGCAATTAAATTCTATGTGGGGTACGAATATATGCTAACAGTCGCCAATATTTTGATTTGCTGCTAGAACACTCTCAAGTATGCGGGATACTTAACAGGGAGTCACCTGAAAGTTACGGAAGTTACCAAAGTAGTGGGTGTTGCTCTAAATATAGGTGAGATTGAAATTGTTGTGAAGCGCAAAGCGGTAGAGCAGGAGAGAATACTTGCAACCATAGCTGCTGTCACTAAGGAAATTGAGAACTAAACTACAGATTGCGGAGAGCAACTTTGAAAGTATGGACTGAAGATTCCTAAATATAAAAATTAAATGAATATTTACTCACAATCCTATGTGATAATTAGTAACCACACTCAATACCACCTTGTCACATTCTGGTGCCTCAACAACCCCGTACTTACGCCACGTTCTAAATCTGGAAAAATTCCAGCCTGAAAATCATAAAGTCTATTCGTGCTCTCTTCAATCAGCCCTTCCGCAGATCCTTGCCCCTACCCATCATATATATATAATCATATAAACACCATCTTATTTATTACCCAACTTCTGGTCTATACTGCGCATAGAGAATATTAGTATAGAACAATATGTTGCAAAGCTCCCAAGAGAAAAGAGTTAATTGCAACCTCTCGAACACGAATCAGCACTTAATCACACCACACGATGCTCGCATTCGCAGTAAAAGTGGTAGTTAAAGGTGTAGACTGGCCGGCAGGCGCACAGTATATTTATACTTATAGAAGGGCTTGTAACTTTATGAACTGTTAGGTAACTGACTTTTTGTATCAGAGGAGAGTATGAGCATGAATGTCCGCATTTGGTGCAGCCGGGAAACGATGCGAGGGAAAATCATTGTAAAACTTCCCAGTACGTTACAATGACGTGCAAAGATGCATAGTCGCATTTTGAATCATGTGGCTTACCGTTCATTGAATTTCAAACCACTCAAGGCGAGCCGCTTCGTAGGTTGTTTTGAAGTGTGTCGAGCTGGTAAATTAAGCGAGGATGGAGTAGGACATGAATATTTAGACAGAATTTTTTGGGGAGGAATTCTTGAATAGACACGTCAGCATGTAGAATTGAAGTTAGAAACTAGATAGCTTGGGGCGTATATAGCAAGGTAATACCCGTTCGAAGTCTGGAACTCTTTCGTCCAAACTGTGTGAAAAGGGGATGTTAGCGAGATTCACTTGCACTGACAGCATAACTCGCCACCAAAGGCCGAATACTATTATTTATTTCGCAAAATTAGCTGACCACCTGAACCAAATCCTACTTTTCTTAAATTCTTCTACCATATTTTGCTCGCCTTCACCATCATCAACACACCGCAGTACTGGTTGGGATCTTAACGCAGCCCCTCACGCTGCACCAACACCCCAAAATCACCTCCAATATAACAAAAATCAAAGCTCAATCTATCGCAATGAAAATGACAGCCTCAACACCAACCACATGTCCACCACCAGGACCCCTCTTCCTCTCAACTTCTCACCCCATCCGCCCCCTCCCCTCTGTTCTCTCACCACTCCCCTCCTCGCAACCCCTCACACTAACCCGCGCAATCGAGTACATCAAATCGCAACTCTCTCTTCACAAAAATAGCCCTAATTATCCCTCCAAACAGCGAACCGTCACAGCAGTCCACTACAACCAAGTCGGCGCGCCAATCCCCGCTCCACCGTCTCTATCTTCACCTCAAAAGTCAACACCGTCGTCTTTGGATGATTTCGTGTTAGATAAGTCTTGGGATCTGAAAAAGTTTATCGAACATATCCAGGTTATTCTTGATACGAAGACGCATAACCAGCCTGGTGGTGCAAGCCAACCGCTGCTTGTCAAGAGCGTCGAGATCAGAACAGGTGACGAGCAAGGATTTCTGAAGACGTTCCCTCCAGTTGCGGGAGTCTTAGCGGGTGGTGGGATCTTTGTTAGTTCCGCAGAGAGAGAGGCAGAGTATGTAGTTTGGGGGGACGAACGGGGAGAGTTAGTGAGATATTGGGAGTGTTATAGGGATATGCTGATGAAGGGGATTATGGTTACCATGGGGAAGCCGATTATGAAAGTTAGGACTGTGGCACGGGTGGGAAATTTGCCGGTCAATCATGTGTTTAGAGACATGAAGCAGATTGAGGATGGTAAGGAGAGTGTGAGTGATGATGATGAAAATGAGTATCATGAGGAGCATGAAGTCAAGGTGGAGGATTTCGTGGTCAATGGTATCGAGCAGCTTCGCCAACGACTTGCGGATATGCCAGCTCTCAATTTTGATTCACCTGAGTTCCAGGTCACTGGTGCATATCATAGCGCGTGGAATCATGAAAAAAATATCCCTGGAATGGATCTTCAAGAGATATATGCTGGGTGGTTGCAATCAGGGCGAGAGCCGATGAAGGAGATGAAATTTCGGGCCAGGGCTAGCGGAGGTTATGACCGGCAGGCACCTCACCACCCTATTCACAACTGGGGAACATACCAACGCATGGGAGGAGAGCGAAGATGGCACCAAGAGTTTCCACTCGATCATGTTCCGTTCCCGCCTATGGGCGCTGAAATCTGGGTTGCTCCTGGCTCAGACGAAGAGCCTTGCTACTATCCAGGATACCTACCCGCAGATCAAATAACGAGAAACTACCCTCATCCACTGGAAATAGCAAAGGGAGAATCTATCGCCAAATTTCAGGCCATGTCATCCCAACTCCAAGAGCTGCTAATCGAAGGCAAAGAATCTGCTGCCGGCTTCGACGAAAAAGACGACAATGCTTTTCTTCCTGAAGAACTCATGTCGAAGATCAAGTTGCCAGAAAACCCTCATCGCAGCACAAAATCAAGGGCAACTCTCAGTCTGCGAAACTATGCTCTTGACCAACCAGCCACATATGCACCTTCTCCAGCATTCAATCATAGCTCGGTAACACTGTCTCTCAAAACCGATGGCCTAATGGAGCATCTCATTCCTACATTCTCAAACCTCTCTCACACCAGTAGTCCCAATACCTCCAAATCTGCTACGCCGTCCACTACACCTAAACTCGCATCTTCCCTCGCTAAACCCCCAATACTTAACAATCAACAGTTCTCCGTTTTGCAACCAGGATCGGCTTTGGCATCTAGACCATTAATATACAGGAAGCGATCTCGATCTCCGTTGAAGCAGTCAACCGGAAGTATCTCTCAACTCCGACCCGACTCACCAGCTTTCAACTTCACGCGAAAGGATGATCCACGTCATCATTCGAATTTGTTGAGACTGCTTGCGACAAGAGATAGTGCTATTGCTCGAAATGGCATGTCAGGCGCAAATGCCAGTCCTACTGCTTTAGGTTATCAAGTTGGAGCTCCAACTCCAAAACACAGCCAAGTTACTCATACCCTGGATATGCCTGCGGGTACTTTGGGGGGAAACAACAGCTCGGTTTATGGTAGCTTGTATAGTAGTCTGAACAGCATGGCAAGCGGTACGCCACAAG
This sequence comes from Tricladium varicosporioides, assembly GCA_021365295.1. NCBI lineage: Eukaryota > Fungi > Ascomycota > Leotiomycetes > Helotiales > Tricladiaceae > Tricladium > Tricladium varicosporioides. The sequence goes on from JAJTIW010000018.1 coordinate 203,135, forward strand.
TACCATCACCATATGGCATGATGCACAACCCAAATACAACTTCACCATACACCACAACTGCTACACAAAATCCAGCATCATACCTTGCACACATGTACTCAAATCAAAGTCCAGTTTTCGGAAATAGAACCTCGCGTTTCGCACAATATCAATCGAGTCCATCGCTGAGTGGGCCGGGAATTACCGGTGGCTTAGAAGATATGAATGGAAGGATCGGAAGTGGTACAGGATCAACTTTCAACCCAGGCCAAGGATTCAATTTCGATTTTGGTGCTTCTACTACAGAGTTTAATTTCGGTGGTAATGGTAGTGGGAACAGTTTCGCCAGCGGATTGTGATTTATCTCGTGTCATTCTATTCCGAGGGTGAGTAGAGGTTATTTCTCTTCTCGGTAAGAACATTGAGGAGTGGTTGCTTTTCTGGTGTGCTATAGAGGCTGCCAGAAAGGAATTGAAGAACGCAAAGCTATCAAGGTATATGAGGGATATCACGATTTTCATGACAAAAAATGTTGGAGTACACTTTTCTTGTATTGATGAGGAATGGTAATGGGCATTTTTCGAGAAGAGTTTACATCGTTCCGCAGGCTGTTCTTGACTTTAGTGAAGATGGTGATATCATCTTGACCAGAACATGGCACGAAGGTCATAGATTTTACGATTTGTATTTTAGTAATAGACAGTGATCAATGGAATTTGCTTTCATAAAATGTGTTATTGTGTGACATCTTTAATCAATTATTACCATTATGGAGAAGTGGTTGCTCTCTTCAAAGTTAGCTTTGAAGAAAGAAAAGGATAATTCTAATGGGGAAGAATTCTAAATTATATCAGATAAAACAAGGTAGCCTTGAAAGACAAAGTTAAGATGAAAGTGTGAGCAACGGACCGCCAAAGTTTAGGTATTGTTGATAAAGCGAACAGAAGCAGCGAGAGGGAAATAACAAACATCAAGTAGCGTAATCCTCCTTTTGATTTCGGCCAACCACAAAGGGATGAACAAAGTCAGTTTCAAGGGTAGGGCTAGTCTACAAACCACGAGACCAGAGTCATGTAATGTCCACAAAGAGCTTCCGGCATGATGAAGAGCACGAGACAACAAATATCATGATCTAGAGCTAATAAGTAAAAAATACATATGCAGGTAACGATATACCTTTCCCGCCATTAGTAATTACAGTCGCCTATTGGCCAAGAACGGGATATTCCCATACTACATTTCAGCTTCCTATTTTTGGGTGTACCCCGGAGAAGATGAAATTCGACCCGGCGATTGCCTGACTTCAGGAAGTCACTTCGTACCTATTGCAGCATGAGGCTATATGACTAGATCAAGTTATTCGTCAGCATTTCCTGCAGCAGGCTCGGGCACCGACCGAGTGCAGGACGCAACGCCGGAGAAGAGCCCAACTCAGATCATGCAGAGTAGTGTAAGGCCTCACTGACTGGCCCAACATGCAGGAGCTGGGACCTGTCAAAGAGAGATTCAGCAACCTTCGTGAGCATCGGACCAACGGCGAGCGCTCAAAATCATGAACGGAGAAGGGGCAGGGCCAGTTCCGTACTCACGGGTCTGAGAGGCTTTGATGGCAGGGCTTCCTTGCATTAGACACGGCAACTTGCATGCGTTTTTCGATTTGGTTACTTCAATGAAATGAACCTATTGAGATGACAATTCGCAATATCGTTCAATCAACTCCATGTTGACGTCTTATCTATAACTTCAACCTCATCGAAATGGCACAGATACGTGTTTATGAAAAGCAAGGTTGCATCATCTGACCACCAAGCTGCTAATCGTGTGCTAGTCTTATTGGAGGCTCCAGCTCAACCTCAGTACGTACTTTCAAAGAGATTAGTACCCAAGTCATACTCTAGACAATAAACAGGTAACAAACAGTCCATCACGCTTTGCTGATGATTAAGCTAGATTGACTGCATCTGCTTTGGGAAAATACGATAAAAGATGAGTCCGAGCACAGGAAAGGTTGTCAAAATCGAGAATGTGCAAGAAGTGACCGTCAATACATGCTGCATAGCACCCCGAGGACTTCTTGCGGAGGCAGCATCAATGCTAATTGAGAAAAGTGGTGTGTTCTCTCTGGCACATGCCTTTCTCATGGTTTTGCCACAGGATGGCATTTGATGCAGCGACTCAGTGTGCCAACTCACTGAGCTGATGAGCAGCTCCTGAAACTGGGGTTTGTTGGAAGTTTGTCGATGAATGGGCAGCACCTCTGTGGTTGTTTGATAGTGCAGAAAAAGAAAAGAGAAGAATATCGGTGTGCAAGAGGATGCACTATCCTACAGGGTATCTTAGCGAGGCCACCTGCCGGAAACTGTCTGGCGGGCTTGCCATGTCGAGTCGGACCAACTAAAAAGCTCCGAAGTGCAGAAGCCGACCCTGAAGTTGCTTTTTCGGCCCCTTGCCAGCTTCGCGGCACCAGCAGCTCGTGAAGCCGGACATCTAATATGACACGCCATTGTACATACAGTCCTGGCGGTCCAGGACCTCAAACTTCTTTGATTGTTCGCCCCCCGAGACCGCTCTTCTTGTTCTTCTGCAAAGCACATCAGGCGCCTCTCTGTGTTTTCCAGTTGGTGGCTGCTTATTAGAGAGATCTTGCTATGCCAAGGAAGAACCCCAGCATTCAACAGACCGCCGTTGCATCCAGTACACTTGCGTAGGCGATACTCACCAACTCGCGAGCCATCAAAGCGCTCTGGGGATGGTTTCTTTTGCTGTCCTGTCCCAGGCCCGCCCACAATACAGAGAACCAGCATTGTCTGCGACGATCGATGTGCCGCAGATAGACCTAGGGAGGAGGACCCTGACAAACGCCATGCAGGTTCATGATTCGAGGTCCATGTTAGGCCAAGTTTGGCACCAGCGGATCGACTTTTTCTTGGGGAAAGGAAACATCCGACGAACTCATTGAAAGGGTCTGCCGTGCCCATATCAAGAAAGCATGAGGCAGTTGCACGACGCCTGAGAGCATCGTGATCGTGCAACCCTCCAGAACCTGCTTTCCAAAGCTTACGGAATTAAAGAAGGCAGCTGACGCATTTCGTACGGATAATCGTTCCAGAGGCAACCTTCGAGGCTGACAATTCCAGGCAGAGACTGCAACTGTCTGCGCAACTCTTAAGGCTGACTCTCGTCGCTTTGTAACGGCGTAACGACGTAACGACGTTGTGCTCAATTTCGAGACCGAGGAGTAGGAGTGCGGTTGGACCAAGGGGTGAACTAGAGGTTGTCGATATTGCCGACGAAAACAGCGGGGAGGAAAACAATTAACAGAGCAAGATCCGATATTTTGCGTGTCGCAATTGCGGCGAGAAGGTAAGCAACACAACTTCGGCAAGCATCATATCTGAAGCCAAAATCAGCGTTCGTCTTTGTCTTTGCATGTCTTTTGCAGATCTCCAAACGGCCTGCGGCTCTGAAGCGTACCATGGCTGGTGACCTCGTCATACCAGAGTTTCTCCCTTGGTTTGGGTATCGCGGCGTGGAGTGGTAACTGTTTGGGATTTTGTCTTCTCGTTTTGTGTATATTCAATCTGAGTCAAGGCGAAAAGTTTGATTCTTCATGTTGCGATGACTCAACTGGGTTGACTTCTCGGTGTGCCTTCCATTTAAACCTACCTCCTTCAAATTGACCCCGGGAAGGCAGTGGCAGCCTTGCAGATGCATCTAGCGCCACCTTCCCAAAATATTGTGCAGCTTTCATCAAAAGTCTCCTCCCAGATTTTTCTTTGTTTTCTTTGTTTTCTGCGATTGCGCACAATCTGACTACAAACAACTGCAGAGATTGATTGCTATTCTAGCATCGTCCGCGCGACGTCCCCTCGCAGTTGATACGGGCCTCTCCCTCTTTTGGAATAGCATTCACAATGACCTTCTTGGAGTCTGCATCTGTAAGTTAAGATTTCCAGTGTCTAAAGAATGACCTTGAGACACCTTCTCTAGCTTCGAAGGAGTATCAACGGAAGAGGAGACTGACCGGATATAGGTATGGGCTGCCTTGAAAGTCATTCACTATGCATATCCCGCAGTGGTCTTCTTCTACTTCATCCTCGCCCTGACGATCACTATCTGCACTCTGCAGACCCAACGGTTGAGAATTCGAGATCAGCATGTTCGTCGCGATGTTATGCTTGCATTGATATTCGGTGTAACAGGAAGCTATGTAAGATGGCCTATCAGTCATACACCGCGGTTAGCGAAATTGCAAAATTTACTAATGTGTGTAATAGGTCACTGAATCTATTGCTGTCTTCGTGAACGTTGTTACGACCATAGATTGGTTCCCTGGACAAGATCGAGTTGTAAGCTTTTGGTGCCTTCCCGCGGTGTCATTTGACATAGATTTTGATATTTTTAGGTTTACTTGATAGCCTCGGTCATCACATTCGGAATTACGGCATTGGCTTTGACAGATAGCAAGTTTCCAGTCTGGTATCCTTATTACGGAACGTGGTTCATTGGAATTGTGGTCGAACTCATCCTTCTCATCACCTCAAGAGTCCTTCTGCCCCCGAATTCTGCGTTCGATATAATCACGATTGCTATCCAGGTACTCAGGATTTGCACATTTGTTGTCTTAATCTCGCTCTATTTCGGTCTTCGAAATGATGAAAAATGTTATGATAATAGTGATGCCGAACGCCAATCACTCCTTAGAAAGAAGCTAGCCCCACTTCCTTCAGGATCTGAAGACTCTACTGGCAGTGGGAAAAGTTATGGCACAACGACAGATTCCAACGATCAGGAATCTGAGAGTGATGCCGCGTCCGAGGACTCTTACACCTTAGAACAGAAAAGAGCACAGGATTTAGTTCAGAAGCGATTGAAGCAGGATGGTAACTGGTACACCTATGCCAAAGGTTTTGCAGTAAGAAGTTACGATCCTCTTTAGCGAGGATGAGGCTGACCTGCACTGAAGGTTTTCTTTCCATATATCTGGCCATTCCACAGCAAATCACTTCAACTGAGAGCGCTTTTAGTTGGCGTGTGCCTCCTTGCTACCAATGCGCTTAATGTTTTGGTTCCGAATCAGATGGGTATCATGATTGATGGCCTGACTAAATATGTGCAAGGCGGTGAGTAGCTTGCATTCCATATAAGATTTTGACTGATAAGCGAAGATCACACCCACAATGTATGGCTTCCAGTCGCTGTCTATACTACCCTTCGATTCATCAATAGCGCAGCCTGTATTGGTTGGATCCGGAATTGGCTGTGGATGCCTGTGGAACAATATTCCTACGATGCACTAAGCACTGCTTCACATGCTCATATTATGACGCTTTCTTCAGACTTTCATGATAGTAAAGAGAGCTCTTTCTTGATTCAGGCAGTTAGTGGCGGTCGATCTGTTGCTGACCTGCTCGATACTGTTTGCTTCCAAGTCATACCGATGTTCATTGATCTTGCCATTGCTTTCGCATATCTCTGGTCTCTCTTTGGACCATATATGGGACTCATGATGGCTGCAACAGCCGCTTCTTATCTCTACAGCACCACTAAACTCGTGAGTTTGCGAGCCTCAAAACGACGGCAATACGTAACCTTTATGCGCAAAGAATGGACAGTAGGTTATGCTTCCTTGGATGGCTGGAATACCGCGAGTCTATTCAATATGGTTCCTTATGAGCAGCACCGATATGCTTGTGCCGTCAAAGATCACCTCAGAGCGAAAAGACATTACGAAATGTCATCGCACTCGATAAGCGCTGTGCAAGGCCTTATTATGACTCTTGGCCTACTTGGCGCTCTGTGGCTAGGTGTGTACCAGGTCGCCTTTGAAGGTCGGTCCGTTGGCAAGTTTACCACTCTGCTCGTGTATTGGGCACAACTCTCCGGGCCTTTAATGTTCTTTAGCAGCACGTTCAAGAAAATCTCTTACAGCCTGATGGATGCCGAACGGTTGTTGGAGCTCTTTCAAACAAAGCCGACCATCACAGACTTGCCAAATGCAAAACCATTAAAGCTAGGGAAAGGCCTGGTTCAATTTGACCGTGTATCCTTTGCTTACGATGAGCGGAAACCGACCTTAAAGGACGTCAGTTTTACAGTACCTGCTGGAAAGACGGTGGCTCTTGTTGGAGAAACAGGTGGTGGGAAGTCGACTATCCTGAAATTGATAGACCGCTTCTATGATGTAAAGACCGGTAGCATTTCTATTGATGGGCAGGATATCCGCGATATTACTTTGAACAGGTAAGCTTGCCCCATAATTGATTTTCCCAACCTACAAATGCTGACATAAAATAGTCTTCGAGAAAACATAGGCGTTGTCCCACAGGAGCCAACACTATTCAATGACTCTATCATGAATAATATCCGTTACGCTCGACTTTCTGCTAGTGATACAGAGGTCTATGAGGCTTGTAAGGCTGCTGCTGTTCATGACAAAATCATGTCTCTCCCTGATGGCTATAATTCTAAGGTTGGAAATGGTGGGGTCAAGTTATCTGGCGGTGAAAGACAACGTGTCGCTATTGCTCGAGCAATCTTGAAGAATTCAGAAATTATTCTCCTCGATGAAGCAACTAGCGCGGTTGACACCGAAACTGAACAACTTATTCAAGCAGGTTTCCGAACTCTATGCAAAGACCGAACCACTTTTATTGTAGCGCATCGATTGTCCACAATTATGAAGGCAGATCATATACTTGTTGTTATGAATGGCGAAATCGTTCAGAACGGCACTCACCAAGAATTGATCCACACCAAGGGGAAATACAGCGAACTTTGGTCAAAGCAGATCTTTGTTAAACCTGTCAACGAGCGGTCTAGATCAAGAAGCCCAAAGAAGCAGGATACCAGCATTGTCAACGATCTCAGTCCGGCCCGCCATCGAGCCGAGCTTACAAAGGTTTTGCAGACCACTGATCATGAATGCGGTCTTACTGGTAGCGAGCAGTCGACAGGAGATGATGGAAAGCAGCAAAGTGGCCATCAACGTGAGGTAAGTCATGAGCGGACTTAATATAGCCTCTACACTTTCCAGCACCAGGATAAAGCTGCTTTGAATAAGTTTATTTTTTCTAATCCATACACTATTTCCGCAACTGGGGAATGGGACTAGCAATGCGGAGGTGATTGCACCTCACTAGCGTCAATATTCTCACTTTCCTTTTATATACAGTCATCAGTTTCTCTAACAAAAACCAGGGATCTAGGTTGAAGCCCGACGCTCCAGAATTTGTACCCCTTGGATCGAAAGGCAATCCTGGCGACTCCCTTGTCAAGTCTCCACCTAAAGATTTATCGAGCCTACGAAAGAATGCCGAAAAGGAAGAGCGAAAGGTAGCGAGCTTGGGCAAGAAAGCTGCCAAGAAAGCCCGGTTTGACCAAGCAGGTAAATAACATAGAGCTCACTGATGATTTCCAATTTGCTGATAAAAACGTAGGTGCAAAGATGGGCGAAGAAAGTGAGGCAGGTCCGTCCAAGGAACAGTCTACTGAAACCGAAGCTTCTGGTGCGGATAAACCCAAATCAAAGCGAGCTAGGCTTCCAAGAAGGCACATTGCAAAAAGCGAACCCGGTCGCATTCAGGACTCAAATGATGGTGCTCAAGACTCGGACATGACAGCAGTCAGCTCTGGAGAGTCTCAGCCGTTATTGCAGAATAGATCACAGGTATATTTAAGATGTGGAATTACTGCTTTATACTAACATAGCATAGCAGCGTCGCCGTGTATCAGCCCCGAGTGATCCCCCCTCAGGAAATCAAGACTCCCGTGGCACTCGTTCTCGTAGAACCCGACATTGGCGTTTGAGGAACCGTACTGGTGAAAATGCTGCATCCAGCGGTGGGTCGGGAGCTATGTCTTCCGCCGACGATAACTCATCCCCTGCTGCTCCAGTCACCAGTCCTGCCGAAGGTCCTCCAAACGGATCGTCAAATACCCGCTTTGCAGCTGGATCCTGAACTTTCACGTTTCGCCATTCCGACAACTGCTTGGTAAGGACGGCCCCTGCCAATCAAGTACATCTCCGACATAAGCGGTCACTAACAACTTTGTAGGAATGTAGGAATCATTGTGTACGTGCTCCGAGGTTTACAACATCTTACGAATAGCGATAAATTGATACGAACAGCTTTAAGGATAATGATGAGGGTATAGTTCGCTGATGAATATTCGATTCTTTGTTTATTTTAGGAGTGCTCATGTCTTTACGCACTACTGGTATCTTCTACTCTTCCTCGGGATTATGAGATCGACATAAGGTGTGGCATGGTGATATTTGGGAAAAGCATTGCTGGCGGATATGATGTTATGGGCGGCACGTGTACATTTCTAGATGTATTGGTGTGCGAAAAAAGAATAGTCTACCTTGTCATGGCTTTAATGTTCCAGAAATGAAAGATAGGGGATTAGTCGAGCATTTGTATGTTATGAAGCAAATTACCACATTGAGCTCATGCCAAATATTTCTTGCTTAACACGCTATAGGGACTAATTATGCGTTATAAGATGTTAGATAACCTAAGAGAAACCCGGACAAATCGAAAATTACCATTGCGGGAAGGTTTTTCTTTAGAAAATGTTCCTGAAGTGTTAGTTACTACGTGTAGTCGTCAGTTAAGAGACTGGAGTTAGCATTTGGACTAAGAATACTTGGTTGGAGCGCTGGAATACTCTCCTCGCTGTGATGCATTGGTATTCTCCTTTCGTCCCGGTGCCAGAAGAAGAAATTAAGACCACTTCATCTGAACCGTTCTTATGGATTTTAAAATAGTATATCAGGCTGTTGATAGCTTGTAATCATCTAATCCGTATGAGGATCAGATAGGAAGGTTTTCGAAACTAGAGACTCTATCTTGTCTACATAGCCCTGTAAAACTAGGAAACTTTCTGTAAAATCTCGCTTACAATTTCTATGGCAGAGGTCTAGGAAGGATATTCAATTTGGAAGAGAGTATTTATGGGTTGGCACCGCGTCCCGCTCCACGACCTGCTCCTGGACCTCCTGCACCGCCACCACCCCCCATCATATTACGTGCCCTGTCATCGATGTGTTAGCAATTTTTATAGAGGGTAGGTCCGTCTCAGAGTGGCCTTACATCTCAGCAATGCTAGGATCTTGCATTAAACTGCTCAGATCTGGCATTCCACCTGCACCTCCAGCCCCACCACCACCACCGCCAAACTGGTTGGCCATTTCCCGCAGTCTTGGGTTGCTCATGAGGTTGTTCAGCATATCTGGGTTCTGCATCATATTTTGTGCCATTGACGCAAACATAGGGTTGCTCATGATAGCGCTCAAATCAGGCATACCGCCTCCCCCACCTCGCCCACCACCTCCGAACATGCCCGCTAATGCAGAGAGATCCGGCATACCGCCAGCTCCAGCACCACCACCCATACCTCGATCGACGGAAGTGTCATCCTCATCATCATCTTCTTCCATCTCCACCTTCTTCTTCGCGGTCTCGTATCCCTTCTTCATGGCATCAGAACCACCACTTCCTTCATGCTCGATTCCCTTTCCATACGCCTCCATGCTTCCCTTTGCATCACCAAGTGCGAATCGTGCGAGACCGAGACGAGACCATGCTTTGGTGTATGTTGGATCTGCTGCTACTGCTGCCTCAGCGTCTGCGCGTGCAGATTCGTGGTCCTTGGATGCAGAATATGCTGCTGCGCGGTTGGAGAGGAAAATTGGGTTTCCAGGAATTATTGCAAGAGCTTTAGTATAAAAGTCAATAGCAGTGGTATAATCCTTTTTCGCCATCGCCGCATTCCCCTGACTCTTCAGACCCTCCGCCTCCTTTTTTTGAGCCTCTGTCACCTTGTTGGCCTCACCCGCATCTTTCGTTCCCCCCGCAGCGGTTGTGCTTGCTCCGGTTGGGGTCTTCCCTTTTAGTTTCTCGTAGACGCCATAGATTTGGAGAAGAGTTTGTGAGTCCTTGGGAGTGCTGTCTGTGGGGTCAACTTTGTAGGATTCGGATATGCAGGTTGTGGCTATTTCGATGGATTCGCAGTCTTCTTCACTGAGGGTGCCGTCGGTAAGGGAGGTGGTGAGGAAGTCGATTATGCTTAGAGCGAGACGCTGCTTCGTGGTTGCCATTGTGGCGGCTTGTGTTCCTTGTGAAAAGATTGTAGAGGTAGAATGAAAAGTTCTGGTTTGTTGTGAGGTTACGAAATGCGGTTGGTGGGGTAGGAGGTGGACTTGGTAGAAGTTGAGAGAATCGGCGGATGTGCGCGGCCGCTAGTGTCGAACTCTCGCCAAGCCATTCTGACATCTCTTCATGTAATTTACTCCATTTCTGTCGTTGAAATTGATATTTTCGTCTGAAGTGCATAATCGAATGTATTGATTGATTTTATTAAATTGGGGTTAATTCTTTTCATCCTCTCAAGAACATTCAAGTTTCTGTTGATTTGTGAAGAGATGTGGTTATGCAATTAATGCTGCATCAAAACCAGATCATGGCAAAAACGCTGTAGAATTCTTGGATCGCCCAAACCCCTTTTTACAATGGCCAACTCACATGTTACAACGGCCCTCTAATGCGGCTATGATTGAGGAAATTCTCGTCTCTAGGTTAATATCGGAGGCTCTACTAACACAAATGGTGGATTCAAGCACATGATCTGGCAACGTCCTCTGCCGGTGGCCTTCACGCCTATTGTTACCATAGTAATCTATTACAACTACTGTTTAGGAAGCAATGCAAAATTTCCAGTCTGTTTGGACATTTGCTAACAGCTATTGAAGTCTTTAGAATATGTTCAATGCCGGCTCTCTCCCTAAAGTGGTTTCCAACTCCCACATTTATGTTCACTATCCTTGCATGGACAAGTTTGCTCCTTTGACTCTGGCTTGGAGGCTCAATATCATACTCGTTCATCGAAATGCGTCCTTAGTGGGTCGAGCTTTCAAAAAAGTCATTCGATGGAAAATTCGCAGGACAGTCACTGTACATCAGAGCCAAATTTTGGACTTTGACTTCTAAATGCTCTCATGGAAGGGAGATAAATGACACACATTGGCAGAATCGCTTTCGAATTAGTGCGGATATGTAGCCATGATCACCCTTCAAGTCCTTCAGGGGAGAGGAAAATACATTGCTGTAATGACCTATAACAATACGTCCACTTGATGCCTTAGATCAAGGTAAATATTTATCACTCCTGACAAAGGCACTATTTACACGTTGGCTTTGACCTACCTTCCAGCCTACTATGAGGCACCTAGGTAATCGAGAGCCATTCATATTTATCTCATAAATCAGATCCTCTATTCGCTAGTGAGTTTTTACCTAATTTAGCGTGATTTTCAGGTAATTAGCGTCCAGGTCAGGTGTGATGAGTTCCTCGTAGGGGTCTGAGAGCAGCCGGTCGCGTTTTTGGCGAGGATGATTTTGATTTGTATGAGAGGGATTCAAGCCTGTACTTGTATCTTTTAAATTTATTTTAAATTTATGCCAGTAAAGCTAAATTAAAGACTTAGTCCTTCTCTTTTACCTACATCGACACTTTAATAAAAGAAAATATATTAAATTTATTATTATATTTTTAAGATAAAGAGTTTTTCTAAATTTTTATTAAATAGCCAATTAAAAGCGTTTAAATTGCTTATTAAGTAGAAAGGAACAAAAATCTGCGAGTGGTTTTAAAATATGATACTATGTTTTGGACACTGTACTTGTACTATTAATTAATATTATTTTATATTGAAAAGTACTGAAGTATATAAATTAGACCTTTTAGAATCTAATGCATCGACCAAACTAATAACCAAGGTGTTGTTGCTGGAGCTATAATGAATGGGGGGGGGAAATCAAGTCTGATTTTGGAGTGGTTTACATACAAATTGCAACTGGTTGCTCTCAGACCGTGCTGACCCACTTAAAAATCCTAGGCCAATCAGAGCGCTTACCTAAAAATTTTACGGGATAAGGCTGCTGAAGAAGCGCCTGATTTATGAGCTAAATTCATATAATCACATGGGATTGTTAGTCACATGACTGAGTGTGTCTACCCATTAGTTTTGTCTTCGTTGGCCGCTGCATCTTTCTCCCCAACCTTCAGCACAAAGTATGTACCTTACAAAATGAGTGCGTGTAGGGCTCATCAAAAACTTTTTGATTCTCAGCGCCACAAAGTTGATGGATCTCTGAATGCCGGATTTCCCCACAGCATCAAAAGCCTGTGCATATATTTTGTACCCCTGAATTTTATATGCAGGTTGTCGGTTCTACATACTTTCGATGCCCCTAAAATTTTAAAGGGTTCAGCTCTGAAGGTCCATCCATGCAAAACCACACAAATGACCTCCAATCACTTCATTTAAGGCTAGTTTAGCTCAAGGATCATAATACGTGCCGCATCTCACGGAAGGGAGGGAATAAATACCTCTTATTTTCTCATCCTTAAGAATCTTGTGTGTTCAATTCGTGTGTTACAATCCGGGTGTACTATTAAAGGAAATATTAACGACATTGAAAATTACCTCGAGATTTCTCGGAGATACAACCAAACTCTAGAGACAACGGTTGTGGCCCGACTCCGCAGCATCTGCAGGCCCGAAACAGTTTACCGTTACTCGTATACTCACGATCAAGTCATGGCCCTACATCCACCTGCAACGAATAAGGCTATCCTGGGTCATCGTCCTTACTCTGATTTTGTCAATTCAGCATGTGAGGACTCTCCCGATCTCAAGGTATTGGCAGATTGCCTAAATGGTAGCGAGTTTTTGAACGCCAAATGCACATTCACGATCGATATGCTGGACTTTGGTTCAAAATCAATTATGGCTCAGCAGCAGTGGTATTCTGATTCGATGACGAAAGGTGTCGATGCGTGGATCACAGCGCACTCCTCGAAAGTCTTTACCGATGAAATTAGACAGAAACCTCCAGAAGGGATCAAAACTCGCAATATTACTGTGTGTATGGACTACCAACCCCGCTGGGGTCCCGAAAGCCTTGGTAGTTGGTCAGACTCGTTGGAATCATACACCCCTAGATCCTTTTCTGATGTTGTTGAAATTCTTGGTGATGCCTTCAATATTGAAGCTCGATTCTTCTTACCGACTGTCCACTTCATCATGGTGTCTGCTTCAAAGTCTACAAACATGGAACATTTCACAGCTAGCACGCACAGCGGGAATAGATACTTGGAGATGTCAACGGATTGCGACCAAGTGCATGAATGCTGTCTAAGTGCTATTCAAATCCCCGCACATGGTGATAGAGCCTATGGTTTGTCAGCTCTACATTTAATTCAGTTCACTATATTATGGGAACTAATGCTCAATCCCCAGAAACTATTATTACATTACTCAGCACCAGAGAATTTAGTCCGAGCAGCACTCAGAGCGTTCTCAGGCCAGCTGTGCAACCATACGGCAAGCAAAATAGAGGCGACGTCCAGAACGTATCAAACCTGCTCCGCCAAAAATGCAACAACCTTACACCCGGCCAAATAGAAATACTTAATAACAACCCACGCCAGATTTTGGTATACCCAGTTGAGATACTATACGATGTGATTCTTTGGCATGTTGATGCTGCTCGCTACAAAATGGAAAAGTGGGGAAGCAGGCTCAATCAAAACTGGGGATCTCCTCCAGTGGATGAAGACAGTTTTTACTTCGACTGGAGATGGTACTCCCAAGCAGTTGTGAGCTTTGAGGCCATGACGAGGAACGCAAAGCGGTTTTTCAAAGTGCGACCGGAGACACAAATATGGGGGGTTCATGAAGATTCGCAAAGCATTATTTCTGGTATCGTCTCTTCACTGGAAGACGCTTTAGAAGAAGCCAAAGCATTAGAGGTGCTGATGAGGGAAAATTTCCAAGTACATGTAGGCAAAGTGGCTCTCAAGGAGGCTCGAGAATCCTTGAAGCAGTCTAAGTCTGTGGGGAGGGTTACAGTCTTGGCATTCGTTGTGCTGCCTCTCTCCCTCGTCACGTCATTTTTTGGCATGAATATTAAGGAGCTTACTGATAATGGTCCTCAGATTCGATGGTTTATAGTCGTCGCTGTATGTATTTCTCTTCTTCTGTTTCTCTGTTGGGCGATGGTTTGGTTCATCTCAAGACGAAAGCGGCTGAGCAAGATTAAGCTTTGGGACCAATCGAGGCATTCTTCGGGATGGCATACTGGGTGGTAGGCTTACCACGGGGGTATATAGGATAAAGAGGCTTTACAGCTCAGTGAATTAGTGGTTATATAAATGAATACCGCGAGCTTGATTGTAGAATAAGTAGTAAAAGGCTTCTAGATTTTGTAGCCTTACCAATTACTGCGGTGCATATTCTTGGCCCTGTGAACTACCTAAATCCATTTGGCTGGTGTGTGCGATTTTTCATGCTTCCCATCTGGTTCTTGTGTTCGAGCCCATCTGATTTATAGTTCAAAAGTATTGGGTCTTGCCAACAATTCAATTAACGTTTGAACCCATTTTAGACTACAGCTTCGCATTATTCATGACATATCGCGTAGACTTTCGGCTGCGATTGCTTACCGACTTCAGCTGTATAGATTGTCTACCTGCAATTTACGAACGAAACAAGATTTATTTCCCACCTTGGCTAATCTGAAATTTCCCATAATAGCTTTAATAAGGGCTTTTATAACTGAGATCTATTAAAATTACGCCTCGCCACCCCAACCTCCCAACCAATGGCCATCACAAATTAAGCCCAGAAGTAAAATTGTCATTAGCGGGGTTGCCTTTCAAAAGGAGGCTCTTCATCACCCTCACAGAGCGTCTAGGCCTATCCTAATAAGCCCAAATAGGCTGTAAAGGCAGACTTGAATCTCGAAATCTCAAGTTTTCGGAGGACGCGAAGCCATGAGACTTAATAAATAAGGGTGAAGTTTGGGAGACAACTAGTCGCCACTATAAATAATTTTATGTGTGGGCCATTGCCTGTCCGTTGCTGCATATTCATACAGAAAGATACAGCTTAGGATAACGATAGGACGAAAAATACCATCACAATTATTTGCCTAGTTCCCCTGGCTTCCTTGATTGACTATTTTGACTTCTGCAAACCTGCATCACTGACTTGTATTTTTTACTTCCTTTGTGATCGCTTCCAGACCATATGCTTCTGAAAATAGGTCACCCACAGCCGTACCCAAAACTGTATGTTTATATCTAATAGGAGGACTTGGTGCTGCCAAGGTAGCTGTCTTGCTTGAATACGCTTGAGCATTCTCAAATTTATGCCACTCGCAAAATAAATATTCATAATTACATTCCCACCTCGAAGTGCGGCTACAAATATCCATCGATTCGTTCCAATTATGAAAAAGCTAATCTTCAAAATCAATTAGCTAAGTGGTCTATTCTCATAGTGTATATGCAATATTGTATGCTTGCTCATTTGGTGACAAACTTGCTTGGATGTCTTGGACGATAGCTCGCAGGAGTGCAATTTGACATGTTTGAAGACAGGAGAGTTCATAATTGCGTCATGTTGAGTTTGTACCTTTGCAGGAGGAAGTTGAGGAGGAAGTTACGACAGCTATAGTTGTAAGGAAAAGTGGAGAACACAACATCCTTGATGGTAGGCATAACCGGCACGTGATCAGAACCGGGAGCTTTCCCAGTGCAGTACTTTGGAAAGCACTGTTATTCGTATTTTGAAACAGCCAAAGCATTCCGATATCAGTATAGTAGAAGCCATGGGAACTGTAAAGATTAGCAGGACCATGCACTCGTCAAATAAGTGACGGTAAAAAATCTTAATCTTACGCCCTTTCGCGCAATCGCTCTTGCAACTTCTGATTGATGGGAGCTAATTCCGATGTCTTGCCCCTTGAGTTCACCCAAAGCCGAAGATGTGTTAGTTTGAGCTGCCATGTTTGATAGTGGAGAAAACATCCGAAGTCCTGGAACAAAACGTTTCACTAGAGAGAAAAGAGACCAAACGCTTTTAAAACCAAAAATGCAATAAATGATCAGATAGTTTTTCTTTCTACACGGCTCACAATCAACCTTCAAAGCCTTCGGTTTCGCCCGAACAAGAGTAATCCAACGCTAGAAAATGCAATATATAGACAATAGAGAATAGCGGAGCAAGTACAGGGGTATGACGCCTTCCCCGGAATATTCATGTAGATATCTTTCCAAAAGACCAAAACTCCATTTCTCCATTATTCTGGATACAGGCTACTCACTACCGACTTCTGGCCGCATAATCGTTGCTCCAGTGTTGGCCTGGAGGCGTATCCTGTCCTAAAGCGCCCAAGCCCTGATGTAACTGAATTTGGGGTACCTGTCCTGGGGAAACTGAGTTTGATCCCGATCCGCCTTGTTCGAAGTAGCCCTGTTGTGCTCCAGTTCCAGCTTGTGGGCTCCGCTTTCCTCCTGGCGCGATTAATGGCAGATCCGCTTCTGATGACTCCCCCCCTCCTCCAATTTTATATGGCTTTGCCTCCATATCGTCCATTGGTCGGATATTTCCACCAAGCTTCGCGGCAGCCTCCATTTTGTCTTTCTTTGCCTTACTGCGTTGAATACAGGCAAGAGCGACCAAGGAGATGATTGTTGCTGCGAGGGCGATGGCAAGGGCGATCGTGACAATGAGACCAGATGTAGTAAGGTGGTCATCCTTCTTCATGCAAACATTTGCACCAGCAGCGTCGGTTGTGCAAAGATTGCCGGGCGCGCAGGATGCAATAAGGGTCGTCGTTGCAACGCAGCCGAGGGTTGAGTCTCCTGTCATCGAGCAGAAAGATGTGTCTTTCGTAGAGG
The DNA here is from genome assembly GCA_021365295.1 of Tricladium varicosporioides. Taxonomy (NCBI): domain Eukaryota; kingdom Fungi; phylum Ascomycota; class Leotiomycetes; order Helotiales; family Tricladiaceae; genus Tricladium; species Tricladium varicosporioides. The sequence continues at coordinate 219,869 of JAJTIW010000018.1, forward strand.
TAACAGAGCATGCGAGAGTGCCTGTAGTGGTTCCGCTATTCGTAGTAGCTCTAGCAACATTGCTGGTACCGCTGTCAGAGCTCGTGCTACTAGTAGTTGATGTTGATGTAGCTAATGTCGAAGAGGTTGTGGAGGATGTAGATTGGGAAGACGTGGTCGTGGCTTCGGTGCTAGAGGGCGCTGTGGTTGAAGTCTTTTTTGCCGATGTCGAGCTAGTCTTTGCACTTGTCTTCGCAGTGGTTGATTCCTCCGATGTTGCTCTCTTCTTAAGATCCAATGCAGAATCTGGTACATTACATTCTTGGGTAAACCAGACTGCATCCTCCTTCGAACATCCAGCCGCAATGAAGCAGGGCTCTATCTCTTCTAGCCGCAAGACATCAACGTGTTTGTGTAGACATTTCGACACAAATTCGCCACCGCAAGGAATTATCGCGACAATATCATCAATAGTGTTTCCAACACACTCGGAGGCGGAAACAGTTGTGGCTGCTGCCAGAAGGCCGACGAGAACGGGGCGCATACTGGCGGTGGTGAAACAAAATGCAGAGACCGAAGAGCTCAATTGCCGCGTAGTAGTACGTGTGGGTGTCAATTTGCCGCGGAGCAAATGATGGGATTAGCAGAATGAAGGGCAGGAAAGGAAAGCGACGACGATGATGGGAGCCCAAACGAAAGATAAATCCCAAAAGCATCAGCCCCACGCCCAAGTGCTTATTTTAAAGTAGGGGGCGAAGCTTCATGAAGGGCCCCCTTAACAAAAGGCTAGCGAGGAGCCTAAAAGAAGACTGGCGGGAGGTGAACCGCGCACTTTTGCGGCGCTGCTGGCCTGTCAGCCTCTGCATATTTTCGGATTTGACAAACATGGTTGTGAGACAGGTAACTGTGGAGGTGCTGAAAAGACCATCATGATCGCACATTGTACGCGTGTGGACTTGTACAAGTGGAATGCGAAATGCGACGAAGAGGCCGCGCAGTCCAGGAGATTTATCAATATCTAAAGCTTCTTCCCGATCCACAATACCGTCAACTTCCCCACAGCGTGTGACGAAGCGCTGGGAGTGCGGCTTCACAGTTTGCATAAAGGCCCTGGCGGAGTTGATGAACAGTGGAATCGAAAGAACTTGTTGAGGCGCAGTCCAAGAGCTTGGCACATCTCGGAGCTTTTGGCGAAATTGGAGCTGAAGCAGAATACGCTTTGGCGAATAGAATGGTGCTTCCTGACCAGTCCTCTACAGTAGAATTTGTGTATAGGAGCACTACAGTGGGTGCAAGTACAAGTACTTTGTACAATCTGCATCTTATTAACCAAAGGTGATGCTGTGAGGTTTGATGTGGTCCATATTGATAAGTGTCGAAGAACGGCGCCCTGCGTTGCTCGACAGCAAAGACTCTAGGGCTGCAGCGGAACGGTAAGCTGTTTTAGCATTACGACGGCGTCCCTATTTGCTGGTGCGGAAGCCTCACCAATAGCCTCTCCAGTTGTTGTAAGGTGAAGATTGGATTACATGAACGCTTATGGTACATTAAAGCACTGCAATATGAAGTCGAGGCTGATTGGGTACCGATTGCGAACTCGAAAAAAGTTCTTCATTGTAGAGTCAAGAGGATTCAAAAATGTTGGAAACTAAGGAGAGAAATTGATTGTGAAGACTTTCAAGGTTGGAGTTTTGAACCAACTCAACACGTGATGCTAACATACGTCATTCCTGTTTGAGTGAACCAAGGCAAATAAGTTACACACCCATTACCCTTTCGTGCTCTCTTTTATAAAACCCAAGCTCTTTGCATACAAAAAATTAAAATCAATAGAAACCCAGAAACACAAATCAAGTTTAGCACCAAATCAATATTCAAGATGCCTCTCGTTGTCCCTGGAATCACATCCAAAGACGACAGTGCTTCCAAAACCGAAGAATGGACTAACAAGTTGGTTGGCAAGAAGATTGGAGAGAGTTCCGATGCTACGGTAGGTCTTATGCTCCCATACTGTAACAGCATGCTAATATTCTGTGTATAGACATTCGCAAAGGCAGATCTTCCCAAAGAAACTCGTGTTATTGAACCAGGAAGCATGGTTACAAAGGATTTCAACCCGGATAGGTCAGCTTCCCCCATATCAATGAAAGTCGACTCGTTAACAGTATAGGCTGAATGTTCACCTCAAGGAGGATGGTACTGTTTCTCATGTTGATCATCAATAGATGACTTTAATGAGCACTCTTTAAAATAACAACTCATCAAATATCGTGACTTCTCTCAAGCTTTTCCTGTCTGTGAATAAGCTCGATCACCGGAACACGCAGCCGACTCTTTCCTATTTTTTCGGGAAAAACCCATTCTTGCTCACGTTTACTATTATGCTGGACTATCCCATATTTTTTCATGTCTAGTAAGTTTCAAAACGACTCAACTGGTTGGCGAAGATCATCCCTTCCTTCTGAAAACCTACTAGGGTATATAGGAATTCAGGGGAGTGATTTCAATACAAGAAGAAGCTAGGCTTAGTTAGATAATTGCAAGGCGGGTTGAATGTGAGGGATCAAAAAATTGGTCTCAAGGAGATAAAATTTAATGATAAATGGTTCATCGTGACAAGTGTATTGAAAAATTCTTACTAGTTTGAGCTGTGGTTCTGTCTCGCTCTAAATATTCTCATTTGCTGACGAAACTCAATACCAGGAGGCTAGTACTGATAGAAACATCGAGGATTACTTGATCAAGCTCTAGTTTTGTTTGGTTCTAGATCTCCTTTTTTGTTTTTCCTTGCTAGACGCCATATCTTTATTTTTTACAGTCTCATGAGACTAATTACTCGACAGGGCAAGAAAACCAGGAACTACTCCAGCTCAAAACACGAGAAACTTAGGTTTCCCTTTGCCCGAATTCTTACACAAAGATGTGGAGTCAGCTTACATTAAATCATCTTCCCCAATAAATTTCATAATTGTGAACCTAATCAGAAGTCGCAAACATGTTTGGTGGAAGTCAAGAGGGTCTTGATCACGTGTATTTTACCCCTCCAAAATATCAACGCGGGGCAATCATCGCGATACCACTCTGCACTGCATTTCACACACCCATCTTAATTCATCAACAACAATAAACCCGAGTTCTCATAATGTTCAAGAAAGAGTATGTATCTGCGATCACATCTCCTCATTGTATTTTGCTAATATTAATTCCAGCATCTCTCCAGGATCAAAATCCAAAGTTAAATCTTCCGTTCAACGAGCCATCCGAACACAACTTATAACCACATATCCTCTACTCGCGCCGCATATCGATGAGATTATACCCAAGAAGGAGCAGTTAGATGCCATGAAAATGTCAGTTTCTATCACCCCTCTTTCACCTTCCACAAAATTGCCCGTCGCGCTCCAGCCTGCCAACTCTACAAGATTTTGAATAGAATTTGCTAACAGTATAATTGTACAATGCAGTCCAGACAGAGTGACACTCTACCTCATCGGCCCCACGCCCCTCTTCTTCCAACATATGACTGATGCGCTCCTCCCGCACCTCAAACTTGTCCACCGCTTCCCAACTTGCTTCCCCTCTATCCGTATCGACCGTGGCGCAATCCGCTTTGTCCTCTCAGGAGCAACACTCATGGCTCCGGGTCTCACATCCACAGGTGGCAGGTTACCGAGCGGTGATAAGGAGGAAGTGGGGATATACGGAGAAACGCAGAAAGGGACGGTTGGGGAGGGTGAGAGGGAAGGAGGGGGTTGGTATGGGGGGAGGGAGTTGGAGAGTGGTGAGCCGGTTGTGATTTGCAGTGAGGGGAAGGAGGAGGCATGTGCGGTGGGCATTTTGAGTATGGGAACTAAGGAAGTGAAGGAGAAGGGAAAGGGCCCAGTGGTGGAGGATGCACATTATCTTGGGGACGGACTTTGGAGGTTGAGCACTGACTAGCAGGAGGGCCTCCCGTGCGCTTATAGTGGATGTATACCCAAAATTTATTATTGGGAGACTGTTACAACCAAAATTCCACTGAAAATTACCTAGTGTACTCGCGTCGTAAGCGTGCTGTTAGGGAACAGGAGTTAAGATGTGAGCTGGTAGAGTGGCCGTTATTTGGCATACTGAGCACAAATAGTGTTTATTTCAGATATTAAAATAAGGCCTTTAAGCCCCTGGGAGTTCTTGCGGCTTTTTTACAATCCCTTACGTTCAATTGTTCTCTTTTATGAGTACTTACAATCTTATATGATTTATCATGATTCTTATGTCCCTGTTCAGCCGGAGTATTCTTTCATGATTCAGATAAGATCAACCATACTTCTTTCCATGTGTTCTTTTCCTCCACCAAAGAGACTCACATTTTTAATTGTGAGAGTAAAATTATTATGTTCTTTGCGTCCTATAAAGAGCTTGAACAGGGCGCCCCCACCCCCCGTATTACAAGAAACCCATTTTACTTCGATTCAACTTTGAGAACAGTGTACTCGAAACCGTTATTCATCTCAAATACTCTCTTTTTGCCCTTTCATTCATTAGAATCCATGCTAAGTACCCCCACCCCATGCAGAATATCATCTTCAATACGGCACCGGCGTAGACAGTGTAAAAGTAACCGGCGAACCCGCCATATCGACCCAAACTATCTTCACGTTAACTGGCTTCCTCATTCAAATATATCTCAAACTTACTTGTCAAGGGATCGCTTCCAACCTGTTCTGTCGTGAAGCCTTGCGTACTCGTCACTTTTCCTGGAACAGTGACTGGTATCTTCGCCAAGCAAGTATTACCATTACCTGTTGTTAGAGTGATAGCTGTGATAGTCTTAGCAGAGGGAGAAGTAGTGTATGATAAGCTAGGCGAGCAGGCATCGCGGGCCATACGTGCTGCAAAAGAGGCACCTATGTCGTCGTGTTTGAGTGATATAATCGGCCAGTCAACCCTTATTTTTGTTAGCAATTCCTTTCCCTTCCCAACACTTCCTGCAAACAACTCACAGTCTAACCATCTCCTGCGCCACAACCTCAACCCAAGCCTGCAACATACTCAACTTCTTACTAACTCCATTAATCACCGTCTCATTTGCAGTAGCATAGTTCAGATTCGCCTGATGGAACATGAATGGATCATGATGTAACCCGAGCAAATGTCTTGTATTTGTCGCTTTTTCCACCTGCAACAAGTCGAGATAGGTTCCTTTGCCAGCAGAAGTTTTGATCCATTCGAGGACGGTGCATGCAGGGAGGTTGCAGTTATAGTAGATATTTGTCGCCCAGCGGGGTGTGATTTGAACACCTGCGTAACCATTTACGGCGACGGTAGAAATAACAGGCCACATTTCGTTGATCTGGGTTTCATTAGCTATCCTTCCCCATGCCCATATCATAGCTAACACATACCGGATTCATTAGAATACTTCTCGTATTATCACCCACCACATTCGTAACTCCCGAATCAAGCCACGCACGGATTGCATCTCCATTATGCATTCCTGTAATTGCAGGAGGGATGAGACCTTTAGGGCTGAAGCGAGTAGCGGCGGAGATTCCGACTTGCTTCAACCAGGCGGTATTCCATGTTATTTCGCGCGTAACGTCAAAGTAGGTGGCGTTATCTTGGTCTTCGTGCGTGAAGGTGTGGGAGACATGGGCGAAGGCGTTGAGGTTGGCTGATTTTGCGAACCATACTTTTAGGTTATCCACTATGATTGACTTAGTATTTCTTTTGTTTTGTTTGGGGAATTAAAAAGGACCGTTTGTATTTCGGTGGAAGATAGCTGGGTCAGAATACTTACAGTTGGTACAAGCAGTAGTATACGGATATGTCGCTGGCGTGGAAGGCCACAAATTTGTTCCAGTTCCAAGAGGCTTCACAAATTCAAGGGCAGTATCAATTTGGTCTGGATACTCAATTGGCCCAATACCACATGTCTTTCTGTTTGAATTCTTGCCGCTCTCTGTATCGTCGGCAACCTATATTTTTCTTGAGTCATGTCCGCTTTTCCCCAAAGATAGTTAGGACCGTACCTCAATATTCCCATTTCCATTGTGGCCAATCTCGATAAAATAGCTACTTCCTGCTGGAAGCTTGGCATTAATCAGCGGTGTCCAGGTTACATGTTGGGCTAGGTCTGCTGTCGTTATCTGATAGCTTGTTCCATTGGGTGAGTATAGTTCTGTTTCGAGGAACATATCATCTACTTGTGTACTCAAATGCACACGCCTAAACCCAGCATCTTTATGACGAATTGTTAGCTAAGACTCTCAAACATACAGTAGAGAAGTAACATACACAACCCCCTAGTAGCCCAATGGATCCAGGCATGTTGAAGCAGATTGGAAGCAGCACTCCAGTCAGTTGCAAATCCAGTAAAGAACACCATCTACAAACATTAGTTTGGTATATTAGACATATATTTAATTGACCAACCTGTTGCCTATCTCCAAAAGTGTTGATGACAGCAGCTGTCGACACTTCATCAAAGTTGTTACTTTTACCATATTGAGCAAATTCGACAGCAATGGATGGATCAGTAATTTCGGCAGGGTAATGCCAAAGGCCCTGAGTGCTCATTCCAGCACCACTAAAATTTTCTTAGTTGACTTCTCATCATAGCCAAAGGAAGCTTAGAATGTTTCAACGTACACTTTCAACCCAGCGGTTGGGAAATCTGTTGTGTTAGAAATACTTATAAGCCTGTAGCAGAATTAGCATCTTGCCTGAGGCGATGCAAATGTGATTTTTCATGGAAGAATTCATATGATGTAAGGCCATCCAAAGAAAGAAGCGGCAAAGTTAAAGAATACTCACTGTTCAACTCCAGTGTCACAGCATCCTCCAATTGCTGAAGTTCCTGAATCGCTTGATGGAAAGACGTCAAGTCTGACCATTCTCACGCCAAAAGCAACTTGATATGCATATATCTGCGCCCATTGTGAAGCAGTGATTGCGCTCTGAAATCCCTTGGTCCCTCCATACTCGTAACTAACCTCTGACAGAACAACAATGGCCCCAAAATTCCCTACAGATGCGCTGCTGTTAAGAGCTGGTAATGTGATGCCGCCCTCCGGGACAACAACAACTTGATAAGGAATTCCATAACCATTTAGTCCAGAAAACCCAGAATAAGCAGATGCGGTGTCACGTGCCAGGACTAGAACTGTGCTGTTCACGGTCTGCCCTGTGACTATGGCTGTCGATTCTGTGACATTCGAAACGGTGGTGGTGTTGGTATTAATTACAATGTTGTTGACTATTGCTGGTATTGTCTCAACCACTGCTGCTGCTGTTCGAATTGCAGTCGGGATGACAAGGGCCTCTGATTCGGCATTTGTGGAGGAATTCGTTGCTGCCCTTGTAGATGAGACAATGGTAGTGAGGAGCACCGACTTAAGGAGTGAGTGTGAGAACATAGTGGTTATAATTTCCTGCAAATCACAATACCACTCTGTTATAATAGAGCACACAAGACTTGGCACTCTAGGAAATATATATCAGAAACTCGGGAGACTCTAGACTCTTAAAGCACAAACTATGCCACAAGCAAGCACAAGGCGTAAGCCAGGTTAGGAACTTTCCCAGCCATTTCTTACGTCGGGAACATGTGGAAATGCTTCAAGGAGATGTTTACGACAAGCAGAACAAGTGAATTCCAAGCCCATGCACCCATGTTACCACGAGGAAAGGTAGCAAAGACGCGCGGCTTGGCATCAAATTGTCATGATCTGTCCAACTCGAGACCAAGAAAATTTTCTAGAAGGCCAAAAGAAGGTAGGAGGCTCGGCCAGAACCATGTATTGACAAGGGAAACGTCGACACAAGGGGAGTGATCATTGAATTTTGGAGTAGATCTTGGGCCGGCAAGTGGAAGAATGGTTCTTGCGAGATCTTCGGTGACATTGAAATATTGATCCGGCACTGCCAAGCAACGTTTCCTTCAATTTACCCATATGAATTTGCAATGTCGCGAGACGTGTTGAGTAAAGTCCTGTAGTTATATATTGAGCCGGCATGTGAGGTCCTTGCCCTGCATAACCGAGATCCACCTCATAGTAAAGATCGTAAGAATGAAAACTATGTAGTTCGTAAGCCTCGATATCGATATCCTTGATCTTGCAGTGTCGAACATGTTGGAGTTCGGAGCTTTTCACCCCGCTTTCCGGTGCAACTGCTGGGCTGTCGTGCTCTTGAGGCTAAAATGACTTTCGTCAGACCAGGCTATTTGGACCCCCTATTATTGTCTCGCTTACCGCCATTCTCCTTGGAGATATTGCCACTTCTACCCATAAGCCTCAATTACGTTTTTCAGAGAATAACGCGCTACCTGAGATTTTGTGTACATAGCTGAAATAGAAGTGGAAAAAATGATAATTCAAGCCAACAAACTTTGAGCGCCGAGACGGGACCTGGACTATAATCAGATGTTGTAGTCTTCCGTGAGCTCCTAGATTTTGTTTGATTGTATTCCTTAAGAAACGATTAATAGCAAGGAGACATGGCATGATACAAGGTCTACATACGAGTGTTCGTGTCGTGGAAGGATAGTATGTCATGTGACTTAGATACACATTGAATTTATCTCCAAAAATTAGCGACAGCAACGTTGAGACAATTCATACACAGAAACTAACCAGGTGAAGTTGTGCTCTAAACACGGGCGACTACGTAATTTCAACCTCATAGGCTAGCTTCGAACGCTCATGCGCTATATTACTGTCGAAGAGACCCCGATGCCCATACCAAAGAACTCGCGCGCCGCAGTAACTGTACACAAGAAAGCTCCCTAAATAGCCTGCAATTAAGCTTAGTTATGGACTTCCTCCTGGTTTCTTTATTCGAGAGGGCGAACAGCTCCACGAGCGTTACGGGAACGATTCTCGACGTCGTCATCGACCACCTACTCAAATTCGCACCCGGCGCGGCTAGCTTCCAATATTTACCTGGCCAAAAGCCTAAGGAGAGTATGAAAACCGAGCGAATCGTATAAAGCCTTAATCAATGTGCCCAGATATGGCAGTATATATATCCTGAGAGAAAGAGCGGACGGTAAGACTCACAAGTAGATAGGGCCAGTAACTGAGGGCAGAAATAAGAGAACTGAAGCAGGAATCACTCAGAAATTACTGGAGCCTGGAACTAAATCAGGAATGAAGCCAAAAAGCTTCATCATTACCTCATTACCAATGATGGAGAAAGTAGAACTTGGAGCTCTTGTGGTACTCTCCTCTAGTCGCACTAGATGATCTTATGCCACTCAGTGATTCTCGGAAAGATCCCATCTGAAGTTGATTATTATCAACACAGGACTGGCGATGACTAGGCGCCATGCCACTTCCTGGCAGAGAGGCAAGATATACCTTCTAGTTCCACATCCCGATCCTCCCACTTTCATCTACAATAATTCGCATCTACAAAGCCATTCAATACCTAGACTAATTAATTTATGTGCTTTAAGAGTTTCCTGCTAAGTTGAAATTGAATCATGAACAAATTATGTAGGAGATGCATGACTTGACAATCACAAGGGAGCCTATGTTCCTAATTGTTTCTACATCTCTGTCCAGTTTCCCCTGTCACTGCACCGAGGCACAGAAGCCGACAATCCTTCTACGTGCAATCGGCATATGAATAGCGTGCACCAGCATTAGTATCAACCCGGACCTTTCGATTCCATGAAATGCTCAATGATGGGTATGTAAAGGCTGTAGAAATGAAAAAGGGCAGAAACTTGTGATTTTACTGACAATAAGCATTAGTCGTTTCCTAGCACAGCCACAGATAGGTATCGAAGATCGCACCAAATCCAGGTTCGTATATGAAAATTTGTGCACTATCCTAGATATAATTAGAGTGCCGCCCTACTACGGTTAGTTCCCGACAATAGCTGTTGTACGATATATTGCAATCCTTCCATATCCTTCCTCTGGGGTGCATCAGAACTGAATAAGCACCTGTAATTGGTGCTAGCAAAGAATTTGCGTGACTTGAGCATCAATTTAATTTATTGTCAAGAGACCGAGCTTTTAAGGTTTCAAGTGGTAGGGGGATTAGCTGTCTGGTCCCTATCCACTCTGGTCACTTACAGAATCATGAGCATATACTTCTTTCATGGTACACTTCATAGTCCAGCCCATCTCCCCTTAACACCGTCAATTACTCGGATCCTCACTCTCAGTTATCAGATCACACTTTGAAATGGTCGACCCTTTTTTAACAATCACTGGTGTTGCAGGATTGATTGATATCCTTACAAGAACATCTTCCCAGGTATCCCGGCTCATCACCAAATGGAAAGATGCGCCTCAGCAGATCTACTCTCTTTCAGAGGAGGTTAGAGTGCCCCGAAACGTTACTCGACAATTGAAAAATCTATCTAATACCTTGCGCGAGCATAACTTGAGCGAAGCGCGCGATTTTGCTAGCGCTATTGTCGCCCAACTGCGCGGGGCCAAACCCGTGTGTGGGAGGAACTGGAGGACATACTTTGGTCAGTAAAATGTTCCAGAACTTCTGAAATTCGTGAACACCTGTGGATGAACAATTCAAACACGATAGCTACTCTTTAAGGGGGACTTCAAGAGATTCGATTCTGTACAATGGAGGTTCTTGGAATTCATACCATGCAAGTGTCTAGTTCCGCAACTACCTGCTTTTGTTTGACGTTATACAAACAAGCATGATTGTCAAGGCAGAAGTCTTGCACGACCTGCTAGCAAACCTCCAGAACATTTCACATCAGAGAAAGTTATATAGTTCAAGCCAGCATGCAGTTCATGTTGTCTTTGTAGATGTCATCTCCATAATACGAAACGCTGGGCTCGGAGTGCGCATCCAGTACCCCTTCTGTAGGCGTTTGTTGTTGTGTATTCTGGGTGGACCTTCGCGAGGCAACAATGTGACGGTGCACAGTGCTCATATGCCAAAGTCAGTGAGGTGGATGTGAAATACTCGCTGCTTCGTTGGTGGTCGCTTAATATATTATCTCGGTCAGTTTCAAAATCTTGTTCGAGTTACCAGCCGCTGGGTTGATAGTGCGTCGCAGAACCCTCACCAGCAGTAACGCAAAATACCAGAGCATAATTGGATATAGTAAGTTAGGGAAGTGTGATGAGCTCCGGCACTTACTTGATAAACGCCCAGATGCCGTTCTTGATGTCTCAAGCAGACAAGGTGCAGCTGCTCTGAAATTTGCGCTCAACAATATGCCTCCGACACACCTCAATTTCTTAGTAGAGTCTGTAAGCTCAACACTTCCTATTTTCTTTATGTCCCTGATCATTTAGCAAGGTTGGATAGGAAGGAATTACTGAGTACCCCGCCCCCATTTCCCTTTTTTACAAAAAGCGGGCATAACTATAGGTCGGGACGTTCACAGCAAGAGAGCATCCAAGCCGCAAAATACTGTACTAGAACGCAAATTGAGTACATTTTCTACACGTTAGTCGCAGTCACGCCTAAGTTGCTACAATCGCGTGCAGCAATGAAGTGTGTACCTCTGTCAAATATCAACGAAATGTCAATAGAAGAATAGGCACTTCATAGAACAAAAACGGCTTCCATCCCCAAAAGAGCACTAATTCAGCTATTCAGTGCATCATGAATGCTTGAATATCCTCGCCACCCTTTACTTCATGGGAAGTAATAACGTAGTAGCGTGTGCGGTGTGCTTTATCTCAGTACGGCTAATATTTCACCTGCATAGGAGACTAGTTGCTATACTTCATCTAAGTTAGTTTCCCGGAAGCTAGAGTAGAACTGTCATCACTTAGGAAAAGTCAAATTATGATGCCATTCATATCAAAAAGGGGGCAGATATTTAAACATGACTAGCGATATCTCAACAAACGTGAGGCTATCACACATCTCAGCTAGATTATCGGATTGCGATGTGTTGCTAATCATGTAGTGAAGGGTAGGTAGAGAGAGTGTGTTGGTGTAGTGTATGCTCGAGAGATAACCAGAGAAAATGAAATGAAGATACAAGGACTATGATTTGTACATTACTCATTGATAAAATATTACATCGATTACTTGCCCCTCACATAAGAGAAGCAAGATCAAGTTTAACAGAGGCAGACCAGGGAACGCACGATCAAGGTTCATGATTACATTATCATAGTGCTACCGCTACCTTTTGAGAACCTAGGTACAAAATGACCGATCCAGAAGACCATAACGGAGCCATTCTATGCGTACCATACTGTGCCATGGTCTGCCCAGCTCTGTTCCTCCTTGGCACAGCAGATTTAACTAGCCAATGTAATCACCTCGAAAAAAAAAATGATATACCAGTAATGCAAGATATGCTCATGCCCTATTTCCATCATTGAGCCATAACCAAACTCAGCGTTGCGAGTTATTAAACAAGCACTTTGATTTCTCAACGCGTACCAATGAATCCACGCAAACGAATCCATCGTCGGGCGAGGGATTGCGCAATGTACATCGACTTGCCAGTATCCACAAGAAAAACAACCCATTGAAGAGCAAATGCGGTCCGACTCGATCTCAAATTGAACAAGTAGCCAATTTGTGTGCTTTACCAACCACCCAAACTCCGCCTAAATGCAAGTGAACGCGACTCCGACCCTATGCGAGCATATGTAAAAGGAGACTCGTGAACGAAAACGTTATGGAAGCATCTTTCCGACCAGGGAGAGTAATTTCAATTTACATATCGAAATGTCCACCATTGAACATACTACTATCTTCATTGGTGTTAGTCTTAACAATGCCGCTCATGCGATCGCTGCGCCTTTTGTTAGAAATGTCAAAAGGGTCCTCCCAGTCTTGCTCCCGTTTCTCGTCTTCATCCATATCATCATAGTCTTCCTTGACTCGACCTTGCATATGTTCTTGAAGAGAGCTTTCATCCACAAAGGTAAAGCCCTTGAAGTTGGCTTGCATACCTGGAGAGAGAGGCGTAGATGTATCGATTCCGGCAGCCAATGCAGCAGCACGGGCATTGAGAGAAGAGGCACCGTTCAAGGCATTTGTGAACTCCGGATCGAAGTTCTGAGTATCTGTTTCTGACTTCAACTTAGGCTTGAACGGAGGTGTGATAAGCTTCTTCGTCAAAGCTGTCCAGTCAATATCAGCAAAGAATGGATGCCTCTTCAATTCCTCGGCATCATCCTGGGCACCGAGACGATGCTTTGGATTTCGATTCAGCAAGCCCTTGACAAAATTTCGTCCCTCTGTAGTTAGAGTGTCTCTTGGAAATCGGACCTTTCCAAACGCGATGTTCTTATACATTTGTTGGGTATCCTCTGCATAAAATGGGCTCCACCCACAGCACATTTCGAAAACAAGTACACCCAGAGACCAGAAGTCGACCATTTTCGTGTAGCCGGCCTCATCTAGTAGAACCTCAGGAGCCAAGTATTCCGTGGTGCCACAGAACGTATTTGTTGTAGCATTCTTGGTCAGATTTGCTTTCGATAGACCGAAATCGCACAATGCAATATGGCCATTAGCATCCAGTAAAATGTTCTCGGGCTTCAAATCTCTATAGACAATATCATGCATATGGAGATGTTGCAAAGCCAGAATTAGCTCAGCAATATAAAACTTTGCACGCTTCTCATCGAAGCGCCCCTCCTTCTGCAGATGCCAGAAGAGCTCGCCACCAGACATGAAGTCTGTAACTAAATATAAATCCGACGGGGTCTGGAAAGAAAATTTGAGACCAACGATGAAAGGGGAGTCGGCCATGGCCGTTCTGACAAGGATGTTTCGCTCTCCAACTGTGTGAGCCACTTCCTTCTTTTGGACGATGACTTTCTTTTGAAGAACCTTCATTGCGTAAATTCGTTTGGTATCCTTCTTCCGAACCTGGTAAACTTGACCAAAAGTTCCCTTTCCAATGAGCTTCAAAATTTGGAAGTCCTCTGGTCCATAATGTCGCTTCTCTGTACGCTGAAAGTTGATATCGACGTAGATTTCTCCAAATAAACCGGTATCAGTATCGTTCTTGCCTCGAAGAGGAAACCAGCCTTTGATAGGTGAATTATCGTTTTCTGTAAGATGGGCTTCGAGATCAACATGGCCCAAGAATTCCTCTGCTGCACTACTTTGGTCATATATAGTTATATTGACACGTGAATCAGATCCAACAACATCGCTGAAAACTAATTAACACCAGATAGGGGGGCGATTCATGATTACTTACAATACGGCTTCAGTATCCCACTTCGGATTGGTAAATGATCGGCGGCCTTTTTGCTTGAAGTCTCGATAGTCGGACAAACTAGTGTTGCTGCTCTGTCGACTCTTCATAGGAATTGCCATTGGCCGGCCAGAGTCACTACCTGATCGCATAATTGGAATGCCACCCATTCCACCCATTGGACTGCTAGTGACATCTTCATGTTCATCTTGCACTTCTGGTAGGGGTCCCTTGGACACCAATTCATTGCGCTGAAAGACTGCAACAACGTAGGGTTCTCGACTTCTTCGCAAGCCCCGTGCCTCGGTGATCTTTACAGTGAGCTTCCCTTTTGGAGCTGGGGCGGGCGCAGTGTGTGTTCCACCCGGCGTTTGGGCTGGTGTAACGTCAACACTGGCCTTGCCGTTTTGCCCGTTTGCGTTTGCATTTGCTGAGTCCGAGCCGCCGCTTGCATCCGATTTGGCTGTTTGGTTGGACAGCGCGCGTGTAGGAGTTGGTGGAATACTCTTTTGCGGAGCAGCATCAGTTAGCCTTTTGAGCTGCTCAATTGACGGTGACTCTTTGAACTGGGAATTTAAACGGGAATGTACAGGAGTGCTGGGTGAAGTGGCAGGGCAACGATCGGTGGGGTTCGAGAAATGTGCAGCATGAACATTTGAAGTCGTGACAATGCTAGAAAGCGGTAATAAAGAGGCTCTGCGAACACTTGACGGAATTGATTCCGAGATGCTTTTATGATGTGCGGAAGATGAGGCAGTAGCACTCCTCCGCCGCACAATATCTTCATCAGAGGGGGAGTCGCTCAACTTCAGCCTGTGTACAGACGGCGTTTGAGAAACAGGTGGTGTCGGATATGGGTGAAAGTCATTTTTCTCTGATTGATCTGGCGCGTGAAGAAATCCCGTCCGCTCTTCTTGGGAAATTGGTGGGACTTCTCCATCTTTGGTGCCGTACTCACTCGCAGCCTCATGGTACGAGTCTGAAGCGACCAGCGTGTGCGCCTCGTTATCCACCATTTTTTCTAGCAAGGCGCAAGGCAGAGAAAGCTCAGCCTCGCTGCCTGCAATGGGATTGTCAAGCGGAAGTGAATTGTGATTTGAACTTTGACTTGTAGAAGAACCTGAACCAACCTGTCCAAAGTAGCTGTGCATTATGCCTGGCAATCGCTTGTCTGAGGGATCAGGCTGTGGTGTTGCGACACCGGAGCGGGGGGTATCGGAGTCAATATGGTCATTGGCGTCATCGTCACCTCTGTGAAATATTTGATCAGCAAGAGCCATGATGGAAAGGTGGTGGTAGCAATATTATGCAAAGGACGGAAGGAAAAAGTCATGATTCGGGGCACCGGATGACCTCTGGACGCAAGGACAACAATAAATGGCCCACGCTCAGAATTTTCTCTTTTTTCGGTGCAAATTGAAAAGGGAGCGCCATTTGCGGTTTTCTGCCCAGAACGGGTTTGCGCCAGTGAGCGAATGCCGCTTCGATAAGCCCCGATTGCTGCCGGGACCCCTCGTCAACTTTGACGTTGGAGCATGTGGGACTTGTAGGACTTGTCAACGTGAAGACCTCAAAAAGATGGGCAGACCCAGCGCTGGAGCGGCCCTCTGGTAACTCTGCAGCCAGGGAAAAGGAAGCTGTGCAATGGCAAGCATTGTGTGCAGTTCGACAAGAATGTTCGAAACAGCCGCTGCGTGCATTGCGGCCCTCCAAAACTCGAAGGAAACATGTGTTTTTTGCCATCATACCTTGCCATCATTGCCTGTGTAGCTTGCCGCAGCAAGTCGCCCTCTGTGCCTGTCATTTCGAAATGCGTGCGGTCGGGGACCGCTGGTTATTGTGTGTGTCGAAATTGAGGAGTTTGAGGAGCTCGAGGTGAAGGTATAATTCGAGTTGAAGAGGGTGGGGGTGATGTATGTTGCTGGCGGAGGTACCAGTCACGAAGGTATCGAACGGAGGTACTAGGAGCTGCAGGAGCTGACCAGACGGAGGGAGGTGGCGAATAGTGATCGTGCTGCAAACGTCGATATAGCAGCGCAAACCTCGAAGCTGCGAGAAGTTGTTTCTGAATGACAACTGTTGAGAAAGTTGTGACGCGCAGGAAGGAGGAACTCGGGATGGCAAGTTCCTTCGTAGACTAGAATTTTAGCTGAAGTCGCCCGACAATTAGTTGCGAGTTCACCATGCCAGTGACAACGCAGACCACAACACGACGGGGCAAACAAAAGGGCAGCGCAGCGAAGTAGTGAAGAATGTGAAGCTGTTGAGAATGTCGGGAAGAGAGCTGCGTGCGCGCAAAGGGACGAACGAGGTGTTTGTGCCCTCGCCCACTGTGCCCTGTCTCTCCCGATAGCAGACGCGAGGACGAGACTGACGAGCAGTCGGGCCTCTCAGCACGCAGCAAACGCACCAGCACGCAACAATGGAGTCACAGGCCACTGGAGGAAACAGGCTCAGGCTCCTCGCTCAGGCTGCTGACTCGTGGAGGCGACTCTATGGATCACTGGTCCTTGTCCTGCAGAGGCTGGTAAAAGGCAACGAGAGGCAATAGTAGGAGTAACGAGGTAAGGCATCAAATTAGATTGGTTGATTGGTGGGAGACTCCGACATTCTCTCGCGATTGGGATGGGAGGCGCCGGTCGGTGTCAAGAAGAAAACATCAATAGATCAGCCCTTTGCCGCTTCGGCCTCATCCAGACCGGCTCTATATAGGCCCAGGTATGCTCGCGCTCTGGCGCATTATTGCGCAAGACCACAAATAATGAAAGGCTTATTCTCGGTCAACAAGCTGCAAGTATACGAAAGCTTACTCATCCACATCTAGAGAAAAAGAAGGTTGTGTCGCCGTCCATGTCCACTGCCGTAAGTTCGAGGACCTGATACGTCATATATAGCCGACTCAGAACCAAGAATCAAAGGCTATTTATACCACATGGGTTGTGACAGGACTGTGCTGGATGTCTGCGAGCCTGTACGAGTGGACAAGGCAAAGGGAAACTGTATCAAAATCTCCGACCCGACCTTCCACAGAGTACTCAACCTCGAGGCCTGGTCACACCGCAAGTCGTTTCTAGAGCTGACCTTGCCAATACAAAAACCTGCACTCAGCCATCCTACTCTTGAAAATCGATACGGGATCTGGCTACTGGCAAGCTTCTGGGAGAAAGCTGACCTAAGACCTGTGGAAGTCGCACCGCCGAGAAGCCATCGCGAACCTACAGCTGAGCAATGGGTTGTCAGACGGCCAATTTGATGGTCTATCCTCCATAAGGTCACAATGAAGTGTTATCTGCATAGATGGCTCAAGACTGGTTACCCAAGATAGAGGCTTTGATTAAGGGGGTGGGCAACAGCATTTCGTGACCAGAATCCCATGTGACGAAAACATGAATCTTCTTGTGTTTGTGAATGTCGCGGGTAGACGTGGCCTATTAGTGAGCAAATTGCAACGGTGGGAAGTCTCACAGCTTTGAGGTATATCTACTGGCGGGCAATCCCGGCGCTTGAGAGCGAACATAAACTTATGCAAGCCTGCCATGTGAAAATGTCTGAAATCAACAGCTGAGTAATAGGTAATAGATTTTTGTTGCCTGGAATATCAGGTAGAAATCTTGTGCTTGAGGCTGTCCAATGAGCTAATATTCCGAAGTCCCCCCAGGTTCGCCCTGAATTTCGGAGGGCGACCTCTCGCGTCTTCCCAAACCGCGACAAACTCGATCACAACCAGAGTTATTCCAAACCGAGACTGTTAAGCCTCACTAACCTCATCAAAATGGGCAGAAGACCTGGAAGAGCTGCAGCCAAGAATGCCGCAGCTGCATTGAGTACGTTCAATTGCGACAAACATTGGGCGCATAGAAAATTGACATTCGCGATGCAGAGAACACTCCCTATGAGGAGGCAGATGACGAACAAATGGCCGATGCCCCGACGCCCGACGCAAGCAGTCCTCCAGAAGAACCCGATGATGAGGATGGTGCGGATGAAAATGAAGATGGAACGCCAGCACAAGAGTCTGAACCAGCATCGGCGCAAAATACACCAGCCCCAGAACCTGTGGTTCGAAAACGAAGGCTTGGTCGCCCTCCTAAGAACAAGCCGCCTGATTGGGATACGCAAGATGCTTCCGAAGCGGGCACACCAGCGAAGAGAGGACGTGGTAGAGGTGGTTTTGGCAAAGGTGGTGGACGATGGGCGCGTCGAGGCGGGCCTTCGCACGTTACGCAACAGCCTGTTGACAAAGAGGGTAATATGATGGATGTTATTAATGACGAAGTCGACATGCCTGAAGATGCTGATGGAGAGACCAAAGTTGATAAGATGGGCCATCTCCAAGGAGGACGGGAATACCGTTGCAGAACGTTTACTGTTTTTGGTCGCGGAAACCGCCTCTATATGTTATCAACAGAGCCAGCTCGTTGTGTGGGTTTCCGTGACAGCTACCTCTTTTTTACGAAGCACAAACGCCTTTTCAAAATCATCATCGACGATGATGAGAAGCGTGATATGATTGAGCGCGAGCTCATCCCGCATTCCTACAAAGGTCGAGCCATTGGTATTGTCACGGCCAGATCAGTGTTCCGCGAGTTCGGTGCGCAGATTATTGTTGGAGGCAAAAGAGTTATTGATGATTATGAGGTCGCAAAAGCCAAGACAGATGGGGTTGTGGAGGGCGAAATTGCCGATCCAAACGATATCATTAAGCCTGGAGAGCCTTACAACAAGAACCAATATGTTGCATGGCACGGTGCTAGCTCAGTTTATCATTCTGGCGCTCCTACGGTACCAACACAAACTGGAAAGGTGGTTGAGGGAAAAAAACGGAAGGTGGCAATCAACGACGTCAACTGGATGTTGGAGCATGCCCGAGAAGCAGCGTATGTATTATCTCCTATCATTCCGTGACATATGTTAAAATTTTGTAGCCGCTTCAACGCTGCTATTGCTGCACAACGCCGAGCACATCTAAAAGGTAGTTATGATGTTCACACGAACACTATACAATACCCCAAAATTATGCAACCTACACACGCCCGATGGGAACAGATTGATGATTACGAGGTTGAAGGACTATCCGAACTCACGATTGAATCAAATACACATGGCGACCAGAACACCATTTTCCCACCCGTCAAGCCTGTCTACTCTCGAAACTTTATGATCGTGGATACCGTCTACGAGACTGCTCCAGCGTCAAACATGGGGGTTCCTGGTCCAGATGGCGATATTTATGATCTTGGTTTCAATGGCCTTTCCTCTATATCTGATGACATCAAGGCGGACCTCCCACCAGAGTGTCTTGCGGCTTTTGAGAAGGCGCTGGCTAAAGAGAATGAGTGGAAGTCGAAGTGGGGTTCAGAGGGCCAAGACACCCTCAGACGTGCACCCAAGATTGATAAGGGACAGGTCTAAGGCTTAGGGCCTCGAGTTTCACAGCAACTATGGTCAAGTTTAGGCATTGCGCGAAATGTGTACTAGATATCAAAAGTCAAAGGAGGGTATGTGGATGGTGTGACATGAACCAACGGAGTTAGTGGGTTTTTGGGTGATTGGCGTACTGGTCATGTCATCGAGTATCTGGGCTACGGCAACTACTTACGCCTAGAAATAGACCTAGAAATTCATAGGTAATTTGAGAGTCTTTTCATTGCATACTTTACGAGTATAAATGATTGCCCAGAGAGATCAAGTAACAAGCTTTGAGATAACCAAGGAGCAGCCTATGAATATATTTACTCAGAGAGATATAACACTATAGAAGTGTCGTAATCGAAATACCTAGTTGGTATCTGTCCTGCAATCACACATTCAAGATACAATTCGTTCCCAACCGGTCGGGAACCGCAAACCTTCACAATTGATGGGTGGTTAAAGGAGAGTAGAACTAATCATGAGCCAATCAGAAGCCATTACGCTAATCTCACAAGGTTGATATCACCCCGAATGACTTGGACTTGCTATTTCTCTCCCTCCTCACCAACATAGCAACTCAGTTATTACATTCAAGTAATTTTAAAGTTGACTACTGCGCTCAAATTCTCGTACTCCAGCTGCAAACGTCAGTAAATATAGGAGGTTTTTGATTTCTCGAACTTCAAAACCATAATGTCTTCACGCAACGACACTTTTCCGTTCCTCTGCCTCGCTCAAACTGAGCCCCCTCCTCTTTACTATCGCCTTGGTAGAATCATTGTTCATGGTAGTAAAGTCATCAGTATGGGCTTCAACTCCTATCGCCTTTGCTTCGATGGTGGTAACGATCACGATTCGAACACTCCTCTTTCCCTCCACTCGGAGATGGCAGCTATCCAGCCTGCTCTATCTCTTTATTCTGGCGCTTTACCATCTCAAACCTCGGCTCGCTCTACGAAGTATTTCCAAAAACCGTGCTTCTCCTTACCAGGTGATTCTAAAAAACGGAAATTACGAGCCAGAAGTCTCAAGGCCTGCACCAAAACGGTTTGCAAACAAACAGAGGCCGGCACTACTAATTCTATAGTAGCAGGTTCTATATTCAAACTAGGATTTTGAACCGATTTCACCCCAACCAAGTCTCGCTAAAACGCAACGGCAAGTTTAACTGTAGAAGGACAACAGGTTTCACGAGGGCGAGAGCGTAATGACGAACATGTGGAAAGGTCCCGAGAAACACTGGCTAAAGAAAGATAAGAACAAATATCACCGCCAGGGGAAGAATTACATTCACTACTATCACAGAACGACACATCAGACACACGATCAACATAGGCGCGGTCCAGAGCCGCATATTCTAAAAGAGTCCAGCAACAATAACTCAAGTATAGCTTCCACATCCTCTATTACCGAGTACTATGCTCGTTTGCCACAGCAAGGGATCAAGGTCAGCCTTCCGCATATAAGTAGCAAATCAGATCCTAACCTAAACCATTCTATCAATATTCCTTCCCACTACATCACTTATCACTCTCAATACCCCACTCTTCCGCCTGCAACTTCCTCGGTATCCGTAAAGTAAATATAAGGCACGGGCAGAAATGACGCATTCATCAAAGGCATCGCAATGCTCCAAGTTCTCTGGCTCGTTATCCAAGTCATCAACCGCCGCTTCAAACACCTCCCAGTCTCTCAGCTTGAAATAGCTGTTATCGCCTTGGCAGCCTGTACTCATCTAACATACATTTTCTCCTAGCCCAAACCGCAAAATGTAACCGTCGCTGGCTTTGTATATTCCAACCCAATATTGATATCTTCTCTTCAATCCCTAACGATGCCGATTTTGACCATTTGGCTGGGAGCGAGTCCCTGACTTTCATGGGTGTGGGAATGGTTCTGGCAGGGACTATATTCGGTGCCCTCCAACTAGTTGTATGGAACTTTCACTTCCTGCCCCTCTCAAATCACTACTCTGGAAACTGTCAAGTATATATTTAGTGAATGGAGAAAGGTCGATCGTTTTCCTTAGCCCCGCTTCTAGCCACACTCACACTCCGTTGTGTGGCAATTTACAAAGTACCACACCGGGCCACTCCTGTATCATTATTAGAGTATCACTTTGAATATCAATGCCTTTTTTCATTTATTACTTCTGAGACACCCTTGGACCCTGATGACAGTATCGCAGGCCATGGTTGCGATTCTGATTCAAAATTAGATAGGCTAACGAGCAACATAATTTGGTGTGGAGATGAGAATAATTCCCAGATCAACGAACGTGTTAATCATATTCACCTTATATTCCAACTTATAACTCTAAGAACATCTACCAACAAGTTAATTTTGATCAAGTTACGATATTACAGGATAGAAGACACGGTCCCTTTTGAAACGTGTGAGTAGGTAGTTCAACATCTAGAGAGATTTACAAAGGCATTCGGGGCATTAGCCATGAAACCCATTTATTGAACGGTATCACTAAAGAATTGAGAATTTGGTTGAGGAATACCAAGGAAGGACTAGGAGTTGAGCCTAGAGAATGGGCGGTTGGGGAGAGTGGTGTATGAGCTTGATTGCAAAGTAAATGCTGTGGATTCTGCACCAAGAGCCACCGTGGATGAAAATTTATGGAATTGGATTAGGTGGGGATGAGTGAGCAGTGATTTGATTGCATAGTAAGTAGGCCAGCTCTGGTGTCTTTAGCTCTTTCTTCGCTGGAGGCTAAGTTTAGTGTAAGGGCTTATGGCTACTCCTCCAATTTGGATTGCTTTAAGGCGGAGAGGCTGGTGTGAATGCCATTTGAACTTATTAAGTTTTTTAAAATAAATATTGATCTTCTACACATCTGGATTATTGTTTTGTGAGTTCGTCTATTAAAAGTACAGCAAACTATAAGTGTAAGCTCAAACCTCAGATCTACGAATACTTGAATACTTCAGGTAACCCAGCTATTGACCATGCAGTAGAAGTAATGGAGAGACTTGGTATGTAGTATTCTCATAGGTGGTGGTTGAGGATTGTGCTTCATTAAGATAGAGGCTGTTTGATCTTGTTGCATTTTGTATGATAAATTTAATATTACAATTAGTTTGAAGCCCTTGCCTACAAATATCGTGTAGACCCGAAATTTGCCAAATAGAACAGAATTTCGTGACTGCAGTGTTTGTTGACCAAAGCTAAGGTTAGGTTTTGGTTAGTGTGGTGAGTAATTCCTGAAGATGTGATTGAGAGTCAAAGTGTGTTTGTTTGTTGTCACCTACGTCACCTTCTCACATAATAACACACTATATCCTCCCCTCAACTCTCCTAACATATCCAACTTCGTCCCCAACACCCCCAACTAGCTACATCATTGAGCCATCAAGGATACCAAATCATACCAACCCACGCACAAGCCATGTCCAGCCCCAAATCGGCCAGTTCATCATACCCTTCACCACCCCTCTCACCATTCCCCTCAAATACCGCCTACCTGACCCAAACCGCTACAATCCATAATCTAACCATCGACGTTACCCTCCTCAAAAAACAAAACGACTACCTCAACAGTCAAGTTCTTTACCTACAAGTAGAATGTAAGCGTTTAGAAGAAGACAACAAGGAAGTTGAAGAAGGAATTGAAACTCTGAAAGAGAGACGGAGACGACTGAAGGATGAGAATACAAGATTAGAGGCAGCAAATGAACAGTTGAGGGAGGTGGTGGCGCGACAGCAAGCGCTATTGGATGCGTTGGTGAATACGATGCAGTTGCAGGTTGGAGTTTTTGGGAGTGTGTTGACGTAAGGCTTTAACTGCAAGAAATGGTGACTTCGAGGGGCGGGAAATGAAGGGAAAGGATGAAGTTAAGAATATGAGATGGCGTTTCAGACACGAGGGCTGAGAAGAAGTAGGGGGTGGTGAAGAAATGCGAGAAATGTTGACGACAGAGGGTAGGGGCTACTTGTTAGGGACTTTGACAAGGGCAGGACTATATGGACTCACTTGTGCAAAGACTAATTGATAGAGTACAAGAACTATAAGTGGATATAAGATAGTCACGTGCAGTCACTGTTTTTTAATTCGACGGAACACTTCCAAGGTAACAAAGTCTTGATTAATCTAAAGGCTAATCACGCTCCTGCTCTTTACAGTGAGCTAGCAACAGGAACGCAATAGTGAACCTAGACTCCGAAATATTCCTCAAAAATAAAAGACCAGTGAAGCCTGAACGGACCACTGAACTATCATAACTTCGTATCCCTCTTTATCCAGCCAGGCGATGTGTAATATCTCTCCCAGCATCCATCAAAATAAGACGGCAATGTTGAACGATTGCAACGAAATAAAGCTCAGCAAAAAATTCCCCAGACGTTGTAAAGTTTTCCCCACCAGTCTTTCATGCCATGCTTTGCTCCCACCCCATTCCCCAAACTATATAAGGTGATTTCATCAGAGAAAGAAACATTGCCAGGCGAAATTAGCCAGCCCCGATCAGTCCATCTGAAGTTCGCCAAGGTATGAATCGAAAAGCAAACTACTCCACCCCATTCTCCAGCCATTTTGTGCATGCCAGCCTTCCAACAACGAGAAAGCCAGCGTAATCCAATAGAAACTCATGTTACAAGAAACCTGACAAAATTTGCTATGATGTCTCGAAGACAAATAAAAGGAAAAGCAAAAAGAAAAAACCCGCCTAATTACAAATTTCTGGGTGGCGAGCCGGAGAAACCGGTGGCCCACATGTTAGTTTTTATGAGACCCGAGTGATCGAGTCGGAAGTCTAGAATGAGATCATAATGTGCAAAGGAAAAGAAAGCAAATTAATTCCACGCACGCAAGTAAGGGTGCCTCTCCCCAATCCCAGAACACCAAACTAGATTGCCATCCAGTAAATGCGTCCTGTTTCAAAAGACAAACGAAAAATCTAATATCCGCTGATGCAACGCCGATGTCAAAATTTATGCAAGGAAAAGGTCGTAAGATCGAGGCAGCCGCCTAGTCTGAGAAGGCGCAACGCAACTCGAGATCGTAAATGTGTGCGTGTCCGAATGCGTAATTATCAAGTAACCCCTTCTTGAATTTTGGAGACCTGCCGGATGTAACGACACCTCTGAACGTAATGCGCGCTGAAGGACGACGCAGAAAAAGAACGCAAACTTTTATGACGGTGCGCTAGGCATCGAGGGTATTGGTGAATATCTGTAGAGCGAAAAGGAATCGTAGTCGAAAAGAATATGTCGAACAGGCCATATGACAGCGAAGTCTATTATCCTGCAACAATTTGCTGTCCACCATAACCATGATTCATGAAGTATGGCTGCTTTGTATGAGGATTGCAATTGCTACAGCCGCACTCAGGAACGTTCTCCCAAATGTTGCTACCATACTGATGACCATAGTGATTGGTGAATGGGGTATGGTAGGCAGCGACACGTGTTGGAGCGTATGTGTTGTGAGTTTGGGCTTGGTAGCCTCGCGAGTATTGGTTGAACAAAGCCCAATCGTTATACCGAGGTCCTCCACCAGTTGCGCTCAAATACTCTGGGGTGTTAACGACAGAGTCTGGAGCGGAAGGAGGTGTGAGGTGCGGTGTCGGATACGAGTTCATCCAAGAGCTGGTTTCGTAAGCCGGAGGTTGGAAGCCAGATTGAGGATGCTCGCGAGACGAGGATTTGGTGTAAGCATTGTAAGTCTGCGAGTATGGGCGTGCTCTTTGAACATTGGTATCGATAGGTGCAAGAGGTGCAAGGCGCTCGAGTGTAGCGGTGCGTTGAAGATTCTTGGTTTCGCGCCATTCTTCCCAGCTCTGCAGCCAAGCTTGAAAGTCCTTGCTCTTATCGAGGTTGACATAGAGGTTCCACGCGATACCCTGTAACCATTCGGATTCCATCTTGTTCAATTCTGCCACGGAAATGCCACTAACTTCTGACCATGATCGATTCTGAAAGGTATTATCATCCAAAAACTTGCTCCCGAGAAGCAGACCGATTGTCAACATGCGCCAGACTTGACCATCACTAGTTTTGTATGTCGACGGATCGTTTGGCGCGTTGAGCATGTTCACTCGGCGAGCGAGATAGTTCATGCCTAGAAGAATTGTTGTGCTGGGGAGTCTGGTTGAAGACAGAAGACCTGAGACGAATTTACGGAATGCTGGAGCGACTGATGAACCTGGGTTACACAATCGCTGAGCCATTTCCGCAACATAGTCTGTCATCTGGGAGACCTCATAATCCAAAACCGCACACACACCACCGGGAAGCATGTTGGGCGACTGTTCGAGAGCCGACGAAGATTCTGAAGAATCTCGTCGGGTGCAAGAAAAACCTTCTTGCTCTTGTTTTGTTAGACCGAAGAGGCGAAGAGCAAGATGCTAGCTGTCGAGTACTTTCGATGTCGACAAAAACCGGCGATGGAATGTGAGAGTTGGTGGACGGAGGAGCGAAGATTTGCTGAAAATTTAATTTCTTGAATCCGCCATAGATCGCAAGGTCCTCGTGTTGAGAAAACTTTTGAAGTTCCGAAAGAGATGTTGATCCAAATGACCCGCGACCACAAACGGTGCAAAGACACCAATACACACGTTCAGAACGATCCGACCATGCGGCGAAGGTATTATTATTCGAGTTTGAGGTTTCTGGTATTTCTTGAAAACGTCAGTAAATTTCTAAATGACTGTAGCAGAAAGAGCAAGCACTAATCCCTGACGTAACCTCCGGACAGCGCAGGATGTGAACAATGCGAAAATTGAGAATGGCTAGGAGGTTAAGGGCTTCAAAGATGAATAGTTTGATGTTGTTACAGGTTCAAAGAGAGTGTTTGGATTCGTCGCAGGGTGTCTGGAATATCCTGTGCTGATGTTGACAGCGTAATCACCAACCCAAACAACAAGCGTAGGATTTTTTTCTCTTCCTTTTCGGAGCCGTCGGTTTTCGACAAGAGTGGTCGATTCGATCCCGTAGATGGTGTGTTTGTCTAAAGAAGTATGCACATACCTGACTGTATCAATCCGACCCAGAAGTCCGGAGTGCTGGTCGCTCTGTGAGGTTCGGTTGCCGGATCGTTGACAGGAGATGGGTTCCCAGAGGTCGAGGATGCGGTCGTACGAAAGATTAATGCGACGACTGCAACAACGACGACGACGACGAGCGCGCGAGAGAATGTGAGATGGAGGATGATCGAGGAGACAATGTTTGGTGGTGATCTCACTCCAGAAGAAAGGAGGGTTGGAGGGTTGGGAGGAGAGAAAGCAATGGGGAGATTTGTGGGAGCGAACTCAGCGAGTCTAGTGGAAAGGGCCTGCTGCACCGTGTGTTTTTGGGGGGCAAGGCAGGTGCTAGCCGTAGCCCGTGTTGAATTAGCTCCCCTTCGATTCTCGGCTGGTGGACCAAAGGCAGCGCCTTCTTTGGAACGCGAATGACTTAATAATTGGACAGGCTAGACAGGTAAAGAGCACGGATTACGGATTCTCTCGGAGCGGAGCGCAAGTCACAGTGGCAGCGCGTTTTACGGTGCAGTTCCCGTTGCATGTCCAGACCTTGGGTTTGATCGAGTCACAGCACTGCGACCACAGTCACAGACACACAGGCGGTGCATCATCGAACCTGGAGGTGTGTTGGAGATGGTTAATAGCCATTCACTCGTCAGGCTGGAGGGTGAGTGAGTCTGGGAGCCATGGGATCCGTGAGACCAGAGCTTCGCCTGTCCAGCCTTGCGTGGCAGTGGATGCAAATCATGCTTCTTCTGGCGCCAGCAGCTGATGATGCTGGCTCACAGTGCAGATTGACAGATTCCTCAATTTCATCGCTGTTGGCGCCGCACTTGTCCGCCCAGTATGAGGAAAAGCCATGCATAGTATCTCCTGTAGGGCAGGACAAATCCGACTGCCGTTACAAATCGCATTCCACGATCCCACGTTTGTCAAAGCAATTTGCCTCTGTCCTCCTTCGCTCCTACGTACAACAAAGACATATCTCCTCTATCATCTATCACACATCCTGTTGGCAGGTGTCCAGTGAGAGGCCACACCTGCCTCGCCGCCGATGCTCGCTGAAGTCTGGAATTGGTGCTGACCTCCCTAACGCCGTCTACAACTCCCACGACCCCGTACCGCGTCGGCACGAATGGGATATTCTTATGGGTGCACAAGACTCGATTCTCGCACCGTGTTCCAGGTTGCATCTTGTCCACTCACAGAGTGCTGACCAGTCGCAAGTGCGCAAAAGCTTACCCCAACTCGATGCGACGGGCATATTATTCGAAACACACCCACCCATCAGAGTGCGCTTCTTCATCCACCTCTTCAGAAAGGCGGTGGCCAACCTGGATCCTGCCGCTCATTGGGATCAAAAGGAGAGCCTAAAGACACTGCAAATCTTACTGGTGACGACCACTCGTCACCGCCCCTCCTAGGCTCACGATGCCGTTGCGTTTGTTATTCATAGCTGCCTCCATTGCACTTGTTGGTTGATTTGGCTCCGACTGAGGTGATCGCGCTTCCGCCGACTCCTCGTATGGAACATCATTGAATTAATTGTACGAGTCATCTCGATGGCAAGAGTTGCACGCAACACTCTGACGACACGAGTCTCTTGTCAGACTACAACCGTAGCTAAAATTATTGTTGCCACACCGCTGCATCTCAAGGTGTTGCTCGACTATCACGAGTTCAAATTACATAGTAACCTCTGTCATCGATTAATCTCCATCTCATTTCTGCCCCTATTCCCCTTTCCTAGCAAAATTATTGCCTTAATTCCAACAAATAGGAAGCTCTCGCGGTTATGCTTGTCCTCGTAGCCTCGTGTACAAATCCACAGGCATGTTCTTGGTTCCAATCAAACAAAAAATAAATAGACTTCCCTTGAGCCCTTGACAGGTCGGAGCGAAAGCAGGAGACCCCTCAATAAATGGGACTTCTCGTGACGGTATTCGGCGAGGGCTGGTTTTTTGAAGGCAAGAGCATACATTCATCACCACATCGGAAGCGCCAAAAGACCTGCAGAACCAAGTGCAGATTCATCCATTTCAAGCTGGCGACTCACATCACCGGCAAAGCAGACCCACGCCGCAGTTATCATCGCTTTGGAGCGCCGATGAGCACAAAAACCCCACGAAAGACAGATCAGGCCATGCAATGCAGAATCTGCAGCTCCTGTAACGGAGATGGCCTTTTGATACCCTCGGGTCAACCGTCATAGGAAAATATGATCTTGTCATGATTCACGAAACTTTGGATTGGGGTGCTGACCACTCAGTCCAGGAAGGAATGTGGTTCGCTGCACCCCTATTCTCCCTGCTGACCTTTGACAAATTATACAAATTTTGTGTGAAGCAGTGTTGAACCTAACGAACTCCTTTATCCCACTTTATGCAACCTCTTCGCTCCTATGCACGCTGGTACCTGAATAGAAGCAGAGATTGCACATGCCATGTCTGATCCACCACACTTTCATCCGTCAGCGCGTTTGCCGGGAAGCCGTGGAACACTTCACTTGGTGAGATGACTGCAATTTTGGCTGCACCGGACAACCAGCTCCAGCATCTGAGATTTCAGCATGGAGCTCTAAGACTCGTGGAAACATGCGGCACACCCAAACTCAGCAGTTCCTTCTGGCAATCCCGGCCGGCTGCCCCTGGCCTTGGCGTTAGTCTCTAAGCAACGACGACTCTTGTGTGGCTTGGAACTGGTGCAGCCACAGCTTCATCAGACATACTTCTTGGGTTTTGGCCACCGCAGCACACACTCATCACTTTCCCATCGCGTCAAAGGTTGCCTCCCAAGTCACACCGGGTTTGCAAATCTTGTCTGCCTTGATACATCACGAGATGATTCATCTCCAAGAAATACATGCTGGTATTAAACTCATCAACAGATCATCAAGTAACAATCTGCCAGGCTGTCCTTCATCCTCGATCAGAGGGGCCAGAACATCCCCACTCGTAATTGTACAGTAGTGCACAAAAATATCCTCAGTACCTGAACACCTGACCGGCAAACCAACTGCGCTACTTCAATCAAGCATGGTTTCAAAGCCGAGATCAGATGAAAAAAACTTTCCTGGCAAGAGCCGGTCCTCAGTCACCCGTGGATCTGAGATTTGCAGACCGAAGTTTAAAAGGAATTACTAACATTTTATTCCGAGCCACCCATTTGCTGAAGTAGCAGAAAACCATGATGCATTTTTCCACATAGTTCGTTAGCTTGACATTGAAATAGAGACAAATCGTTGGCCAAGGTATTGACCTAATCATCGATGAGGTCTTGAAAATCGAAATTAGGCCACACGGGCAAACTACCCTAAATCCTATCCCCGATGGATCATCTCTAGCTATCAAAGACATCATCATTACACGACACAAATTCTAAAAAGCAAGAATACCGAAACCAATTTTGAATCTGACCAACCGGAAAATTGTCTTTGGATTGCACTTTGGGAGAGGACACATCACCAATCCCATGCGCTCGGGAAGTTGGTTGTCCTCCACACCAATTAAGAAAAGAAAATGTTCCATTACTGCAGTAGCACTCCACTCAACATCATTACCCAAGCCATCCGCCCAAAATTCTTCAAAATGCCCGCAATAGGAAGCACATTTGCGGCCTGATGTCGGTCATTCGGCAACAATTTTCCATATCTCCTCCCTCCCATCTCAGAGTTGACACTCTGTGTAACCGACAACCAAATGTCTGCTAGCAACTAGCCTGAACTCCTCATCCATGAGCTGCAAACACTTACACCCTGCGTTTCGACACCGCTTCTAATTTTTACAGTAGGATTTCATACGAGTTATTTGATTTGCTTCAAGTTTCATTTGGCTAGTCTATGATCCGGAATAATGAAATACAGTTTTTTCTTAACCATCACATGGCATTCTGTCACCCATCAAATCCACCATCATGCGTCTCACCCCTCTTCTCCAACTCCCAACGAGCCCTCAGCCAAGAGACATCAGCCCAACGTCCACACTACTATGGCGTTAATCATCCGCAACAACGGCACAAGACTCACACATCTCAACCTCCTACCGTAAAATCTAATGACCGCGGCCCGCGGGACATACACCCACATGTGCGGAACTCATCGGACGGAGGGTGTGCACTGATTTCAGAAACTCTCCCATTCATGAGCCTTTGTACACTTCTGCACAACGAAGTGGCTGAGGGTTATTTTCCCGATTGTATCCGCGATTTTCTCTCCTCACAAACCACTACCCAGCCTGCCGTTAGCGGAGTATTAATTCGGCAACTGCACTTTGTTTGTGACTTCCACATCCGGCCTTCTTAAAATCAAATCGGTCCTATGTCATCTAAATATATCAGGAAGGTATGATTAGGCTTTCTTACCATAGATGTAAATGGGGTGACGCATTTTTCCCGTTACTATGAGAAAGTGAGGTAGGCACGTTTCTGACATGATATTGGGACAAATCCGGATTCTGCTGCCTGCGCCGTGAAGGCACTGCGGAATTGAGGGTGGTGGTGGGGCTTTTACCGGGAGCCGAAGAGGGTGGATGGGAGTGAGTGGCTTTGTGCGGTGCATATGTTGGTGTTGAGTGCCATGTGGGAGAAATGGGGTAGATACAGAAAACAATCACCACACTAGTATTCGAGGAAGGTGGTCACGTGAATAATTTGGCACGTGGTATTTCTCTCTTATGTTTTTGTTACACCCACTGATTTTATTCCAAATACTCTCTAAGGATTTCTTTATCGTTAAACTAGAAATATAGATCCATTACCATTCTTTCGCTTCCAACCTTCACGTGTCTAGCCTTTCTCCCAAATAGGTAATTTATCCGAATATTAAAGGGGACGAACGACACGCAGGTTTGAACGTCCTCTGATATATTCTCTAACCTAAAACGAGGTAACAGGAATAAAGTAGGTATGGCTTGTTGTCATTGAGGATCAAATTTCAAACCGTTGCTGCTGGATATCTGGTGTAGGTGAATTGGTGCACAATCGAAAATCAATTGAAATTCTAGACTCGAGAACATAGACTAGATTCATGTATAGTGAGAATTCCACAACAGAAGTGCACCTCATTTTCCTAGCTGATTCCTCAGGATGAATACGTAAAAGTATATCTCGTACTACTCCTGCTACGACGAGCTCAAGTCTGGAAGACCTTAATCGAAATCTTGTTCTAGCTTGCCCTAATGAAACATCTGCAGCTATTATGTGCGGAGTGGAAAATTTAGGATGATGTAGATTCATTGCTGCATAGTTTCTTCAAATATTAGTCTAGGTCTGTGCCTGCACGCTTTACAGGAGTCCCATACACAATAAAAATCTCTTGAAGGCCCTTAAAAAATATGTCTTTACTATATGTTCATGCTAATAGTTTCACAAACACGACCTGCCTAGTAAATACTGTGTCCATAAACTCCAAAGCGTGCGGAAAATTGACAAACACCCTCTAGAATTCAGCATCCTCATTACACCCATGGTGCTATTCTCACCTTCTCACCAGCGCCTCCCGGTATCGCCTCGCTTCCTTTAAAAAAAACCTCCCAAAAGCCTCGCCACTAGGCCAAGCAACTCCATCGCAATTCAACAGTACATTCGCAAAAATACTCGCAGAGCTTTATCCACACTTTCAAAATGCTTCTTGTTATGCCGCAGCCGCCTTCTGAAATATTAGAAATGATACAGCAAGTAATGTGGGCTTGGTTGATGATGGTGGTAAGCTGACCCTGAGCAACACCATCACATCTGTGCACCATGGCGCATTGCGATTAAGGGCCAATTTCAACTAACTGGTAACAGATGGCAGATCACCTTAGTGATGAGAGAACAATGGTGCTTCTCGGCACTGCGCTTTTTGGGTTGGCACTCTGGTAGGTGATCTCCTCTACCTCCCTCCCTCTGAATCATGGCTTCTCCCGCAGTGGCAATGATGAGAAGGTTGTTCCTTCAAACTTTAGTATTAGAGCTATGATAGCTAATTCATCCCAAGGGAAGATGTGTGACAGGGTTGGCATGCCACGGATGCCAAAAGGGGTTGCCCCTACATTAACGGAAAACATTAAGCTTGCAAAGATTGATTGTGCGGAGGCTGGCTTACACCAACGAGAGGTACCCAATGCTCGACATCTTCCCTGGTACTGCCAGACACCATAAGCAGGTCACCTAGCTCACTAGGAATGCCCTTATCAACATTGGCAGATGTTGCTGGTCAACAGTGTCTTATTATGCTGTTGCAGCCAATGATAGATCCACCCACAGGAGACCAATCTCAACAATAAACCCCGCAATACAGACCTCCACATACTAATGGCCCTAACAATAAAACCTATCAGTTACGAATCTTGCGACTTACCATCCTCTTCAACCTAGACTAAATTAGAGATCACCGTTTCTACAGAGGTGAAATTTAATTGCAAAGGCAATATTAGCCCACACCCAGGCGTTCTGTAGCGGTTTGTTCCTTGTTGACTAGGAATTTTAGGATTTCCATAGACTAGATAAAATTTGGTAAGTTCATTTCCCACTATCTATGCAAAAAGCCACACAGTGGGGGATATTTACTGTCTTTTCCTGCGTTCAGTTGAGCATAGGTGGTTTGTCATTGCACATCATCATAGCCAGTACTTGCACCTAGAAGGAATTTGAACAAGCGGGCAAAAGACAGTACATTGTCCTCAGCGGCGTAGATTTACTGAAAATCGCTAACATATTTCTTCTAGATTCTGTTGAATATCGTTCAATGTGCCCCCTTTGTTCTCTCACAGTCTATTCCTTTCACCCACAACTTTTCCTGACAATGCAGAACCTGCAGCACGTCAACAAATGCTAAGGCCACCAACAGCTCTACAGAAAGCAACATCCTTCTCCTATCCATCTCATGCATTTCTAATAGGTGGGGCACCTACTTTTAACCCATAAATACCCGAAACCCATGTAATGACTAGAATTAAAGACAGAGAGTGCTGGTAGCGAATGGTTTGGCGGTTATAGTTAAAGAAATAAATCGTTCGGTTGTGGTTGCTGCCCTAGGATAAAGAGCAAAGGAGAAAGCATAGAGTAGTAAGTCAGGCTCCTTTAAGCAGAGAGGATTGGACCTATACTTGACCCTTCTGCTACAACCTCACTATAAGTTCAATTTCATGGGAGCCTTGAAGATCGTAAAGCCAACTCGAAAGCGGAAGTCTCCAGTGATCCCTTCCTACAGACGCCCTCCTCACCCTCCTTCTACATCGAGTCAACTCCTATCGCTATTCTCATCGCTGCAGTTTCAGTCGTCGTCCTATGATTGCTGAAACACCGCTTCCCAGTATTGAGGAGATAGCCACCGTTGGAAAGATCCTATAACTTTAGTGGCATTTCTTCTGCAGCATATCCTACCTTCTTCACAACTGACTGACGGTCAGCATAGCTCGTCGCTATCCACCAGTTCACTATTGCCAGATAGCTTACGAACTGGTAGAGGCACTTAGCACATCAACACTAGAAACAGTAGCCAGAATTTGGCTCATAGCTACATGGCTCAGCCTTTCACCTAGGCTGGCAAAGAAAACACCCATTCCTATGGGGAAATGATTGCAATTTTTGTGCCGCAGGCTTGCCAGCAAAGCCTTTTATCTCAGAAGAACATGGGAAACAGTCTTAAACCATCACGATTTGAACCTATACCCCGAATAACTCTCTTTGTCACCAGTGGTTCACTATGTGAAGCGTGGGGATGCCTCAAAACCTGCCCGTTGTCACGTCTACTTAAGCTTCTATCGGCATCTATTGAAACATAATGGGGCCAAATTGATCTCCTTGGAATTTCAGGCCTCGTGGAAGCCTGCCACACATGCTGGCTCTTCTGCTACAAGGTCCGCACCTTGAGGTTGGTGGATGTGGTGATAGTAAATATAATGGATAACAAGGTAGCCATGATGGTGGTGACAGTGGTTGCGGCCACATGTCTAGAGACCGCACCTAAAAACCTGGCAGTCCGGAGTTGTAAATTGGTCAGTTGGGCCTACACGATCTATTCGTCATCGCAGCCTTTCCCTCTGGAGTTCTTCCACAGAGTCAAAACAGAGCCGGGTATGCGGCTCAGAACCCCTCAAACCACCAAAGTACTACATAATCTCGTGCGTTGTATTCTCTACAATTTTGATCGTCACAATGGGCTCAATTTAGTATGAGAGCAAGCTCACTTAAGCTTAGCGAGGTCTACTAGCCCCTGACTGCTAAGCGATTTCAAGAGAGAAATCAGATGGCTGAGTCGGAGGGCAAGATCCCAATGGAAAATAGAAATAATTCAAGCAGTTTCCGAATTTCTAATCGAAAAAGGTAACGAGCTCGGCAAGGTACCTTGTAGATGTTGCGGAGATGGATCACTTAGTACTACGCTGGAGGCGCTACAAATCCATACTGGGTTCGCAAAGGCGCGACGCCCCGCTAAGAGGCCTGGATAGAGCCTGTATCATCACGAATGGCAATTATTATTCTGGAGACTTTAGCTTTTTGCAAAGTCTGCTGCACAGAACGCTTCTTGAACTTTTTGAGGTTCTGTTTCAATTAAATTAGACGAGAACTACACTCAAAGCATCGTTACATATAGTAACTTTGAATTTTGCAGGCTCTAATTCTTCTACCAACCTCCATACATAAAGATACCACCAGCCTAGTCATCGATGCTCGATTGTGTGCCGAGCGGCTCTCGTTCTAGGAGCTCAAAAAATGGTTGATGAGGTGATGATCACATTCTATTGCTTGAGGAGTTAGTATATCTATCCATATGAATGACATTCGTACCTGACACAACCCTCAATCAGCTATTGGAACTGACGATTGCCGAAAGCTCTGAAATCCGTGCTTCTGCAGCGGAGGTTCCATTGAAAGGCATGCTGAATCACTTGTTGGCGCGGCATTCTAGAGCGAGGCTGCGAAATCAAGCACCCCCCCCCCCCGGTCTCTTTAACCCCCAATGACTATTCCATGAGTTCCCCCCCAGTCATTTTGAGCGACCTGCATCATCCCATACTATAGCATGGCATGCACGCCACAAAAGGGGGTTGCCGGTGAGGGTTCCACAGCAGACATCGAGTTATTTGATGAATGCCGATCCCGTCGAATAGATCCAAGTCAAGCGAACGGGATTTTCCGTGAGGAAGATGATGAAATTAGCTGCACTTCGCAGCTATGTGTATTAACCAATAACCAGGATGCCTATGTGGCTGTCGCTCTATTCTAGAGTTCGTTAGATGTCCCCTGACCACCCAAGATCCCATCTACCGAGCTTTCGACATAAGCGCTTTATCGAATCTTGCATACTCCAAGGAAGCTAACGAACTCGACAGCCAACAGCTGACGAGCATTTGCATCAAGCAGGACCCAGGCTACGTCTATGGCCACTGCTCTATTCTAAAACTCATCAGGGATCTTTTCGTCGAGTCAACATGCTGACTGAGCTTCTGCTCCCAATAATTGGTAAGCCATAAACGCAAGCACGGAATTTCGAGGGCTTCCGTCTACTAAACTCTCCTTTAAGTCATTCAGAATTCCTGACCCGACAACAAAGCCGCCTCCCAGGCTTTCCGCCAGATTTTGGTGGGGGGTATTTGGCACAGCAATCATCATTTTTGGCAAGCGAGAGGCCTAACCTAGAACTGCATCATAAGCAGCAAATTTTGGTTCATTTGTTACTGTTGGTACAAATAATTAGCTATAGTCACATGACTTATCACATGATGTAACTAGTCCTGATTAGGTTAGTGTGGCGGGAGCCATGGAGGGGTATTCAAGCTCCTGCTCCTTCCACAACACAAAATAACAACGATTCAACCAACCAATATAAACAGCACGTCACGTACGCCTACGTGATTTGCTCTATATTACTGGTGAATCGACAGTTACACATGAAACCAAACGTTTCATCTCGTCATACTACGGCCTTTATCCAATCTATTCCTCAAGGTTTTCCTTCGCTTGTGCCACTGCCAATCCTACCCACCGCTTACGATCCCGTCTCGTCCTACAACATGGGCTATATTCCCACATAAGTTGATTCATTGAACGAGTTGTACACTGGCGGAGACGACCAATCGTGTAAGGGGTTTTTATTCTCTGTGACCCCCCGCAGTTTATACCTGATACCAGTCATGCCCCTCGATCGGAATTGGTTCTTCTAAGCACCATATCCTGCCCCAGAGATCTTAGACTGGGCACCATACCTCGAGAATTGACTACAAATTATAACCCAGACTCTAGGTGGATTATGCAGATATAGTGGCATTGGGAGGGGGGTGTCTCGGGTATATAAATATTTTGGCTATCGCCGTTTTCGCACGGAGGTTCTCGAAGGTATCGCACAAGCTATCCATATTTAACATATCAGTTAGATCTAGAGCAAACGTTCCGCCCATCTAGCAGTTGATGCCAACCTCTCTTGAGCGGGTGGGAAGTTGAATATACTCGCGAGTTGAAATTAAGAGATTCGATAGCGGAAGCGAAGGTAGAGCACTATAGTACAACCTCATACCTCGAAGTGGTAATGCTTCGTGATGCGCTAGAATCTTCACATGTTGATATGCTCTACTATATCGTCATTCTAACTAGCTCATTGAGGCGAGCCAAAGCAGTTACCACATCACCTAATCTAATGAATATGTTGGGTGAATGAAGGCATCTAGTGCTCGCATGGTTAAATTAGTAGAGTCCTCGTTGCATGAAGTATACTATGCAAAGCTTGAAAGAAGTAGCCTGGGACAGGCAGAAGAGGGTCGTATTGTTTAAGGAACGACAAGAAGCAAAATATGAAGAAGATTTCGAGCTGTTTTTGTTATCGCATAAGTAATAAGGGACAAGTAGAGCCTCAAATATAATCTAAATCGGGGATTGTTTACCAAGCCAAATTTGTTGCAGATGTAAGATACACAATTATGCCTATTTCTCGTCTAGGTCTTTCCTCTCCGAGTTTATAGACCCTGCAGGCTTTTTAGATATTTGCTCCATCATTGTGATGGGTCCTGCTAGCCTGGCGGTAAATTGATGCTGTGTTGTTAATCTTGTTTTGGTTCTCAAATTTAGAATCTGCTCAGCGAGGCAAATACCACTTAGAATGATGTAGTGCCTACGCACCTGGTATGAATCAAATTGAGGAATTAAATTTTCTGCTGGTACAAATGGACTTGAGAGGTGCATGGTACAGGGCCTTATATTAGGTTGTGTTCTCGATATCTTTGATTATTTAGAAGTTCGTAGAGCCCATAACCCCAGGCGGATTGTAGACTCTAGTATTTTTGGGGACTTAAGAATTATTCTAAATCTAATTCGGTCGATTTGGAAATTGCTCATATAACCAAACAACGCCATAGAATTCAAATGATGTGAGTTAAGTAAAGTTCAATATTAGTCAGGATTCAAGTTGAGAATTTAT
Organism: Tricladium varicosporioides; assembly: GCA_021365295.1. NCBI lineage: Eukaryota > Fungi > Ascomycota > Leotiomycetes > Helotiales > Tricladiaceae > Tricladium > Tricladium varicosporioides. Next base: position 257,772 of record JAJTIW010000018.1, read on the forward strand.
CGGTATAAAAATCTTACATTTCTCATGGTTGGATATATGCTGGCAAGGATTAAGATATTTGCAAATTGAAGAAAAGCTTGAGCTCTCAGCTACAATATACCTACTATTTCTGCTTGCACATTTCGGCAGTTTCGCTATTACGAAAGCTGCGAAAACTAGATCCCTACTCAGCAGGATGCTGCTATGAGATGGTAGTTACTAAAGTTGATAATCAAACCTATGAGATGACACACAGATGATATCCTAATACAGCAAAAATCAAGAGATGGTTGGAAGTTGACGAAATTATCCCTGGAAGGGGGATAAACCGAGTTCTCATACAAGTGGTAGTCTCCAGAGTCCGACATGAGTTACGCTCTCTGGTACTAGGAAATCTACTAAGCATATAACAAGGAGTGATGTGTCGCGTTTATAAAATGGACGTGAAAGTAAAAAACTGGGACTCCCTAGGATAATCAAAGTGACGGTCCAGGGTCGAGAGGCCTTTGGCGAGGGAGGGGCTTGAGATGTCTTCCTGTCTGCTTGACAAAAGAGTGTCCATAACTTATCATTCTACCATCAACAATTGGACTATGGTCGTGAGATTGCTAACCAGTAAGTGTGTAACTCATCTATCTTCTATGAATTTAGCTGAGGTTAACTTGTCGAGATCGAAAAGAGGAAACAACAACTAGAATGTCAAGGCTGTCAATTTTCACGTGCTAAAGTGAAGCCTTGGCAGGCGCGAACTTCCCCAGATTCTGTAAGACATTCAGACGAGAGCATCGACCAAGTGAACACTCCACCGCCTCCTTACTCCTCACCGCTTGAAGGTTGTGGAAGAAACTTGTGGGCGCTAGAATTAATCACGCGCAATATTTACTGAGGGGGTTGCGCTGAAGGGAGACGTTTGTCCTATCACGCGCGACATTAGAAGACAGAAAGCGCAAAAAAGCTCGATAGTTCAATATGGAGGTCCTTCAAGGTACAATATCTTTCCACATCCTCCTCTCAAAGGCCACAGACTTACGCATCCTAGAATACACCTACCAAGCCCTCACCCTCTACCACAACCTCTCCCCTCACCTCGACCCTATCCGCAGTACCTTCACACAAGTCCGCTCAACCCTTTACCCTATCCTTCTCCCCTACCTCAACCTCGCCCTCGATTTCGCACAAGATTCCCCTGCCATAATATCCGTCGGCGTCTTAATCCTCTTTCTCTTGGTAGCGCTGCAGATTCTAAGTTGGATTAGGAGGATAATGATGTGGTGGTTTAGACTGGTGATGCGGCTTATGTTCTGGGGGGCTGTGGTGGTGTTGGTCAGCGTGGTGTGGCAGAGGGGGGTAGGGAGGACAGTACAAGATTTGGTGGGGTGGGGGGAGGAGTTGAGGGGAGTTTGGTGGCAGGAATATAGGCGATGGGAGGGGTATCAGAATATGCATAATAGTGGGAGGAATACGGACCGTGGAGGGGTGGGGTGGCGATGAGTGAGTCCCATCTAGGCTAGGAGCTCAGAGCGGTAATCAGGGAAGGGCGACGTTATTTTGCATAGGTGTATGGCACTTTGTGGTTTCCCTCTGGGGCAGGCGTTATCGGAATGGGCATTCAGGAATGACAGCGTGAAAGAATTATTAGATTCTGGATAAGGTATCATGATGGGTAACGCCGACGCTATGCTTTTACAGACCAACCGTTCCTTCCGTACCCCACATATCTAGAAGTCCTGAGAAGACGAGCAAAGCATTTCATTCCACATATTGCTCCTCTTGTTCCATTTCTTCAATAGGCTCCCTGGGCTCTTGCGCCTCATGAAATTGAATGGCATCATCAATATAACTCAATATAGAACCAACACTGTCCTCATCTTGGACATCTAACTGCAAGAATGAAACCATGCTGAAACTGTCGATAAGACCGGCAACAGCCCGATTAAGTCTCTTGAAGCTTGTGCCCTTCATGAGAGTTTGTGTATCGCCCGGAGCTTCTCCGTCGTCCTCTTCGTCCCCGTCCACATCGTCTAGTAGAGAGGAGTCCGGGTCTATGAAGCGCTTCAATTCCCTTTTGCTAACCTGCCCCTTTACTAAGTCCATTTTCGACATGACATTGACGTGTGGCACCTCCAACATAATCATGGCGCTCATAGCACTTAGCGTTCCAGCAAAGAACTTTGCCCTGTCAACAACAAATGTAGCTTCAAGGAGATATGTAGCGCAGAGGCTTATGTCCAAAGCACCGGTCCGTGTCAAATGTTTGACAAGTGCTGGCAATATAGGGATGTGAGTGTATAGTTCGATTTGGCCAGGCATGTCGATAATGATCAAATACTCCTCACTCAATGGATCTAAGGCTTCACTTAAAAAATCGAGATTCTCCAGCAGGAATTCAAAGCAGTAGATCAGTCCACCATTAGGCCCAAGGCCCATTTCTTCCATGACATCTTCGAGAGAAATAAGGTCTTTGATGTCGAGATCTGGTTCATGTACAAAATCTTCTGCGGCAGGGTCAAGATTCACATAGAAGCAGGAGCGTCGATTATTTCGTAGATGTGTGATAAGTGCTGAGCAGAAAGTCGTCTAAGCATTATCAGATATGACAATCTGGATGCCAGAAGCTTCAATGAGGACGTACCTTCCCAGCGCCCGCAGGCCCCATGACCAGAACACCATATTTACTCATGGTGAAAGTAGTGCTGATGGTGTTGACGTCGCGGGGTAAACAAAATTCGCCTCAGCCTTTTGCTGCGGCTGTGAAAAGTTAAAAAGGTATGCAAACCTGATCAACAAGGCTGAGAATGACCATGTCTTACACTGGCACGTGCGGTTAGTGGCACTTTTAATTCACTCACCGTATTTCCGGGGACATCGAGTCCGGTGTCACTTCAAAAAATATTTTTCGACAGAAGGCGGTGAAGAAAAAAAGAGCGGACTCGCATCAATTTCTAGGGCAGTATTGCACCATAAGCCCGATTAAGCTTAGCTCTTGCTTCGGGCATGCATTCTTGGATTTCACCAGCGAGCACGGCCATTAATCAAAACCCCACCAATTTCAGAACCTCCCTTGACGTTTCTTTCTTCTCATCAACAACAACTTTGTGCTACCTCTAGATATCTTCGCCCTCAACTCCAGACTCTTCGCTCTTATTCTCTTCCATACTTAATACGGACTTTCAATACTATCACAATGGCAACCAATGGCACCACGCCGCACCACAACCAGGGAACATTCTTGTTCACCGTAAGTCCTCTTTTTCAAGTTTCAAAGCATATTTTGTTAACCACCTCCTTCAGTCCGAGTCTGTAGGAGAGGGCCACCCAGATAAGATCGCCGATCAAGTCTCAGATGCCGTTCTCGATGCCTGCTTAGCAGAGGATCCTCTATCTAAGGTCGCCTGCGAGACTGCTACAAAGACTGGTATGATCATGGTCTTCGGTGAAATCACCACCAAGGCTCGTCTCGATTACCAAAAGGTTATCCGAAACGCCGTAAAGGATATTGGATATGATGACTCTTCCAAGGGTTTCGACTACAAGACCTGCAATGTTTTAGTCGCCATCGAGGAGCAATCCCCGGATATTGCCCAGGGTCTTCACTACGAGCAAGCTCTTGAGCAACTTGGTGCCGGTGACCAAGGTATCATGTTCGGATATGCTACCGATGAGACCCCAGAATTGTTCCCCTTGACTCTCCAATTAGCACACAAGCTTAACGCCGCTATGGCTGCCGCACGCCGAGACGGAAGCCTCCCATGGTTGCGACCTGATACCAAGACCCAGGTCACTATTGAGTACAAGCATGATAACGGAGCTGTTGTCCCAGTTCGAGTTCACACCGTCGTCGTCAGCGCGCAGCACAGCGAAGACATTACTACCGAGCAATTGCGCAAGGAGATCAAGGAGAAGATCATCAAGAAGGTCATTCCTGCCAAGTACTTGAACGAGGAGACCATCTACCACGTATGTTTTACAAATTTCTTGTTTCATACCCACCACTAACAAGCGCTAGATCCAACCTTCTGGATTGTTCATCATTGGTGGACCACAAGGTGATGCTGGTCTTACCGGCCGAAAGATCATTATTGACACATACGGTGGATGGGGTGCCCACGGTGGTGGTGCTTTCTCTGGAAAGGATTTCTCCAAGGTTGATCGATCAGCCGCCTACGTTGCTAGATGGATCGCAAAGTCTTTGGTTAACGCTAAGCTTGCCCGACGTGCGCTTGTTCAACTCTCGTACGCCATTGGTGTCGCAGAGCCTCTCTCTATTTTCGTCGACACTTACGGAACTTCATCTAAGACTTCAGACGAGCTGGTTGAGATCATCAATAACAACTTTGACTTGAGACCAGGTGTCATAGTCAAGGAGCTCGACTTGGCCAAGCCAATCTACTTCCAAACCGCTAAGAACGGTCACTTTACCAACCAGAACTTTAGCTGGGAAAAGCCTAAGACCCTCAAGTTCTAAGTGCACCATATACAGCCTTGATAGTAAAAGACTCAACGTCTTGTACTAATATTTCCTTTGGACATCTCACGGCGAAATGATTGACGAATTAGCATGGTCTCAACGACCTGGGGAGCGATCTGGGCTGGCGTTTCGATTCTGATATGTGGCATATTTCTTATGTGCCTTGCTTTTCCCTCCTTAATGAGACGGGAAGAAAAGTCTTTCTCTTCTGCTATTTGTTGTTAGCACTGAAGATAAAAGTCTGATTCAACATAGACCGTAGAAAATGGCGGCACAGCCATATGGGACGGCTGGTATTGTTTCGTGGTAAATAGAGAGCATCATTGCATCTGGCGTTAGGGAGAACTTCAACATCTTCTGAAAGGTCGGATACCATAAGATACCGCGGGTCATGCCAAAAAGGCGTGGACTCCAATCACACTTAACGTGTGCTCTCTCAACGGCCATGTGCTGTGGAGAACTCTGTATAGATTCATAGATAAAAATACTATACTGTAGTTCCAAAATACCCTTCTGCCCTGTTTTCAAAGTAACCCTAAACTCAATTGCATATATGATAATTGAAGGTGTTAAATTCTGAGAGGGGATGCCGAATTGCTCCTTCCATTTCAAGCCACCCTGCTTGTGTGACATGCCTTTATCGTTCCTTCCTTCACATGTTCCTCAACTAAAGGTCGCTCCCATTACGCACCTTCCTTTTCTAGTTGTTATTGGTGTATATCTTTTCAAGATAATAGTAATAATACTGCAAACGAGCTATGTTCTGCAAAAGTAATGGCTGTCGCTGACCGAACCTCCACTCATTCGATAGCAATCTATTTCTGCCACAGAACAAATCCTAAAATATGAACACATCTGGAAGGGAGGAAAGCCGAGTTTGCCCCTACTCAATTGACATCCCTAATTTGGCGCAAGGTATTCTTAGGCAAGCTTTCATTTCTTGGGCTGGACTAAGCACGGCTAATTGTTTTACATTGGGCGGAAGATAAGGTGGGAAAGGCGCCGAAGTTCGGGAATTCTGAGGTGGAGGTGTTTGTGTAAAGAAGTAAATCTAGCGTAGAACTTGTGCAGAAATCAAGTACTTGTGAAGGTTCAGCCTGGAGAACACTTTTATTTGAATTTTGGAGCAAGGGGGAGTGTTGACACGTCCCCCCTTAAAAAGGAGGTTGATTATTTATTTTCGAGCTTTTTAACGGCACGATAATCAGGGCGGTGGAGGAAGAATTTCTGTGATAGGTGAGCATGCCACCCTACTGTAACTTCTATTGTGGTATAAAATACGTGGAGGGCTTGCAACCTCTTCTATTTTACCTGAATTCGCCAGAGCGAGCAAACCCGTATGTACAAGACAACCATAACCATGATCCCATAAAAGCCTTTCGACGCACGCGGAACTACTAATTTAAGTTAGGAACACACAGAAAGAAAACTAGGGGCCAATTCGCCCCAAACGTCACATAGATGTTCCCTCGCTGTGTAACCATCACCAGAAGAGTGCGGGATTCGAGTATATACGAATGAGAAAGTCCGATATTTGATGCAGAACCAGCAAATGCAAAATTCCAAGCTCGCAACTCCGAATTCCAAACTCACTTTTTGACTTTGTCTGTTTCAGTTTGTGTGTGTTCAGACAGAAGGTGGAGTTGAAACGAAACACCCTCGCTTAAAGGGTGTCCTCGTCTGTCCGAATGCACGATGCGAAGATTCACAAGGAGAAGTTATCACTCCGAATTTGCATCCGAAGGCGAGTAGGAGCATTAGTATTTGAGTTATAATTTCGACCGCGTTAAGGTTGCACATGCTCAACATTTAGGGTTTTAGACTGCATAGAATATTTTCAACGTTGTGTCTTCCTGAAAGTATAAACCTAGGGCTTTGATTACCCTATAGTAGGGAAAGCGGGAGCAAGAAGTTTCGAGGATGTGGTTCGTGCGAGGGCAATTTGCGTAGTGGGCATCAGATTATCTAATGCATAGAGCTCGAACCAAAGGCTGTGGTGTTGAGAGTTAAGATTTGTATTTGTATTAGAGTCCTGGGCCATTAGCTTACTGAGCCACTCTTCAGTGCAACTGAGCGGCCATTAAGACATTTGTGACATCGGGTTAGAGCTAGCCTTACTAGATGCGTATGTGAAGCAGTAGGAAATTAGGTGGCTGATCTGTTGATCTAGGTGATGTGGTCTCCACATAGTATGGGCTTCTATCCTTCGCAATAGATTGCTGTCGCTTTTGAATAAAAAATAGTGGTCTAATGTCTTGAACATTGTGAATGATCTTTCACTCGCGTAGAAGGATCGGCACATGCAAGCAATTATGACTTTAAACCGGAGAAAGCGTTATTGACGGAGGTGATTGTACGGCTATAGTTATGATAGAATGTTTCTTGGGATGAGGTGTTTCTGTGTGTTTCTGGTGAGTACTCTAGAGAAGTAACGAACTATTTGCAGATCGAGCACAAGTGAAGCAGTTCGTTTACTCTCGTTCTCAAACAGCTAGACAAAAACCGTGAAATCTAGACTAGAAAATGCTTATCTTGGAAGGAAGTGTGGCACCTAAGCATCTCATCCGTGCCTCTCACGTCAGGGATTGAGGAGGGACCAAATGGAAAAATAGTAGTCTTCCAGAACACATGGAACAGACGGTCACAATTATATGCTAAAATTAATTTCATGGAGGGGGAGAACGATTAGGATTATGCTAGCATATAAATCTTTGGCAGGAACTTTATCAGTGCGCTCAATGCCTTACTAGTGGGGAGTTGGCTTTGTGGGGAAGTGGGTCTTGGGAAGAAGGTTGCTTCGAGAGTCGAAAGCCATACTAACCGACGACGAAACATTGAGCCTGGCTAGCAGAAACTCATACTGCTAGGCCTTAACGACTTATGCTCTTTTCGATAATTTGAATTGCGGAGGCCAGACAGACTCGTTTTAGCATTAGCCAGGCGGACAAGAATTTGGTGGCGAAGCGGTTCGTTTGATGTTCCACCTACAAAATATGTTCTAGATGATGGCATAACTAGTTCCATGTTTCAAACTTTCTAGCTCACTCATTTCGGATCCCGATACTATCGCACCATTATTTAGGCTTTTCCGGACTTTAACTCCTCATGGAAGGAAAGCATGTTGTCCGAAGTGCACGGGAAACACCGCTCAAACAGATACAGATATCAAGACTTTGTTCTTGCGAGGCGCATGGGTAGATGCTGACGATGCAGGATCGGAAGGGATTAAACTATTCTTACCTGACGGGTGACTTCACCGGGTCATTCCTTTAAGCCTTCACTCCATGAGGAAGCTTATTTGATGCACCTGCAACACCCAAAAATAATTTGAAAAAGTGCTCTATTTACAATTAACAGCTCCCCCGCTAGTGTAGGTATGACTTTTAGCTTCTCCATGGGGAGGGGTTTCAATAATCTTCCGCACTGCAGAACGGGAGGGTCGATCACCGAAGAAATGGTAAATGGTGAATTTGACAAATGATTGGAATTCAAGAAAAAGGCAGCTGTTGGTCCTTGCTTCTTCGGTGGCTTTCCCCCGAATTATGCAATTGATAGTGAGTGTAGGGTGCAGAAACTGAAAGCCCTTGGTCGCTTGAAGTTTCAATAGTTCTACCACAAGATGAAACTCATAGATGACGATCAGGGAGAAAAACATTCATGGAATAAATAACGAACTAGAATTCAGCGGCTGATGTCGAAATCATTTTGGAAAAAGAATAGAGGATTCTATAAAGGGCCGTATCTGACAATTGTCGATCTCATACTGAATGCGGAAGGCCATGACATGGAACGGTTGGTCTTTGCTGGGTAATGCCGAGAATTCCATCTTGAAGACATCGCGATCTTGAGCCTGGCGCCTTATAAGATCCATTTATTACGTCGGGAACGTGGTATATGAGTGGGGGTGACGCCCATAAATTGGAAGTCTAGGAACGCATGAATGACATCTTGAACTGAATCAAACCTGATGTCGTCGTTGGTGGTCTTAGTGAAATTAGACAGCACGTAGAACTTTTATGCCGTCGTGGCTTCATTAGCCAACCATGACCCGAACGTAACTTAATTTAGTCGGCGATACATAGAGAAACAAGTCCGTACCACGTTGTTTTCGGCAGTGCAGATTGAAAGTGGCAAACTCGTGAATCTCAAAAGTCAAGCATTTTCATGGTTCGTCGGTGATTATGCGGAACGTGGAGATCATAAACGGTTTATTATCGACATGCAACGAAGAGTTGTGGTACGACGACCCCTGAACCCACTAGCAACGAACAATTCTGCAGAGATGAGACTTGGGCGGTAACTGAGGAGTTACAAGAAATTTACTTGTCATTGGCACCACAAGACGACACGCTGTTCCCAGATGTGTCCTGAAGTTCTGGCAAAAGATTCGGGTCAAGGAAGAAAAGTAAGTTACAAGTTGCAATTTCGAATTATTGTGTCTCTCCACGAGGTTGGTGGCTTCTGGATGTATCCCAAATGGGTGTGAATTTTTGATGAAGTGCACGGTTGTGTCCCTGAACCCCCCTGACGCCGCCATGTTTTAGCGTCCACCAGGCCTGAGATAGAAACGCCATGATCTGGAGAAATGGCCACCATAGGACCCGAGCAAGATTACTTTCTTATTTTTGGATAGCCGCAAGACAGTCATTACTCAAGTTCTTTTGGTGGTGTAATTTATTGCTCCAATGCCCTATATTTCTTTTTATGTCGAACATACATTGGAACAGTGGCAACCGTTGAGAAATGGTGGTTTGGGTTACCGACCGGTTCGCCTGGACCTGGTTGTGACATTGTGGATCGTGAAGGGGGGCCTTGCATTACCAGCAGGTGGAAGCGGTGTGTGAAGTTGTTGCACAGAAACGTCGTTCTTCAGGGTTTGGAGCGAGTTGTCTGTGCTGACAGTTTGGATTCTAGCCAAAATGGAGGTTGGAGCGTTGGTATCCATGAAGAGAGCCCCTTGGCAGTTTGGAAGGCAGCCGAGTTCAAGACTGGAGCCCACATCAAGTTACGAACTTACGACTACCAGAGGATGGTTGGAGTTGTCAATTGAGGATCAGGTGGGAAGACTCCACCGGGAAAATCCAAGGACGATAGGGCGCAATCGTAGGCCATCATGATTTGGCCATCAAGTGGCTTGCGATGCTTTGCAGTGTTCTTCAGCTCCTTCTTTGTCAGTCAGATTATGATAGAGGTGATGGGATTCTGAGTAGTTGGTTGGAGGTGACCGCAGCAGCCGATCGCACTTGGCTTTCTTGACAGGGCGTGGCGCCGTGGACCACTGCATGGCGCTTTCGAGGCGCTTTGTGGTCCCTTATTGGCGCGTACCCACTGTGGAAAAAGGGCGCTACGATTCTTTCAGATGCTATTTAATTTCATTCCCTGTTGAGAAACAGAACACAGAGCAGAGCGCGCTCTGTGGATAGAGTGATTTCCCAGCATGGGCACTACTAGCCATCTTTGTATGCCTGCCGAACGCGTCTAGATGAACTGCCCCTGAGAGGTCCCTTGGTGGATTGCCAGGTTCGCTGCCAGGTACATTTTCCCCACCACAATTCGACCGCAATACGCTTCTTCCAGCGAATCACTAGCCCACCCTGCTCCCCACCCTGCTGACTGTTTTCTCTCTCTAGGCCTAAATCGTCCACCTTGTCGCCCCTCTATAGGCGGCGCGTAGTTGCTGCAAGGTCCAAGTCCTCCCTCCACCTCCCTTGGCAAATCTGGGAAGGCGCGTTGAACGGAAAAAGCCACCCCTAAATGGCCTCGTTGCAACTCTGAGCTTTCCCGGACCCAACGACCATTCTGAACTTGCCCACTTCCAGCGTCGTTATCGCGAATTGCACATCTCTTCGTGACCCAATGTCTTGCTGTCCTGCCGGGTTGCAAAGAAAACATGGCTTCTATTCACCCCCATCCCGAAGACTTGCGAGAAGCTTTCGAACGGGACCCCTCTGTTCCTCAACCTGATACTCTGCACGCTTCACATTCATCTGATCTCACCGATACCACGGAGACGTCCCCAGCCACTCATCCTCCACCCCAGGATCAAGGCCAGAGGAACAGACCTCGAATTCCCTCGTTGTCGATTCGATCGCGCGCCTTTTCGTCGTCCTCTTCTACCTCGTCATCGCCGGTCCGTAGAAAACCTCTACCCGCTACCGCCTCCCCTCTGGCTACGAGGTTCTCCTCAGGTGAACATCTTGCGACGACGCTGGAAAAGCCTGAGCCTTCGTTCTTGCGCCCGTTTTCACTCGACAGCCCTACCCTTCACGAGTTTCCTCCCACCTCTCGACTTCAACCGGCCCCTGCAGACTTCCATACCCGCAGTTCCACAAAGTATATACTACCTTTCTGTTCTTGAAACTATTTCGTTTCACAGACCTTAGCTGACATATTTGGGCAGTTCTTCAAACGAGCCGGCTGCTTTGACATCGGACTCATCGTCCGACCCTTGGTCGCCAACCCATATTGCAAACGCGCAAAGAACACTCAGTCCTCAAAGCCCAAACCTTGCCGTCCCATCTCATACGACTCCTACAGAATATCCTTTCGCAAAACATGCAAGGTTGACCCAGGATTCAACTCTCACATCAGGCTCCGAATCAATAGGCCCATGGTACAGCGATTCGAGTTCGGCGAGCCATTCACATTCTAATATGTCCATATTCTCCAACAAACCTACACCACCACATAACCTTAACTCCCCTAATGGTATATCACGAAGTTTCACTAACGAATCAAACGACTCTAATACAACTATTCAAAAATCACAACCTAAATCTCCAAGCGGATCGAAGCTTGGTTCCTTTTTTGGCTGGGGAGGAAATACATCCCCGTCTTCATCAACCACATCCTTTTCCGAAAAGTCATTCTCCCCGATACCCTCACCCCAAACGTCTGAAAACCTTCCTCGCGCCGATGCCTCCAGATCCAATAATTCAAAACCAATACCTACAGCTATCGACGTGCCAAAGGCCAATGCCGATACAGAAAGTTACTTTGGAAACTCATATCTACAAATACCACTGGCAACCCCCACGACACCAATACAAGTCGAGGAGATGGAGAAAGAACTGAAGGATATAAGCGCAGAGCTTGCCTCTTCAATCCGACGAGAGATGGACCTTGAGGATCTTGTTGAGCGACTACAATCAGAAGCACAAAACCCCACAACTCAAGGGAAAAGAACTAGCGACTACTTCTCGGATTCTGGGACTAGCTCGGTCAAATATGGCGATACTGACTCGAGACAAGATGAGTTAGACCGGATGCTGCGGAAGACTGAGCAGGAGAAAGCCCAGATGCGACTAGAGCTTACAGACAAAGTGCAAGAAGAAAGGTCAAGGAGAAAACAACTGGAAATTCAGATTCGGGGTCTTGAAGAAAAGGCTTCCCAGGTAAGTTGCCAGTGATACATTGCTCCACCCAGTGACTAACCTGCCGCAAAGGTCGACCTGGTATCAATAAATTCTCTTGATGCCAATGGACGCTTGAAGGATTTGGAGGCCACTTGTGAAGATCTCCGACGTCGACTAGCCGAGGAACGCCAAGTTAAGGAAAACTTCGAGGATCTCTTGACAGCACTTAAGAGTGAGCTCCAAAGCTCCCATAATGAACGTGACAACCTCCGGGACGAGATCGTACCTCAACTCCGTGCCCGTGTTGAGGGACTGGAGGCGCAGGCTGCTCAACATGAAAAGCTAACTTATGAGCAATCTAAGATGCAGCAAGAATTGCAGACACTTAAAAATGAGAACACGACACTGATCAATGCTCAAAAAATGCAAAAGGAGTTGCAGCAACAAATGAAGAAGTTCGATAGCATTGCCGAGGAGCCATCAACATCAAGTCCACGTAAATCCATGGGTCTGACCCGATCAAACTCTTTGGCTCACGCTCCAACAACCACCCGATCTCGGCCCGGTTCCCTGACAAGGTCAACATCGGTCAAGACGGTCGAGTCCCGGGAAGCACTTGCCGAACGGGTTAAAGACATTGAACTGCAACGGGATGCTCTGCATAGTGCACTTAAAAACTTACTTGAACGTCAGGAGCATCAAAATCGAGAGAACCAAAAACGAATCCGCCAACTTGAGATGGAAAGGGATCGGGCTCTTACCAGTTCGCCAAGACGGATAGGTTACGACAAGGAGGTGGCGAATCTTCGCGAGGAGATCAATGTCCTTCGTCGACGCGCAGAGGAAGCTATTGAGCAGAAATGGCAGTGTGAGAAAGGACTCAGTGGCTTGAAGATGGATCTTGATCGAGCTGAGCAAGAAATTGGATCGTTGCGAAGTCTTCTGCAAGAAAAGGATATTTTGATACCGAACGGGTCACAGCCAAGTAACGGATCTCGCCCTCTCAGTAATCACGTGTCATCTGAAAGCCTTGAGAGCGCATACAGGGATTTGCAGAGAGCATATGCCGATTCCCTAGAAAGAATTAAGAATCTAGAACTCTCGGACTCAAAAGACGAGGAGACCGAGCGTGCAATGAGGCAGCTGGAGCAGAGCCTCGCAAGTGCTATTTCGGAACGCGACTTCGCCCAACAAGAGGCGAATTCACTACGCGACCAGACAAACTCCTTGCGAGACGCAGAGAAAGCTCATGTCGGCGATGAGGTTGCGCTTGCAGAAGAGCTTCGAGAGTCTGCCAAGCGGGTGGAAGAATTGGCCATACAGGTTCGACAGCAGCTGGCCTCAAACAGCACCTTACGCCAACGTCTAGCAGAGACTATTGAGCGTGGTGAGAAGGATCAGAAGAACAATGCTCAGAAAATCATGTTCATGCAGAGCAAGTTGAAGGCCTTGGAAGATCAACTGATGACAGCACAGCAAGCATCGGAGGAGCGAATCCAAAAGCACGAGGATGAAATTAGAGACTTGAGGGAGAATCACAACGTGCAACTTCAACGAATGAAGGACGGTCTTCGATCTCCCCGAATATTTGGACCAAAGTCACCGCTTTCTCCAATGTTCGCAAACTCCAGCAGGACACCGAGGATTTTGTCAACAACCTCCGGCAAGGCAATGTCTGTCTCAGAAGACTCTAAGATGGAGTTCCTCAAGCAGCGGGTCATGGACCTTGAGAGGGCTCTCGCGGATGCCGACAGAGAGATGGAAGAAGTTGTTGGCCGCATGAACGTTGCTCAAATTGAGGTTATGGAGTTGCAAAACGAGCGAGAAGACGCTCAGCGCGAAACGAGGAGACTGCAAAAGATAATTGAAGAAGAGAGAGTTCGGGCTTTTGAAGGACGATTCGCTACGCTCTCATCATAAAAACCAAAAAGATCGATAACATATTTTAATATTCAGACAACCACAATCTGTTTTTAGCGTGGGAAGTCTACGGGCTTGCAATCTACAACTGGGCAATTGCTAGTTCTGCCCTTGGGCCTGCATCAGACCAAGACTGGAGTTTTTTGAATCGTGCATTTACATATTGGATGGGTCATAGCACAGGGGGACAACCTGTTTTCATTATTTTCCTGGCGAATACCGGCGCATTATCGGCCGAGTGCTGAGCTGGGTTTACGGTCACATACTATTGCATACTTCTAGTATGATAATGTATTGTTTGTGTATTGGTTGTTTTGTAATTATTGTAGAGTCCTTGGGAGGAGATGATACCTGTACAAAGTAGATTTGTTGGTGGGGTGCGAGGGGTTGTATATAGTTTGGCATGATGGTTGAGATGTTTGATGAAGCAGCGGATGAAAAAATCGAGATTTTGCCAGCTATCCCTTGACATACGTCTTTCCACTCTTGTGACACCGAAATTCTACTTTTCCAATTTTGGTTTCATCGCCTTCCTTTTTCTTCCCAGGTACTTCGGGAAGTGTCCTACACATCTGCAGTCCAACTACATACCTCTCATCCTCACTCTTTCCTTATCAACCAACATCTCTCTAAAGTCACACTATGACAGCTACAAGCTCATCTCAATAGGATTTTTCAATGTCAGTTATTTTTAATAGGATTGCACCTGTGCGTTCCTGTACCTATACAACCCTCCTCACATCAACCATCCATTATCCATCCAACCACGCTCCTCCTTAAAGACAGTACACTTTCTCAATTCCCCCACTTGCTAGTAGCAACATATCTACATATCAACCCTCAGCCCTCTCTCTTCCACATCATTTAATAAATTGATGGGAAATAACAGTGGTGTTGGGGGGGGGGGGGCACGTTTAAGATGCTGCTGCGAGCTGCTGAGTTGTTTTTAACGCGCTGTCAATCTGCTGATGCCTCATTGACGGCCACCTATTTCTACGACGGTGTTCACACGGGATCTTTTAGTGGGGGGGGTACATTTGACACCATTCATATCTAGCTCTACTCAGTACTATGCATACTTCTCATCTCTCTTGTTGCCGCCCTCGTCTCTGTCCCGGTTGTGGAATGGTGACAGATTGGCCTCCCTGCTTTAAGTGTATCATTACGAGTTACGGTTTCAATATTTCCCCGCCAACCTGCTTAGAGATGATTAAGTATGAAAGAGCAGGGTGTAGAGGTGGTCCTCGGGCCGTTCGGTGATAGTTAAAGGAAGCGAGGCACCTGATAGCCCCAGGGTATCTTATTCGATGCTAACGTCGCTTAAATAAGACGGGTAGAATAAATGTACTCTGAGATTAGAAAGTCGGAAGGAGATGGGGAGAGAGTGACAGGGACTATTATAGTTGCTGTGGATCAATACAAAAGAGGGAAAGAAACCTAGGCATATATTCGGGTGGGTCGGGTTATGTATCGTGTACGTCGGCATACGCCCGACCGATACTGGTAGAACCACTCCCTAAGTAGGTGACGTCTGTTTACATCCTCAACTAAGACTCCAGTGAAACAATATAAGCAGGATCGATCTACAGAACTGTCCCTCAGGCAGCGATGGGGAGTTTATAGAGAGGCAGCCCTAGAGATGCCTTCGATGTTCTCACCCTCTTCCTCATATTTCAAGAGATTAAGAAGTCCAGATACGGAGAGGGTATAAGTTCAGGGGGTTAGGTGCATGCTCTCCTACTTGCGGTGCCAGCATCATTCCTTGTTAGTACACTTCTTTTCCATCACCCCCTTTTATCCAGACACGAGAAGAACCATACGGGGTTATCGGTTAAAGCACAGAGATAAATAGGATATATAAGAACGGGGGTGAAAGCGGCGTAAGAGGTAAACGAGGGAGCGGGTGCAAGACCCCTCTTCCTCAAACACATATCTATACGCTTTCCTAAAACCTGTGCTCACTTAGTAGTCTCCTGTCCTCTCCTCCCTCCTACTTGGCTCTTCTTTTCCCCTTGCGTAGGATTGATGTAAGGGGGTAGCTCGTGATATAAGGAAAATCTAGAGAAAGGGGTAGAAAATCCCCGTGAGGATAAGAAGGGAAAATATATATACTAAGTTAATTTGGGTAGTAAAAGAACGAATTGTGATGTATGAGTTGCGATCTGGTCTTAGGTCGGCTCCTATCCGTTTTTGTACCAAGATCATCCTGTGCTGTGTAGTAATAACTATTTCGTTTCTTAGGGTCGGGAGAGGAACCCTACCACAGCTCGAAACTTTGTAGCTAAGATTCTCAGGTTTGAAATCTTAATGGTATTGATTTGGGGTTTTTACACCAACTTGGTAAGAGGAGAGCCAGGCTCGATATTTGGAGGTTGGGGGTCAGGTGAGAGAAAATTTTTGACCTCACTTTGAAAATGCACCGTAAAAGCTTTCTAGGAAGAGAAATCGTTGTAGAAAGACCGAGCATGCTATTCACAGCAACCCCTACTTCCTCTCCTCAACCACTCTATCATCTTTACACTACTTCCCCATGAAACTAACATACCCCAGTCCCTCTTATTGTTGAGCTCACAATTCGTTCCGATCCACCTATCCGCTTCCCCGTTCTTCGGCGAGCTGCATGCACACATCATCACCAGCATCTCACAACCCAGCTTCCTGGGTTTCAAGCTTTGGTCTTCGGAGGATGGCGATGTGCATTTTTTTGGCTGCTGTGGCCGTGGTATGCGCGAAACCCATGCGTAAACTCTATGTTGTGATGAGGTGGAAAGAAGTACCGACATGTGGCATCCTTGGTGGGTTTGGCGGTGAGAAAACGTGCTCGCAGTGTGTTGTACGAGGTTGTGTATTTTGATACCGCATGAGGATGTAATGAGAGGAGCTGGCGCTTGCGAGGACGGGGATGAGAGAGGTGAAAGAGAGTGGTTGAGTGGTTGAGTGGTTGAGTGTTTGCTTTGTGACTGGAATGCGAACTGGTAGAAGAGCGCTGATGGACAGAATTGCTATGCTTGAGCGGAAATTTTAAGAGGTTCACATAATAAGAATCACATCCAAAGAAGAAGAACCCCGAACGAGGAACTTCAAGAAAACAAATAGGTATTTAAGATATGCTAAGAACAGAGGAATGCATAACCTTCGTAGTTGAATTTAGTGATGTAATTCCGCTCGTCCTCTTTGCAATTCCGGAAAATTAATCCAGGACGATTTCTAAAATTCTCCTTTCTTTCCCTTCGCTACACGATCGAGAGGGTTGGTAACACTGTTCCAGTTGCAGCATTCTTTTCACTGTAAGGACGATGGCTAGCACGAAATTGATGTGGAGAATTACAGCGTACCCACGACTGGGGGAATGACTCTCCAGTCTTACTTACATTGTTGTCACAACAGTAGAGTTTCCTTCCTGCTAGACCATACGATCTCGATAAAAAAAGATGATCGCGATGGAGTAAATGCAGGCAGAAGATCAATGTTGTGGGCAAAGGACAAGCAGGATCATAGCTGAAAGGCACCGATCACCTGAAAGGCTCTCAGACCAACTGATGTCGTTGCACTACCGTTCATTGCAACTCGAGTTCGCCTTGGGAGCCTTCTCTGCGACTACAAGACAAGCCACGTACATGATACAGCAAGCTCAAGAATGAAATACGAGGGGTCTGGCCTCTGTATTCACCACATGCGGCCAGCCTCGCAGCGATAGCAGAAATGAGAACTTTCCCATCCAACATCCCCATCCGCCCAAAGAAGCCCAATATCAAGTCATCTGTGATGATTTTCCCGCCTCCTTTCCTCTCCATATAACTTCATGCTCGAATGAAGGGAACGGATAGCAAACGGTTCTCTGCCGCTGCGTGGGGTTGCAACATTGCACCTCTCCACGTCAACTCGGCTCCGACCGAGAAGGGAGGATCGATATTGTTGCCGCAGCCAGTCACACCGTGAAGTCGTTCCCGTGATCCCATTCAAACATCGGGCTTGCATGAACAAGCATAGCGTGCGACATGACACCCAAGTCGTACACCTGAATGAATGCATTTCTGGAGAGGCAGTTCGCCGTCCTCGCGGGATCTCAAGGCTGCCCGGAGAGGCTGACAAGGCTGGTGTCTTGAACTCTTGCAGGCTTGCATCCGCTTCATGCCGTGGCGTCGGTGTGGGGGATGCGTGTGGGGTACCTTGTTTTCTTGGTATCTACACCCTGATGACCATTGAAACACACGGAGGTGTTGCAAAAATAGATGGAGGGAAGGAATCTGGTAAGTGTGCAAGTGGTCCCAAGCTGGGAAAGGAGAGGGAATTTGGAGGGAGTCAAGGGCCTGTCGACGTGGAAAACACCCTTCCAGTACTCATGTAGGGCACGTGACACAGCTCTTGACCATGGTCAATAAAGCATCTTGACTTTAGGAATCTCGAAATGAAATCCACGTATCTATCTATCTGACACACCTTACAGAGATATCTCATGGATGTTGTGTAGATTAGCATTCATGACAATGAAGGCTTTGTCGACTCATCTCAAGCGCTATTGAGACTGGACAACGCGATCCGGGGAAAATAAGAAAGGCATCATGGAAGCCGAGGGCGGATTGATAGAGGTTCGGCCTCTCACTGGTGAAGCAGCTCGAGTCGCCATCTTTCAGAACCATCTGAAATCGAAAGTTGTCATGCCCCTCACCACGCCCGATATCTGAGTCGTTGATGGCGGAAGGGAAATCCTTATCTCTGACGAGGTTTGGTGGCTTGAGACATGGAGTCGAAGGTCTGCCGACGCATTTTCCTGGACTTTTGATACGCTTGCAATTTGCATCGTGGTCTGGTCGGCCACGAGCCTACGAATTATTTGTTTCTTTGGAAGCATGTACCCCGACTTTTGACCTTCTGAAGCATGCAGGTTGCGGCTTGGTCCGCGGTTGAGGTGTTGCGATTGGCGATGTGGAGGAAATGGGTGATGAGCCGAGAGCTGCAAGTCTTGACGGGCCAAGGACGATACATGGGGACGACTAGAAAAGTGGTGCGAGAGTTTGAAAGAACCATCAACTCCTGAAAAATGATTTGGGGTCGTTCTACGCTTTTCGAACTATGATGGAGCTACGTGACAGGGAAGTCCCTTAGAAAAGATATGCATCACTCGAGTTGATTTCAGCGGGGATCTCTGTGTGACCGTTTGTTCAGCTGTGGCCAAAATAAGGTGTGTCGAACTATGAATGATGGTGGACCAACCGGTGGACGTGCAGAACGTTCGTGCCAAGCACACATCGTCATTTGAAGCACAAGTCTCCGAGACGACTGTGCAGTTTTGATGCTCCGTCCAATACCATTAAAAGAATCGTTAGATGTTCTAGAAATTCTCCTCTCAATGCCGATGTACTCCATCTATGAGGTTGGAAGATTCTACGAGATGCGAGTCAGAAAGCGTACGAGTTGGTTCCTCTGGATTCTCCCGGAAAAGGGGTTGCAGGTCGCTGACCGCGTCTCCATCCATCGTATGTAGAAGTTCCCTCAAGCACCCGACATATTGGGAACGACGGAACCACCAGTGCAAGTGGCTGCGCATCGTCTACAAAGTGGAACCGACCATGATGATCTTGGTGGGTTTTCACTGGACCTTAAATGATTTGGTACTTCAACGTGCGACGAGGCCGGAGATGTTGAATGTTGCGAGATGCTTTTTACAGAGCATCTCCCGGGCATCCGTTTGGCTGAGACGGGATTCATCAACATCGTACCAGCGCAGGGTCTTAATGGAGCGATGCAGCATTCTCACCAGCATTTGATTCCCTCTTGGGAAATACCGTTCCTTTGCTCACTCCTCATCTTAGAAATGCCTTGGGATGGTCACACATGGCGGAGTCTGCCCTCTGTGTCCCTTTCTGTCGAGCGGCGGTTCTTCTCAGACATGGAAAGCCGTTGCTCACGGGCTTCACAAGCTTCACTGGCTTCACGCTTCACAGGCTTCACGCTTTACAGGCTTCACAAGCAATATAGGTTGTACCATACAGGCTTCACAAGCGACGCCGAGGCCTCTGGAGATTTGCTGACCTCGCTCGACTTCAGGCTGGTGTTGGAAGCGTTGGAGTCAGCTCAGACGCGAGGTCTCATTGGCTACTGCTCCCTGATAGCCTCGCCATTCTTACAGAGATAGCTGCACAAAGAATTACGTGGGGCAAACACACCACGAATCAGGGCTCACTGTGACTTCCTTATCTGTGGATCAAGCCACAGGCCAGGGACAAGCCGATGTTGAAATGCACGGCTCGAAAAAAGGCGTTCGCGTAGGAATTGTGGCTCTAGATCCCGCCACTGACTGGTGCATTTGGTGGATACTTTCCGTTCAAGATTGCGCGACGACTGGATATTGCGACGACCCTGGTGGAAGTAGTCCCGTATCCCTGCGCAAGCTTCTAGCGCAGAACCTCTAATCTTCTTCTCCGAGATGGCCTCAATGTTTGCGTGGGCACGGGTGGAACGTCCTGCCAATTCAGATACTCATCCAGCATGTCGGGCTCGGAAGGTGCAGGAGTGAAGGGTGAAGTGCGGTGAAAAAAAAAAAGTGAGGTGACCGTGCCCGTTGCGGTTTGCGGATGGGCACGTCGATGGACGTGGATGCGGAACTGTCACTCGAGAGAAGAAGGGTGGGCTGCACATATTCACTCACAGGAAAAAGACGCTCACATAAAGTCGGCGGGGCCCCTCCTTGTAAACCAGAATCCTTTCCTTCCGATCCACAACCGCTGTGAGCTGAGAAGCGCGCTGTACCCTTCTCACAGAACACAGAATCCTAATTCATCTTCGCGTGTTGCATTGCTTGGGAGCTTGCTTTTTCAGAAATCGCCAGTCTCCAACTCCACAGACAGGCACCCCAGACCCGTGTGACCCCCAATCACCGACGGCTTCAAGGCTGATACGAATAAACCCTGGGACGCGCATCTGCACTCGATCCGCTCCTGGTTTTGCCTGGTCTTGGTCTGCAGCTCATCTGGCCTAAAACAGACACTCTTGCAAGGTCAACTCCTTCTAATACTCGACCATCCCCCCCCCTCGTTGCGCCGCAAGTCCTCTCGCCAAGAGCATCTTCAACGTCTGCGCATTTTCACCTTATTCACTCCTTGTGCGCCTGCACTTCTTAGGTGAATTGCACGGATTCTATCTCCTCGACTCCGCTCGAGTGTCCCATCTTCAGCTCGATCGAAGTGACGAAGCTATCAAGGCTCGGGAAAGTGAGCCGTCGCCAACATGTCGGATATCGATTTGAATGCCCTCAATTACACCATTAAGGTCCCATACAATGGATCTGACGCAACGGGAGGTGACTCGTTGAATGCAGATCTTAATATCTTTTACGATGTAAGAGCTCCCGCAATGTTCTGGAAGTGCGCACAGGTGCTAATATGTACGACAACAGGCCGGTGATATCGCATGGATGATCACTGCGACAGCTCTCGTGCTGCTCATGATTCCAGGTGTCGGGTACGTGCAGAGCAGAAACGTGGAGGATGGTACAGATTGCTAACGGGGTGGTCCAAATAGTTTCTTCTATTCTGGTTTGGCTCGACGGAAGTCCGCCTTGTCTCTCATCTGGCTCTCGGTCATGGCCACAGCTGTGGTCTCCTTCCAATGGTTCTTCTGGGGTTACTCGCTTGCCTTCTCTCACACAGCTGGAAAGTACATTGGAAATCTTGACAATATTGGTTTCCGAAATGTTCTCGCCGCCCCCTCCGTGGGTTCCCCAAAGATTCCCGATCTCCTCTTCGCGGTGTACCAGGGGATGTTCGCGGCCATCACCGTCGCGCTGGCTATCGGCGCGGTTGCAGAGCGTGGTCGCATGCTGCCCGCCGTTGTCTTCATGTTTGTCTGGTCTACCATCATCTACGATCCCATTGCCTGCTGGACGTGGAACGCCTCAGGATGGGTCTTCAAGCTCGGAGGACTGGATTTCGCCGGGGGAACTCCCGTGCATATTACCTCAGGTTGTGCTGCGCTTGCGTACTCCATTATGTTAGGCAAGCGTCGTGGCCACGGTACTCACGAGTAGGTTTCTCCCTCTCCCCTCCCAAACCTCCTTGAAAAACAAACTACGCCACATCGCCGTATCTACATCATACATTCCACATTAGGATAGCTACTAACGGTGCTTTTGTAGATTGAACTACCGTCCGCACAACGTGACTCACATTGTTATCGGAACGGTCTTCCTCTGGGTTGGTTGGTTCGGATTCAATGCAGGTTCCGCCCTCGCAGCGAACATGCGCGCCGTCATGGCCGCAGTTGTCACCAACCTCGCCGCCTGCGTGGGAGGGATCACATGGTGCGTTCTCGACTATCGTCTGGAGAGAAAGTGGTCCACGGTCGGTTTCTGCTCCGGGGTGGTCGCCGGCCTCGTCGCTATCACACCTGGTTCTGGTTTCGTTCCAGCCTGGGCGGCAGTTATCTACGGTGTGGTCGGCGCTGCAGGTGCTAATTACGCCACCAAACTCAAGTTCGTCCTCGGTATCGATGACGCCCTTGATATTTTCGCCGAGCACGCTATCGGAGGTCTCATCGGCAATATCCTGACCGCCTTCTTCGCAGCCGACTACATAGCGCATCTAGACGGTTTCACTGAAATCCCAGGTGGCTGGCTCAACCACCACTGGGTTCAACTCGGATACCAACTCGCAGATTCCGTTTCCGGAGGCGTTTACTCCTTCGGCGGGACTTGCCTTATCCTCTTCATCATGAATCTCATTCCCGGTCTTTCCCTTCGCGCCACCGAGGAGGCGGAGATCTTGGGTATTGATGATGCGGAGATCGGCGAGTTCGCTTATGATTATGTTGAGTTGACCCGGGAGGTGTTGAACGATATGAGCGATGCGGAGAGCAAGTACTCGGCTAACGGAACACACATCCACACCCGCTCGCACGAGTTGAACATCCAAGAGAAGCCCGCTGCGAACGCGCATGATGCCGCTGCTCACAACATCGAGGCCTAAACAACCCGTTTGAATACTGTCCCATTTATAATGCGTGCGTGCTTGGGTGGACATATAGATCCCATTGCCTGATTATTCTCGTTCCCATATCTAGCAGGCCTGCTTGCATATAAGATGTGCTTAGATGGAAATTCTATGCTGGAAAGAAAGGGTTTCCTCGGATTCTTCCTCCCTACATACTATGGACTGACTTGTACTTTTTTCCCTCGCTGAGGTCGCAGAGAGAACGCAGCTGTTTTGATAGGATTTCATCACTGGTTTAATTAAATGATGAAATGCATACTTGACCTACTATACCACTTTGCGCGCTTGCGTTTGCTTCGTTTTCTTATGTCTACTTAATCCTTTCTTGATCTGGATGGGAGGATCGTTGTCTATTTGAGGTGTTGGCGGTTATTAGTGTGGTATCGAGGGGGAGGCTGGTCCTGATGTTGTGGCTGTGGATGATGGATGGTGATGTATGTAGATAAAAGACAGATATGAGGGGATGATAGTAATGGAATAGACGATGTCGGACGACAACATATCCGATCCCCCCGTAACACCAGTTTGGTCTCTTCCTCACCTGCCTCCTACTCAGCTTCTTCACATTCTATCTTCGTTTCCCACATTGACAAGTCAGCTCTGGTTCAGTCACTCTTTGCTCCTTGTACGAGTCGACTTCTCCTCACCCCCCTTCAACTATGTCCTCAGTCTCTCCTACTAGCTCTTCTCCCGCCAACATAAATTAAACTCCTCGCGCCCATGCCTTACCCCAACCCCCCCTCGAGTTCTGTCATAGCAAAACGTGCCCAACCAAAGCTCGATAAGCCGAGAAGCCACGAAGCGACGTCCAACACAAACAACCCCCTCTCGCTTACCAGACTCAGCCTGTCCTTCCCAGGCAATGTAAACATTCCTCACCACATCTTAATCCCCCAACGTCGCCTCCCACCACTTTTCCTACCTCAGGGCTGCAGGCGAGAACACCCCTATCTCCGCCCCGGGGACCGAACGCGGGACGTGATCGGGTTCTCTCCGGCGCCCCTGCACGCCCTCCCACGAACCAAGGACGCAGCTCTGGTGGAGGGAGTCCCGCATTTCCCGGACTAAGTCATCCCCTGCCCGAGCCGACTTCCATCCGTCAGGCGAGGGGGGAAACCATGCGGGCGTATCCTTAAATGCACTATGGGTGTCGTCGTGGCGATACCCGGCGGCGCCGTGCGTGCTAGGTGGCTCGGTTTGTTGATGGCGGTTGCGTACACTCTCCTCGCGGGATCTTGGGAGAATCAGGAAGGTTGGGGTGTGAACCTTCGCGATGCCACCTGGGCGAGTTGGGCAAGTTACATCTGAAGTGGGATTACGTGGATCCGGCTGTAAGTGGAGTTGTAAACCGGGGGACGGGGGGGTGGGAAGAAGGTACAAACTATTCAAGGAGTCTTCGCTGCATTGGGACACGCTTCCCTTGGGGGAGGCGAGGCGAGGCTAGAGTTTTTGTTGGAGTATTAAAGCAGAGCTGCGTTTTCCCTAACCCGGCTTTCCATTGCCCATCAGGAGATCATTACGTTCCGAGTACCCTGACCCACCCCCCCTAAAACCTCCCCCCGTTTCCTACTCGGGAACCAATCCCCCCATTGCCCTCCAGAAATCACATCTCACCCCTCTCCCGCCCTCCCAGGTAAACGAGTCCACCAAACTAAAGTTATTCCTCAACCCCGGCCCGACGGAAACAGGAATACTGATGGTCTCCCCCATAAAAAGACTCCTGTTTACCGTTTGTTTCACCCCACCAGTCTGGTTCAAATTTATCATTACCGGGTGAGCATTGCTATACGGTGGCCAGTTCGTGATTGGGTTTGCGTCTGTCGTGGTCCCGTTTGCAGAAGTACTCGTGGTGTTGTGTGTCGCTGGTGAATTGGCTGCTCCAGCTGCTATCGTTCCGGGGACCGAGGGATTATTTGTAGTGATAAAATTCCCCCAAGCCACCTGCAACGCCCTCACGAGATCTGGGCCCTGGGTCAAGTCCGGCACACCGAGATATGCGCTAGTGTCTTGCCCGTGGAGGGCGGGAGGGATGGAATACTGATATTTATAGGCGTGGCGATTGTGGTTTGTGAAGGCTTGGGCGAGCCAGTAAGAAGGGCAGATGAAGGTAGTTTCGGCGTAGATGTTCTGGGGGTGTTGTGAGTGGGTGGAGATAGATGGGATGGAGTGAGAGGGGAAGGGCGTACATTTGCTCTTTGTTGCTGGCCGCTTGCTACGCTGCTAACGTTGTTGGCTGTTGCGCCTGTGTAGCCTAGTGTTGCATAGTCGACAGCCTTGGGATCATCATTTGCGTCACTGCCGGGATAGTAAACTAGAATACTAGCAATGTCGTCCTTGCTAAAAAGTGGGAAGGTCTTTTCTAGCCACGATACCAGGCCTGCTTCCGTGGTTATGTTTTGGGGTGTGAAGCTAGGACCTTCGAGGGCACTGTTCTGGGACACTGAATCAGTACGGGTTACGAAAGGAGAAGGGAAGGAGAAGTTCACCCCAGTGAGCATATGAAGGCCGTTGACTTTCTTTTGTTGGAGTTGGACAGATGGACGCTGTTGAATGAATTTTCCGTCCGTGACTGGCAGGAATCCCCATGTGCCATACATACCACTGGATGAGATAAATGCACTTGCGTTTTTCAAAGTTGCTGTATCAGCATTAACCAAACATTGGAATATGCTCTGTGATACCGCGGGACTACCAACTGCATAGCCGGGAAGACAGCCGACGGCTTGGGCAAAAGCGTAGTAAGACTGGCTTGGGACCCAGTCGTTATAACCGTATTGCATTGGTAAAAAAGGTGAAGCAGCAATCCCCTGTTGGTGTCATCTATGAATATTTGATAATGATAGGACGACTCACGTTGCTGAATAGACTTGTCCCAAGTTCACCACCAAAAGCCATACTTTGCAGCATAACACTGCCTCCACCCGCACTCAACCCACTAATCGTAACCTGGCTCGAATTCCCCCCAAATAAATGAATATAATTCTGCACCCACTGCAACGCAAATGTCTGATCCCGAAGTCCAGCATTCGCAATCCCATTTCGTGCAACTTCATCACTTGACAAGAAGCCAAATGCGCCTAAACGATATTGAATGGAAACAGCCACGAAGCTGTTGTTGTTGGTATTGAGGATAGATGAGAAATCAACCTTTCCATTCCCTGCTCCGTAGCCACCGCCATGTATCCAAACAAGAACAGGTAAATTGGAGGCACTTTGCGGGGTGTATAGGTTTAAGAATAGGCAATCCTCCGAACCAGGGGCTTGGTTTAGCTCAGCTGTGATGTTGCCAATATTGTCTGGTGATTGAGGACATTGAGAGCCATAAGTCTTTGCTTGGATGACCGAGGAGCGGTTGACAAGTGGAGGTTGCGGTGCTTGCCAGCGGAGATTGCCAATGGGTGGTTGAGCATATCTGATTCCTTTAAAGATGTTTAGTTTGGTCGAGGAGTTGGAGATTCCTTCGTAGATGGAATATCCTAAGTCAACTTTAAGTGGATTTGCTATATTGGATGATTGCCGTTTACTAAGAGCCTCATTAAATGGATTTGGATTGAAGAGGGAGGGGGTGGCTGATGTGAGGGGTAAGAGAGAAATGCTAGCAACAAGCAAGGACCACATTTTGACGGTCCTTATAAGCAAAAAAGACAAGACTATAAGAACAACATCAAAAATGGAATTCTAGGATAAACCTCCGTTTTGTACTCGACGTTTTCGTAAAACCCGACTGCGGGCCGCGAATGCACAGGTACTACACTTTACGTCCCACGAATGATATAACTGCAAAGGAGCATCTACCCCGCGAAAGCTTGACATTGTGCCGGTAACTGATAGTGATCATCATTTTGTACACATGCAGCATACTCTGGAGCTGCAGGTTCAAATGCAGAAAGCTTTGTAAATTGGTGGATGACGTTCGAGGAAGCGGGATTTATTAGTTTAGCCGGGGCTAGTTGTTACCGGTTGTTCCTGTAATGCACCTTGAAGCTTGTCCAGCATTAATAATTGTAGTAAAGAGAGATCAAGGCTAGAACGAAAGGCAGGGAACTGATTTGGGTGTGCGGGTGTGCGGGCGTGAGTGAATTTGAGTAACTGGCATGAATGCGAATATAGATTTTAGGACACCAGAACTTCCAAGCGACGACAAAGCGTAGGTTGAAGAGAAAGAGTAGCTGGGATGAAAGGAAGAATCAAAACTGGCAAGAGCACAAGAACCCAACTAGGAATATACAGCTAATCAGGATATGGAGAGTGTCTCAACTTGAGATGTCGCTGTGACATGAGCGAGATGGACGTATTCCCCCCTCGAGGCGCACCTTTTTGAAAGAATATCCAAAAGTAGAATTGATGATGCTGGGTAGCAGAGCATCATGCTTTAAGTCGTGCTATAGCTTCCAAAATCTCTGAGCCTGCCGTTCGAATGCTGTAGCGACTCCCTACGTACAATGTCCAACCACAAGCCAAACCTTCCAGAAAAGTACATTCGATTAAAGGTCGGTATCATCACCGGGGTAAAATACAATCCCTAATTCCCCCTAAATGGAGCCTGGCGACTTGGACTCTGAACGCCTGCCCAGTTGCTGGTCTTTCCCAACCATTTCCTAACGCCAAATAATGCACATCAATCCTTTGTAACCTTATTTCTATAGTCTTCGTGATCTTCAAATTACGGGCTCCCTCACTTCACCGTAATCCGTGCTCTCCCTCGCCATTCTCGATTGGTCTGACCTTAACTTCGACCATCTTCTTTCCACCAAGCTCGTTGATCTTTCCAGTTAATGTCCTCTTGACGTCCATTTCTGCTATGTCATCGCCACCTCCTATACTGACACCATTAATAAGAATATTCGGGACGGTCCGACGTCCCGTCAGATCTGCGAGAGAAGCCTGGAGTTGTTGCCCAAGTGGATGTTGGTCGAGTTCGACGACGAATGGAGCTGGGTCGATAAGGTATTTTTCAAGGAGGATTCCCTTAGCCTTTCGCGAGTAAGGGCAGTAGGATTTAGAGAAGATGATTACTATGGAGAATTTATATTAGCATTTGTCTCAGTAAAGTGGTTCCTTGATAGGAGTTACAAATAGAGGTTAAGGCAGAATACCGGTCTCAAAACTGGCACGCTACTTTCCCAACGAGGACGGATATTCGAAAACTTACTTGGCGACTTCTTCAATATCGAATTCAACTCTACCTCGACCTTATGTTCCTCCTCCGTCTCCACCCTCTCATTCTCCTTCACTGGCTCCTGACTCTCCCCACTTGTAAATTTCTTCCTCCCTGCAACTCCCCTCTCCTTATTCGCCCCATCCGCTGCACTCCCAACACCCACCACAGAACTTGGTGCATCCGGCTTCGGTGCCTTCTTATTCGCCTTATCCTTCGCCAGCTTCGCCGCCTCTGCCAACCTCTCACTCATCGCCCTCGCTACCTCTTCATCTTCTTCATTCTTTACTGCTTTCCCCGTTCCTGCTTCCCCAGGTTTCTTATCTAATGCGTTCACGGTTTTGGCGTAGAAATCACCGACGGTTCGCGAGTCTTGCGGCTGGACCTGCCGTAAGGATGCGGTGTAGAAGAGGACGGTTATGACGAAGAGGAAGACGAGGAGGCCGAAGACCTTAATGCGGCGCGCTGAAGGCATCGCCCGTGACTGTCTAAAGAAAGGGGTGGTGCGGATCGCTATTTGACAGGTGTCAGTAAATAACTCTAAAACGTTTGTCTACAGAATGTGTGCTAAGCATTAGATTGAAGACAATTGAAGTGACTGCTTACGGGTTGGGTGGCCGTGAAATCTGGGCATTAGCAGAACGTACAATTGGTATGCCTCAGCTTCTACTGCTGGGATAAAGCTTTTTTCTCGCAGAGGGTAGGTGGTTGAGAGGTATCAAGGAGATTATGGAAACGGGTGGGAGGTGATGTCTCAATGGAGAGGATAAGCGGGCGCTTGTCTCAATATCTCGTGTGTTTGATTCTTTTTGTCGATGTCGCGATGATAGTGCCGTAGGTGCTAGCTGGCGAGTAGAGTTTGGAACACGTTCCGTGAGGGGTTGAAGATAGATTGCTGAAGCAAGGTTAGAATGTCCGTTAGTGAAGGACTGAGCTCGGCTTGCAAGTTCGAAGACTTCGGCCAGGACCTCGGAGCTCGAAATTCAGAGATGGGCACGAGGAGCGTGCAGATCAGGTTAGCGTTGTCGATGGTCTGTTGAATTTCTGGGGAAGTCTCCTGAGCTAAGGAGTTGACAGGGGTCATGGACCTGAAGGTTGCACAAAGTCTTCACATGTTTTAAGTTCTTACACAACAATTTTATAAAATGTCTGCTTGGTAATTTAAAACCACTTTCAAGTTTTGAACACTCCTTAGTACGAGGGGATAAATATCATGAAATGCCCCTATCGTGTTATCGCTCATGGCTGAGACCTGCACTATGCATCTAATGTGTGACACCGAGTTAGGACCATCAAACACTCATCCACTGACACTTGACGGTCTGACCATCAATCCCAGAAACAGCCGCGTTTCCAAACAAACAAGTCGTTCATCATCTTGATTCATCATCACATCGGCTGAATCAAAAAGAATTTGGCAGCGGGATCTTCATCGGCAGCAAGCATGAACCACCAATTTCACAACTCGCTTAGAGCCTTATGGTAATTGCAAACGAGGGAATTGTTGAGTGGCAGGGCAGGCTCATTTATGCACCGTTGGGTTTGACCCAAAGCCATGATCATGCACAGAAGGAAGTGCCGCAAACGGTAGCTCTTATCGAACAAAAAGAATTATTAGATTAAGATCGTTAAGCGTATATAGCAACATATCATACAACATGATACAGTACAGATCGTTCCGTCGATCAAGAACAACTCCAAAGCATCGAGGCGCATCAATAGATGGTCAACCACTTTTCAACCCCACACAACCAACGCCAAACTTTAAATGCATCGGACATATCCAGAAAATCGAGGCCTCCACATTATATCTTCGTCTCATCTGAAAGCGCCAACGCTGGCTCTTTCTCTCAATGTTCTTCTGCCGTTCTCGGTCTTGCCACCATTGGTAGAGCCAGTCACTTTCATCCAGTCCTCCCATTCTCTTGCGATTTCCATTAAAACGCCGCCCATGACTGCAGCAGATGCCATAAGGCCATGTCCTTCACCTTCTAAAACTCGCACTTCGCATCTCTTCATAGTTTTGCCGAGCCATCGTACATTATCAACAGGCACTCTTGTGTCCTTGCTGCCATGATGAATGACCACAGCTCTTGTGATATCCACGTATCTGAAGCCAATTGTATGTCGCCTTTCTAAACAGACTAGCAAATCTACAGCAGGATTGGCTCCTGAAGTAGCAAGGTCCCAGATTGCATGTGTAAGTCTGGTATCGTATGTCATTTGGCGCTCCTTATCCGCCAGAGTATTTGCTGCTGCTGCGAGAATAGCAGCCTCATTGTTAGGGTCGTTAGGATCTTTAGCAGCCTTTTCTAGAGCACTCTGCTCTGATGGGTCAGGATATATGGTCGAATTTCGGCCATGGTTCTCTTTGTCTAGGCCCGGTGTGACAGTAGTTCTGCCACTCGGGGCAGGTGTATCTCGCCCAGTGGACTTTCGCTTGCCTCGTCGTTGCGATTTTGGAAGGCTACTAGTTATTGAGCTGCTTGTTGCGCTCATGAAGCTTGAGTTGGCCGCCTTCAAAATAGGTGTAGGAAGTGCTCGAAGAATTCGTTGAGAGGTGGGGATGGAATTGGTTGGTGGAGAAGATGTCTGCCCTCCAAAGACACTCATCTGAGAAGGTGGGATCCATGGAGCAAGTAAATGTATCCGCCCTCGAATATGCTGTGGCATACGTAGCGCCGTAGCGAGGGCGTATATTGCTCCTGCTGAATGAGCGAGAATTGAAAACTTGGTGATTTTCAGAGCTTGACATATTGCATAAACATCGTCTACCCTAGTTAGTAAAGAAATTGAATACAAGGAGTAAGAGCGTACCTGGCCAGCTGAGAGGAGTTGCCGTGCCATCATTGTATGGCTCGCTGTCTCCAACCCCAGGTCTGTCGGGAGTGATTAAACGCAGCTTGAGTGTCAAAGCTAGCTCATCGTAAAAAGCAGTAATGTATCTAGTCAGACCCATTCCCACACAGCAGAAAACGGCAAACCCTTCGGAATCGCCAACCTCGGAGAACGAGATGGTTCTCCCAGTCTGGGGATGTCGAATCTTCTGAGAAAGGCGAGGTGAGCAGAGGTAAGCTTCGACAGCATCATCAATTGAATCGGCACTGTTGGGCCGATCATCAACATGGATTTGAGGTCTGCCCCCATCTGTTGAGGTGACCCCAGATATTGGAACCGAGCTTGCCCTCGTATGAGATTCATCCTTCGAAGCTCTGGGACTCAAAGGAGCCGACAGACGCTTCAGTCGAGATCCTGTTCGCTTTGGCTCTAGAGGTTCTGGTAGTCCCTTACCAGACCCTCTTTTGCTCTCACGTCGCTCGGAACTCTGGCGCGACCTCCTTTGAGCAACTCCTGGTGGTGGCGGTGCACCCTCTTCATCTTCTACAACATACTCCTCCACTTTGGCACTTTCAGCGACCTGCTTACTCGCTGGTGTTGTAGCCTTTGGCGACCGTGGCATTTCTAAATTATCTAACGGTTCCATCATCTTCGATGTCCCTTCTCCAGGTCCACTCTGGTTCTCTCGTCGACTTCTCTCGCGCCTGTGGCTCTTGTGACGCTCGTTCGCTTCCTTGATAATATCATCCCCATCTTCGGGTGTCTTTCCTTTTGTACTTTGCCGATTTGATCTCTGGGAGGAGCGTTTTCTTGCAGCAGCCTCTGGTTTCCGTAAAGATGAATCTCGATTGGGTATAAATCTACCCGATCCAATTCCACCAGGGGTACCCGCACCAAATGGTGGGGTCACTGCGCTTTTTGTTGGACTTCCTGATGTCTGCTTTGTGGGTGACATCTCCTCTGGCTCCTCGCCTATAGCCGTCTCTGCCATAAAAGAATCCGACTCAAACTCTGGGATAGGCAACCTCTCAGATGTGGCACCTTTCGAGCTACCTCCAATCATACCGCCGGTTGTCCGCTTGCGCTCTTGTTCTGTCTGCCGAAGTCTCTCTTTCGAGCTCATGTACATCAACCCCTTTTGATTCCTTGCTTGTTTCTTTCCCCAGCTATCGCTAGAAGACTTTCTCCGTAATTCAGGATATGGTGCTGTGCCAGGTTCGATAGATACGTTTCCTATACTACTCGCATCGTCGCGATC
Source organism: Tricladium varicosporioides (assembly GCA_021365295.1). NCBI lineage: Eukaryota > Fungi > Ascomycota > Leotiomycetes > Helotiales > Tricladiaceae > Tricladium > Tricladium varicosporioides. The sequence goes on from JAJTIW010000018.1 coordinate 289,735, forward strand.
CTTCGATGCCACCGATGAGCTTTTGGACGAGGGTCGCGAGCTACCTCTTAGAAATGTTTTCAGGGGACTTGATTCTCGAATTGGCCGGGGCGAGGTAAGCGGGGAGAATCCGGAGGGTGGTTTCGCTGTTCGAATGACAGGAGGACTAGCCGCAAGTTCGTCCAGCGACTCTTCTTCTATGAGATCTCGTAGAGATGGCTGATCATATGCGCCATAATCTATACCAAAGCTTCCCCCTGGTGATGAAGACCCATTCCGTCCGCTCAGCTGTCCAAAGGTTGCGGCTGTGGGCGCAGGTGATACCGGCAGCGAACTATTTCCTCCTGGGTTTTCGAAAAGCTGGTTTGCAGGTGAAGATATGATAGAGAGCGATGTGATCAGGGATGAGATCACCTCTGGGGAGGCCGGCTGGATATGCACTCGATTTGAGGGGGTCGAAGGACCTTGTAGAGATTTGCGGCGACCATGGCCATATGGTCTGTTCCGGGCTGGAATCGGAGGGGGTGTCGAACTGTAGTCCATAGCTGTAGATTCTAGATGGCGAATCTGAGCGCCGTTACCAAAAAAAGTCACCCGTAGTCTTGTTGAGAAATGGCAGGTTCAGTAACGTTCTGGACGCTGCATTGACTATTTCAAAACACTCGACAAGCCGAACAATGTTTCATAAAGCGGAATTATTCGACACGTTCGGAATTCGATTCGGTTCGGGTTTGAAGGAACTATGCAGAGGGTGCCATTGGAGAGATGTAATGCAGGTAGTTGGATCCTTGGATATGGGGACTGGTTGCGATGCAGTCAGCCGTCTGTTCGTCGCACTGGGTTTTCTCAATCGTGATATGGTGGACTCCTGAATCTAGAGAAAGGGAGAGGGAAAGGATACGCGATACCTACCTGAGCGACCACTACTGCAGGTGATGATGCAGACCAAGCTATCTCACAGGCTGTGACTCTGAGCGTCTCACCGCGGTGTATTGAAAAGGGTTGGCAATCCGAGCAGATGGGTTTGAGTTCGTTGACTGCAAGAGACAAACGTAGACCAGGACGAGCGCAAATGCAGCACTAAGGTCGCTATCCACGGGATGGCGCGATGGAGTTTCTTAGGGGACTCGAGTGTGGGAGCTTCCGTGATGGGGTCGGAGGTGGTTCATGCGAGGCCCCAAGAGCAGATCAAGAGAGCCTCTAGGAACTGGCAACTAGCAAATGAAGATCCAGCGGACGTCGAGCAAATGCAGGAAGATGCAGGAGAAGATGCAGACGAAGCAGACGTGATGGCTGAGACCATCCACTCAGCTGTGTGGAGGACCGAGGGCGACCCTTTGAGTATGTTGAAGGGGAAACCTTGTAGAGACGTCGTGGAGGTTTCTCCTTGTGCCCTCTGGTGCCTCGTACTTCGTCCGCGAGCCCCTGCTTCTAGCAAATTAAGCAGCGTTGAGCCGAATTAGGAGATCGAAATTCCCCGGATGCTGGATTCTAACTGGGAAAACAGTTGGGATGAGAGGACCGTGCGAGATGTTGATGCGACATGGCGGATTCAAGGTGGAGGCGCCTCGAATCAGCGCTTGATAAAGTCTTCAACTGCCCTTTAGAAAACGCCCAGCTCAACATGGCATATGAAAAGTCTTCCTTAAAACTCCTAACGAAATATCGTCAACTCCAGTGATTTGCTCCCCCTCTGTGGGTTTCTTCTGTCTGTGGCATAAAGTCCGCTTCATGGCATGATGCACAACTATTGACAATTTTATTACGGAGAATCGGGCTACTTCCAGTGATCTTTGCGACCCCTGACTCCCACGATGCTGACAGTGTTGCAATCAAGCGATCTGCACGGTGGTTGGTTGGTTGTTCCCAGGCAAAAGGATCCTGTTCTCGTAGAAGCTTCAAATTATGTCATAGGACGGCAATCAAATCAAGAAATATCAGCCTTACCACATTCTACCGGTTTGGGTTTAAAAATGAATTGTCTCAACTCACTTATGAAATATGTTTCTCTAATAAGGGAATTGATTCTACTCGAACATTTTGCTCAACTATTTAGTTTCTTCTACTTATTAGACCCGGGATCTTTAATTTCATAGCTCTCATCTTATCTACTTAATGGTTTTGAATGACAAGAATACTGATCACCTCAGGTACAATTAAACACAAGATATCAAGTATATTAGAAGATAATTCATGGATGCTCTACTCTCCGTGCCCATCTTGGGCTATGTTTTTGGTCCTTCGACTTTCTCTACAAGTCTCAACTTGCTCTTCTTTTATATGGTAGGTGATAATATCACTTTCTTTTATCACCAACTAACACAACACTCTAGACATGTACATTTAGCTAAACTTGAAGTGAATCTACAATTATCTAACATACAATCTAGGGAGCACATTGGTCCTCTCTCAGCCACCCCTTAAGGTCGAAATTCTCTCTACGCTCGCAATCCGCATTATCTTCTTCCTCATCCCCTCCCTCCTCTTTCTCGCCTTCGACACAATAGTCCCCAGTCTCGCAGTCAACATCAAGACCCAAGGCGAAGCTGGCTTTCCTACCCGCAATAGACAGCGAAAAGGCCCATTCTGGTATCAAGCCAGTGCTTCAAGTATTTTCAACATTTTATTGAGCATAGGGATGCAGGCTGGTGTTGAGTTACTCTTGACCGAGGGTTTAGGAATTAGAAGTGCACTACAAGTTACTACTACATTGCCTATGCCTTGGTCTCTAGCAAAACATGTCCTTCGAAATCTCCTCCTTCGCGAAGTTCGTCAAGCCCCTCTCTCGCTGTGTCATTTCCTAACTAACATATCCAGATAATCCAATACTACATCCACCGCCTCCTTCTACACCCCTCTCGCCCAACATACATCAGCAAACTTCACACATCCTACGCCCACTCAATAACATCCCCCTACTCCCTATCAACACATTACGACCATCCCACCCCCTACCTCCTCCACCATTTCCTCCCCACTTATCTTCCCTCCGCCATTTTCCGCACACACCTGCTTACCTACCTTCTTACTCTATCTATCGTTACCCTAGAAGAAACCCTTTCAATGTCCGGCTACTCTATTGTCCCAGGTATAATGTTAAGCGGTATAACCCGCCGACAGAATTTCCATTACCAAGGGCAAGGAAAGGGGAATTTCGCACCATGGGGATTGATGGATTGGGTGCATGGGAGTAGTATTGGTAGTGATGTGGTGGATGATCTGGGGGAGGAGGTAGAGAAGCATAATATGAAGGAGAGGGGTGGGGAGGCGATTGAGAGTGTGAAGAAAGGTGGGAGGGAAGGTTTAAGATCGTGGAGTAATCGACGGAGAAGTGGGAAGAAACCTTAAAGGGTTGAAACAATAGAGAAGTGAGGTGGAAATTTGATCGAGTGATGAGAAGCGAAGGGGTCAGAAATGAGAGAAAGTGCCAGACGCGGAGAGTGTTGAAGAAAGCTCCCAGTATTGAGAGCTATGGTTGGATCGGGCTGTAGATTAGGGAAGATGACTGAGAGCAGCTTATACCTATCGTGTTGTATTTTTTATGTTCATAGTCACAAAGCGTAATATCGTCAGAACTTGTCTCAAGACTATTACTTGTCGGGAAGGAGCATGATGAGGCGCAATTTTGGCAAAACATTGCATTGTATGATTCTAACAATCACTTATAGAGTATGGTAGACACTAGGAAGAAAATTGGAGTGCATGTCAGGCTTATCGTTACGCTTCGGAGACCCGGAGGCTCTTTCCATCCAGTTCAGAATATGTACAAGAAACACTTCTTTCCTCCGCCACATCCACAACCAATTCCCCCAATCCATAGTGAACACAAGATCAAAGCCGATTTTCATTCCTGTCCGCCGAACCCTTTCCCAAAATTATACGGTATGCTTCTACTATGCGCAAATGCAATCCTAATGCAGTGTAATAAACACTACAAACGCGAAACGCCACTGTATGATTTTTATGCTGAACACACTTTACGACCATAGTTTTGGCCGCCTTTGTATTACCCCTCTGACGCCAGCTCTATTTATGTTATGAAGCCATTTGGTGACAAACATGCATTTGTGCATGTAACAGAAATACAGAGACTAGAGATCAAGATCTATGAGATGAGATCGCTCATACCGGTAGGTTTGGAAGGTGGGGTGATAGTTTCAGAGAAAGGCGGAATTACAACTTCTGGCTGAGAGGACTTTGGGTCATAATCGCCATTGTTGCGATGATCGGTTGGAGAAACCGGTCGCATCGGTGTAGTTGGTGCTTTTTTGACAAGACCTGGAAACATTGCATTTCCTTTTGTAGGAGTTTTGACAGTACCTTTCTTGGTAGTAGGGAAAGCCTTGGCGATATCCTTGCTGGGTTTACCAGTAGGTAGCGGTTTCCTTCCAGCCTTCTTCTTCGGCTTGCCATCTTTGGTGTACTCCGGCTTGGAAGTTGGAGCCAGGAAGGATTTTGAGTGATCCAATTTTGGCTGCTTCAGCTTTGGAATGGAGCTCATCGGTGTTAGGCTCTGTTGTCGAGGACTGTCGGTTGGTGTCAGGATGCCTTGGTTGTCAATTGCTATAGCTGGTTTTGAATCCACTACAACTCCCACGATCTTCTTTGTCTCCACTTTTTCACCGTCACCCATCTCATACTCTCCACAATCTTTGTCGTCCCAATGTGGAAGGCCAACATATCGCGCAACATCATCACATTCACCCTTAACCACCAAGTCCCAGCAGTTGGCCAAATCTACTCCAGATGGTTCAGAGTCAAGATTAATCCAGGCAGTGAAGCCACCTCGACGGTCCCTAGTCACAGCACACATCTCTTTGACAACCCTACGAATCCCGGGGATTTTGAGACTTGTACCAACGACGATAACAGCATCTGGACGGTTTTTGATATCATAAGCGTTGACTGCTCCGATAGCATCCTCATCGGGATTATACTCGTTGTACAAAACTATACGAGGCCTGAGACGGCCAATGCCATGACTTCGCATGCCTGATACCGTTCTAACAAGGTCGATGTCCTCGCATTCTTTACAACATGGCGCTTCGGATCCCTCGAACAATTCACCATCAAAGTCTTTCAGATCACGACATTTGGTGCACACCATCTTCTGGAGTCCCCCATGAAGCTGAACTGTTTTCGGCCACGGTCCTTTCTTAGCTAGAGGGACTTGGGTTGCGAGAGGCTTAATAGATGTGTCGATACAGTCTATATTTTGAGTGTACAGTCGCATCAAACGGCCTTCTTCGGCGAGGGTGGCCAGCATGTGATGGAAAGGCGTGGGTTCAGCATTTTGGACCATGTGCGAAAGCTTTCGCACCATACTATGAAACTCTTTCGTGTCATTATCATTCCGATATACAGACGCGTCGAATAAGTGTTTTCCGGATGATTTTAATTTGTGTTCGCCTCGCAAGGTTTTGAAGAGTCCGGTTGAAGAACGAAAATCGGGAACTAAGAACAGGTAAGAAATTTGACGTTCGAACAGAAGGGGGTTGCCATACTGCCAGCAGAAACGGAAATTCCAGCCCCTGCAATCACTACAATTTTCTTTTTGGAGCGCAATGCCTCCGTTAACTTCTTTAACTTCGTATCTTGAATTTTGTGGTGCGCCTCGTCGCTACTTTCGTTCAATGCGCGTAGATCTAGGTATTCAGTGGTCCTAGGTTCCTTCGCTGCGATTTTTCGCCTCTTGGCAGGAGGAGGACCCTCACGGTCTTGGTCATCTTCCGCAACGCGAACATGCGACACATTTCCACTGTCCGATGCACCGCTTGATGGTGGCGATAGGTATCCCGGTGGTGTAGGCGATCGTGATCCAACACTTGACAGAGGCGACGACGTGAGAGAGGAGAGGGGAGAGGACGACATTGCTCCTGGCACGCGGCGAGATGGGTGGGAAGGAGAGGGGAAGTCGGCAGAAGAGAGTGCTTTACAGAGAGATCGGCCTTCAGATCATGGCTGTAGTTTGAGTATCGATCAAGTCTGCTAAGTCTGCTTCGGGAGTCGGGGGTGGTTGGCGGTTGGTGATGGTGAGAGTCGTTCGACAAGGCTTTGGCTGGTGTGGAGTTGTGGAAGATGCAGTTGAGCGGAGCGGGCAGTTGCAGGCCGGGGGCCTCGCTTCGAGAAGGTGGATGTGTTTTTGCTATGACAGCGACGGCGGCCTTGTTTGGAATTTGAAGAAGGAAAGTCCATTGACCGGGATTCGCTACGCGTCTAATTGATTCTTTATCATTTCCTGTTACAATCACCAACACCATTCTATTGAATGTGATGGGCGGAATTCGTATAAGGATTTATCATGATTCACAGCAAAGCCCAAGCATGGTTTGACATGCGGTGGCACACCAAAACTCAGTGATGGACAGGGACAAGCACAGCGCAGAAAGGTTCTCCAAGAGTCGGGAAGAGCCTTAAGCGTACTTCCAATCGTGATTTCGGAATTCAAACGCGAGTCTCTTGTACAGATAATCTAACTCATCCCATGTTAAATTATTCTCAAGCCTCTTCGCTCTTCAGAATTCTTTGTTTGCGGAAAGTGTGTTGCTGGGTCGATGGAAGGACTTGGCGTCGCCCGAGTCAATTTCGGGCTTAGTCTTCCCGCTCGTCACCCTTGCTGCACTACACCCTTCTTAGATCTTTACGTTCGCCTGTCAAGAACCTCATTCGCAAGGCTAGTACGGTGTCGTCCATTTTGCCATCTTGCCTTGATCAACCACCACATTAATTTACGGTGATGAAATATATTATATAGACCATCGTCATGTTCCGATAAATGCTTGGCCATCCCATTTAGGCATCCTCCGCATTCTAATTTGGGAGCCACTATAACTTCGAACGAACTCCCCGCGCACTGAAAGATGCCATTGATGATGGACGATGGAATGGATATGGATGAACTTTTTGGTGATGGGGCCAACTTGTCTCGCCCTCCTTCGAAGGAGCTTCACTCGCGGGTGGATGAGCTTCGCCGAGGAGGCTGTTGTCAGTAGGTGTGCCAGATTCCCTCACTCATCACCTCTAATTTTTTGACAGAGCCATCGCATGGTCAAATTGGGGTTGTATAGCAACTATAGCCGCTGATAAAGCAGCTCTAGAATTACGAAATCTTCGTTGTCATCCAGAGAATGGAACTTGGGGCTTAAGTGAGCCATCAACGACCCCTCCATTTACTCAGACTATGGATGGGGGACCTTTGAAACACTTATGCTGGAGCCCGACGGGCTCTGACTTAGCTGTTATTGACTCAGCTGGACGTATTACGATAGTTTCTCTCTTCTCATCCTTAAATAAACCGGCTATACATAGGACAAGCCAGTTCGATCCTGCAGATGACCTTTGTGGCGTTGTAGGATGCTACTGGTTGAATTTGGCTCCATACCATATCTCACGCCCAGTAAGTCAACCCTTGATCCATTTGAATTAAGTTCTGAATTGACCGTGTTTTTAGGCATTCCTGAATGGCCCAGCCGTCAAAGAAGGCTCTAGTTACCGATATGACGCAGCGCAATGTCCTGTTTTGGGACCCTTTCATCCTACTCATGGCAAGTCTGCATTTGTCTGTGTGACTACAAACGGGCTCCTTCGTGTTCTCTACCCTCAAACTACCACAGGGAAATATCAAGAAGTACACACAGAACTTGAAAGTGTGGTTTCATCTGATGACCTAATAACCCATGCCGCGATTTGTCCAGACAAATGTAAAGTTTCCTCATCTACATTTAAACTCTACTCTAATGACATATATAGCAAATACTCTCCTTATTGCTTTCGCGACTACATCAAAACAACTGCGTACGGTACGCGCATTGATAGATTGGGGCCAACAAAAGACTAACGAGAAGGGCCCATCGGCTCCTCAGCCACTAAACCCAAGTATTAAGACCCGACATGTTGCAGTCACAAGCTGGCTCTTCGACTCGCCGGGCGAGTCCTTGAATGTCTCAAGTCTGGATTCGTCAATGGTACAGCTGTCTCACCTTGAATTTCTACCTCCCTGTGCGGATGCTTCGGGTCGAATTTCCCCCGCGACAATTGTTGCTGTCCGCTCTCATATGCCTGTCTCCATGTCACACTATAACCAAGATGTACACACAGTAGTAGACCGGTGGGAAATTCGAGAAAAGCCACAAACGCTTCATCCAGCATTTGAGCATCTAAGCTCACGTCGGAACAGTGTGGGAGGCTCACAACCAGGAGTAAGTCAATCCCAATTATTGCTATCAACATTCCTATACTAACGCCATTTAAGCCTACCGTCTACTTGAAAAAGCTGGAATGCTTTACTGTTAATAAGATTGCCTTGGCTATGCAACCAATAAATCTTGGCAAGGTTATTTTCTTCGCGTACAGTGATAGCTCTGTTGAGTATAGAGATCGAGCCTCAATGGCCGAGATTTGGACAGATCCGGATCTCGATCGTGTTTGGCATCTTTCTCAGATTGGATTTTCATATACGGAAGATGAACCTTGTAGGTTACGCTCTTCCTTAGACCCCGAATCATACTTACTTCGGGATAGGCTTGCAAGTTGCGCTATCGCCGAGTTATTGCTCGCTAGTTCAAATACGAAATGATGGTAAAGTGAAGTGGAAAGAACTAGAATATCATCTCGGTGATATTGGTTCGAGTATGGATGATGGTCAGTGTTCCAATAACCCTTATCGCTGTGTAGCTGACTCTTCTACAGCACAATATTCTGCGGTGATCGCTGCACTTGCACTTTCCTGTTCAACATCAGTAATGAGAAATGTTACTTATGATGACCTGCTAGCTACAGCACACAAATACGCCAAACCAAGTAAGCTTCCTCTCATGTATCTGGTTGCTTAACAAATTGCTAATTTTCAAAGATTTTGCATATGACTGGCTAGTTGAATTATCCCGAATACTGAAGGCGCCAGTGGACTATTCCGAAGAGCAACATTTCGATGTCTTAATAAGAAACACAACAATCCAGCTTTGCCTATGTATTCAAAATTCTTTAGGATTTAGAGGGGAATTTAATCCTCGGACCTTTCCTGGTAAATTTGCCTGGCTGGTTTTGCAACTTCGCAATATCGTTGTTCTTGTCACAATGGCAGCAAACCTCAGTGTTCCAGGGGGTCCAAATCCCAACGATAAAACGTCACCACTTGAGGACCCAGAAGTGATCAACGCTCTTGCCGGATCGGTACGGTGGATCCTTGATCTCATGGCCTGGTTAACAGACACACTCCTAACATTCCCTACCACACTGCCACCGAACATGGATCTAAAGCGGATTGATGGCTTCACTCTCCCTGACCTACTTTCTCACCTTCGCGCCACAAACACAATCTCCCTTCACCTCTTGCTATCATCTCCAACACGGGGCTTCTTAACAGCGATCTGTCGCCGCCTTAGCCACCTCGACTACATCGCGCGGCGTGCAATGTCTTATAGCAGTGGACCTCAGAACGGGAAAGATCCTAGTACTCCCCAGCCTGCAAACAGCATCTCTCCAGATCTTCGAAATGCATACCTACAAATTGCAACCTTAACTACCAACACTATTCTCCGTATCAAAACTATCGAGACACTCCTAGGCTCGTTGACAGCTTTGATCAAGGAAGCATATAAATCCTGTAATCCACCTCTCTCCGGTCAAATTGCTGAGAGAGCACGAAATACGCTAGAGATAAAAATGTTGTTTGGAGGACAGTTCCCTGATGCTTTCAAGATGGTCATAGTAGAGCTATTTAAAAGAGAGGGTCTGTTAGAAAATGTACGTGACGACATCGAACCCGCGAAACTCTTCTTCGCCGACTTCACGCTCCTCGAAGTCGACGAGGATGCCGTATCTGTTGCTCGCCGGAAGAATGCCGGTTTAACAATGGATTGTTTCCGCAAAGCATGGCTGGAGAATCCTAAGAAGAAATTACAACACGCGGATTCTAAAGATGCGGAGAAGGATGGTGCTAATGGGGGGAATGCGAATGGGAGGCAGGTTGCGAGATGGAGGAGATGTGCTAGGTGTGCAGCGGTTATGGAGGATATGTTATCGGAGAGGAGAGCGTTGCAATGGTTGATTATGCAGCAGAGGCGGTGCTTTTGTTCGGGGTATTGGGATACGCTCAATCCGGGGCAAACTGTTGCTTGACCTTCCTTCAACAGGAGGCTGTCTTACTCTTTAAAGAACACTAGTGTGAATATCAATGAAGATTTAAATTGATAGATGGTATGACTAATCTAGATAGTGCTAGTTTTTTGGTTTTATTTGGGTTTTTGATACTTTCACAGGAAAGCGTATGTACTAATGCCACTTATCTATCTCTACTTCAATTCTCTATTTTGTCACTGTCATGCTCATCTTCGTTGCTGAATTTTCCTTTCCTTCTGTTTTCTGCTGCCAATTTTGTCTAAAACCTCGATCAGGACGTGCAAGATTTCCATGCTTGACAGTAGATGCAATAAGAGAGTCGTCCTAAGCAGATCTCGCATTCAGTATATAAAATAATATTAAAGCATCCTGCACCACTGATCTTACTCACCAGGATCCAAAAATAATCCCTACTACCAGTCCGAGGAATCCTCGTGTTTTATAAACACTCTCAGATCATTCCTCCCAGTCCGCCAATCTTATCAGATCCCGAACTCGGCTGCTTCGTGCCGCAACAACACCAATGACACCTCACCAGTGACACCCTCCAAACTTTCCCTCCGCCTCCCATCCCTACACATAACCAATGCAAATCAAGAAATCAAACAAACAACGTAATAGCTGTCCACTATGGTAGGAATAAGCCGCAGGACTTCCTGCATGTCTAGCATTGAACTCCGGGTGGATCACTGGGAATCTTGGGATTGATCTTCGTCTTCATTTGAGATGCGAGCTTCAACGTTTGCAGAGTAACGAATTACTGTGCTTGCAAGATGGCGATGAAATATATTGTTAAAGTCTTTGAGGAGCTGGGATTGGTCTCACTATGGAATTCCAAGGTCGACACAAAGCTCCTCTGCCTCCAACGCTTCATTCGCCTTTTCGCATATGGTTCCTCGACCCTCATCCTCGTCTCCTATCTCTCCGCGCTTCACCACTCCAAAGCCCGTATCGGGCTATTTATGACTTTAACTCTCGTTGGGGATACAGCCATCAGTTTGATACTGACAATATGCGCGGATGCGGTGGGAAGGAGGGCAATTTTGGGTTTGGGAGCTGCATTAATGGCCGGAAGTGGGGTGGTGTTTGCTATGAGTGGGAATTATTGGGTTCTGCTCGCGGCGGCTGTTCTGGGGGTCATCAGCCCGAGGTATGCTATCAAAGGTTTAGGCTTTGCTTTAGGGAATAGAGGCTGATATAGAACAGTGGAAATGAAATTGGGCCATTCCGAGCAATTGAGGAATCAACCCTTGCGCACCTCACCCCACCTGCGAATCGAGGGGACATATATGCTTGGTATAGCTTGATCGGCACAGCAGGGACAGCAGTTGGTTTTGCAACATCAGGATGGCTGATACAGTATATGATGGAGGGGTTGAAGTGGGATGCTATTCGGACATATAGGACTGTTTTCTTGGGTTATGCTACCCTTGGCATTGTGAAGTTCATCCTAGCTATATCCCTCAGTCGAGAGATCGAAGCGGAGAAGAATAAGGAGGTGGCTTCTGTGGTAGACCCGGAAACAGCACCGTTATTGGGAGATAGGGCGGAGAACGTTAGACCAAAGAAGTCAAAATTGCACTCCATACTGCCGAAAATCAGTGCTGAGAGCAGGGCTATTGTCATCAATTTGTGTATCCTTTTTGCATTGGATTCCTTTGCTTCTGGATTGGCACCATTGTAAGTTTCTCTAACCTCGAGAGCACAAAAGTCACACTAGCTAATTTATACTATAGGTCATGGGTCACATTCTTCTTCCATGACAAATTCAACCTCGAGCCAGGTAAACTAGGCTCCCTCTTCTTCACGACTAGCATCATAGCTGCTATCTCCATGCTTCTTGCATCCTCAATTGCGAAAAGATTTGGAAATGTTAAGGTAAAGTTTGCTATTCAAACCCCACACCAACCTCTACTAATTCTCTTCAGACGATGGTATTCACCCACCTCCCTTCCGCCATCTTCCTCTCCCTCATACCTATCCCATCCTCCCTCCCCCTAGCCATGACCTTCGTCATCCTCCGCTCCTGCACCCAATCCATGGATGTTGCTCCACGTTCAGCATTCCTCGCTGCTGTTGTGCTCCCAAATGAGCGGACTGCCATTATGGGCGTGATCAACGTCGTTAAGACATCAGCGCAGAGTTTAGGACCCCTGATTACGGGAATTCTAGCAGAGTATAGACTGTTTTGGGTTGCGTTTGTGGCAGCGGGAAGTTTGAAGGCTTGCTATGATTTGGGAATGCTTGCAGTTTTTGCGGGTCATAGGCCAAGAGAAGACGGGATTGGTGGTGTGGATGCAGGTAGGGAGGAGTTTGAGGAGCAAGAGAGGTTGAGGGCGAGTGAAGATCCTGAAGAAAGATGATACTCTTAAAATGACTAGAGCTTTGCTGGAGTATTGAAACTGTAATAATAGAACTGTAAGATTAGAACAAACCTTCCCTCAGCCTTCTCTCGCATTTACTTCACTAGTATCCTAATCTTGGTTAAGAGGATACCGACCTTCAAATGGTCACTTGATCCACCTATACCTAAGTTAAATACACTAACCTAGGTGCATATATTCAACATTGAAGTCTAATATTCTTAATAGGTGATATCAAGAGAAATCAATATTTTAGTAAACTTCATCTCTAGGTTGAAGAAATCCAGTATATGTCTTGGATCGAACCTCGACCAATCATGCAAAAGCTTTCAACCTTCCCTCTACTTAACATACAAAGAAGTGAGTTCACCCCTATCTCAAAACAATATGATACCAAACCTCCAAAATGCTATATTATCCTACTACTCAAATACATTCTAAATACAAACTGACTAAACCAAGAATCAAAACACTCCTCTATTCCCCTCGCTTCAATCGTCTCCATACCACAAACAAAATCCATGTATCCCTCCTTCACGGTATAATACGGCACCGCCAGCTCGCTGCATGATGAACAAGCAGTTTATTATTAACTAAGAATGTGTGCAGTTGTGGTAGATCCGTTTTGGGGGGAGGTTTCGCTCTGGGTAGAGGGCTTTAAGGAGTGACCTTCTTCGTAATTATTCTAGGTGTATTTTTGGTTGTCTTCTTTACTTCTGTTGCTGTCCTCGCTTTCACATTGAATGATACTGGCTTCTTTACCAAAGCTTTCCTGACTAGCGCTTTCTTGGGTGCGGCGATGATGATTTTCTTCACTACTTTCTTGGCAGGTGCCTTCTTTTTAGGGGTAGCCCTGATGGCTTTATAAGGTTTGGTAGCGTGCTCTGGCCGTTCTGATTTCATCGTTACTGCTGCTACTATCTTCGTAGGATGTGGGGAGTGGCGGCGCATGGATGAGTAGTCGTGATAATGGGATTTATTTAGATGAGTCCAATGCCGAGTATTTAATAATGAAGATTGGGCGAGAGGAGAGCCATGTTAAGCTTTGAGTTGCAATTGGATGAGCGAGTGCAATCCAAGTAAGTATTGCTATGTATTAAAGATGCAAAATGTACTTAAATGGGGACGGAGGGTTAAGTGCTAGCTCGCACTTTAAACAAAGATAATAATAGGTTTTACTGACGATTACGGGATATAGTTTTCCAAGGCCGTATTATTCTTAGATGAGGGGGATATGAGTATAGAAAGTCTCTGGGACGGACTTAAAACCTGTGGAAGGTGAAAGAAGTGTATTGTGATTGCTCAGTGGAACAAGAGGGATGGCATGTTGCTTCGTGGGAAGCTGTGAGGATTTAGATTCTTGGAGACCGTTTGAAGAGAGAAAGTGAATATTGAAGGGCGAACGAGGGTTTCTAGTCTGTTTCGATTTTGGGAAAGCTTTCAGCACGATGAATTGCAGCTCGTGAAGCATGAGATTTCGTGGTCCTGATACTCAACCCAATCGAATAAGGGCTTAGGGAGTACAACATTCAAAATTAAATCAAGTAATGTTTACAGAATACGTAAACATACAATACTTTACTGTAGTTTTAGGGGTATATATTTTCAAAACACGGCGCAAAAGTGATAGTGTTATCTGAGGCATATAAAATAAGCAATGGGAGAAATGATGTGTTGGATTTTTGGGCACGACTGTGTATGTGTTGGCCATTGTGATAGAAATGCAATACCTGCACACCGAGTTGATTATAGCAAATCATAACGAGATGGTAGAGACAAGAGGAGAGGTTCGTCAGCGGTGATTGAGATTATGATGTATTCAAAATCTTGTGTGGGACATCAACCACCCGGCTGCAGCAATTATCGTGATGAAGCAAGGTAACGCAGACTAGCCAAAAACTTATCATATCAAACTAGAAGGTTTTCATTTCTCAGCATTCGTATGAAATAAATTACCGACACGATCCATCCATCGGATTTCTCCATTATCGTGATGTCGGGGTTGAAAATATTTGTCGTCCATGAATAATAGCGTGGGTCCCCCACGTAATCCGTGGGATGTGTAAGAGGAAGGAATGCCGAGAACCAAGTGCCGGTCCGAATCAAAGAAAACCCTGTGATATTTTGAGGAGGCTTGATGCTCGTGTGTGTGGTTGCTCGCGTGCTCGTTTTTGGAGTTCACCTTTTGTGGAGCAAGCTGTCTGGTAGCGAGAAGAAGAAAGGTGTTGTGGCTGAGAATCGAATGTTTGTTCTATTTGCAGCTTTGACTTCAAATGGGGTACCCTGTGTGAAGTATTGGTTCTCAGATATGCAGAGGGGAGAGAGTTCAAGGATGGTTGAAAAAGGAGAGGAGGTGGTTCGATGTTGCGTGGAGAAATTGAGCATCTCCATGGAGCATCGAAAGAATTCGTGAAAGGATGGCAAAAGCGCGCTCACATCCACGATCACAACCATTATTACGACCACGATCATGGCCATGATACCCACCACCACCTCACAACTTTCTAGGGTAGCTTACCATAACCTCGCCGCAACCCTAGCCACAAGCCAGCTCGGCTATACTTAACATCCCACCTGTGTCTACCCAGGACTCTGGTACCTGGGAAGACACGACTCGGAAATACTGGTAGACGGAAAAGAAAAGCCGATTCAAGCCGCAACCGCTTGTTACACATCTGAGACACGCAAAACGTAAAGATGGACTTCGTCCGTCTGGCAGGGCTGAGGTTCCCAGGATGGAGTTTCGATGGCGCTAAGACAGGCGGAAGGCTGCTGCTGTCAGGTCAGCGTGGAGGTGGCGAGTGAGAGACAGAGCTGTGGTGTCAGTTGGGGTAGGAGCGTTGACGTTACACGGTAGTGCCCAAATAGGCAGAGAGCGAAGTAGACTACCCAAATGAAGACACAGTTGCACCTTTTGTTGAAAATGTGCTAGGTCACTGTAAGAAAGATACTCTTGTCTCGGCCATCGTAAAGCGAACCTTTCAGAAGTTAAAGTACCGTAGAAAATGGTTTGAGAGAGAGAGACAATAATCTCTTCCTATAACCGAGCCAATAAAGAATGAAGCGGACCAAGTGTCTCGCTATTGCAATGTAGTCTTGCCAGGTTTGATTAGTCTCTACTTTTGACGAACTAATATATTGACACCAAACACTTTGTCTATGATAATTTCTAGAGAGGGGTTTTAATTAGGCGCAGAATCCGCTAACTTTCAAACTCCACAAAATTAAATACAGCTAGGGCTTCTCTCCTCATGTGTAGAGATGCACTTGAGGGAGGGGAGGAGTCATTGCAGGGAATAGGGTTTGAAGCGAGCACTTGGGCACCAGCTATTAAGGGCCAAATGGAGCAATTTCCTCCCTTTCAAAGACGCTGCTGAAACGTAAACAATGCCGAGAAGAAATCTCATGACCACGTAACTTGGCGAGTACACAAAAGAATTGCATTGGCTCGACTATTGCCACTTGGCTGCTTCCAGAGCCTGTCTCACGAGAGACGAATGCACAACACCATGCCAGGGCCATGAACCCCTCATCTCATCTGACTCTTTCCCCAACATGTCTCGGACCTTTTCAAGACGTCAAAAAACAAAGCCCCCACGTTTTGGATTGCTGGATCAGTTCTTCCAGGCTTCCCCACAATTGACTATAAAGTAGATGCAGATGGTGGGGACGAATTGGTAGTTGTTATTGGATAGAAATAGATTGCACTACAATCGGGTGAATATGATCCTATGAAAAGCCACGAAGATGAGGCGCAGAAGAGGGTACAGTCTTTGGGAATGAGGGGTCTTGCGCCACGACCAACCTCGAAAATGAGGGGTAATGTTCATGCAAGTCAGACCGAGATCATCGAGCTATGAATTTTTGAGTTTCAAGATCGATCTCCCCACAATGAGATGGAGGCGACTCTTGACGTGGAGTTTGTGAGCTGGCGTGACTTGAGGTGGGATGCGAGCCTTCTTTTTCAGGGTTTCGTAATAATTTATTGATCGTGCATCGATCCCGCGGGATATCGTGAAAATTTGAATGTTGTACATAGGCTCCGAGAAAATTTTCTGGAGAGAACGTCTTGAAAGCAACAGCAGATGCGGAAATATAGAATTCACGACGTACGACCTGGCACACCGCGCAGAAATGGGGAGTGTGTCAGGAGGTGGCTGCCTTGATGCCAGCAACCAATGCTATATGCAGGCAATATTATTATTGAGTAAAAGTACGAGGAGACTTCTCGTCGTGGTTGCTCATAATGTATGCAGGAAAATTCGGGGTTTGTCGGAGCTCCTCTGCAAAGTCATGGATGGGGCTAGAAGTCAACAAGTCATCCCTTATCGACTGGCGCGGATCTTATCCGTGATCAGATGGAGTCGATGTGCGAAGCTGGATTAAGTCATGGTTGATGGGTCTTTGCTGTAGTAATGTTTAAAAGAGGTTGAGGGGCTCACCGTGGCTTGAGTATTCCCTCCTCCATACGAGGTCGTGCTGCAAGTGATCGAAGATTTGTACAAAATGTGTTTTAGGATGAGACGCTGCAACGAGAACGGCTGAGGCGGTTGCCAACAAGTAAACCGATCCCGAAGCACGTGCTTCTGTGCCCTAAATGGCTCTCGATTCCATTTACCGGGTGCGTCTACTGCGCGGAAAAGGGTTGGAACAGAATGCCCTCGCTTCCAGCAGAGGAGATGGCGAAGCGTGGGGGCTGGACAGATTGCAGGGCATTGGAATCCTCGTTGTACGAGCACGGCCGCTGCGTTTTCAGCCTTCCAGGAACCACACTGGATCTTGCATAGAAATCGGCAGTCTTGGCAAAAGGAAGCAGGCAGCCCTGGTGCTTTGAAGATCTTGAAGAAACGCAGGACCCGGTATCGAGATTCTTCCAGCAGGCCCAGCCAGATGCCTTTTTGAGGATTTTAGCTCTGCCGTTTACTCCATACTGTTCGTCAGGAGCCGATCACCTATCAAACCTGGCTGCCCCACGCCCCTCCATTCTTGGCCTTCTTTTTTTGAAATTTTCATCATAAAAAAAACATCTAGAAGACCAAAAAGTTGTAGTTTCAAGTCCCGACATAATCTTGCCAGGGTATGGTCGCACCGAGGAAATCCTTCAACAAGAATGACCTTCGTACATTGACATGTCCACCAATATCCAACAGCACAAAGGGGATTGGGTACCACTACATGACGTGGAAATGAGGGGAGAAGCACGGTGGCATGTTTCCCGCATGGATTTGCAGATGGTTATGTAAAACTCATCCAGTCTGTCCTCCTCACAGCTACATTTCGAAAAACCTCGTGATCTCGTGATTGCTCGTACCCCGGCTGCAGTGCCGTGAAGTGAGACTGCGACGTCGAGTATCAGAACCTGCCAACGGTGTTAGAGTTGGCTGGTGCTGCTGCTGGTACTGGTACTGCTGCTGGCAGTGAGAGTCCTGGGGGCGAAGCAACGGTTCCCTGCCGAGATATAGGAGAGCTGGGTCATTCAGGTCCAGTAAAGCTCGCGGAATCACAAGATAGCTTCCCCGACCGCCCATTGAGGTTTTGTTTTTCTTGGTGTCTTTCCTTTTCAGTGCCATCTTCAACCAGCCTCAACCAGATTTTAGGTGTGAAAGGTTGGCGGGTTGCAACCCCCACGCACGCTCTGACAGAGGCGTCAGGGAAGGCCGCGTCCATCAGCAGCCAGACGTTCCCAGAGCCACGATCGAGGGAATGGCTAAACCACAACGAGCATGATCAGCAGGTTCACAACTTCCCGTCCACGATCTAGTATCCAGTCAGCGAGCTGTCGAGTGACTTGCTGAACGAACCTGGAGAAGACCGAGCTGGAAATCGAGGAGGCACGTCCGGAAGAAGGCACAATTTGCAGACTTCGAGCGCGTTGCGACGTCAATTCGAGGAAGGTCGTTGGTATTGCGGGACCGGGGGCGTTTTCAGGGGTTCGTGATTAGCTTTCACGACAGCTACCCCGCGAAATGGTCAATTTTGATGCTTGCGGTCATCAAAATCTTGTCAAATGACCTGAGGGCGCCAGAATGCCATCACCACCCTCATCACCAGCGACTCATGCGCGCAACGTCTGCCCTCGACGCAGGCCTGACCACCAATCCAACAGCAACCGCAGAGCGCTGCGTCTCCACAGTCTGACACGCGCGCCCACCTTGCCGCCCATGTGCAAAGCCAAGCTGTGTTGCTCGAGTTCTGCGTTTTGCGTGCTGCGTTCTGCGTGCTGCGTGCTGCACTTCAGCTGTGAGGGGGGTGGTGATGCGGTGAGGAATTGAGATGAGCATTGAGTGTTGAGTATTGAGCATTGAGCCTCCTCACGTTGCTTCTGTTGTGTTGTCATGGGTAGGCGCCATGGGCGTGGTTGCATTCCTTCCCTTTCTGATCCAGCTCCCTGGGAGAAAAAGCAACGCGCAGGCTTCAGATTAGAGAATGAGTGGCCTGGAGAAAGGGGCTCCCGCCGCAGGGTACCTCCGCTGGAAGTCGGTGAGGTGAGGTCATCCAGCAAAAAGACTGATGGTCAGTCCATGAAACAGGTACAGCAAACACCAAGACGGGGGCAGCGAGATATGCCACGACAGCGCCGCGCCGGTCTCAGGATACTACTGAGAATCCGGTGATGATTATTCTGATTACTGTTGAGGTGCAACGTTGCTGATGGTCACTTGCTTGCCAGCTGAGTTATCGCGAGTCACGCTCTACGAGGGGAGTGAGTGAACCAGCTTGCGCTCGCATTCTGTTGATATGTTGATACGTTGATGTGTTGATTTGTTGATGTGTGAATGCGTTGATACGTTGATGCGTTTTGATGCGTTGATACCTTGATACTTTGATACCTCGTCACTTTGATACTTCGCTACCTCGCTACCTCCTATACTTTGATACTTGCATTTGGCACCTCATAAATAATTTATTTTAGCGTCCCCTCCACCGCATCACTGGGCTGCATGTCAAAGTTGCCCGAACGCCCGTTAACAATCCCAGATTACCTCAAGCAGGCATGAAAGCGAATCCAAGGCAAGCCGAGCCACGAGGCCACCAAGTCAGTCTCTCCCATACCCACCCCCACACTAACGACTAGGTCAGCCAAGACCAGAAAAAGCGAGCAAGCCTGTGTACAGCAATTCGATACATGGAAGACAAGGAAACTTCTCTGCTCTGATGTACTACTGATGTACAGCCCATGGCCTCGAGACGCCCTGCCCCCCTTTAGCACAACAAATTATGGACCCGTCTTCGGAGCCCTGGCGCCACCCAGGAACAAAAAATAGTACTTAATCCATGAAGCTGGCCGGCTTGTATAAGAGGAAAGTGATCTAAGACACCGCGCCGTATTCTTCTCAGCAGCCTTCCTCCACTCCTGCCACTACCTAGGCCTCGACTCCCTACTTCCCCCGAGTTTCTTTTATCCTCCTCCAATCTCAATCAGACATTGATCTACATAAAGTCAGCTCCTCAAGCCGCAATCAGTTAACTATTCTCCGCAACTATTTCTCCGCCTAGCTCCTCCCACAACCTACTTTATTCACTCCTCCCCACATCTCCAACATGTCTCCTCACAACGACGCACCTTCTCCCGCTGGCAGCTTTACTCAAAGCTTTCACAGCCTCTCCTTCCGCCCAATGGCTAGCTCAACCCTCCGTGTGGCAAGCAGCAACGCCAATTCAATCTACTCGGACTCAGTGTTGAATGAATCCCAATACAGCAGCTCCTACAGCAGCACCTCGATGGATCCGGAAGACCATGCTTCCCGTCCCTTGACGCAAGGTGTTTATGTCCCTACCGTCTGCTTCTTTGACCCAGTCACGGAGGACCTTGACACGGCAACCATCGCCAGCCATGCCGTCCGCCTCGCGAAGGCCGGAGTCACCGGTTTGACCACCCAAGGCTCCAATGGTGAGGCCGTTCACCTCTCTCACTCGGAACGTCAAACGGTTACGTCGACAACCCGCTCCGCGCTGACCGGGGCCGGCTTCCCTAACATGCCGATTCTCGTTGGCTGTGGGGCTCAGTCTGTTCGGGAAACCGTTCAGCTGTGCCGTGAGGCCTACGCTGCCGGTGGTGACTATGCTCTTGTCCTGCCACCGTCCTACTATGCTCCATTGTTCGCTCCTTCATCAGCGAGCATTTTTGAGTTTTTTAACTCAGTCGCGGACCAATCACCAATTCCATTGGTCATTTATAACTACCCTGGAGCTGTCTCCGGCATGGACCTGTCGAGCGACGTCATCATTCAACTCGCTGCGCACCCCAACATTGTTGGTGTCAAGCTCACATGTGGCAACACAGGCAAGTTGAACAGAATTGTGGCTGCCACCAAATCCGCAAAACCACAATCATACAACACCCCAGCTTTCCTGGTTCTGGGAGGAAGTGCCGACTTCACTCTGCAGAGTCTTGTTGGTGGGGGTCATGGCATTCTCGCGGGGCTCGCCAATATCGCACCTAAATCCTGCATCGAGCTCATCCGATTGTACAAAGCTGGTAAGGTTGCCGAAGCCCAAGCAATGCAAGAAATCGTTGCTAGAGGTGATTGGGCTGCCATCCAAGGAGGCATCGTGAGCACCAAGGCTGGCATGGAGAGCTGGCTTGGATATGGTGGTTTCGCCCGCAGTCCTCTACCACGCCCAACTAGCGACGAGAGCTCGAAATGGAAGGAAGGCTTCCGGGAGTTGGTTGCATTGGAGAAGAGTTTGTAGATGCTTTGGTTCTCTGGCGTCACTTTCCATTCAATATACCATCGTGGTCGTTCACTAGGGAGGGGTAATGAGTAACGGTTTCGTTTCGCCGTGCACTGCATGGCGTTTCGTTACGCAGCATGAGCTAATGGCGGGGTGGTCGGTGTCACGATATCAAGTGTGCCCCAAAAAGTTACGGCCTTTGGTCCTTGGATTTTTCATTGCGAATGGGGGATGCATTGGCGGGACGGGAATGGCGTCTGGAATGAGTCCGATTCCACTTCGATGGACAATTTTCAACAACTGGTTTATGATATGCATGGCGAGTTTTCCTTCCTCGGCGGTTATCTGTAATTATTCCTCAATCTGCGCTGCGTTTCTCCACAAAAACCCCACACCACACTTCACCCCATCACCAATACCTCAAAAGTCTCGATAGACAAAACTGGTCTAGGCATACACTCAAAAACCGAGTCAAACGACAAGCGAAAAGACTAATTTCAAAAATTCACAAACAAAAATGGAGGGAATAGCACTAGATTAGATAGAAATAATGGCTTCACGGCTTTAAAAACTTCCAAGTCTTTACTTCTCCATCAATTTTGTAATCAATCTCATTGACTCTTCCATTCCTATAATCCAAGCAAGTGCTACATAATCGCAGACGCCAGACCGTTTCCTAACATGTCATTCCAATCCAGAGTTCAATCGCGTTGCAACACCCCGCAGAATACTTCCTTTTGCTGTACGTCTTTTAAATCAATCACGTTTTCCAAAATCTCCGACTACAACCCCACGAATACCAAAATCTCCCCGCCATGTCCACCTGATAGGTATACCATACCCTCAGTTACACCATCGATAATTGACATTCCCACCATTGATCGCCCCTATTTACCCCGACTGGTCTTTCATTGCGTCTTCAATCTTATCAACGACTACTGACTTTTCAAAAGAAAATTCTCCCCAGCCTTGGGAGATAGCAAAAGGAAGTTCCCTTATCTTCTGTAGGCCTGTAGGAGGTTTTGACGGATACTTCCGAGTGAGTATATCTGCCGGCATTGGTTTTCTTAGCATCTGCCTGCGCCAATTGTACGGGGCCATGTTCCTTTTCAAACGAATGCCAGAGAAAAGTGACAATCTGGAGCTTTAATATGAAAAGCCTTACTCAACCTGTCCGCTTCACGGCCATGTACCGTATTCTCATAGAGGTATCCTAACCATGAGGCTCTAATAATAATGAATTACTATTATGCGTTCACTGTTGAAAAATGACACTATTGATCAAACCTTCTCCCCTCGAGATTCTCTTTAGAAACCTCTTACCCGAATTTCTTGCATGCCAATATACAACCTACCGCCTTGAACGCACAAAACCCCTGACTATTTACAATCCCGTTTCGAACCACTTCTCCCTTAGGGGGCTGACCACACTCTCCATTATCGATTGATTGATCTGATCAGCGGATCTGAGTTTCATCTTAAAAGAAACTTCGCAGCTTAAAAAAAGCGAAGGCGAACACTTTCTTCACTCGGAAGCCCGAAACTCTACACTCTTTCTTATTCAAATTCTTTTGCATCTCTATGCAAAATCCGTTCAGTAATAGGTTTGATTGATTCAATGTCTTTGCTAAATCTCTCCAATATTTTATCACTGGACTGGTTAACCTTCCTTTCTCCTATTCACCACTTAATACGGCATGAACCATGTCACGTGATGCGGAATTGATAGTCTTCTACTAATGATTCATATCATCATTGGGTACTCTTTCCATTTTGATTATACAGTAATATATTATACCATAACGGGCCAAATAAGCCATATCATCCAACAACCCCACCTACGAACCAATCAGTACTTCTCCTATTTCAATTTCTAATCACACCCCCAAAAGCAAATATGAAAAAGGAAGGAAGTATCCTCATAAGACGAGGCTACAGGAGAGTCCTTCTCCCACTCCCTGCCCAACACCTCTGCTGTCTCAGTTGCACATGGAGAAGATTCCCCTGCGTATATACCGAGGATTTGTATTCGCTCTTGTATTACTGTAAACCAAACTTACAATACCGCCATGCCGTCAAACCAATCTATGTTATGCTTCGGTGGCGAGTGATTTCGTAGGAGACAGCCAAGAGCACGCCTTAGAGAATTGCTACCTGTCATGAATATCACATGCTGTTGCATTTCACCTAACGCACCAGAAGAGATTGAGACCTTTCACATGACAGTAGAAAGACGAAGAAGGAATCTGGAACTTTTTTTCCCTCTAAATTGCTGAAGATCACATGTGGGGAAGTCCGAGTCATACACCGCCAACTGAGGTGCTCTCAGAATCTCTCTTTGCCACGTTTGATCAAGACAACGCTGACTAGCGGATCAGCGCAACAGCTAAGACTACTCGCCCAGAGGGCCATTATTATCACGGTTGATTTTACATAATTGAAATGTGAGATGGTTTCCAACCACAATTTGTGGGAGGCCTCTATATTAGGTATGCCTCGTCCAATATCAGATGCTGCTGAGACATGGCGTGTCGTCGAGTTGAAGCGAGCCCGCCACCTCCAGGCCCCAGACGTTTTTCTTTTGTGCTGAAGAAAGTACCGGACAGTGCGACACAGACTGTACACCCACTGGTGCTAAAAATAGACCGACATGCTCCGACCTAGGAAGGCGCCCTGTCTTGAAAGGCTGTACTGCCCGAGAAGTCGCACTTGCCCGCGTAATTTCTTTTCACGTCGTTGAAATTGCGCAAGTAGTTGTGTTCGAAAGTTGGGGGGGGGAAAGGGGGGGTGAAACCCAGAGAAGATTAGAATAAGAAAAGCGAAAGCCTTCGAAGTATATTCTAGAAATGCTAGCTCCTAGGAAGAAATACTTTGGTGTAGTTCTAGAACCTCTCTTCGAAAAAATAAAGAACAAGGGGCTGATACTTAGCTAAGAGTTCAACTAGATACACTTACTAAGCACAACTGTTAGGCTAGATATGAGGTAGATTGGTTCCTAGCACCATTGGTGATGCTGTAGCTGCTATTTAATTATGCCTCTCGCTGTCTGAGAGAAGGATTACAGTCTAAGATTGTATTCGTAGCAGTGTAAGAGCATGAAGTTTGGTATGGTATTTTTGCAACTTTAAAAGTATCTACCAAATTGGATGGAACCCCAATAACCACGTATACCGCCCAAAACCTTATCACTTCCAATCTAGACCCAGTTTCAACCAATCTTTCTCTGGAACCCAGCAAGGGGATCAACGCCCTAAGCCAATATGTCGACTTTGCCAGTGTGTACAATGGATAGTGGTAATAAAATTTCCTGTTGGTTAGGAAGTTTTGAAGTGTATTCGGAGGATAGGTATGGGAAACTGATTAGGAATGTTTTAAAATGGCATGAAAATCTTTCGGTTTGTTTCTGTAAAGAAAGTGATGAAAGGAGGTATTTGGAATTATGCTGCTGCAAAAGCGCCACAGCTAGTTGTGTATATTATTGGGAATCGTTCTAACACTCTACAGAAACGCCCAGGAGAGTGTGACTGCCATAAACTGAAGTGGGAGAGAGACCAAGAATGAGGAGCGCATTGACTATAAGCTTCAGGATTATGCCGCATCGACGAAGTCGTTGATACCAGAGGTCTTCGACTTTAAATTATACCAAATCGGTATTCGATGGCGCCCTTTGAGATTTCGGAGCGGTTCACTCAGCGGGTTTTCCGGAAGTCTCCCCTTAGCCTTCTCTCCTAAGACCTCCCATTCTAAAAACGGTGCCAGACCTGTAAGCCAATCGAGTTCAAATCCAACATCCTCAAGTCCGTCCAAACTACGCAGCCCTCTCACAATGTCACAGTACATTTCATATACGTGGCGGTTCTCTTCCTCATCTTCTCTATCTTTCCAAAAACATGCATCGTAAGCATTGATAGTGATCCGAAAGCTGAGTCGTGGGATATTGAAGTGAGCCTTCATAAATCTCATCAATTTTTGCCAGCTCTTGGTTGTAAAGCCCCCCCTTAGAGCCAATGGTCCCCCGACAGTGAATGAGAACCCGACCTGCCGAATCTGCTTCAAAGCAGGTCGGGGGATACCATTTAAGAATGCAAACATCTCTTCCACATCTTGTTTGAATTCGAAAATGTTCTGTGAATAGAATACTTCGGATGCATCGCTATACATTTGTTTGCTCACTAAGAACAACTCAAATGGAATGATTCGGCACCGACAAGAAGAAGAATATGAAGCATAGAGCGAAGGGCAGCAGCAGTCTTTACCGGTGTCTTCGCACGCGCTACAACAGAGGGTCGCCTTTGCGTTGAAAGTGTTTGAGTTCAGAAGTCTCCCATAATTGATAACCACACGGTTGAAAAATTTGTGATACGGTTCTTGGCTGACAAGATCTGTAAAACTTAATATTCGGAGGCCCAATTCTGGTGGTAGTCGGTTGAAGGGAAAGCTACTTTTGGGCTGGACTGTGTTGGTCATGAGAGCAGAGGTGGTCCGTGAAAGTAATTCAAGTTCAAGATTTTTCTTTCTCCCAAGTCGAATGTTACAATCCTTCAACCTTGGCAACATGACGAGTGCCTCTGTGACTTTAGTAGCTGACTCCAAATTGGCAACGTCACAGATGAAGGTGAGCCTCAGCTTTCCAGGCGTGATTCCCGTTGACATATGTCTGCAAGCTTCATGCCATCCTTGTATCAGGTCCTTCCCGGCCTCATCTGAAGAATCTAGGATTGGATCACACGCACTGACTGGTTTCTCACAAGTTGCGCATTTGGAGCTGTCCCATGATAGAATTGCATGCCCTCGAGGGCACGGCCAGCTATTGAGTCGGACCAACAGAGATGTCATCGCCGCAAGGGCTCTAACACCCAAAGATTTGAGACAAGTAAGATCAGCACCGGTATGTGCTCTTAACACGAATTCGTTCTGACTATAAAAGATATTGATAACTTCTGCGGTGATAGTTTGATGAAGATACAAGAGGGATGTTGGTAACTCCTGGCAAGCGCATTCCTGTACTCGGTCTCTGCCATGCACACAGGAGCCATGTATCTTCATGTGATGTCTGCATTCCCAGCTATTCCCGTACCCTAGATCAAGACTTCGGCCTGAGTCGAAAGTTACTGGATTTAGTGTCATGTCTATTGGACATGACCTAACCAACCCTAGGAAGTTGTATATTTTAGACCTGGCCTCGAATGGTAAGTCGAGCAAGAAAGGCCCCCCCATTATGAATGCCATTATACCAAAAGATGGCACTAAGGGCAATCTTGGAGTGATCACAGAGATGTTTTGGTCGTTATAAAAATGAATCACTGGCCAGGTCCGCTAGTTGCTGAAGAAGATATGAGTATGGGGGCTTGATTGTTGTTCAAGAGATTCTTCTACTGTAGTTCGATGGCGGAAACCCACAATTCAGAATGGAGATTGCAAAGGAATTGTGTTTGGTGCTATTCATGTAAGGTAGGTTGTCGAGTCGAAATTTAGAGGAGACGTTCCACCAGATAGCCGAAGGCAGCAGTGGCGCCGGGCCGAAATAACAAGAATCCGCCGAGGACGAACCTACAAGCAGGATACATGGCTGGCCGAAAATACTCACCTCAGAACATAGAACAAAAACGTGGAGAACAATTGTTTGTGATTTATTTTGCTTGTTGAAAAGCTTTCTGATTTTTAATTTTTCGAAAGTTATGGTTATTGATACCCCAAGCCCATATGTCTATATGTCCATAAAACACAAGGTTAAATAGAATGTTATCATAAATAGTAAACGCTGCCACGCTCGTAAATGCTAGACATTGCTCATCATGAAATCGTAACTCTATCGTAGCACTATTTCTCCTTCCGAGTAAAGCCTAAGAGGCCATTTAAACCCCGAATTGCACGATCTCATTAAAACAGTGATCAATCGCCTCGGTATCCTGATAACATACTCATTAATATCTTTCCTCTCTAGTTGTAATTGGCTGCTGACCATGAGGTGCCATATACGCCTCGTAGCCACCTTGACTGCCACCACTCGAGGAGACACTTGTACTCGGACTAGCAAGCCCGCTCCTCATATCCTCCCCGTCTCTCGCCATCGCATCACCATAACTGCCTACACTTCCATCGCCCCTCGGTGCGCCAATGCCAAAACCTCCGGCTGCACCCGTGCCAAAAGAACCAAACGCGTAACCCTCAACACCACTTCTATTGCGACTACGGCTAAGGTTCTCGCTTTCAGATGGAACGCGCGAGAGTGCTGGCTTCTCAGGGAGAGCCTTGAGAAGACCCGTTGAGGTATCAAGCATGCCCATTGCGAACTCAGTAAGTCGCTGATTCCCACCATCGACACCAACTTTGCAGCTTACACCTAAGGTCCAGCGATACTCGCCGAGCCGCCTTCGATACCATTCTGCTTCTTCTCTTCCAGGTGCAGTAGCCCACAGGAGAGAGCCAAAAGTCCCAATGAGCGCGAAATTTGTTTTTGAAGCAAAATACCAGAACGAGCGGAGGTGAGTGGAAGTGAGCCGGTTGACAAAATCCATTGCAGAGATGAGACGCGTTTTTGCGGCTGAGCGGCAGATGTGAAGGATGTAAGGGTCGAGAGGTGGTTTGCTCTCAGGAGTAGAAGATGGGTGGGAAAGCGAGCGGATGATTCGGCGGTGTAGAGTTATTTCAGTGGCAAAGTAGGCGAGATGGAGGAAGCCAGTTGAAGAGAGTTTGGACATACTGGGGTTCGCCGTGCTCGAGGAGTCCATTCGTAAACAAGCAGGTAATCCAGAGAACCAGTCCTTGAGTTTGAGCTGAACTGGCTTGGCAAGCTGCAGGACCAAGTGGGTTCCTTGTGCACCAGCTGCAGTAACAGTGGCCATGGCTTGTAAGGTATAAAAGGTGTCAAGAACCTCGGCGAGAATTTGTGAGAGGATGATCATTTGTGTGAAGAGGAGGCGACCGCGCTCGTACTCGGAACTTTCTACGTTATCAGTTTCGTCAAATTCGACATCCGGGAAGTCATTTTGTGAAAGTGGCTGGACCGCCCAATTGGAAGCGAAGATGTGAGATGGCCGGCCATGGACCAGAGAGCCCCATTTGTCCTGCATATATAATGCCCAGGCTAAGCGTTTTCGCAGACCTCGTTCCCACAGGGGAATTTTCCACGACGAGCAGTCTAAGTGGAGACCCAATTCTTGTCCAATGGCTACCAATTGAGCTGTTGGTGCCCATTGATCCCCTTCGGGACGTTGGGACAACAACAGACCTGCCTGTACTGTCGAAAGTTTGGGCCTGTACATAGCATCTGCCAAGGTCACACGTGCAAGGCGTTCCAGTTCCCTAAGGTCAGGTCTTGGTACATCGACGAGCTCATCACTATGGTCCCACCAGTTGATAGCCAAGATATATACAGCAGCCAAAATTGGAGGAGAAAATTCTCGATAAGAACGATTATATTTTTCGAAGAAAACAGTCTTTTGTAGAATAGGAAAGTTAGGATGTATTATCCGGAAATATAACTCGAGTAGCGCCGGTCCGTGTGGTGTGACAATGTTCTCGATTGCATCTACATCATCAATTTGATGCTCGTGACCGGGAGTGTTGTAATCCGGTAGCATTAAGAAGGTGTCGACATCGCTAACTTTTCGTAAGGTGCCTCTTGATAGTAAACTCTCATCCTGAGGATCAAATGGGGATAGATCAATAAGCGATGGCTCGAAGTCCGTGGTTGGTCCAATATATTGACTATAACGGTCATTTTGTAAACCAAGAGTTCGCTTTAGCAACGTAGGCCCTCCGATATTGGCCATGTCCTCTATCAGTGAGTTGGTGGCTCCAGCGCTTGATACACTCGTCGACTCGGTCGGCCTTCGTCGTCTGTTGTCATCGGTCCTGTCTGGCGACCTTACATGTAGCTTGTCAGCCTTGCGCCTTTTAACAAGCATCGGTAAATGCGGGGCAGAAAACTCGATCCTGCAAAATGCAACAAAGAAAATGTTTATGCATACCTTCTCTTAGCAACGGATTCCTCCTTGCCGTCCGTGTTCAACTTCCGTTTCCTTGGCTGCGGGCTCTGTACGAATGTGCACTCTTGTGTATGGAATTGGCACAATACACAACTCGTCTGCCCCTCATTGATCACACATCGACTCTTCCTCCTCCTACAAGCATCACACGGTCGATCCTTTCGAGTTCTGATATTCGACTCCGAAGCCGAACTGCTCATGCTGGCCGAAAGCTGCGCCCTGCCGTTGAGGCTGCTAATAGGCGTCTCTATGGAAGGCTCAATATTTCGGGGTTTGCGTGAAGCTATAGCAATGGGCGCCGTGCGGGCGATAGCGGTTGGGTTTGACATGGCGTATGAGGCTCGAGTGGCACGTTGATCCACGCCCAGGTACCGGAATTCTGTGCTGGGCCGGTGACCAGCTCTGATGACGACGGTTGGCTCCGGCTGAGGAAGCAGAATGGGTATGGGGGGGGGGGAGGCTGGCAGGTCTCTAGGTTGGATTCTGCAGCTAGGAGGATTTGGCAAACTGTCTTCAGATCTGAGGTCTTTTCCCTGCCCTCGGAGAAGGGCGATGACCAGGTCTTTGCTATAAAATTTGCTGTGACTGGCTCACGGTTTGGCTGGGCTGACCTGAAAGAGCAAGTCCAGCAGATCTAGCAAGGCTGGAGAGTGCCGATAGAGATGTGACTGGCTCAGCAATACAACAGAGGAAGTGCCTATCTGCTGCTCCCCACTCTCTTCTCAAGGACTCAAGGTGCAGTGGGTAAGATGATGCGACGGGAATGAGGCCCAAGTGCTTATCGGCTTTGGGGGGGAGGGTCTCGCTCTGAAGCTGCGGCGGGTTGTCTCTCTTCCAATCCAAGATAAAGCACGTATCTCCCAGATAGAGAGAGATAAGCAGTCAAAAGACGTGCCCCGATAGTCAGCCAATCTATAAATATATTTGCTAGCAGACGTTGATATAAAGCCTCTGCGGTAGGAGGTCAAAGCTTGGATCAATGGCTATCACAGCTGCAGGACCCAGCCAGTGATTGAAGAAGGATGAGGTGGTAGTTTGTTTTTGCCGTCATTGAAGCTGCCAACAGAGGAGAGAGCCGGCGGGACAATCGAGCTTATCACTCGGGATCTGCGGGTATGAGAATTGGCACGGCGGAGGCGGAGTGAGTCGTGCGAATACGGGACGAGCTGGCGCTGGCAGGCCGAGGGTCGTTAAAGCAAAAGCCCAAAACGATGCAGAGGGGGAGCGTGCTAGCTGAGATATTGAGACGAGTTTGTCTACAGAAGAGGGTGGTCGTGTTGGCGCGTGGGACTATTTTCTACCTTCCAGATAAGCCTGCATATGATATGATCTATCTCTATCAAATCGTGCCACTAATCCGTACCTCGCATCATCTACCGGTAATACAGCAGCAAGTCCCGCCCTCCCCCGAGCGTTTGGCGAGCGTTAGGGTCTTTTACAAAGCCGTTTAGGGCTCATAGTGGCCTGGGGCGTAAAGGATCGTGCTGGATATCACTGGACCACTGCTGCGCAACGTCGCCGGCTGCCTATGACCGTCGCTGAGCGTGCCACAGGATTACCGGCTTTCCATTTTGTGCTCGTTTGATGACACCAGCAAACCCTCAACATAGCAATTTGGTACGTAATGAAGGGCAATTACCAATACCTGACTGGCTGCTATCCCTCAGTCCAAGAAGCTCTTATTCAGAGCTTGTCAACAGTCTCTGCTTCAATCTAAAGCTCACCACTCATGCGGCGCTTTCTTATCTTGTTCCCCAGGCCCGGATGGCGGTCAAACTTTCCGATCATGGTACAAGCGCAGTCCAGCGTTTGAGTGAGGCCTTTGCGGCTAGCTCACGATATTATCGGGTTCAGATCTGCCAACCCCACAACTATCGACGTCGGTGGAGCGAAGCAGTGCTTCTGGATTGCTAAAAGAATCAAAAGGGAGCAGTCCTATTGGCCGAGCGGCTAGGACCTTGCGGCACTGTTGGTGAGTTGTGCATAATACTGGTAGGGGTCTTGGTGGGTGTTAGGTAATGCCAGAGATTGGAGTTGATTCTTTTTGTGTTTTATTTGTGTCACTCTTTATAATGTTTTGCTGCTCGTACTCTGCTCGTATTTGCACGTGATTCACCTCTTTTTTGATGGAGAGAGAGAGTTTAATAATGCCACGTTTGCTATGAGGAATGGAAGCTTGCATCTTCTCGCCAAACCAGGTGCTCAAGAGTTTAAAGAACTCATCTGAGCTGTGAAGATTAGTGTGAAGATTAATGCGACAGTAGTGTGTGTGTACCGCTGAATCATCCTAGGTTTTCCTAGTTCTCAAGCGAGTGTTTCCTTTTGCGCTCTTATCACATATCACTGGAGGTTCAGCATCCTTCTCCGCGGCATATTGATATTCTCTTTGGGTACTTAAGATTGTGTATCTCTATCTGCCATATCAAAATATACATTTCCGTGGAAAGCGCTTTCCCCGATCGGCGTATTTTGAAACAGCCTCTTGTGCCGGATTTGCCCATTTCCTATAATACCCTCTGTGTTGAGATGCACTCGAACGATTCCAAATGATATCGTTGGGGTGGCTATCTTGAATTTTGATACAAGTTTCAATATGTCCGTGGACAATGTGAAGGATTGTCAAATATTTTAATAAAGAGTCCGAAGTTCTACAGCGCACCGTCTCAGTGGCAGAATTCCGGAAATTTCGCAGAAAGCACCGTAAAATACTTTGTGTTCTAAAAGATGCCAGGAAACCTCAGCTCTGTCATAACTTTATGTAATTTGTTATTTTATATAGTGCCAGAGATCCGTATAAAGACTGCGGCACTTTTGCTGTTCATAATCCTATCAAATTTGATCTTGAATGATAATAATGAAGAGATCCTAGACTCTTACAAGTCCCTCAGCATATCTTCCAATTCCTTCGCAAGCATCAACAATTGCCTATCATAGCCACAACCTGCCAATATTGTGATACCAAAGGGCAATTCTTTCTTCCGCCCTCCAAACTCATCATAGACTTCATATGTCCCACATGGAATAGCAATTGCAACCAAGTCCAAGACATTAGCAAAGTGAGTAAAAGATCCAAGCTGCTCATTTATGCTAAGCGGATTCTGTTCAGCTTCTTCGATCGTTGGGTGGAATGGTGCAGTCGGGACAACCATTACAGTTAAAACCCCCGAGCCTGTAGAAACACTGTGTGAGAATGTAAGAATTTCCTCAACTGCTCTTTTATATTCAGCCTGCTTGTGGAGGTCTCTGAAGAGATCTACTGCACTGCTGTTTCGAGATAGCGCGTTATCGAACACTTTACGTATCACTGGATGCAAAAGTTGCTTGTTTGCTTCGAACCAACCATCTGGTAGAATTGTGAGGCGTTCTAGGACGAAGGATCTGCTGTACAAGAGTTCGTTGCCAGCTGAAAAGGGGGCCCAATCGAGATCAACCATTTTGCTCGACTGAACAGTTTTCAGAGCTCCTATCACATTGTCAAACCGCTCGCGGTATTTTAGGCTACACGCGTCAAGGGCTTCACCAGGTGGAGTACCAAACCGAAAGCTCATGGTATTGATTTGGGGTGCTGTATCTAGAAATTTGAGCTGCCTTGCAAAAGGGTCACTCTTATCAAACCCCTTGCAGACGTCCCAGATTGCTTCGGCATCTTCAGTCGTGGTGGCTAAGAAGGAAACACAATCCTGGTGTTGACAAGCAGGATACACACCATTTGCTGAGACTGTGCCTTTCGTGGGCTTGAAACCCACAACACCATTGTATAAAGCTGGCACCCTAATCGAACCTGTGGTATCACTGCCAAGAGAAAACGAAACTAAGCCTTCACTCACGGAAACTGCACTTCCACTGCTGGATCCACCGACGATATGTAGCTTGCTGAAAGTTGAATGCAGAGTTCCATAAGGGCTACAACAACCCGTCATACCAGTTGCTAGTTGTTCCATGTTCACCTTCCCAATGAAAAGTGCCCCAGCATCAATACACTGTTGAAGTACCAGCGCCGACTCTGTAGGTGTGAATGCTAGAGCTGGACACCCAATCGTTGTGGGGACCCCAGCAACATTGATGCTATCTTTGACACTGAAAGGAATTCCCCACAATGGTGGCCTCTTGTTGGGATCAGGCCAGCGTTGATGGAGAAGGTTTGCGCATTTCATGACCTCTCCAATTGGCTGTAAATTGATCCAAACTGAAGGCTGGATTTCTTTATAAGCTTCTATGCGCTCATATATAGCTTCGATAACATGCTGAGGCTTGATACCAGCATCATAGTCCATCCTAAGACTAGAAATATTGAGACTTGAATCCCACCGATCCATCCCTTCTAGTACATCTTCCGGAACGAATGAGCGTAACATACTAAGCTCCTGGTAAAATATTGGTTGGCCCTTTTCATCGTTCGGGATGGCTAATGCCAAACCATCCAGGGCGACAAAGCCATGGCGGCGGTATAAGGGAGCCGCGTCAAGGGTGCTGTCTAAGTAGATTGGAACCTTATTCTCTTCCGCACGTTCAATTCCCCATTGGATCAAGAGTGATGCAGCCCCTCGCCCTTGGTGGTTAGGGTCAGTCCCAAGAAAAGTCATGCCTAAATGATAGCCGTGATTAGGAATACGCCTAACTCAAGGATTTAGGAATACAAGTGAAGGGGTGCTAACTAGGTTGTAGAAAGAGGGACAATGAAATTTAAGGCTTACAGAAACACTTTTTGTTTCCAATGACCCTCTGCTTCGCTGCCTCAGCGAATTCCTGGTATCTGGTAAGGAAGTCCTGGTTGACATCCTCATGCCAGGTAACATCAATGGGAAGCCCCTGGGA
Source organism: Tricladium varicosporioides (assembly GCA_021365295.1). Taxonomy (NCBI): domain Eukaryota; kingdom Fungi; phylum Ascomycota; class Leotiomycetes; order Helotiales; family Tricladiaceae; genus Tricladium; species Tricladium varicosporioides. Next base: position 323,678 of record JAJTIW010000018.1, read on the forward strand.
AGCTCCTGGTAGGTCCCATTTCGCAAAGCTGATTATCTGGTTGTCACTATGAGTGTCTCTAATAACTAAGACAGCTTTTGCACCAGCTTGTGCATTCTCAATATTGTACAGTGTGTCCTGTACTAAGATATGACGGAGGCTTGCTAGGCTCGCTGGAGTCGGGAATTGGGCATGAAGTAGCGGGTTAGAATCGAAAGCCGCAAGATGAATGGCGGCAATACGATCAGCATCTTCTGGAACGGCTTCGAAAAGCTTGAGTGGCATACTACAACACAATTCTGCCTCAAGAGGCTCCCAGTAGTGGAGGAAGTTCTAGCCCTTCCACAGAGGGTTCTAATGCAGAGAATTACCCTTTGATAGCAACAGACAACCTTGAGTATTACCACGAGCTAGATTGCCTTCTTTGTTTTCCTTGGTTGTCTTACAAAAATGCATATCTTGTTGATGAGAGCCGTGCCAAGGATTTGAACCACTATTTCTGTGGCGCTGAACTGTGGCGCAACTCTAATTTAGCTCTTCTAACCCTCTTGAGAAGATTCCGATCCCCACAATTGTCAGCTCAATGCTGCAGCTCCTAACCTTAACTCCTCCTACTACATAACATGGCATAACATTGTAAAGTAGCAGGGCATGGATCAGATGCATTTTATTTGCACGGTTGGTAAAGCAACAAAGGTCTCAAAAAGCCTCGCAAACACGACTTTATCATCATCGTCTTCCTTCTCCAGCTTCAGGAAGAATCGGTTTTTGCTATAGTGATGCACACGAGTTTGGCGCCCTTCTATCGTCGTTAAACCACGCATTCGCGATAGCACTGCTGCATCTAGTGAAATATACTACCATTGTTGATTCGCTGGAGGTTCTGCGTCAATGCTATCTATTTAAGCAAGTCTGGAAGTTCTGCTCCAAAGAACTATTTCTCTCATCAACACCATCTAGTTTATTAATATTCTCAATTTAACACCTCCTGGAGGATTCGCCCTAGTCAAGCCTCACCTCTTCCTGAATCTTTAGCATACGGTAACAATTTACCGACAAAATGATGGAATTCATGAAGATAGTGTATATACAGGTCAGGAAAAACATCTCATGCAAACATTTCAACGCCATCCACGTGCATGCCGAATGAGTATCAATATTAGTAGGGAGGGTTTCGGTACGGTAAGTTTGTTTACAGGATAGGTCTTTATGTTGTGATTTACCGTCAAGGAACTAACAATTATCCTCTCTATTTCATCTAGTCACGATGGTTCCAAATATTAAGACCTAGTTATAATCCAACTTGACTTTCCTCCATTGCGTCCCTAACATCAAGCACACCCAGCATGCAACTTGATGTTAGAATTCGGTCCTTTCAGTTACGTGCATAAGGTGGTGGAACAACTCTTTCGGACCTTTCGAGGCTACCCTTGAATAGCACCCTGGGGTACCTCGTGCTGCGAGGGCTTGAATTTGCTATCTACACACCGGTAAGTTCACTGCTGTTGTAAAAGGGCTATAATTTATCACTGCTTCTTTGTTATTGAAGAGATGGACGCTGAATGTTTGGCAGGCTGTCGAACATGTACCTAGGCCTGTTATTAGACCCCAATGGCTGGCAGACCTATCAGATATGAAACAAAACATTCTGCAAGACAAACATGCATGAGCGTTCCATGGCCCTCGCAGATACGACACCGAGCCGTCAGCGGAACACTGCATTGCCCTGTCATTAACAACTAAAGGCACGAATCCGTGTTTCCACTATCTGTGCGTTTGGCCAATCTCTCACAAGACGCAAACCTTTTGTATTGTCGGCTCTGACTTGCCCTTTATTTACCTTTCTGTGTATCCCCATTACGCAGAACCGAAATGTGAGCTTTTCTGGCGCAGTCTCAGTACACGCATCTGTCGTTGCACCAACTTCGGTCATGTACCGGATCTGCGCCAGCCTGGACTCGGAATCCATCAAACCACAATTCCCGAGGGTTGGCTTACAGATTCGGACTTTTTACCTCCTGTCGTAAATTTTGTCTGCGTGCCTGCTTCTTAGAGCTGAGTGGGACGAAACACAGGCTGGCAGGAGTAGCAATGGCGACGAGGAAACTGATAAATGCGAGTCTAAGTGCCCACTATGAATACAAGCATTTCTTTGCACAAGGGAAGCCACCCACAAACCTAGTTTTTGGATCTGCAGGCAATCATTTATTCCAATGCCGTGGTTCTGAAAATCTTGGTGTTCAACTCCTTGGTCATGCACATTTTCCTCGGGTGGCTCTACGGCTGTTATACAGGCTATCATGTTATTCAGGCTGTCCAAACACGAGGCGAATTTTGACGATGTTGCACTTAATTGTACAAGAATGAGCTGATGGTTACAATAACTAAAAGCTCATGGGAGCTGCATGCCAGAAAGCTTTCATACCTGCAGCTATGCGTTCGGACAATTTTCATCTCGAGTCGTTCTCGGCGGAGGCCTAGCCAGGTTGACAACGAAGGCCAGTTTAATCACCTTCAACCTTATGAAATATATATTTAGATAAGGGCTGCTCCACAGTCACTCCATTTACTTCCCCCCAACCTCCCTTTCAATGTTTATCAAAATATTCGAAATGATGTCGCGAAACCAGCTGTTATTCAGCGCTGTCATCTCGTCTTTCCTGGCCATTACTTGTGCAGCTGTTATTGGGAGCGATACTGGATCCGCAGCAACCGCATTCGGATCATACGCTATCACAGGAACCAAAACCTCTTCAAATATCCAGCCTAATGCCCGACCATTCAGAAGGAATATTCTCGATCTACAAAATGATACACCGGCTTGGTCAGTAATGGTGTAGACTCGCTTTCATTTTGGTAGACTAACGACCCTTTTCTAGGTCATTATATCTCCAGGCCATGAGCGCCATGCAAAATTCCAATGAGAACTCTCAACTGTCTTATTTTCAGATCGCTGGTATATTAAGTGTCAATCGTAATTAACTAGGGTACTTTCTGAACATATCAGGTATTCATGGTCAACCATACATTCCCTGGAACAACGTAGGGACAGGTCCGGTATCTAGTTGGGGTGGTTATTGCACTCACAGTGGGTCCAATACCGACATCAAGGAGTAGCCTGATCTAATATAATTAGCATCCGTTTTATTTCCATCTTGGCACAGGCCATATCTTGCTCTGTTTGAGGTGGTTAAAACACCGACAGCTTCTTGACATCCGCTAACATGAACGTAGCAAGTACTCGGTACTTACATCCAAAATATCGCCCAACAGTATCCACCAGAACTTCGGCAAAGGTATCAGGCTGCCGCAGATAATTTTCGAATACCGTATTGGGACTGGGCATCGGATTCTCAAGTCCCCCCAGCCATCACCCAACCTCAAATTCAAGTCACTACTCCAACCGGCATCCAAACCATTACAAACCCGTTGTATCAGTACAAATTTCAGGGATATTTTTCGCAATCTGCACTGCTAAATGGCCTAGGACAAACCGTTAGGAACCCTGATACTGTAGACGGTCCATCTAATTATGATAAAATCAATGCTTTGATGTCTGGTGAAGGTGCCACCGGTAAATCTGTAGGTTTCCCCTCCGGCCTCTGGGCGTGCTTTTCACCGATCAAAACTAAAGAGATATCAGTGGACTGCTCTTGTAAAAATAAAAGATTATGACACATTTGCAACTACCGCCTTACCTGGGACGTCTATCGAGGCCGTTCACGGGGAGATACACACTATCATAGGTGGCGACAATGGCCATATGACCCTACTTGACTGGTCTGCGTTTGACCCAATTTTGTCCGTGATTTCCACCTTTTTGCTTCGTGTAGGAGCCGACTAACTAGAGCCTATCTAGTTGGCTGCATCATTGCAACGTTGACCGTTTGTTTACAATGTGGCAAGCTATAAACCCGAGTGCTTTCATGACACCTCTCAACGAGCCTGGGACCTTCACCCTCCCCCGCAATTCGTTTGACACGCAATTTACTCCACTTACACCATTTACATCGAACAATTTTGGGACCCTCTACAACTCATTCACAGCACGCTCTACCAAGACGTTTGGATACGCATACCCGGAGGTCCAGGACTGGCTCTTCTCCCCAGCTGACCTAGCGAGAAATGTAACAGCACAAGTCAACGCAATGTATGACCCGACTGGCATCTTCCGAAGAGATCCTAAAAAAGCTCTCAATCCTCGCTCTAAACTTACAGTAGGCTCCACCACAAAGGAGTGGTCTGTCCAGGTACAAGTCTCAAAGTTCGATCTTGGTGGGGATTACTTCTACGTCAGGATATTCCTTGGTGACGTTCCTGCTAACCCTCAAGATTGGGCAATGAGTAACAATATTGTGGGCTCTTTGCCAATTATGCCTCCCCCAAATATTGGTGCGGGACCACTGCCTGATATCAGAGTTCATAATGAGTTCGTTGTCACACACAACCTCCTTGGTCCTGACCATGACCCCGAGGATGTCAAGAAGATGGTGCCGTATTTGAAGGAGAAAATTTCGTGGAGAATCCAGAAGGTAAGGCGCTCTCTATTGAGTATCGAACGTTCGCTAACATACTCCAGATGGATGGTACAGTTGTTCCAACAGAGAAATGCCCAAGTCTCAGAGTCGCAGTTCAAGATGAGGTTGTCACCATGGCGAAGTCGATCTACGAGCTTCCGATTTATGGCAAGAAGACTTATCATCCTGAGGTGACGAATGATAAGATTGGCGGTGATAAAGGTGGCGCGGCTGGTTGATAAACGAGCAATGTTCGTCAAGGTTACAGCATGGACCTATATTAATTGAGGGTAGTTAGCTTCGTTCATGAGGTGGTTCATCCTGGAATCGTAACAGATGGTATGTAATTAATATGGTATACCTAATTGAAATCGAGGCTACTTTCCCAGCAGTGTTCAAGAGCTTCTTATGTCTATAGTTAGTTACGACCGCCTAATTTCACTGCTCGTGCTGCTTGATACCACAATGTTGGAAATCTATTCTCTCGACACATTTGAAAGAAGTCCCTAGAAAAAAAGGGATTAAAGATTGAGTTGGCTAGATGTCGACCGAATCAAATATGATTGGGTATTCAGATTCAGTTAGATTTCCTTTAGTGGTATGCTCGTTGACCTTACTTCTTTTCCCTTCACCAACTTAGTTTGTTGAATATCAACTACGACAATGGACACATATGACTACCTTGAAGATGGGAAGGCAAGAGTTATTGCGGGACTCTCTAGCTAGGTCGTGTTATAATTTGCCTTACGGTTTAACATATTACTTTTTACAAGATTTCTCTTTTGTTATGGATAGGTTCAACAATGCCGCCAATTGAGCCTCAAATTTTCTCGTTAACGGCAACTGCTATTTATATAATGAGATGAATTCCTAGTTTATTCCTAGTCATGTTTCCGCTCAATACCTCGAGTGCACACCGTGCCTAAAGTTGATACGACTATACATCTTCAAAGACGATAGAGACATTACAGGAGACCGTCCTAGGTAGACAGTCCTTTGGGTTTGGAGTCAAACACGACTTCATTAAGGGTGCCTGAAGTATCACGGGGTTGGTCATAATGCATCAAACATACATCGAGTCAAGTTCCTGTACCAATTTTATGTATGAAAGCTGGGCAAGAGAGGACCAACCATTTAATTAGACAGATCAGACTCTTTAATTTCGCCCACGAGTTACGAACCATATTCCATAATCCTTCAAAGATGTGCGCAAGGATCATCCTCTGGTGGGACATACCGTCTGCTTTTCTTGATCTCTGCCCACTTCATCTCCTGAAAGGTCTGCTCAATGTCCTTGTCCAACTCCATCCCATCTTCAATGTACGATACTCCCTTTCCCCGCTTTGCCACTACCATGACCTCTCGCTTATCAACGACTACTCTCCTGCGATTCTGGGGAGTCTGCAATGCTACCTTCGGAAGATGACCAGGAAGTGCAGAGAAGGCCATTCGACGTTCCGGATCCTCTGCTGCACCTTTAGAACTGCTCTCCTTGGAAACATACATCTTGACCTCCGCTCCTGAGTCTTTACCATCATTCTCCTTGAGCCACCTATCCCAGCAAGTTGGTTGCGCCTCACGAGTCTTATAGTTATCATTTCGACTTGTCATGAACTCGGTGGTGGGGGTAATGTAATGAAGTTCTTTCCAGCCCTTTGAAAGAATCAAGGACATGGCGTCCATATATGTACCTACATCTCCCCAGCCATCATTCACATTTTCGTCATGGTAGCAATCTTCAACCGTCAAGAGATCGAGCTGGAGACCGGGAAATAGTGGCAGGACTGATGAGAAATTGTGAGTGGTATAGGAGAAGTAGGCCTCATCTCGATAGAGAGGGAACGGGAATGACTTGGTGCGAATGTACCTGAGTTGAGCTATGTCGCCCGAGGTGAGAGTTGTCAAACAATCGAGAAACTTGCAGGTGCTTGAGAAGTAAAGGGTAATGTTGCTAAGCATGATTGGTCTTGCAATCTTGTAGAAGTGACGACATGTTCGGAGGAGGCTGGTGTTTGTTGACGATGTAGTTTCAAAGCCATGTCGCGTTGTTATAGAGCTAAAGAGAGAATTGAAGACGAGACGCTTCAGCTCAATGGGGATGCCTAGAAGGGTTGGGTCTGTTCGATATGCCATTGTAGAGCTTTGTCGTAGGATATTGGCACTCTGCCTACCATTTGAGTGAGACTCGAGGAATCCCCGCAGATTATGAGAAGATCCTTTTTTAACTTGTGGCGGTAGAAAAGAAGGCAACGATGGGATGACTGTTGGAATGTTCCTAGAGTGGGGCAAGCTGCCACTCTTTTGATTGGCCTATGAGAATTGCTACAGCAAGTGGGGATCGCAAGCTCAAATTATCCTTCTTTTTCTGTTCTCTTTTTAACTTCAACTTCAATATTATTTAAGAGATCAAATTACTAGCAGATAGACGACCGCCTCACAAATCATTCACCAAAGAACAACGCTACTATTCATATATCACGTGATATGCACCGCTTGGTCATGGTCCATGCCTCCTGGCGTGGCTTGCGTCTTCTAAGCACTTGGGGCCAAATATACTTGGGCTTAATATACCAAAACCAGTCAAGTGACTTGAACGGTTGGCTGAAACATCTTTTTCCTGGTCGTCGTAATTCGAAGATGTTCTTTCGTTGTCATCGCGGGATGAAGTTGCAGCTGAAGGTGTGCATGAAGATTAGTTGCCCTATCAATCTCGTTTCTTGCGCTTTGGCTGTGGTATTTGGACCACAAACACGGCCGGAATTTCCGAGAACAATTTAAGTTCACAAAGCTCGAGCGAAAGGACTTTTCACGATTATTTAACTCCCCGCCAATCTTTGCCTTCGGAGCTGAAAACCACAGACATCACTCGACTCGAGAGTTGCCGTTCTATTTTCGGCTACGGAATAGTAAAAGGCTTGAGGCAATTGCAATATTACTAACGTGAGAGGAAATATTAGTCCTTCTCATCCTCTCAATACTTTCCAATGAGCCTTGGCTATTGAAAGCAGATTGGTGGCGTATGTGCTATTGTAAGTTCTACTGATGGCTGTGATTGTTTGTTATGCGTGGTTCCGTAGGAGAACTCCGATGATCAAAGATATGGAGGGGCACTATGGAATATTGAAGTCCCACTCGACCGTAGTGCTGTACCAGTAAGGAGGCCGTGTGCCGTCTTTTCTATCTCTCTCGAGTCTGAGCGAACACACCTCGGAATATGGAGGTGGGAAAAGAACTATATTATAAGAATTTTGACAGGAAAATCTTGAGTATTACTTTGTTCAGCATCATTTCACGAGGCAAAATAGATATTTGCAGGAAGTATACTAGAGATGGGGGGCTGTATAAATATGCTTCCAGAACAGTAGAAGAATCAACCTCTGAAACACAGTCAAAAGGTAGAATTTCGTTTGGAATGCAAGTGGGGCGATCTTGACTTCCTGGGAAGACCGCCACCTGAACCTTGTCAAGCTTCCACCATCTCCCCTTCCAGAAGTTGCTATTTTAAGATAATCCCTGGTCAACTCGAAATTCCCACAACCCGGTCATCACTTCATTGGGTGAGATGACCAAAGACGAAAGTCCGAATTCAGGCCTTTGTTAAACCCACGTTCGCCGTCGTGATGCGCGAAGCACGCAAAATCCTCCTGGTCCGGCCTAGATATCGCTCTCGCGCGTTACAGCTGCTATATACCCGCGACCGACGTTGAGCTTCTAGTGTTGGTTCTACCTTACAAGACCGAGCCTCCGAGCAGCCTGAAAGCATTTACAACTCGGTTCCACCCACACGCAGCCTCACCTGGCTTTGTCCAGACCCCGCATGGACTGACGTCCTCCGAAGCTCACAACGGTGCTTTTCGAGCTACTATGGCTCTGCCATCTCCGTCAAGAGTCGCTTTCGAACCCGACAAGCTGCCGGAGACATCTACTACTGATATCGACCAGGCACCAGCCCTATCTTCCTCCCATGCTCTAGCTCGATTCGAATTTGAGGCCGGTCGGGGGAATGAGGGGACCAAAATACTGATGGTAGAATGGGAGGATGATGACGAAGGACAAGAAGTGAATCCTGGAGATTGGGAAGTGTCATGGGAAGGAAAAAGTACGGTTCTATCTGCGAAAGCTGGCGCCGAAGGAAAATTACATCGAATATATTTTCTTCTGGCACCAGGGGTTACTGTGCCACGGATAGTCAAGTTGGCGCAAAAGGGCGGAAAGACTATGCAAACAAATCCCTTGCCCGCAATATTCCCGAAAGAATTGGGTGTGAGTGCAACAACCGCGGGAAAGAAGGGAGTACTTCACACAGTCTATGCTAAGCAACGTTTATCGGTCTTGCAAAAAGAGATAGAGGCTGAAATGAAGAACGGAGAAGGTGTAGGTTTGGAGATGGCAATCCAGGAGAAGCAATGGATTGAAGATAACTTTGGTGTGGGGCCAAGAGTTGTGCCAGACGTGCAATTTTCATCACCAACAAGTCCAAAATCTCCTGGGGGAGGGCGTCTAGCAGAGAAGCTCAGAGGTTTGAAGTTGGGCACAAGCGCATCAGAACTAAGCGCCCCTTCCTTGGGTATGTACTCTCATAGTTTGAATGGGGTTTCTTATACTAAGACATATAATAGACTCTAGGACGGTAGATCAATCTGCTCATCCACTATCACCTGAGATGGGTGATGTTGCTGTTTCCTCTTTTGCTCTCTTTCATAGCGCATCAGCATCAGCACCTCGACCACAACGCATTGTTGCACAGAACCCACCAGACCATCTCCTCGCGATTCAAGGTGATTCAAGAGGAGGCAGCCGGATCAACTCATTAGACGCAATTACCAGCGGTCATGTTCCGTCAAAAGACGATAACGGAAACGAAGATGACCTATTCGCCGTGCGAATGAGCCCTCGAAGTCCAGAAATGACGAAGAGCCCATTTAGTTTCACATCTAAAGACACAGCGCCATGGCTTAAGAGTAACGAATAACAGTGTGTTATGAGGAGATTGTTTGGACTTTATTCGAACGGGTTTCGTGGAGTTTCGGGACCGAGTTGATGCTGATCAGATAATGACCTTGCATTGGGTGGTAGACTTATATCACGCTCGTTCCCTTATACCCCTCAATTATCTTGCTCATGACTTTTGATCTTGAGCCCATCACCGTTCTAGGATCTTTTATTATCAAAATTAAATAGTTTACTTTCACGTGGTCTGATAGTTCCAGCCTGCTTGACATGTGCGCTCGCTTCTTGTTGTACCGGCAAGATTGCCGACAGCTGAAATATTGGACGTCCCGAAGATTGGCTTCTTTGGGACTCGATGATTGGCAAGTGCTCAGAATAGAACTCGAAGACTGGGAACTCGTGGCCCCGTTTCTGTTTGCTGTTTCGCGTGTGCTTCGAGCCGAAGTCGGAATGCAGGGGCTTTCCGGTTGACCCCGCACTAGGTTCATGCCCCTCGTCCTCGGGATTTGTCCATTCATATGAGCGATTGTGCGCCACGACAAGTGCTCGTGCTTTGTTTTCGATTGATTGCGTCTTGGGAAATGGGATATACTTTTGCTCTTATACATTATATCTTGTTTCGCAATATACAAAATGGATTTCTGCATTCTATACTGTTTCATGTTGTCCCTGCACTTGGTATCAATCAGAAAGCCTCTTCAAACCATGTACTGTGTTTGGGAAAAGTGCCCAACTCTCTCTGAAGTCCATTTCTCCCCGGCAATTATCGTACGGTAGGAGGTAGCACATCTTCCCGGGTTAACTTCCTATCTCTTGCCTCTTGCAAATAGTGTAAATTTAGAAAATTATGAATATGTGGATAGTTTCACTTTAAATTGATACATAAATTATACAATTACAAGCAGTCGATACTTAAGTATGATCAATGCTACCTAGCGAAATTGCTCTACCGTCTTGGTCATCATTATTCCATTCGACCCTTTTGATATATGCCCTCGCTGTTCATCCCGTCTCACCTGACTTTGAAGTCTAGGATCCTGGTCAATTGTAGTCCTCACTCCACATCCCTTTTCGGTGAATACAAGCTTCTCGGCAATCTCAATCCTTGAAGCATGCTTAACAGTTAATTCATCATTACTACTCGTTCTGTCATTTAATTCCACGAAGTCGTCAAGATCATCTACTGTCTGACGAGATCGCTTATTTTTTGATGATGGGAAATTTTGGTACCGAGATGGTCCTGTGGCGCCGCTGGCAGCTTGAGTCTTGAGGCTTGGGATAAGATATCCGATCAATGTGCGGCATGCAGGAAGACAACCGCAAATTATTCCCACTGAGGTCTCTAGGACTGACCAGACTGCGACTGGTGCTTGATCATCTGAAGTCATTGTCAGCTCCAACATAACCTCGGGGCAATGATTGACTAGCTTACAAGAGGGATCACTCCCGTCTTTCATTGTCTTAAGCCATGGAAGGCGAAGTAAGGAGGCAATGATGACGAAAATACCAACGAGAAACATAACTAAGAGATTCCCTTTTTTTCTCGTTGAGAGATTCAAACGTAGGATTATTGGAATGGGGAAGAGCAAGATCAGGACATCCTGAAACGTGCTTAGCCCTGCTGATGCATAGATCTCAGAAAATCGATCGACACAGACAGCTTGAGGGGATTTGTACGCCCCTAGACAGAAGGAGGAGTTAGTAATTGCTTGATAGGGAGTGTCCCAGGAGAATATCGTGAGACATCCTCGATTAGGAAAGAAGTTATCTCCAACACCTACAGTTTGTCCATGCGCCATGAATGGGCGTCTAAAAACTAATTAGATGAGTATAGTGTAAGAGGGCAGGGTTACACACGCATTGGAAGATTGCCACCAAAACCATAGCTGTATTTGATACAACCACGAAACCGAATAGCCCCCAGATTGCCATCTTCTGGGCCTTTGCTGTGAAAATTCGGAGGAAGAATAGTAGCAGTGACAGTTTCGTCAGTGTTATGGCTAAATGGTAGAATATTTCGGCGAAGTAGAAGAACTATGGTCAATCAGTAAGTCAGCTTTGTCCCCCCCCCCCCCCCCCTATTAAAGCGTATATTTCCAAAACATGAACTCACTCTAAGACTCTGCGAAATCTGGTGAGGCGTAAGATAGTACATATGTTGACCAAAGCCATTTAGAGCGACACCGAATGCCATTGCGATGTCAACGACGTACATCACGTAGGCAGCAATCATAAACCAGTCGTCTGGGCCAAGGCCAATCTCGAGCTTCATCCTGGCAAAGACTCGAGCAATCATGAAAATTGTCGTTATGGGTAGAGTAACATAATATGTATTGAGTTGATCGCGCACACGAGACTTATCGTTCACTACGCCACAACTGTCTTTCGAATACTTGATGAATCGGAGCGCATCTGTGACGTTACAGCTTGAGAGAACGCATGGTCCAAGTGCCACTGCTAGGGCCGGGCTCGTGCAAATACATGTTGTGTTGGCGAGAGAGCTACAGATTTGTGGAATGAATGTGCCTACACAATCAAGCTACATTTTAAGGCCAGTCAGTCCCAATACTATGAGTGAGGCTAGCAGCAAAGTACTGACCGAACAATCAGGAGGAGTGGGTAAGTCTATTGTTGTTGCTCTGTTCCAGAACTGGCTATATGTATATTCTTGAGCAAGTGAGTGTGTCCAGAGAGAAGCAACTCCGATTATCAGAAGAAGGGACTTCATTTTGGATTGGCGGTGAATTTGGCAGGTATTTCTCTGGATCTGTAATAGGATGTGGACAGCACCCACGTCTAAAGTAAATCTCATATTTCGAAGTGTGGGGTAGGCGCCACTGGGGCTTCGGGAACAAACTCCCTCCAAGGGCGCAACCCAAGAATAGAGCCCCACGAGGTATGCATGTCTGAGGTACAAACGGAGGCTTCTGCTTCCTTCTTGCACGTCCGACCGGATATGACACCTTCCTACAAGGGAATATGTCAACCAGGATTGAATTTGTGGTGGATAAATTCAATTGAAATGCTTTGACAACTCTCCAGATACATGCATGCTAATAGACCAACAATTATTCACAATACAGTATCATCAAAATATTCTACATGAAGTATGAATTACTCATTGAGGTTTTTTTATTTGAGCTCTATAAAGATTGATTCACTCTAGGAGCGGTTTCCTTCGGTCTCCTAGCGACTAGTATTTTAAGCCCGCCGGGAGGGCTGCTCAATTCAAGATTCCTGTCAAAGTCCTCAAGGAAGCATATAGATACAGTTGCCTGTTCTGCACGAGATCGTATGATAAAAGGACCTAGTATGCAGACGGTAGGATTGTTTCTAGTCCATCACTGAAAGAAAGCGGGCTGTCACACTCACCTCATTTGTGGTCTACTTGTGTAATAGTAAAATCTAAAAGTTTCATTGGCTGACTTGCTCAGGATGGTTCCATCACACTATAAAGATACTGCATGTTTCTAGCGAGGCAAACAGCGTCCTTTCTACACTCAAAAGTAATATATCTCCATGTGGCTCAGGTGTGGTTGAATGCTACCGCATCCTATCTGTAGGATCTCAGGCTGCCTACCACATGCATTTGTGCCGCAAAAACGTTGGAACGCCTGCTGAGCCACAATTCTACAGGACATTTTCCACATGTCGCCACTTCAACGTTGAATTAAAGTATGCTCCGTACCACGTACTGAGTACGATATCCGGCGATCTTTCCAGATAAGAGCCGGCTAAATCCTCCGCCCTGCAAGCTTTATTGGGCAGCTCGCTAAACTGACAGACATTCTTCGGTAACTGAGCGAAGCCCCTGCCGCAGGGGGGCGTATCTGTCTGGAATAGGCATTGTTCCGGCTTCTTTCAGTATTTTCTCGGAGGCCTGTCTTTGACTTGCGTTTTCTTCCTCAAAGTGTGTGTCCTTTATTACTAGCCTCCACGAGCAGTGAGCTCCCATCACATTGGGTGGGACTTTTGGCCAGAAGAAATTCGAGTAGCTTCCTGGATGTGCAAATAAGAAGATGTGAAAGTGCCTCACAGCTGCTCTACCCGTTACTTTATGTTCAAGCACACACCTATGGAAGTCGACAACTGCAGACCTATCTTCGAAAGCAGCAAGAAGAACCACAGGACCAATCATGGAATGAGATAGCTGAACGACCATCTGGAGCCTATTTTCCAACTCATACGGTACCAGAATTGCCATAAAGCTGGCAATCGCCAAGGAAAGACATGTTCTACATGCTGACAATGAGGCATGCATAAAGAAAACAAACCTGATTCGTCGTGGCCCTAGCAAGTTCAACCAAGAAACAAGAATCGGGTATCGATTCATTGCCACACCAGTTTGGAATCATGAATGGTTTGCATAGATGGGTCGAAGACTTATCGTTGGGGGTGGAATATGAGGGGGCCAAATCACGTGTAAATGCAACCAACAAAAAGGGAAGAGGCTGGTTTACTACAAGGGCTACAACCGCTCGTACCTGCATCTTCCAAAGTGGCGGAGATTTAGATGCTGACTTGAGTCCATGTGCCAAGTTTGTAGTATACATAGCCTAAACTTTATGCTTCAAGTATGCACCCTCCTCGGTATATATGCTCGATTAGATAAAGGGTAACCGCCATAGACATGAGGAATAGTGGGTCAACCAAGGCACGTCCGACAGGAAGCTTGCTAATAGAAGCACTCAGGCAGAAGGCAGAAACTTGATTATATGTCTCATCGTATTTGCTATCCTTGGTAGAGCTCGGAGTTATACCTTATAGGGCCAGAATTTTGGTTCTTCAAACTTCCCCCTTTGAGTCGAGGGAAATCAGTCTCACAGAAGCCCGCCTCAAAGATCAATCCCACCAGACCCTATTGGTATCAGCTCCCCAGCAATTGCAATAATACCCCACGGGTGTGCCATCTCCCTTTCAGTCGCGAATTCAGTTGAAGCGACTAACAGAAGCCAGCTCCATGATGCTTATTTTAGGAGTGTCACGCCACAGGAGCAAAATGTTGCCGGAAGGATTCTAACTACGACTCTACAAGGCCACTGATCTAAAAATCCTCACTCGTTTCTTTAAAAGCAAATATCACACACGATGTCTAGCATGTGGCACAATCTGCACGTCACTTGATTGTGATATGAGCTTCGGCCAACTTGTGGACTTCCGTCGTATTTTGAGGGTGGCGTAGATACGATCTCGATTCTCTGGGAGTACCAACGATCAAGTCTCCACTTCTCGTGGACGACCCATTTGAAGAACAGTGCGCTGCGCCTCCCGATCTTAGAAGGCGGAGGTGCATTTAGCACTCCGGACGACAATAGCCTACCAGAAGGAGCAGATCTTGAGTCAGGATGTTGGGCTCAGAGGATACTATTGATAAGTTCGGCCCTTTTGCTACTGCTTTTGATACCACTTCTGTTGAATAAGTAATAACTCCAACCACCTTGGTGATTCTAGCGCCACAACCACTACCAGTTCGTTATTCCTTGAAAATGTTTCCCTGGTTACTTAGCTGTTTTTCGCTATTCAAGGCGGTGGTGGCACCAAAAGCAACTGCTCCACCAGCTGGGAGAGAGAATCTATTGAGCTTAATTCGCGGCCAGTCCATGACATTACCAGATATTGAATACTTACTACGCCACTGGCCACAGTCTATTCACCCAGAGTTGGACAGATTATACACCGACATTGAATTATATTTAGAAGGGTAATACTACCCTTGTCGATGAAAGTGTTTGGATTAATTAACCTGTCAAATAGTGTATTCCCGGCTGGAAAGAGGCTTCAAAAACTCAAGGCTGCCAAAATTCCACTTTTAGGTGCATCATGGCTACCAGATGTTTCATATCAAGCCTTAACAATCAGCACTTACCTACTAATTTGGGTAAGTAGTCTCTTTGCAGATGAATGACGTCGTCTGAAGGCTTAAATATCTTAAGGTATTTGTCTGGGATGATGAAATGGACTCTCTCGAGTTTTCGTCGATTGTGGCAGACCCAAAGCAAGCAAAAGTGTTTCGCACTGCCACAATCGAGTACATCCGTGCATGCCTTGATGGCGACGATATTCAAGCTGCCAAAATATCATCGAACCCAATTATTACAAGTTTCAAACCTGTTGGAGATGCTGTTGCTAGCTCCTGCACCAATGGTAAGTCTGAATAAATATTTTCTTCATGGAGAAGTTACATAGGCCCCGGAACACTTCAAAATTTATTACACTTCACGAATATTAAAGGCCTAAACTCCACTCTCTCTATATACATTTATTCAGAGACAAAAGCTAGCTAGTCATATGGCAGAAGTTTTGCCAGATGTGAAGAAATTCAGATATACTCAAGTGTTGGGCCTCAAACTCAGGCTTGAGGAAAAGACACCAGAGAATTATTTCCCTAATAATCATTAACAATTTTTCAGATCAAATAGCTGCATTTTTATCCGAGCTGGAACTATTTGTATATATGACTGGTGTAGAACAGTTATTTCAACAGGAGAAAATGCTTCCAACCGTGGAAGAATACCAGGAAAGAAGGATGGGCTCAAGTTCCGTTGGCGCACTTTTGTCTATTACAGAGTATGTGCGCAGAGAAATCACCTAAGCATTTGATAATCGAGCTGATGTCGATCTCAGATATGCCTATGACATAGACATCCCTATTAATGTCATAAAAGACCACGATGTGCGAATTCTTATAGACGAGGCAAATACCATTGTGTCAGTGTAGGTATCAACCCACTCCATGCCCTTTTCTAACAGACGTGAAATACTAACAGCGTGTAAAGCACTAATGATATCCTATCAATTAAGAAAGAAGTTGTAAGTAATGTTCAATCTTGTTGCATTTTAGATCTAATGCGTTATTCATGCAGGCTCAAGGACAGGTCGACTCTCTTATCCCTCTTCTCTATCTTCGTCACGGATCGCTACAGGTCGCAGTTGATAGCGCAATGTCAACTCTCCGCTCTTCTGTGGTGTCACTTGAATCTGCCGCTGAGCGTTTGAAAGCGAGATATTTGCATGATGAAAGATTAACTGACGATTTGATGAAATATATTGAAAGTATCAAGCGTTCATGCACTGCGAGTCTCAACTGGAGGTTAGTTATTCTTGTGGGAATTACAGATGCGGGGTATTGACAAATGATTTCTTAGTCTTAACTGTGGGAGGTACCACTTGGGTTGTGCTTCTTTGCATGATAATGTCACCATCACACTTTAATTTTGAGAGATTGTGATTACGAGACTCTCCGTTAGCGCAAGTTGCAATTCTAAAGGATTCCGCTTCTTGTATATAAAGGCACCGCGAAGTCGAGTCATTTTTTGGTATTTTGTTCAGCCTTGGCCCGGAATATAGCTTGCTTACTTTTCACCATTTCCCACTTCTCAATATCTCAAGTGCTACGGAAATTTTTAGGTCCGGTTACTAGAGAGCATAGGAATTTATAGGAATACGAAATAAATTTCAAGAAATGGCACGGGTGCGGAGAATTGTGAAGGACCTTTGTGATTAATTTAGATAGGCTCCTCTCGCCAACCTCAACCACCACCCCAATCCATAAAGTGGAACGCCTTTTAGGACTAAAGAATCCAATCAAAACTCCTAAATGAAGAAGACATCCCCTTGAGTTATCTGGTTCCTTTACCCCAATACTTCCGCGCCCCTTTATCCTTGGCTGCATGGACTTGGGATGCCATCTATAACATGTTAGAACATTTACATGCTTAACAACGAGGGAGTTTAAACTTACTTTCACAACCAACGTTAGTCCAAAGAGAGGAGATCCAGCAGTCCCAGCCGGGAATGTAGTCCCACACATCATTGTTGTTGATGCTCTTTCCGTGTGACCAGCAACGAACTCCAAAAGTGTCACCTGGGTTGACGGTCACTTTACGTTGTTGATTGTAACGATCATGATCGCAGCCCTGAGCAGTGTTAACACCTAGGGTGCAGGTTTTGTCGGATGCCTCTGCGCGTGCATCGAGGAGGCTTGATGCTACTTCGCTAGCGGGGTTGGGGCTAGTCTCTGGTGAGGTGATGGGTGTAGCCAGGATGGCAACTGGGAAGAGAACGAAGGCGATGTTGATGAGTTGCATCTTGACAGAGATTTTTTGAATAGCTATTGCGTAGGGTACCTTGTAATGTAATTGGGGTGGTGTCTTTCAAGAAAGAGACTTGGGAGGTCTCATTGTAGTATTTATAGTTACCTTCCCTTCAACAGCTTACGAGTCCCTCTCCTAATTGTCGGCATATTTCTTTCAAATGAAGGTCGAACTGAGCCAGAATTCCAATTCCAATTACAAAATGAAGCCAAGTTCTTACTGCGCCGCAACAAGTATATCAATCCTGTACCACCTAATTTGTGTGGTAAAGACCATATATCAAATCTCGGGGACCATCGTAGGGCTGGACATTTTGATTCGACGGGGAACGTCCACTTCGGATGATTTTTTGTACAGTACATGATATACTTGCATGCTTAAAGTTCCGAATCATACCACATGGTAAGGTCGTCGAGTCTGAAAGGTCTTGAACGCTCAGACCACCGAGGAGAAAGCGTTTTGTTTTGTTGGTAACTGTGCGGGGACCTGTTACACGCAGAAGTAACGTGATATAATAACGTAACAATTAATTAACAGTCCACTGGCTCTATGCAAATATTGAGGCCCTCGATCCTCCTCGATTTTTCGATTCGTAGTTAATTTGTATTTAAACTTTACCAAGCGAAATCTTACGTGCAGAAAGGCTGATTTAGTGAGGGGAAATTCATCAGCCCAGAGGCCCCCCAGAATTTAGAATTTTATAGATGTAATTGCTTTAGGCTAAAGAAATATCGAGGGTATTCGAGTAAACCTTCTCTAGGAAACGCGTAATCTTACCTTTTGCTCTTTTTATTGTCAGATTGATAATTTACCTCAACCCTTTGGCGTGCCGCTTAATACCTAGAGTGTTAGAATGAGCTCCTCGCCGGTGCTACGTGATGACTCTAATAACAGCTCATTCCTTGATAGATAGAATCTAAAATGTAGGTAAGATGGGTTTCTCCAGCTACCTAAATGTACAGGAAGTAAAGTAGAAGACAGGTTAGAAGTGAGACTGTACGATAACTAACTCCTCGAGTTGCGTCATGGATCATCCTTTCCATTATTGATACCCCAACGAAGTCATTGATTTGTTCTGCTGTTACCCTCTTGAAATTTCGTTGGAATTTGGAAGTAGAGTGTCAAACTTAATTACGACTCTGAAAATATCCAAGTATTTTAAGTACACTTTCAGGATATTGCTGATCCCTGGATATCGTATTCCCGGATTAACTTTTTAAGCAAACTGCTTCAAAATGAATTGAAGTGCTGCCGTCATCAGACCGTCACCAAGTGTTGCTAATGCCTGTTCCTAAGGCATTACATCAGCAATAGCATGCTACTTGCTCGTGGCTGAAGGGCTCGAGCTTGCCTGCTTAAAACCCCTTTCCTCTCTCGCTAAAGGCAGACACGACCACAATTTCACACTGCTACGAGGGCATTCAAGGACTTGTAGCGGTATAGCAAAGCGCAGGAGTGCAGCTACAACTTCTAGGCAGCTGCAACATCGGATCATAAGTGCGGCATTTTGTCGCAGTAGGAATCGCTCCCTCCCAGGCTCTCGCGACTCGCCATGCAACACAGCAACTCACACAAAACAATATATTATACAATAATCCCTATACTCCCTAATTAGGCTTAGTGCCTCTAATATACTCACTGAATATTTTAATGCAAATAATTTTAGTTTTAAGACTTGTGTTGTGGTAATATCTCCATGCTCCGAGGCTAGTGCTGTAGAGAATGCTTGTTGAACTTCGAATGCTATCGAGTACTGTTGGCACGTAGACTCTGTATCATACACTCAACCCAATTCTACGACTTTTAGACCCCAGGCCGCTCTCAACCTAGCATTGGGTCGAGAACTGTGCCCGAAGTGCATAGCGTCGAGTTAGCGACATGAATTAGCTGGGTTCATGTCGAAAGGGTCTATAAGAGCCGACTCGCCACTTCTGGTCACCAAAGGGTTCATTCTCCTGTGGAAAGAGTGGTCCGGTGCAGATGCTGTGTTCTCTCTTGAATCCTTCAATCCTCGATCACGGTTTGCATGGTGGCAAATGTTTCAATGTAAGGTATTCGATATGTACCTATGAACATCACTGCGCTGAATCGCGATTCATAACTGCCACCTCCTTATCTGTCTCCAAAAATTTCACAAGTTGCTTCCCCTCCGTGAAAAGCAATGTATCCTGTAAGTTTTACAAAACATCAAAATAATAATACAGGGTATCTTCCAGATCGCCCAAACGCCATTCTGCAAATATCAAATCGTGATCCGTGAAAGATCTTTCACCATATGTTAGAGGACTTTCATCGATTGTAAAATTCATTTAGTCGTCCTCCTGTGATTGCTCAACCATCCACCGTGGGTCCCAGTCATCATTATCACCTTCTGCTTCATCCAAGGCGACTAGGCAAGAATCGAGTTAGAGAGCATATTGAGAAATATACGGGGGAGGAGAGAACATACGAGCACAATTTGTAGTCGTGACCTGAAAGATGGGGCCTGCATTTACGACTGTCTGATCATTTAGGTTCGTATCGACGATGATATTGTCGTATGTGGTCACAACCTCGGGTGCCGCTGTATAGATAGCCTTTGGTTCAGTTTGTAGCTTACTGCTATCCCTGATAAACTTGTACATCGGGAAAGCAACCGGCTTGTAGTTAGTCTCAATTTTGGGTAAGTAAGCACTACTATGCGTCGTGACCACTTTGGCAATTACTCTTCTGTCTGACAGAAGGGATGTTTGGTGTATTTTACCCTGTGTTGGAGCAAAAGTTCCGGCTTGGCTTGGCCATTTGCCCTGTGGGTTTGTTGAGGGAGGCTTGCGCTTGAAAGTCTTGATACGCTCCATAGCAGGTGCTGCTTTACGACCTTTGACTACTTGTACCTTTTCGTACTCAGTATTTGCCCGGCGTGCCATTTCAGCTTGGTATGCGTTTGCTATTAAAAAATATCAGAAAATATTCCCTATCTTTTACCTTGTGGAGATGATTGCTTAATTACTTACCGTTCACAATTTGCTTTCCAGCACTGTTCTTTCTCACCACTGCTGGTCTGCTTGTGTTGCCATGAGCCTTTACTGCTGAAACTTTCATTATTTATCATCCACCTATAGTAGCATTACATCATACCTTTGGTACCTTGAGCTTTGGGGACAGTAATGGGTTGAGTTGGTGCGGCAGGATAAGCTTGTTGGCAGTTGTTCTGATCAGGCCGAGCAGCTATAAAGTCATCCATGTTGTGTGCGTCAATACCGGCCGTAGGTGCTACGTTCATGGTATCTGGTCTGAGAATAGCGTCTTGCTTAAATGATCTTAGCCATTTCTGAGCGGGGGCATTATGATTATCAGTCATGACAATATACTTAGGGAATGTCCAGTCCTGCGAAAATACAGGGAAAGGGGTGTAAGTATCATCGGGATCAGAAGTCGCGATTGAGACTGGCTTTCTAAACGCTTCATGAATCCCTCCAGATCGATTTCGGTCTATTGGAAATTGTGGTTCGGGGAGTTCATCGAGCATAGGTATGGGAACTGGATCATGCATCGTGTCGTAATCTGGACGGATCGCTCTGACTTGTGCTTCAAGATCAATGACTGGACGACCGCCACGGTTGAGAGGCACACGATTTTGCAGTTGATGAGATGCGACAGAGCGTAATAGCTTTGGTGGGTTCAATCCGCGACGCGACGGAACAACGAGCCATTTGCTTGAATCATTATTGCCTTCTGCAGAGGTGTTGGATAATGTAGGCAAGGTGTGTTTGCTGAGCCATTCTTGTTTCGAGGAAGCTGGGCCATCACCAAGACTAACCGATCGCGTAATTTTGGCGGTGGAGGGTTGGGTAGAGCTGCTGCTACAACTACTGTGATCGTGTGGGCAAGGTGACGGATTAGTATCATCCCGCATGAAGGTGTAACTTACGGGACCTACGATGGAGGATTCCTCAGAGTGTTGTCTATATCGAAAAGTGATTCCAAAGCTTGGGTCTGAAAAAGGGTTAACAAAACTAGCCTGCCGATGTCTTTCTCCAATGATTTCTCCTCCAACTCTGCTTGCCCATGTAAGATCATCAGGGGTAAGATTTGGTAATGCCTTGAAATGCTCTAGCATGTGCTTTCTCTCAAACATGTACTTCGCGCCTCTACCAGCGCAGAGGCACACAAGCTTATCGAAGGTGGCCTTTGAAGCGACCCAGGAAAGATCGGGGAAGCTTGGCAACACCTCCCACGAGAGATATCTTATCTTCCTCTTTTTGAGATGTGTGTGAGGTGCAACTGCAACATGTGGGGAGTTCGATGATTGGTGGATAACGTGCTTGTGGCAGAAGAGCGGCATCGTTGTTGGTTGAATACGTGTAGCAAAGTTCTAGTGTGGAGAGCCAAGAGAGTGGAACTGTTGCGATTGCGACTGGCACTTCAATCAGAGTGTGTTGACGCCATGGCGATGTGTGTAAGTGTAGCGCTATGAATTCATGATGTGTTGTAGTTGAGTGGAAGGTGACCTCTAATGATTGAATATGGGAATAACATCACTTGGGCACACTAGTGTGAACGGTCTCAGCACACAACTTGGCTTACTATTACTGTCCGGCTTTGAATCATTGTATGAAATGTTACAAACCCTACCATTAGGGGCAAACCCTTGTGCGGAAGAGCCTTCTGCTATAAAGTAATAAAGGTATTTATCTCGACTCCCATAAGGAGTGCAGTGCGACCACGAATGTGGGTGAATTTCGAATCCACCTGCTACCGCCCATATCGAAAAACAGGAATAAGGGCAAAGTATAAGTATTGATGGCTTAGTGAATCAGAGAAGGGCTTGGCGCTGCAAACAGAAAGCTATTAAAATAGAAGAGCCAACCTAATTCTTATTCAGTATTGAACTTTATAACTTGAAAGCAATATCATGTTTTATCAACAATAGAAGATATAGTAGAACTTAAAGTGATGCATCTGTGCGCAAGAGAATCTTCTAAGAATATAATTAACTAAGGACTAAATATCAAAATGAGGGGCTAGTTAGAAAGGTATAAAAGGGAAGAGAACTGTGACCCCTATTTCTTAATATTAAAGAGGATGGACAAAAGATAGACTATAAAGTTTTCTGCGAATCATTTAGTGGAATATTGTTTGCTTTGTAAGATGGATAATATAAGGGATTAAATACTGATGGGCTGATGTGCTGATTACTGCTGGAAGGGAGTAATTGATTATTAGGCAGTTTGAGACACAAGTGATGTAGTATCAAGATGGGTATTTGAACCGCTGTATAGCAAGTTTGAAGGTACAATAATAGTCATGGGGGTTCCCGGGTGCAAAATTGTCGGGCAACTGATTTATATGAGCAGAAAGTGAAGTGTGTCGTCAAGAGAGAGCTTTACTGATATGGTTTAGCTTATCGTGCACGTGCACTTTCTTAATCGAGCTTGAAGCTTGAGCTCCTCCACCCTTCTTGCTGAGTTTCCAGGAAAAGCAATTCTCCCAACTACAGGTGCCAGCTTGGGTGCTGCCTCTCTGAATCTCCGCACAAGCCAAGGCAGCTCCAGTAATAATCATGTCGGGCCCTACGAAATATATGCTGGTGTCCTTACCAACTTCGATTTCCCCCTCAAATGATAAAGATGAAGCTCTTGCCGCATTACGGTCAACAATTACCAACGATAACGGAGCTGTGCTACCATTTAAGATACCCGAATTCAAGATTGGAACGCTGGATGCTCTAGTCCAGCAAGCTGATGACCTGGCGAAACTTGAAAATGCCTGTCAGGGTGTAGTTGCTAAGGTTGGAGATTCTCTGCGAAGTCTTTTGGAGGGCGATGAGGAGAAGATAGCTCAACAGAAAACGGTCAACGATAGTACGCATCATCATGCTCCATGTATCTGTGAAAGATAGCGCTAATCCATTCTCATAGAGCCTGCAGACCAATACTTGCGCTCTTTCAATTGGAACAGGGTCAAATACCGCGCTGATAAACCTCTAGCAGAGCTTATCGACTCATTACAGAAGGTTTGTTGAGCTCTACACTCTCCCAACTATTGCTGAAGGATTATTCTAGGATCTGGCAATCATCGACAATGATGTCAAGGCGAAGTTCACCCAATATAGCCAGGTAAAGACAAATTTGACGACCTTGCAACGAAGGCAAACGTGCGCAATGCCCTCCTCAATAACCTTTTACACTTGCTAAATTACGACTGCAGTGGAAACCTTGCTACAAAGTCCTTGACTCCCGTCGTCGATCCGAAATTACTAGTCCAAGATTCTGAGTATCTTGAGACCCACCTCGTTGTGGTGCCTACAAACTACAAAAAAGATTTCCTTCGAAGCTATGAGACCTTGTCGCAAATGGTTGTTCCTCGATCGGCCGTTGAAGTTACGCATGATGAGGAGTTTACGTTATTTGCAGTCACGACATTCAAAAAGTACAGCGCGGATTTCCAACATAAGTGCAGAGAGATGAAGTGGACACCAAGAGACTACAAATACGTCGCAGGTGGAAAGGAGGAAGAGCAAAAAGAGGTTGAGCGGGTTGGAAGGGAAGAGAGGAAGGTATGGGGTGAGGCCTTGCGACTTGGACGGACACATTGGGGTGAAGGTGTGATGATATGGATCCATGTCTTGACCCTTCGTGTCTTCGTTGAGACTGTTCTGCGATATGGGTTACCACTAGATTTCGTTTGCGGTTTGGTCAAGGTATGTAGAAATGGCGAGAATATATGAATATATGCTAACCCACTAGACAAACCAAAAACTTGGTAAGAAGGCCAAAGCAAATCTAGATTCAACCTATTCGTACCTTGGGGGAAACGCTTTTGGAAGAGATCACAAGGGAAGAGTGACGAAAGATGATTCGGCATTGTCATCCGAGATGGCAGCCGCTGGCGTTGGCGCCCATGGTGGAGAAGGCAGTGAATACACTGCCTATGTTTACTACGACTTTGAGATCATATAGATAGGACTGAGACAGGGGGATCCCGGATTGGCGCACAGGGTTGAGGCATTGTAGTATGTATGAGAAATCCCAAGACCCACGAATTCAACTTTATAGTTACAGACAGAAACCAAACCTAGCATTCACATCATCTCATTTATTTCTCTATCCATCTATGTCTATTCCTTAACAGTGAGCAAATCCTTCGAATTTAGGTAGTCCACGATCTTTTGCACGCTTTCTTCGACAGTCAACTGGTCGCTTTTGATGTGAATTTCCGGTATCTCTGGTGCTTCATACGGCGCACTAATACCAGTGAAATTTGGGATTTCTCCCGCGCGTGCCTTCTTGTACAGGCCCTTTGGATCTCTCTTCTCGGCGACCTCAACTGGAATATCGACGAAAACTTCGATGAAAGGGATGCTGTCGTCGGACTTGGTGGAAGCTTTGTCGTGTAACTCGCGAGCGATTTGTCGGTCAGCTTTGTAAGGAGAGATGAAGGAGGTTACAGCGATGGTAGAGGAGTCGGCGAAGAGCTTGGCGACCTATCATTTTGTCTATCGTCAGCCACTTATTTGCCAAGTTCATCACGCCTTCCTTGGGTCTGTTTCCACTATTGTGCAACTCCATCACTACCAGCTCAAAAGGTGAAGGGAGCGCGAACCTCAGCAATTCTCCTGATATTCTCATTTCGATCCTTTTCGCTGAATCCCAGATCCTTGTTCAACCCAAATCGCACATTGTCGCCGTCTAGTCTGTATGCCGCCAGACCCAGGTGTAGCAGGTGCTGTTCAAGTGCTGTTGCGATTGTTGATTTTCCACTTGCGCTGAGACCGGTAAACCAGATTGTAAAGCCACGCTGCTTGCGCAGAGTATTACGCTCGTGTCGAGAGAGGCCCTCGTGCCAGGTGATGTTGCTGTTTGATTCTGTTAGTCAAGTTGTTTTTTCTTGAGGTTAATGGTGGGGTTTGGCGGGGTAATTGCATTGTGTAGGATAGATTGTAAGGAGGACGTACGTCGCCATTGTGTAGTTCGTTTGTGTTTTTCGTATTGTAAAAGAAAGACTGAGGAAATGGTGATATATTTCCTTTTAAAAGTAAATACAACTTCTTGTGAATTGTCGTGGCTGAACGCGCAATTCGAGACAAGAAAATTCGGGTCCCACGTTCAATTGCGCAATTGGGGCTAGATTGCAAGGGTCGTTCAGGGACAGTGACGCTATCACGTGGACTTTTGTTGTGTGACTTCGAGACTCGATACCAGAAAAGGGATAAATGAAATTAAATGCGAAAGTGAGAACGACTGTGTATTTGTAGTTCTATGTATTTATAGTCCGTTAAACATTAACGTGATTTTCAGATTTCTTCGTCCAAATTTAGCTCCGTTTGACCCTTCAGGCATGGTTGATCTACGGAAATTCTGAAGACCTTCTAGAAAGAGAAGCTCGACTCGCTCAATGGATTCAGCCTGTAACACCATTTGAAATCTATGTTGTACTGTACAAAATCTAGGCCCATTTCTGCTAAATCATTACTAATGATCCTTCTATTAACTCTTTGTGATGTTGGTCTATCCAAAATATTCGATCCCCGCACGAAGAAGGGAATATATTCTAACTGATACGGCGCAATGAGCTTCCATCCCTATATCTCCTATGGCTTCACGTAGTGAGGTCACTGAACTGGGTATACTCGTGCCATGCTCTGAGAAATTAGTTAGCAAGGTTCTGAAAGTGATTTTTTCAAGCACTTACAGCTGCTTGTTTTGGCTCAATGAATAGAGCAGACGCTTCCACCAATATCACTGGTTTCTCTCCTTCTCCAACAAGAGTCTCGATATGTCCCTCCACCCACGCTTTTCGTCCCTCCACCTTTGTAGTCTTTGCCCGTAATACTACAAAAGCTCCAGCTGGTGCAGGAGCTCTGTAGTTTATGTTGAGGTTGGCTGTCATCCCAACCTTATTTGGCAAAGCTGCAAAACAGCACCTTGCTAATCCTTCGTCCAGAAGAGTAGCAAGCATACCACCATGTACTAGCCCAGGGTGGCCGCATAAATCACTACCCAAGTATGAAATAGAGACTAGACTCTTTCCTCCTTTCTCGCTCCAGACAAAAGGAGGAACTACAACTTTCCCGGCTCCCATCAAAGTACCCGCAGTCAGGTTGTGTGACTTGAAAGACTTTGGTACTTTCATATGCGGTCTCGATTCCGAGAACTCTGGCCTTGTCCGTAGTTCGGCAGCCAAAGGGTGATTCTTGATGAAGTCCTCAATCTCCTGCGCCACACTGTCTTCAGGCGTATACATTGTGAGAGTATCTTCGTCTGTGGGAGGGCTGAGGAAATCATTTGCTGTCTCGAAGGCTGGAGCTGCTGCCATGACGAAGCCTGCCGTTGTAAAGGCGAATGCTATTGCAAAGACACCGAAGAATCGTCGTAAACGGGACTGTGGTTGGTGAGATTCGAGAGGGATACTGGCTGGTCATGGTTAGCACTTATCCTCTCACGCAATAGAATCAATATACCTTCTGTAGACTGTACGATTGCAGTGGTGTTGAAGCTTTTGAATGGGACGATGTTTTGTTGACAACCTATTCTGTTGATCAGGACTCTCCTCTTCCCAAAATTTGAGAAGACTACGGCACTAGGCCGCAGCAATCGGATAGCCAAGGGCATCGGAATTTGCTGTGATATGGGTATCAAGGCGGTGAGAGAAGGGCCATTGATATCTTCAGCCTTTGGTGGGTCTCAAGCATGAGTAAATTCCATTAAAATTCCTGTCGCGGCTGTCACAGATGCCTCGGTTTTGCGCCGCCGGGCAACGGACCGTTATCGGGAATTCAGCTTATCGGGAGCTCAATCGCAGGAGGAACTTTCTAGACTATCACGTGATATATGCCATTATACAAGCAAATCTTTCGTCTTTACTAATTGTTTAAATGAGATGAATATTTTGCTATGAATTTTCTTAATAAGTGTGTTGAATTCTGCTACTCTTTCATAGTGGTGTTGAGAATCTTCCCCGTCGACGTCATATGAATATCCTTGCAGCCAAATTCAGGGGTGCTTCCAGTTGAAACCTGCATCTTGTCTGAACCCCAAAGTCTCCCATCGCGAACAATGAAAATCATTCAAACAGCTCATGGTGACACCCTGGCAATTAACATGATGCGTGGCAGTAGATTTTCTCGTCTTCATCACTGCTTCCGCAGTGTCTGCTGACAGCAAACGGTTGATGTTCAGCGATCATGCCACTCAAGCTGCCATCTCATCCGAAGTCTCTCTTCGAAACTTTACAAGCCGAGATGCCTTGCAGAGCTAGGAATTGGAGCTGGTTATTAGAATCAACAGTTTAAGGTTAGGATCAAGGCAAATAGGCTGTGGCTGAAGCAGTGAGTCGTTCGCCCAATTGAGAGAATAGCCCTTTTGAACGCATGAACTGGGCAATGCCAGTGCCCCTCATGCTGCTGCCCTGTCCCACCCCGCTCTTCCCACTGACCCTCTGACTGGCTCAACACGTTCCAGTATTGAATACATAAGACAGCTGAGCCCACGGCGTCTCGTCATCTCCTCATGCTCACTCACTCTTCCTTTGAATATCAAAACATAAACTTTACACCAGAGTTTCAAGCTTCTTCAAGTTGTGACCTACACATCTTATAACATCTCTGAAACACACCACTACAGCCAACTTAATCGACGACAACTTGATAGACGCTTATACTTCTGAACGCCAACTTACAAACAAAAACCAAGAAACGATCATGGCAACTGCGGAAACAGTAGAAATGGGCCCACCGCACCCTCCTAAAGAAGAGTCTATCAAAGCCTTCAACGAGATCGAGGTCGATTTAAAGAAGAAGATCCAGCATCTCCGCCATGAGACAGCTAGTACGTAATTTATAGACATACTTTCCATATCCAACTCTTAAGATACACAATTTCAACATTTATAGCCCTTTCCGATGTTCCAAAACTTGCACACAATCAAGTACTAACATATGATAGAACACGAGCCCCAGTATTTCTACGCAGTCCGCAACCTTACCAACGAACAACTCACCAACTTTTCAGGTAAGCATTATGTTAACATAATCCCGGCTATAGAACTATATAGCTAATAATCCAAAGCCGATGACCTGAAAGAAGTCCGCATCGCAACCTCAGCCTATGGTCTTCACCTATTCGGCAAAGTCCTTCTCCCAGAATCTGATCCTTCTCACTCATTTCCTGAGAGGTCCGTGTTTATCCAGCAATCTAAATCTAAATCTACATAACTACTGGCCTTTCGAAATACGAATACTAACAAACTATAGTCCTCACGACGCTTACTTCCATTTCCGTGCCTTCATTCCTGGTGATGCCGAGACAGCCAGTCTTCACTGCATCCATATGAAGCAAATCGACAAGGCTGATGGAGATAAGGTCTTCAAGGCTATCTTCTCGCAGTCTGAGCCTTTGGAGTGGTTTGATGAGTAATTAATGGATCGATTCGTGGGATTGACTAGGTGATTTGGTTTGGGGTCGGGAGTGGACAAATTATTGAGCTGGAGGTAAGAGACTGAATTTCATCTGGACATGCAGGATAGGATAGTGAGGTGACATGATACCTACTTTTTTTTAAGGAGCGAAGTAATGCTTTTGCTCAAATGCTTTTCTCTACTTTGGACACTATTGGGCATCCCGATAATTCAGTAATGATCTACAAATCCTCATCATCTTCCTTATCAATCATGGCCGCATAATCCTCCATAGAAGCAAATGTAGGCAGATTCTTAAGCCTGCGTCTCTTCTTTCTACTGCTTTCTCTTTCTTCGCCCTCTTCTGCAGGCACCGCAACCTGTAATTCTTTTGCGAAGAGGGCTTCCTCATCATCTTCGGACATCTCTTCGATATTGCTGCCTTCTGGGAACATCTCCTCGTCATCTAAGCCAGAGCCCGAGGCTTCGTCCTCTGGTATGATAGGCGCTCCGCCATCAGACTCGACATCCACTTCACTGTCGCTGTCGCTGGTTTCCATATCTGAATCGTCTAGGTCAAGCATCTCCATATCAGAGTCGTCGCTTGCTCCTTCAACTTCAGGCCTACTCTCCACGAGAGCCTGCCAGATCTCATCTTCATCATTCTCCTCATCTTCATCGTCACTACCAAGTTTCTTTTCGGGCTTCTTCTTGTTAGATGTCTGCTTTCCTTTTCCAATCTGGCTGAAGTATTTGTGGAAAAAAACTTCATCAACGGCGACATCTTCTGCTTTCTTACGCGAAAAGGCTTCAGTGTTGACTGGTTGGAGGGAAGCTTGGCTAGATTTCGAGGTAAGGAGGATGGACTTATTATCGCTACCGGCAAGGGGTTGCATGATGGAGCTTCCCTTCGGTCCTGAGGTGGCAGCCTTGGCGTTGCGGTATACGAATCGGTCAAGAAAATGGGAAAGCCCGTGGGATGCTAGGTCAGGTTTGGGTGGCATAGGTGCGTTTTGTGACAGGCGAGATGCGAAAAGGGACACTGAAGGGTGGAAGTGGACAAGGAATGGAATCTAGTAAGTCTATTAGTTATATACTTAGGTGAAATTGGAAAGGGCCTTACAGATTCCCAAAGACAACTCTTGTCAGCATTGCTGTGCTCTGGGTCACGCTTACGGCCATCGTAGACATCTGCCCGCTTTATCCTGGGTCCCTCGGTTTGCTTGAGAGCATTTTCTTCTTCATCCTCAGGCACGTCTCTAAAGACTTCCTCATCGTCATCGTTCATTTCTGGATCGCTGAAAAGAGTTTTAAGACCTGGAAATGTGACTTCGAGTTCTCTCAGAAGGTAAATAACGCCGCAGATGAATGGTGGCTCGTGTAAAGTGACAATCTGTAAAAGTCTTTTGGCAAATGCTTTGACTCGTTTGATATTTATATCTGCTCTTAGAGCACGGAATAAAAGGTTGAGGTATAAGGCGTGTTTTGATGTGGTGATCAAGCGAGGATCGAGGAGGGATTCGTAAAGGGTTCTGTAGAAGCGTTCAACGGCAAGATGCTTGGTTGTGGCCAATTGCTCGATAAGCATCAAGGCCTGAATACTGGTATTAAAATTTGAAGAATGAGTAATTCTGAAAAGTGTATCCATGTGCTTTTCCAGACTGGATTCATTGTTAGTAACATTAATCTTGAATTGAAAGGGCAATCATACCTTGTATCGTCTGCTTTCGAGAAGGGAAAGGCACGATTTACACCAGTCAAAACAGCCGATATCATCTTCTCGGTAGTCTCTTGGTTGGACAGCTTAGCCTCTTCCTCTTTAGCAGCCCTTGCCTTCGCCTTCTTTCCCATTGGGGCTCCTCCACCTTGAACCTGTCCTTTCCTATTAGTTACAACTGTTGGTGTAGTTGGTTGCGGGTCTGGCTTTTTCAATAAGGTAACAAAAATCTCAAAATAAATGTCAAGAAGCTTTTTTGCGATCTCCTCATTGCTTGCACTTAATATGGTCTGGTTCAAGGTATTGATGGCGTAATATTTTGCATGCGAGCTTTGGCCAGGTCGAAGCAGCAACTCGGTCTCGATTGATCGAATAATGATAGGTTTCATCAACGGATGAGACGTTTGAAGTTGCAACAAAAGATATGAGGTTCGAGATGCAATCTTTTTATCTGGGTCCCCGAGTTTGTTGACCAAAAGTCTCAGCAAATTTGCCTCCTGCTCTGGCTTTTCCTTCAAAAGCTCATAAACATAGGTAACAGCTCGCGTACGGGCATACAAGACCTCATCATTACACCAGCCTTCCAGAACTTTTAGCATTTCGAAATATGATTCCTTTAACCAATCTTCATATGCCCAAGAAATTAGGTGTGCTTTAGTTATATCTCCTGGCAATCGGTGACCAAGTTGCCAGTTTGTGATCAAATCTTCTTGGAGTGTGCCCAAGAGGCCCGGTTGGTTGGCAAATAATCGAAGACGTCTATCTGCAGGCAGAACAACTCCATTGCCCAACAGATCCTTTAGCGCACTAGGTGCGCTAACAGCCTGTGCTCGACTCCGCTTCCTGGCCAGCGCCAAAAGATTTTCGAAAGATTTTGTAGTGTGTATTGGTGATTCTTGGACAACTAAAGTCAGTGCGGAGACTTTATCAGACAATGTTCCAGAGGCCATAATAGTTGAAAGGAAACGATGTGAAGAAGTGGAAGAGAGGTTCTTGGAGGCATAAAGGTCGCCGTCCGCCTCTAGCAAGGTCTTAGCATAATCCTTGATATTTCTTAAGGAAGTAGCATATTTCTGCGAGTCGCTGATATTTCCGATTGGAAGGTCTGGTAATGGAGCAGCATGCCAGTCAGGGCGTGCTTCAAAGATCTAGCTGGAATCAGTCAGTCTAATCATTTAGTGAAGGAGGATACATACAAGTCGATTTGGGTTTTCCGGCGATGGCATCTCCACGGGGGCAACCTTTGGATTCTTCTTAACTATCTCAACTTCCTCGATTACTTCAGAAGGGTCAGATCCGATATCTGACGCCTCTTCCCACTCGCCTTCACCTTCAATAGTTTCCTCATGGCCGTCCTCTTCTTCATCAGACTCGATTGCATCTACTCCAGTCTGTCCCTCGATTCCCAGCCCTGCCACAAACTTTGCAAGTTCCTTTTGTAATGCTTTGTCTAGTTGAGGAGTAGATGTTGTCGTATTATCTTCCTCATCCGACGTCGCGTTTGCCACTAAGTCTAGATCCTCCTCTGTACCCCCTAAAGCCAATATCTCCTGGAGCAGTATGGACCGCGCATCATCACTAGTTGCTATCTTCATACTTTCCTTCTTATTCTGACCCTTCGTCTTTCCATTCATTTTCGCATTTCCAGAAGAGTCTCGTTTCGTTCCCCTTGCTGGTTCAGATTCGTTGGCTTTCGACTGCTGCTGTGGAACATTCGGCCTATTCTCTGACTTGCGTTTTTTCTCCTTCTTGTTCGGCGCATCCGCTACTTTCTCTGGTGTCTTTCCATTTGCGAGGCCTTGTTCAATTTTGGCCGTTAGCGCAGATAGAGCTTGATCGTCGAAGGATAAACCGTCACCATACGCCTTGGCTGTCTTCTTTGTGCCTTTAACGGATTTCTTATCCCGTGGAGGCATCTTCTTGAGTTTTGACGCTGTCACTCAGTAGCTGTGGAGAGCTGGTTGAAGAACTGAATTTTTTTCTGGTCCGATAAGATAAACATTTTTGGCGCTAAAACATCTCGGTAAAATATGGCCGCCATGAACACCTTTGATTTCTGGGGATATTCTAGTAACAGCTTGAAACCAGCACGAAGTGTTCCTTATGCCGATAATAGGATGATACCGATTCAATTATTGTGAGCTGTGTTAATTGACGACTTTATTGGAAAGACGAAAGTAGGAGGCCGATGAATTGAGCTCATCATGAATCGTCTTGCAGTGTCCCCCCTTTCCCGGGCTCGCTGTAGAAAGACGGAACGGTTGTGGTCGCAAAGCCCTCAAATATATTCAGAATTAACAATCTCGAGAGCGCGAAGATGCGGACAAGTTCGTTGTGTCTCATCTGCTCCTCGAGTCTCTTCAGCATCTCCAAAGGTCTGTCAAAATACCAGGTTGTTAACATCACGTGATCATTTCTAACCTTAGTGAAGCTTGATGAACGTGCTCGACTTTCGGCGCTATGGGCTCCGACTGGAGGAATAGCAGCATCATCTAATGGTAAGATTGGAAATTTTGTATCTATGGTACATATTAATAGCTCCTTAGATTCACACTCCCTTCTGGTTCGGGCTGGGTTTCTGCGTCAAGTTTGTCACCATATACACAGCACTGTCCCAGTTCTAACCAGTCCTCCACTAGGCCCATTCGGGAATATTTCATATGCTCCCTCTAGGGAGACGAGTTCAGGATAAATTGGAAAAATTGATAGATAAATACATGGCAAAACTGGGTCCAAGCAAATATCCTTTTGCATCGTTCTTCAAACTAACTAGTAGCAGGCTCCTCGAAAGTAGATTTATCATCAATTTCATCCGAGAAATTATGGGAAAGAAGTGGGCGTTTAGGTTCAGTGGGCTCAGAAGTATGACTCTCACCTTTCACACGAGATTATACTGATAGCTTGTTAGCTTTTCCGCTTCAAAGATAGAAAGGAAGCAGGATATCTTCTCTCGCCAACACACGAAGAAGAAATTACGTCCTTGGTGGCCAGTTCAGTAAAATCATACAAAGAACTTCCTGTCCGTTTATATCAGATCTGTAGGTGCTCAACTCCCACTAAAATCATTGGGCTAACATATCCAGCCCGGAAATACCGTGATGAATTAAGACCCAGGCACGGATTATTACGTTCTCGCGAATTTATCATGAAAGATCTCTATACATTCGATTCAAGTGTAGCCTCGGCGCTCTCTACGTACGAAGATGTTCGAAAAATGTACAGTGCTTTGTTTGATGAGCTCAAAATACCGTATCTCGTTGCGGAAGCTGATTCCGGTGACATGGGCGGTAATCTGAGCCATGAGTTTCACTTTCCGACATCAAAAGGGGAGGATCATGTCATAAGCTGCGATAGATGTGGCTATGTTGCAAATGAAGAATTAGCAGAAACTCCGCCCGTTACATCAAGTGGCTCCAGAGCGAAAGCAACGGATGAATCCAACGGGAATGCAGAAGACATCAAGATCTGGCGAGGTATCTCTCGAGACAGAACCGTAATGATTAATGTCTGGTACCTTGGCCTTTCGGATTCTGGGGGCGCGGTTCTACCCGATGCACCCCAAGTCAACCTGCATGCTATCAAGGCTTTGTATCCTAAGCTTGACACCTCCATAGAAATTCCCCCGTATCAGGGGATAGCAGGTGATGCAGATGATGCAGCTGTACAAACTCTCTCCAACATACCAGAGATTTGTAAAGCGACAAAATTGATCAACATCGTGGACGGCAGATTATTTACGTCTAATAAAAGGCCCGAGATTTTCAGTCATCCCGAGTACAATGGCTGGAACAATGGCTCAATTTTAGGAAATTCCAAAACGCCAGCCCCAGACGTTGAGCTTATTACTAAAAGTCCATCATCAGGAGAGCGTTTGAACGTGCTTCGAATTCGTACTGGAGATGCGTGCCCGCGGTGTCCCGAAGGTACTGTCAAAGTCCAAGAAGCAATTGAACTCGGTCATACTTTTCATTTGGGCACAAGATACAGCCAGCCTCTAAACGCTAGTGTCATGACACCCCTTGAGCTTATCAGAACGAAAGATGAAGATTACGAGATTGCCGATGAAGGAAAAGCATACGGAGCAAGTCGTCAAGTCGCGATGCAAATGGGTTGTCATGGTATCGGCGTCTCAAGAATGATTGGTGCAGTAGCAGATACTCTTGCCGATGAGAAAGGTCTCAACTGGCCTCGGGTAATGGCACCGTATGAAGTCGTTGTTGTGCCCACAGGAAAAATGGACAACGCTGCGGTAGCAGTGTACGATACACTTGCAGCGTCGACAGATGATATTTTCACTGACCTTGTTTTGGATGATCGATCGAACGCCTTTTCCTGGAAGATGCGAGATGCTGACTTGGTGGGATATCCTGTTATAATTGTGGTGGGGAAGAGATGGATGGAGGAGAGGATGGTTGAGCTTCAATGCCGCCGCTTGAATGTTTGTGAATATATTCACATTGACAAGTTAGCCAGTCGTGTCAATGATTGCCTTGTGAAACTGTAAGTTACTGTAAAATACATACCTGTAAAATAATAGAAAATCTCTTAACCCACAATTTATTGCACTTTGTCTATAATGGTTTTATAATATAGCCTCACTTCATCTTTATCACTATCTTTGTATCTTTGATGTCGACAAGTGTCGACTCATTTGCAATATCTTTCCAGTATATCACGCGATAGTCTTCAAGTAGCCTCTCAATAGATTCTAAATTCTATTAAAAGCCCTAGTCATTTTTTGCTAACTCATACCACAGCCTAAACAGAGTAGTCTATGTTTTATCAATTTTGCAATATTCAGAACACACTACGGCAACTATCCAATGTGACGGATGTTGTGGGCGATAAGATTCCCCTAATATTGGCCTATGTCAATTTTGAAGAAATGTATCAGAAAATGACTACAATGCGATTTTTGATATACTCAATAAGGTTAGAGACATATACTACTATGTATGTAGTGACTGCAGAACGGAAATCTTCAAGGTTCCAGACATCTTTGATAAAAGTTTTCCGATCATTCAAAGACCACAATGGCACGATCTTGCAGTATTAAAAGACCCTTTTCAAAACATTGGCCACTCAACATCGTCTAAATTGTGCTACTATGGCCGTACTATGAACTGAGAGAATGTCTCTGGAGTAATATAATCGGGCTCATCAAAGCATCCAGCAATATCTTTACGGCAGTCAACCCCGGGAAAGCATAGTGGGTAATATGTATACCTTCAATCGGTGTCTCGTAGATGGAAAACCCGATTGTCGTGATTCAGTTAGACTATATTTCCCGGAGTCAGCCCTTATCAAAGCTTACATTGCTTTCATATTAGTATTGCACACGGACACCTATCATTTCCCTGCTCTTGCTTTTGATGGTCCCCCTTTAGCTCTAATCCTCTCCCACGATACTAGTAGCACTAAAAGGTTGTCACATACAGCTGATGAATGGTAATCTTTGATGTGAGGGGGTTCACTATCTGGTCCTTTCAAAATATCCCTTTGCTACTTGATTAGCATCATCAGAGTGGTCCCATTTCACGAAGAAGTGGCCCTATATGTGACTGGTTCATTTGTCCCATATAATAATTCTTTCTAAACTTATGTCTCGATCAATATTACTATTGGTAATAAGCCAAACATTGTTTTCCTAGTTCGTGTTAAAGAGAGAACAGACAACCGCTTGGTGGGACAAACAGATTCAGTGTAATATCGCACTTTCAAGAAAGGAGCCTGCTGGGCATTATACACTTTAGGCCAAACGCTGGTTGAGATTCTTTTACTTTAGAATCATGAAAAGTAGTAAGAGGATACAATTATGCGTATAGATCAAGGAAAGGTTAAAAGATTTATTTTAAATATTAAAAAGAATGAAAGTAGTGGGGACACGGGACCCGGGGCGATGCCAATATGATTGGTGGATTCCTTGTTCTGGAATGGTGATTTGCTCGGAACTGTGGTTTATGTTCCTTCATACATAATGTTAAATAAGCAACACCGCTTCAACAAACAGGGGATGTATTTCAGTGGTAGAATGCATGCTTTGCATCAAGCGCCCTCCTGGGTTCGTTTCTGATCTGCATGAGGTCCGGGGTTCGATCCCCCGCGTCTCCAATTTTGCGATTCTTTTGGCCGTCCCTTGAAAATTTAGGGTTGGGAAGTGGGAATGAACATTCTGACAATTTTTTTTGGTTTGTTGGGGTTTCCGCATGTCGGCAATTTTGAAGGAGGAGGCCGATTACCGAGCCCACTTAGCCGCCTTTAGCGTAAGATCAGGAAGCCACTCACGTGCATCAGTTCCTCATCAACGCGACCGCCAAAATATTTCAACCACATTCAGGGCAAGATGATACTGAGGAAAGCAAACATTCTGCCATTATGGCTTGTCATTTTATCTCTTTTTGCATTTCGGGCCGCTGCATCTCGGGGTGATAAATTGCCAGAGTTTCGCCGTTGTGTTGATGTAATTATCATATGAAGAGAAAACTGACATCATGCTGATGGTTCCTAGATCTGCGAAAAGGAGAATTGTGGTGATGGCCCCGGAGCAACAACAATCCGTAAGTTCCATGTCTCAGTCCTACGAATCTTCTAATAATCTGCAGCTCTACTCCATCGTCTTCTGCTCTGGGACTGCCCAGCAGAATGCGATTACACATGTCAACATATCGTAACTGATAGACGCGTCGCGGCTGGAGAACCTATAGAACAGTTTCACGGAAAATGGCCTTTCTATAGATTCATGGGGATGCAGGAACCCTTTTCGGTCTTCTTCTCCCTCCTCAATTTCCTCGCGCATCAGAATGGATTATCGAAGATTACCTCTGGTGTTCCTGCCTCATACCCTCTTCGAAAGTATTATATTATTTTCGCATACTTCGGAATGGTTAGCTGGGTCTTCAGTATGATTTTTCACACCAGGGATTTCAGGGCAACCGAACAATTGGACTATTTTGCTGCTGGCGCAAGTATCCTCTATGGCTTGTACTACGCCCCTATCCGAGTGTTCCGGATGGATCAAGGCGGAAAGCGAATACAATCATTGCTTCGAGCTTGGACACTCCTCTGCATAGCAATGTATACGGCGCACGTTATATATTTGAAGTGGTATGATTGGGATTATACATATAACATGACAGCCAATGTTGCGATTGGGCTGCTACAGAACTCATTGTGGACTTGGTTTAGCATCATGAAATACAAAAATTCAGGACGCCTCTGGACCACGTGGCCTGGTGTGGTTGTTGCGTGGCTCCTGATGGCGATGAGTTTGGAGCTCTTCGACTTCCCTCCTGTTTGGGGGTGCTTGGATGCGCATAGTTTGTGGCACCTAGGGACGGTTGGCCCAACCATGATTTGGTACAAGTATGTTCTACATTCTTTACACTATTGTAAAATGTGCTAATATGGTGACAGTTTTCTATTGAAGGATTCCCTAGATGACATGGCAGGGCAACGGCTCAAAGCATGATTTGGAAAGGATTGGACATGACGAAGATACCCGGACAATAATGATAATTTACATGCTTTCTATCAGCTAACGCTCCACGAATGGTTATTATTTAGACATCGTTGTGTAGCAATGAGCTAGTTTACGTAGTGTTTTTTAGTCTTGCCTTCAAAGCGCCCAATCTTCCATGTTCCCTGTTTAGTCTCCAATACTCAGTCTCGTTAGGGGGATATGTAGTAAGGCTTGCATTGTTATTTACAGTTTTTGCCATCACCTTATAACTTTGTTTTATATTAAATAAGGCTCCCTATCAACTCACCTTAATCAAGTGTTCCTGTCGTCCTTTTCCAAGTTTGGCCCAGGCACAAATTTTAGCTTTAATATCCGGCCATAGGGCAATCGCAATGGAATCTGTTAATAACTGACTCACGATAGAAATTGTGCATCATGCTTTGTTGTGGTTGTCCCTTTTGTTGCACATCGCTCCGCTTGAACATACCGGATTGGGAAAAGACTTACACAAGTGGTGTGATGATACTTGGGAGAGGTATTTATTAACGTCTAAAAAGACGCGGAGTCACTAGATCTCTGGATTGCACAGGGCATTCATCTGTTGAACCTGGGTACTGGATTAAGGAGAGGGTGCACGATTGTTTCAATGATTGGTTTGGAGAAGCCTATTAGCACACCTGTTCCAAATTTAATTTTCACCTTGACTTATCCTAAATTGCTGTCTTTCTAGCTTTTTACATCATAAATCTCAACCAGCAGTTGCCTAGCTTGTTCATTTGACTCCAGGGAGATTCTCTTTGTAGTAGCGAGATATTTAATTGTCTCGTCTTTTACCCACAGCCTCATTCTTCAAGACTGCAGAATGAGTTGAAGCCCCTCGCTTGCTAACCACTATTGTCTGCAGAGAAAACATGATGAGCAACCACGAGGCGAGGGCCAAGGCAGTTAGAGGCGCCACTGTGACCCAGAAGTACTTGAACCCAGGTTTCATAACTAGTTCCCATTATCACTCCAGATGAAGACCAGCATTCTGAAAATAGCCCAGTATTGTTTATATGAAAGTTACGAAATGGGGTAGGGATATTTCCCACTGCAACGAAAGCACTTATGAGGAATATAATTCCTAGGATTACAACAATTTTTATAAACGTGTTGTCCCTCCTACTCTTGGGAGAGGCCTGTTTCACAACCGTCGAGTCTTTCTTGCTGGCTTTTGCCAAGGTAGAAACTGCTGGTGCTGGTTAAATGTTGGTTTCCGTGTCTTTCTGTGACATAAATTGGTACATCTAGTAGGCTAGTTTTGATTTATTTACCTGGTGAGGGAGCATACCGTAGCAAGTCCTGTCACGGCTAGTTCTGATTCTAAGACTGCCCATCCCTTCAGTTAGTGCAATCTTATCACCGTATTCGCTCAAATTTTTGATATGGACCTGCCCAGTGATACGCTGCTTGTACTGGGAAAACTCCCTTCGTTTGAGAACGAACTTGAATGCAGCGTGCTCATTATCGCTTATCGTTGTTTTCGCTGTGCTGGGATAGAATTTAGTGAAGGTGATGTTTATGCTAATTCTGTTTCAATTCGTTATAACATCTAGAAAATGCATGCTCATGATATTTTTCTCACCTAGCTTCTGTAACTTTGACTTGTCTTACTGTGATCTGATAACTAATGATTTGTCCATCCACTTATGGAAAGGCTGGAACCAGTAATGTTCATTCCCTTATTTAGTACGATGCTACAAGTTTGAGTGGGCTTTTATAGATGATGTTTAATTGCTAAAACCATTGTAGTATTTTAAGGGAACAAAGTCAAAACCCTGGAGCATAAGGTGCACCATTTAAATATCATTTTATTGCATGGCCCGTCATCGAAACTGTGTAAGTGAGACTAGAAGTAATATTGTACACTCTCAAAATATGTCAATCTGGTGTTCTGTATCGAATACCTATTACTTTTAGTGATAGTCCTTCTCAATACAATACGTGGCACGGCACATTTAAGAATTATACCACGAGGAGTATCCAGTGATAGTTATGTAATGGAACTGTCCCATCTCCTTGCAGGAAGTCTTGTAATCATTCACTATAGACTCAAAGTGCATCTGGAGAAGAAACAATACTGTCTTGAATATCTAGGTCAGTGAACCTAGTGGCTTCCTTGCTATACTTGTCTAAATATCAGGTGTTTGAAGTCTTATATTAATCCCCTATTACATTACACACTCTTGGGTCACTGAAAGGTAATTTCTTCCCATCCTCACTTCGATTTATTCATGGGGATGTCTTTGTAAAAGAATCGGGCAAAGTCCTGCATTATACGACAGATCATTAATAAGACCTGTCCTCAAAGTAGATATCTTTTATTTGAAAGCGGGGATGAACAGCAGGATTCTTCGGGTTGTTCGTGACTGGCTAATTCCGTGAATTTAAAGACATGACCAAAATTGTGGCCAACATATAACTTCATGATAAAGGTAAAAGGCAAACAATTTTTTAAGAAAAAAAAAAGAGGAGAATATCTACGTGAAGGAATAATCTTTTTTTAGAACTATCTAGGAATCGTCTATTGCAAAGGAACTAGGATTGGTTCTCGGAATCTGGAGACTTGATGAAGTGAAATAGAAGAAATGTTTGTTAAAACAAAATCTTTACACTCAAACATCAGTGAAATGATTGGTACACAAGCTTCCTGAAATGTGTATAATCTCAAGTGCCAAAACTTTCGTACTGTTGTGCGTCTTGGAGGTAAAAAGGCAAAGGGACCCTGAATGCTGCCAAGAACGCCGGATTAATGTTTACCCCGCCATTGGTGGGGTGATGATGGCTCGACAAGAAGCTCAGTTGCCAACCATCACGAAACCATCATGTTCACCGGAATCGTTGAAATAATAGGAGGTCAGTGCACTTAATATTTGACATGCTGATATTAAGGTATTGATAGTATCTAGTCGTTTCCGAACTCAACCACCAGGCTGAAGATGGTGGCACCAACCTCACCATCTCCGATGCCTCCGAAATCCTAAGTGATTGCCACCTTGGTGACAGCATCAGCGTCAATGGCACTTGTCTGACAGTTACTTGGTTCGATAAATCCTCCTTTAAAGTTGGAGTCGCGCCTGAGACCTTGCGACGAACGAATCTAGGGTCTTTGAAACAAAACAGCAAGGTCAATTTGGAGCGGGCTGTCTCTGCCACGACACGTATGGGAGGGCATTTTGTACAAGGTCATGTTGACACAGTTGCAACTATTCTAAAGAAAGAGCCAGATGGAAATGCAATTACATTCAGATTTCAACCAAGAGACAGAAGCGTTCTTCGATATGTGGTGGAAAAGGGCTATGTTACACTGGATGGAGCAAGCTTAACAATCACCAAGGTAGATGATGAAGAAGCATGGTGGGAGGTGATGTTGATCTCGTACACACAAGAAAAGGTTGTCACAGCAAGCAAAACCCCTGGGGATGAGGTCAATGTTGAAGTCGATCAAATTGGGAAGTATGTTGAGAAGGCAGTAGAAGGCTATTTCTCTCAAGGAAGTAGTGGAGAGCCCGCTATTCTGCAGAAGATGGTAGAGAAGATCGTTGATGCGAGACTTTCAAAACCTCAACAATGAACAATCTTGCTCCTGCTCCGAATAGTTATCGGCTTCTCAGCAGCTTCATATGGTGCTCAACATATCCTTCGTGGAAACAGTTTAAGAGTGACCCTCCACCTCACTAATGGAAAGGACGTCATCCTAGTCAACTGTTTCCTCCTCAATTTCCATTTCCAGTACCTACTCAAGTGCCAAAATCCTCTATCAAACACCCAAGTCCTCCTCCATACCCAGTCATTAAGGAGAGCGTTTCTATCACTTGCATGATCTCGATGGGTACAAGCTCCGAGAAACTTCCTCGTCTAAACACCTCTTTACATTTCAGTTGTCATCCCAGGTCTCCCTCTGAGCAGGATATCCGGATGACTATTCGAACATTATATCCGCAGGAGTGCATCAACTAAGTACTAACATTCGGCGGAGTCTCTCTTTTTGATACTGCTTCCTCCCTCATTTTTTCTTGTAGATACGGGACTGCAATTCTTTCCGCTCGTCGGCCAACGAAATCTACCGCGCTTTCAAGGTCTGGAGGCACACCGAGTTCACGAAGGTTTGCTATTATTTGCATCGATTCGAAGGCATGCTTTCGTGGATCTCCAAATACGTCGTTCTGTGTTACTCCACACAGGATTTCAGCAATTAGAAGCTCGATGATTGATCTCCGGAAGACGCTCGTGCCATTTTGTTGCAGGAGATGTACTAGTTCTTTCCCCATATTCTGTGCAGCGTTGATATCTCCAACCTTATATATATCCATGGCCTTGTAAATTAGATTTACACTTAGGGAAAGGATTCTGATTGCTTACCCGAATACTTTGCTCTGCGAAGAAAACTAAGTCATTCGGCTCTGGGAGATAATTTATGATCTTCTTATCATCCATTGGCGGAGTTTGCAGGAGCTGCCGCACATCAATGCGTGAACCCCTCATTGGTATTTCTAGAGAGCTCATGTTGACTCTCACTTCAACTGTGCGAAAGACATCAGTTTAGTATGTCCTGTAAAAAGAGGCTTGCTTCGAGAATGCTAACCGTTAGGGTTATACAAACAACTGGCACGCCCGACCAAGCGAGTCTTCCAATCCTACAGGACTATCTTTCCTCTGGCCACCATCACACCATTAACTCCAAATCAGCGACAACTTTCTAACAAACTCAAATGTCTTCGCCCTATTATTACCGGATGTTATGCGCACCGGTATCGAGTTTCAGAATTTTGATCGCGCTCCGAGACATGGGAGTTAATCATAATTTAACATTTTCATATCCTGTACCCTTCTGCATGGTCGTATTTCTAGTATCATTTCATATTGACTGGTACACTCCAATCTATCGTTTAACAGTAAGTGTACTATCACGTTACAATTCAGCGTTCTAGAAGCGGTCCATTTTGAAAATCACTCCGATCTCTGTACCGACGATTTGAATCTCAGTCCACTTAGCCCTGTAATCCCCATGTTTAGGCAAGGCCAACTCGATCCTCTATCCGCAAAAGCGGGGAAATCACTCCATCAATTGTCGTACTCGTGAGATCAAACAAGGGACAAAAATACTTTCCGATAGAGCTCTAGCGATCCCAAAACAATATATTAGCGACCGAGATACCGGAACTAGGGATGGTTTTTCGTACAAGGGAATTTCTATGGGCCAGGTATATTCTGATATTTGCTTTGGCCTCGTCAATGGCTCGGGTTGGGCATCCTTCGGATCGAGGTTGAAAAAATGGCGTGGTGACAAGCCTTGATCTACAGGACGGGTCATTCCTACTCCCCTTGTCGTTTCAGCCCCAACTAAATCTTGCATGAATAGAGCTCGATATCAACGATATCGGTTATGG
Source organism: Tricladium varicosporioides (assembly GCA_021365295.1). Taxonomy (NCBI): domain Eukaryota; kingdom Fungi; phylum Ascomycota; class Leotiomycetes; order Helotiales; family Tricladiaceae; genus Tricladium; species Tricladium varicosporioides. The sequence continues at coordinate 367,199 of JAJTIW010000018.1, forward strand.
CAATTAAGCTTTAAGGTGATAAATCGGCAGATCTTGGAGTCTCAAGTCCGTGAAATAATGTACAGTCAGCAGCGGGCATATCTGCTTCAGGATCTCCGGTATATTCCCATGATGCCCCAACTTCAGCCCTACTGGAAGTCAAAAGATCACGGCACCGTAAATGAGTGCAACGAGGTTTCACAAAAATCTTGTTTAATGCTCATTCCAACACTATTTTCCTTGGAGTGACACTTGGACACACAAGGGACACGAAGGCATAAACGCTTTAGCTCATAAGAGCCACTAATTGTCGAAATGTGCAACTCGAGCATTGCTTTGTGGCACCTTTCCCTGCACGTGAAGACATCGCGTCTACTGCTAGGAGTGCTTACCTCCCAGTTCACTGGTCAACGAACCCTCCTAAAGCAGATCCACGGGCAGGAAGATCATGTACAAACCGTAATCTGCATTATCAGATATCAGGCGTACAAGGGATTACTGATCATTGGTTATTTCTGTATATCGGATGTTGTTTGTCGGCCTGAAACGTAGTGGCTGCTCGTACGATGTTAATGCTGGAACCCCGGAACAGATCGCCCTGATCAGATCGGGTGGAACGGCTGAAACCGCCCGTCAAATAGCATTTTAATCGGGTATTCACAAATTTTAAAGTAAGGCGCCGTTTCGTTCCACTCGTTTTTTTGGTAGGAGTTTTTTCACTAGCGGTTTAAGAGATTTACATCTTTTGACAGAGGTCTGACTTCTCAGATGCAAATACGATATAGAAAGATATATATTTTTACACTCATCTATGATATTGCTATCTTACTGCTTCTAGAAATACTGTTTCATTTACAGCTCAATCCAACAAAGAGTATTCCACTATGTTCAATTTCCAACTCTCAAAATACGGTACCAGAAGGGCCTCACCACATTTTTGTATTATTTGGCAGGGGCTACTCACTACATGAATCCAACCTGCAAATGTTTAGATGATATATCGTAAACTAAGAAGCAGATTATGGGTAAAGTTTATCAAAGAAATTCAATGAATTATAACCGTGTCTTTGAGAGGATCGTTTCTGCTAAATATCTCTACTGTTAGCGAGAGGAAACTCGTCCTAAAGAAAAATTAGAGTCTTTTATTGCGAAGTGAGTTTCAAACTGAATGGATTTATACCACTGTTAGCCCACAGGAGCACATATTATCTTTGCCGGCTTCACAAAGGGAATTTGGTTTAAGCAGCACATTCAAGCAGCGAAATAGAACGAATATCCTTTAGTGCCATGGTACAAACAAATAATTTTTAGTTGAGGGAGGAAATTAAATGCTAAAGTAGGACTCAAGATCAAAAAAGATAATTTCTGGAAGGCATAGTCGAGTCTCAGTGAGGTGGGTTTCGAGAGACGAGTTTTATAGCTTTCGTCTGATATGCTTCGGATATATGTTCAACTTTGTGAAAATGCTATAATTGCGGCTGAAACTATCTAGTATTGAAAGTAGAGTGTAGCTATAGGAATTCTGGTGTGGCGTTGTTGGTTTCTAGGTGCTGTCAGGGGTTGGTTGTTACGAACAAATTCGAAATTGAAATTGGACCTTGGAAGTATCAATTCTACAAGCCTCAACATATTGCTGAACTACATCAAGAATGAATTTATACACATGCTCGAATGATATTAACATCATTGGAAAACACGATATGTGTTGTGCTTTTCAGATCCATGCCACTCTCAGTCTGGTAAACAAAGCTGGACACGTTCAAATTTATACTACTTAAGAATTGCCTTTTTACAGACTAGGGTTAAAATAATTGATTAGAGGGGGTTTTATTTTGGGTTAGATTGGCCTTCTACATAGTCATATTGAATTTATTAGAGTCCTCTATGGCAAAAGGAGATCTTAGGTCTCGGGGAGAATATCTTACGAGACCCCCACTTTACTACCCGTGAGTACAAAGCCAAATATTACAATCGAACGTTCCGCAACAGCAATGTAATCCTCATGCCATTATAGTCTATCTATCAAGAAAAGATATATACAAGAACTCAACGCTCTTTGTGTTATATCTCATCTATTACCTATCCTCAATAGACGTTTCCAGCACTTGGATAAGCAGAAAACTAACCCCAATCCACGATCTTCAACTTAGGACTGAAAGACTGTAGTTTGCGGGTGTGACATTTGGTTGAAGGTCAAAAATCTGTTGGAATGGAGGAGCAACGATTTGTAGTTGTGTAAGGGTTTAGCATAGGAGTAACCTGTGTCACGCTGTATATTCTATCATGGTGGAGGGGTTATCACCACCCCACTCAAACTCAAGCTCTTTCTTTCCTTCCTTAGCGATTAGTTTATCGAATGATAATACTATTATTTCACTGGCGAAAGGCCTACGTTATATTGAAGAACTCAGTGATACTCGATTGCCTAGGTAAACGTGGGTTTTAGCTGGTCGTGACAAGTTGCTTCCACTGAGTCACACTAGTGACCCAAGAAGTTACGTTCAGATGTACAAGCTTACTAGTCATAAAGGTCTGGCTAAGACCCTTTAATTTCAGGAAGACCAGTGGTAGCAACACAATCGTGTTGGTCGTGTCTAGAAATATATTGAACGGTTGCACTGAAGTCTAGGGGGCTGTCAATGACATGATTTTGAAAAGCTCGTGGGAGGTAGTAATCTTTGACGAGAGACGTTTGCTGGAAAATGTAGAGAAACAGAAAAAGGGCGAACATCTTGATATATAACTCTATTACCTGTGTTAAACATATGAAATTTGCGGTTCATGAAACCCGAATCCACGAACTTGCTACAAAACCTTAAACTTGATTTGTAGAAACCCTCGTGCAATCTTGAATAGGGATAGCACACAATATGGAAACAGGAACGGCAAGATGGGCAGCATGGGATAGCAGCTGAGAAGCTCCTCAGATTATGGAGATGCAATGATGAAAAAGGAGTTAGTTGATCAACATACAATTGCTAGGAGATAACATTAATGCTAATTGAACAGTAAAGTTTAGGCTGTCTGGTGTCTTCTCTTGAGCGCCACCTCTGTTGTGATTTTCTGGCAGTTTAATCTAATATTCAAGAATGAAGTTAAACGGTGATGCCTCTATAGACACCTAGAAATGCATTGCAAATCTTATTTCTTGAACAATTGAAGATTCCGAAAGAATGATGTATCCTTTCTGCTCTAGTAACCAATGTCCTTGCGAAACATAATTGAAATTAAACGGCGATTCCAAGCCCTAGGTAACAAAATGTAAACGACCCGCCATATGAAACAAGAGTCACTTGAGCTCTGAAGTTAGGATTAACCTGTAGCCAGATGTGTCACCACAGAGCTGAGACTTGAGCATTCATTTCTTCGGCAATATTGTCAAGCATACCATTTGTTCATAACGACATGAGATACGGCAAAGGTTGGTGGATGCATCATGCATGAATAGGAAATAACTGGTTTCGAAATTGGTAACAGGGAGGAGGGAGTAACTAAAGTTACTTCTGCAACTTTTATTACATCGTGGAGACTGGTGGTGCATGAGGAGAGGATAATCATCTATCTGTAGAGTCATCTGGTGCGAATTTGAGAATTTCTCTAGATAAGGATAGACGGAGGATCCCTTTCAAAACTTCCGTCCACGATCTGATAGGAAGGTAAACTAATGGTCTATACTCTGCAAGAGAAAGACGCGGATAAGGAATGTTCGTGTAAAGATATGGAGAGGTAACTGAAGGAGACTGTCGCGGGTTTGCCAATAGTATTGAGGTACTGGTAGGCCTAGCTGGTAAGCTCCGAAGGTAGGACGACTGGCACTGTGAAAAAGAACCTTTTACTGAAGCCGGATCTAAATCTTGACGAAGCTATGCGGCCTATTAGCATCTTTAAGGGACACCTATGACCTCGACCTGTAGGACTCGAATTGCATGGTGCTGAAGGGCGGCAGAAAGATTATGATAAATGGCAGCATATGAATAACTACATCTAACAGTCTTCTGGTTATCATTTACAAATTCCCTTTGCAGCAGTGTTGGAAATGATGCTGATGCTTGAATGATATGGGAATGGGGTTTGTTAGTTGATCTGAATAAGGTTTTGTGCCTGGCAGGGGTATCCGGCTGAAAATTGGGACCAACGCAGCAGTATCAAAAGCTTCATATTCATCCCAAATTTGGCAAAAAAAATTCACAACTTCATGGAACCTCTGGTTGTAAATGCGTCAATTCGTATGCAAAATGAATAGCTAGCTCCATGTAGGGGCTATTTGATATCTTCAAATGTTATTCCCACCCTTGCGCCTTTCCTAATGCTGACAATGGTATTATAAGCCTGACAGGTCGACAGAGTGCTCTTTCCACACTTCCTGTCCCGATTTCTCATCTTTTGTAACTTTTGGTTTCTGGATCTTCTTCATAATAAGGCCTTCACCTGTCTTCTTACCGAGCTTCCCCTTCTCCACATAGTTTTCTTCCAGCCATCTCAGATGGTCTGACCCTAGTAACCTAACCTGCGCGTCTGAGAGGTAGTGTTTTTCAACAGCGGCAACAGTATCAAGTCCGATCTCATCCATTTTCTCGCAGGGTCCTTTCTTCGCATTGAAGAAATCCCTAAATAGTTCATCAACATCCTCAGGTTTCGCAACGCCCTCTTGAAGCATGCAAAGCGTTTCTCTTTTCATTGCTGCCCATAAACGTGGGAGAATCATCCCCATACTCTCGCTGCCGGCAATTTTTGGAGCTAAGCCAACCTGTTCCATTTCTCCCTTTAAAAACTTAAATATCTCTGGAGCTGTATACCCACACGACATCAGCTCGACACTGACATTTTCCGGTGGAATGTAATATAATGTGTTTAACAATCGATATCTACCAGCAACCTCCGAAGACAGTTCTCGGCTTGAATAACTGCTTGAGTTCGTTGTGAGAAGGCAGTCTTTGCGAGTAATTCGGTCCAGTCTACCTAAAACGCTGACCTTGACCTCCAAATCTTCAGGGACAGCCTCAATAACCATCCATGCATTCGTAGTAGCATCTATCAAGTCTGTGGTCAGGTGTACGTGGCCAGGGTGTGTATTATGTGATGCGCAGAACGATCCAAGGTTGTCTGCAATGTATACAGCTGCTGACTCGAGTGCTTTCGGAGAAAGATCGTATAGATTGACAGGCCTGCCTGTGGAAGCCCACATCATTGCCAACCTTCGTCCCAAGACTCCAGCACCAACTACTGTGACGGGGCGCGTTGACACATCGGAGGGAGCAATCCATATTGGAGATTGGGAGGACTGAGCGAGATTGGATTCGAGGTGGGGTGGCTTGGTAGGAGCCGCTGGAGGTGGAGGTGTAACTCGTGATCGACGGGCTGAGCTCGAAATTGTGCGGACTTGCTGTTGGGAGAGGAAGGAGAATGGAGAAGCTTTAGATGCCCAACATGTAGGTGGTGAGTCGGCGGGCTGTGATAGTAATGATCGGAACGAGGCTGAAAAGACTGCTGGCGGGAGTGGTGTTCGAGAGGTCGAGAGAGCTGTTTGCGGGGCTATGATCCGACTTTCTGCTTGAACAACTGCTTTAGGGAGCCACTTTGGCCAGACTTGTGCAGTGCGTACAATTGAAGCTTGTGACAGAGACATGTTTACGTTTGTGCTGAAATACAGAGGAGCACATCAAGATTGATTGTCGATATTGAGATGAAGAGAGAGGGGAAAGGTTGGAAATGGAGGAACGGCACTTAACTTTTGTTTTCCTGGGTCAGCTCATCGACAGGCAACCCCCCTCCCGCACTGGATATGCAGGAGCCAGGGCCCGGAACGAGGTTACAATTGTGTTTGATATGAGAGGTCTCAAAGATGTGGTTGTTGGCCAAGTCGCCTCATAATATCAGTCCACTCGTGAGAACCCCGCCTTAGGTAAGCCACGCCCGACTACCTCCTTCCTTCCGTGCTTCGGCGGCTTCCTCCTACAAAGTGCTCCCGAGGCCATTATTCCGAGCGGTCTTCTCATTGCTACTTGACAAAGCTACACTCATCTTTTTGGGCATGGTAAATTGTGCTATCATCCTGCGAGGTTTATACTTACGAGATTTTGTGAATATCCTCAACTCTCCCACGTTCAGTCGCGAGTCAGAAATGTGACAAATGCCTCACTGGCAGCCAACGGAATGCGCCAGCTTGCGACCGTAATGATGTTTACAATAGTCTCATTGGAGCCTTCAGAAAAAGAACGCACCTGCGAGGCCCGCGCAAGTGTGGGGAAGGCTACATTGTGCAGGTGTGTGGCGTCCATTTTGTTTCTCCTATATGCAGGCCTGCAGCCTATGTGCCTAGAGGTCGCATATATTCTGCAGTTTTTTTACATTCAATTATTTGACTTGCTTTGCCCATTTGAATTTAGAACCGATGCACGTTTCTTTCAATGTTTCAAATTCCCCTATATGCTCTTCCTCGTTTTGCCTCAGCGCAACACCTACCCTGTCCTGTTTTGACATTTCTGGGCAATTATTCCTGTGAACCCTCTCACACGATTGCGATGGATGATAGTTGAAAGTCCAAACACCCATATCCATACGGTGGGTATCTACCTGCAGCCAAGGGCTTGTCAACCGGCACTTTTGAAGCAGATCCTCGCTTCCTGCAAAGTCTCCATACTTGGAGTTTCGGGATACTTTTCAGATTGGGAAATCTTGATCTTTGCTATCTGGCCAAGCCGGGAAATTATATGCTGCTAAGGTTGCTGGCATAACTAGTCATAGTTTTCTTTCCTCAGAGCTCAAATTCAGAGCCATACGCGAAATTTGCTTAGCTACATACTCACCGAATTTTTCAAGATCTACCTCCGCGATTAATCAATCGATTGTGCTTGAGCTTTTCTACCCGATTGTCAATGAAAGCGAGTAAATCGTAGCTAGAGGCCTTCGATGCTTTATTTAATAGTATTAACGAGAGAACGTGGGATGAAAATAGCGTTCAAAGAGGCATAAAGGTTTCCAATAACTATGTCATCGTGAGGCATTGTTAACTTTCGCTTGAATATTTCTGGCAGTACAAATATCATTCCTTGAGCTTGTGTCCTCGGGACTACCAATGCTACAATGGGAAGCGCTTACTGGGCATTACTAAATATAGTACCTATCACTTAAGAAACTGTATAGTTATCTTACTTGGCAGCGAAGATTAAGTGAGCATGTCGGTACAGATGAGGCAACCAAATTCTTGTTTCAAATCTGCTTCATAGTTATAAGGCTGAAGCGTCCAACTAAGGTAGCAGCCTCCATAGAACCTACCAACCTAGCCGCCTATATTCCATCTTTCAACTACTCTCTTATCCGATGGGAAGATCATTTGGTTAGAATCCATGGCCCACTAGAACTCTCTTCATAAATTGTCATAAAGGGAATCTTGGTATACATCTAGTCAAGATGTGGACTGGTAATGCTTGATGATTTGGCGAGATTAAAGCATTTTCCTTTGGGCCTTCAGACAAAAGGAAGACGTTTAAAACATCTGAAAACCGAAAGCTCAATTTCCTTTGCTATAGAAATAGTATTTCGTTTAATTGTCAGTATTATACCTGTAACTGTGCTGCGATCGTGAGCATGCGGGAGTACCATCGACATTGAGCTGTCATTATTTCCCCCTTTTACCACCAACGGTGTTGTATACTACTAGCAATATGACTGTCAGTAGGTCAGTGGAAATTACAGCTTTCAAAAGCTGCGGGGCTCTTCTTGTCGATTACAACAAATGAAAAGTTCCAAGTGATATTGACCAGGTCTACGCTTCATTCATCATTCTATTTAACATCATGCTATGTTCTAGAAATCTAATATATTTTATATAATATCTAACTCTCCGACTAGTTCAAACTCCGAGACGACTCTACGCTCTACTATGAATCTTGAGTGGCTATTACTGTGGGCTTTTAACCAATTGTGGAACTTCCTACATGGTTTCAACAACAGAAGGAATCTAGCGACGGTTCTAAGGCGTTGACAAGTGAGCTCTGTGTTTGTTTCCAAATCCCGAGATTAAAATAGCAAGCTTATTTCATTCTCAATTTGGGAGAATCCTAGCTGGTTTTCACATTCCAGATTTTTAAGAAGGTATATATAAGAGAAGCAACCTATTAATGTGTGAAGCAACAAGCCTTAGAGTAGTGCAGTTTTCATCACAATGTAGTTCTAGCTTTGCAAATTTTTACTTCGACGTGCGCTCAGTTGGGCGGGAGCTTGTCAAGCAGACGCTTCAAAAATTCGTGGAACACAGTATTGTGCTCGAAGAATATACACTGAGCTGCTGAGAATTTTGCAGCTTTCGGGGAGAGCAACAGCAAACCATTATAATTAAAATAACCCCAGATGGTTCAATTTTCTGAGACTTACCATGTTTTCCTCCTAGCTTTAGGTTATGTACATCACGTTACCCCTGACCTTACTCGGCCCCAAGTTATAAAATTTTGGAGGTAAATATCAAGCATTAAGCATAAGGAATTCTATAACCAATATTTGTCGCGAAAAGCATTTTAGAAAAGCCTATGAGAGATAGGGAGATGGTAGTAGGGGTTGTTAAGTTACAAGTGTGCCTTGCGCTACACCACGGGAAGTAACATGCGAGGTTGACCGTAAGGTTGACAAAACCGCGAAGTGCAACAAAATCATGACAAACATGCATTGACCTGCATCCGGTTCATGACTAAGATCTCATGAAAGGAAACGCTAGCACTTGAATGATTATAAGACTGTTGGGAACTCCGAGAATTGATCGGAATGGGAGGAAGCATGGTAGGCATGAGAAAGGAAAACGTTCCCTTCGCTAAAAGTTTGAGGGGGGGAAGGCAATGTAGAGAAGATAATGCGGAAAGGAACTAATTTCTGAGGTTGGCTCAGAGTACAGCGAAAAATTCGCCATAATGATAAAGCTACTGTAAGAATTAATGCCTATTTAAGTGTCGTACTCTGATGTTTCGCCTGTGCTCATCTGAAAGAACCTCTTTGTAGCTCGTGGAGGGGGCGGTGTATATGAACAAACTTGAAGCTGCTGAACAGAGAATATGTTAATTAAATAGAACAGTTTCGAGAAGGAAAAGTCTTGTGGCAGGTTTAACCCACCTTTGATGAGATATCGCCATAGGTGACGAATGCCCTTAGATCTGATATTCGGGGCTGTGGACTATATATTCTCATTCCCAAAAAAACCAAAGAATCAATACCTGAGCGTGCCCAGAGCAAGATGGTATTTCTGCGAAGCTCGTAATTTACCGTAACGCCTAACATCCGTCGGCACAATCCTCATGCGCTAGACTTTCCATAGATCATACAAAATTTAACAATGGGCGGATCAGCTATTAAGCATTAAGAACTTCTTGCCCGCCCATGACAGACATGCCATTCTCCTCAATTCTCTCCCCATGCTCATCATACACATTATGGCTAAAAGCTTCAAAATCATTATTATCGACCAACCACTCCATGTCATCTTCATCCGGGCCAAGCTTTGCCATGAGTCCGTTACCGGGCTTGGGATAAGGTGGGCTAGCAGGTGTACTCTCACGGCTTTCGTCATTCGGTTGGTTCAAGGCTGGAGGAGCTGATGAAGCGTGAGTAAACGATTGCTGAGAGGGCGAAAAAGCAGATGCTGGGGGTGTTTGACCTGGTGGGATTTTACGAATGAAATTAATTGTTGCGTTTGGATTTGATTCCGCACGCGAGAAGAGGCCTGCTGTAGCAGATGGGGGGAATGGTTGTTGAGCATGCACAGTGTTACGAGAAGCAGATTGTGCTCGTTGGGAGTTGGATGGGGCACTAGAAATCGGAGGAAAAATCGGAATGTTCGGGTGAAGGACTGTAGCTTGCATGAGAAGGGATACGAGCTGTTGATGAGGAAGGGAGTTGAAGTACGAGCGTTTCTGTGCTGTGTTAGCAAAGCTTTATAATGTTGAAGGCAGGACGCACCTCTTCTGAACTACGACCCTGCCAGCTAACGCCTTTCGTGTCGGTACCTGCAGTTTTGAGGCCTCGTTTGCGGCTGCAATCAGCGCAATACCATAATGCAGTTTCATCCTTTACCATCTCCTCTGAGATAACTGGATCATGACACATTTGGTGCCAACCGCCATTGCAGCCATCGCAGAAGACAATCATGTTGGATTGTGGACTATGACCTCTGCCACATCTCTTGCAAAGTGCTTGCTCTTGGGACCGCTTCGAAGGAGCTCTCCGCTTAGTATGGCTTTCTGGAAGAGCTGGGACAAATTGGGCAGGCTTAACGATTTGTCGGCCAGATTGAGTGATCTTGGGCATTTCAGTGACACTTTCTGCATCGTCTGAGTCTGAGTCCCCCCCAAGTTTGGACATAGCTTCTGATTCTTCTGTGCTTAAGCTTTCAGATTTCATTCTCTTTCGCTTGGTGCCAGCTCTGCCACCTTTTCCTCTGCCAGAACCCTTTCCCTTTCCGCTTGCAGATCCTCCAACACTATTGTTCGACGAAGTACTTGGTCTTGGGGTGGTTGGCCGCCCTCGCCCAGCAGCTCCTGCTCTGGCTCGGTTGTTCAATGGTGGACTTGCAATCTCAACATCCGTAATTGTTTTCATTCCCATCAAGACGTTGCGCCGCATGTCCTCATAGCCTGGGGGCGTGCCAGTTATTCCCACTGAAGCAGGGGAGATATTTGAAGTACTGCCTACATTGCCAGCCTGAATCCGCTTCAGGATCATCTCCGTCGCGGCAGAGAATTGTGGAACATATTTTGGAGGGGAAGCATCGTTCATAGGCGTGTCCGCATTACTCTTGGAAGGCGCGTTCTCTGCCATTTCGACCGCGTATAGTATGCGCCGGAATTTCCTGAGACTTTTGTAGGTGTCAACAATAATAGGATTTGCTCCCAAGAAGAACTACTGACCCTAAGGAAGCGGCTCAAGTTCGACCGAGCTTGATTGGAGGCTGTGGACAGATGCAGTGGGGAGGAATTGACTCGCGGCGAATTCTTGATATGTGAGGATGCTGAGGCCCAAGAATGACCTTGACACCAGAACGCCGCCCCAGAGTCTAGTATATTGGATAACCCCGTGTCTGATGGATTGAGATACGTGAAGACGTCTTTGATTGTCTTCAAGGTACAATCGGAGGTCAGGCGACGGAAAAGAATTCGTTTCCAGAACTCACGTGATCAGATCATGTGATCAGATCGCAGACTTTCCTTTGTTCTGGATCTCCCTATTCTCGAGTGTCTAAATCTAAGTAGCACCACTCTATGTGACTGTGAACGTAGTTTTGTCACGTAACGTGGGATAGTTGCACCAACAGAGCGAACTCCTGCTAAGGCATTCAAGTGAGCGTAGTATATTGATCAATGAGACGCTTGATTCTAGAAGAACTATATGAGCCTAGCTATTTATATGCAGATGATCGCGAAGTGATTAGTCAGTACTTAGTAACTATACGAGAGCTTCTCCGACATGCCTCAGGCGCGCCATTTTCCGTGACACACCCCCCAGATGAGCCTCAGGCCACTGGTTCATCTGCTAGGCCTATCCTGGAGCAGCGCGTGAATCACCAGCTGCTCGCTCGCTTAGGTAAAGTTATTCAGAGGTTCTTTGAGATCAGCTGGCCAATTAGGACTCGCGCCTTTGTTTTGTTGCTGCAATCACTTTATCTTTTCCCAATCACTAATCCTTTTAGGCTTAGTATGAAGCTAGATTGCAATTACCAGGCTCTTTTATATAAGGCCAGGAAAATTTTAGACAACTGTAAACTATCAGGAAGATATCATCTCACCCACAACTATAATAATAACTACAATGCCTTCAAAGGAGGCTCGTCGCGCTCGCACAGAAGCTGTTCGCGCTACTCGCGCTACAGCAGTTGTAGGTTCTTCTTTTTTGTTGCTTTGATATATTTTTGATTATTATTTCTTAGACTCGTTATTCTACTATTGTCGCTCACTCTCCAAGTCTTGCGCCTACTTCTTCGTCTAAGACCTTTTCTCTTTATTCACTATTTGATACTCCTTTTGTATATTCAAGAACTCTCTCTTTTATTTTTACTCTTGCTACTACATTGTCTTCGGCTCTTTTATTATATCACTATACTCCGCGAGATACTTCTAATATTTGCTATATAGTACTTTGCTTGGGCTATATATAGTCGTTGCTTATAAATAACTCGAATAGAGTTTATTAGAATAATAAAGCTTCTTGTTATTAATAATATTTCTTAGGATACTTATATATTTCCTTATTTATAAGTTTATTCTTAGTTATAAAACTATTATATTCAAAACTTACTAATAAAGCAAATTATATTATAAATATTATTGCTCTTTACTTGCTATCTATTAATTGTTTCTAGCAAATAAAGAATCTTTACTATAATATAAAGATTACTCTTGAGATATTTGGAGCTATTACTATTACTATTACTATTACTAAAAAAGAAGAAGAGCAGAAAGAGAAAAAAAGCAAAAGAAGCTCAAGGAAAAGCTTGAGAAAAAACTCAAGAAAAAGAGGAAAAATAATAAGCTTAATACTTGCTAGGCTTGTACTCGAGAGCTTACTCTTGAGCTAGTAAATCTTCTAGTTTGTTAAGTAGATTTTTTGGACTTTGCAACTTATTTACAAGTAAGTAACTTAGAAACGTTATTTATATTCTTATACTTATTTTAGCTTTGCAATTAGCAAGTAAGTAACTTAAGATTATATCTTTTATTCTTGTATTTAATTTAGCTTTATAATTAGCAAGTAAATAACTTGAGATTATATCCCTCAAGATTAGATTGAGAATTAACTTCTTATTATTCTTTAACAAGGTCTTCTAGAGTTAGAATATAATAAATAAAATTAAATATATAATATACAAGTAATCATCGAGATTTGTAATAGAGTATACTCTATTTATCAAATAAGTATTAATATATAAAAATACTCTAGTATAGAGCTTGTTTTATATATAGTAAGTACTTGTTAGGTCCTTTTAACTAGAATATATATATTATAGAGCTTGAGAAGTCTATAGAAATACTCGAATTTCTAGTATATTAAGTTCTTGGTTATATTATTTATTAGTATTTCAAATATTAGCAAGTAAAAGAGCTAAAAACTACTCTTTTGATATTTTTGCCAAAGTTATAAATTTTTCAAGTTAATATATTATAGCTTTGTAAATATTCTCTCGTTCTCTTCTATAATTAGGCAAATTATCTATTAGTTGTCACAAAAGATTATTTATAGCCCTTCTAAGTCAAGTATTATTTCCTTGAATAGGTACTAAAGAGTTATTATTTTACATATAATATAGTCTACTCTTAGTAGCTCTACTTCTATAGTAAAAGTTATTATTATATTCTAACAAGTAACTCTTTAGACGATTAATCCTCCAAATAATAATATAATATATCTATATAATAATTGTCTAGTTTCTGAATTATTTACAAAGGATATATCTAAGGCTATTACTAGTTATACTTCGCTCCTATTCTTGGAATATATAATATCTAGAAAACATATATTATATAAATAATAAATTATCTAGTCGACTACTATTATATACTCTAAAGCTAGATTTGTAAGAAAATAAGAGAATTGAAATATAATAAATACTATATTAGATTATAATATAATTATTATATATAATATAGATTCTACTTTTTCTTGATATTTTTTATATAGTCTAAAGAAGCTTAATACTTATTCTTCTCAAGCTTGTAAAATAGCAAAGGAATACTTAAATACTTCCTATCTATTAAACCAAAATACTTAGTTACCTTCTTAATATATATATTATAAGCAAGCTATATTTTGTTAGTAGCTCGATCTCTAATTACTCTCACTCTCAAGAACTACTCAATATTATCTAGATTACAAATCTCGTATACTTCCTTGATTTATACTACTAGTTAATTTACAAGCTTCTTATCCTTCTTGTAAAAGATTACTTGAACATTATTTATATAGAATATAATAAACACCTTGTAATCAGATATTATATATATACAAAGCTCCTCTTGATATAATACTAATCCTAGCTTCTTTAGTATAAATATTTACTTATTATACTATAATATAAATAAGTCTTTAAGCTTATACAGGACACAATCAACTACAATATATTTACCTACTTGTTTGAATCTATTAAACAAATAGCAAGCTACTAACGCGCTTCTAAAGTCTCGCTAAGTATTTACAAATATATTTATAACGTTATATTACTTTACTTCAAGATTAAAGTATACTACTATTACTATAACTACTCTAAATAAGCAAACGGCGAGCGTTATTATATATATCGAGAAGATTATTACTTCTTCCTATAGATTATCTCTTACTACTATTCTTGATCGACAGCAAGTAAGAAAGTCACCTGAGTCCGTCTTATATATAAATATTTACTTCAGGGAGATTAAATCAGTAACTACTTAAAAGTACTCAATTACTCTTTAGTAGTTTCTCTTCTCTAGATTACTAATCTCTAGACAAACGTTAGCTTTAAAGTACTCTCTATAGAAGTTGTGACGTTGATACTTCACGTATATCTTGGTTAGGTGATTGTCGTGCACGAGACAAGTTAGGAACGGGCCAACCTCGGACTGGAGTCTGTGCGTCAGGGGTAGTGAAGCTTGAAAAGGAGCTTGGGATTCTTCTTCTTCTTTTCTTTTGGTATATTCAAAATATCCTTAGATATAGCCTATTAGTTCTAGTATAATCAGACTCATATTCGCTCCCACACGTCTCAGAGCAGTACTAGAGCTAGCGCCGTAACATTATATTTTGAATATCATTCCAGCCGGGGACGGTATTCAGATAATATCCCACCCCAGCTTTGATTCGGAACAGTTACGGACTGGGTCCGGAGTCAATTGCAACAGAGTCGTGATCTTAGAGATCTCACGGACGACTGGTGATTCGAGGGATTTGAATCAGCTCAGACGTAGCCAGAAAAGACGCTCAGGGAGCGCAGAGGTAGACAGGACTACCAAGAATCCCACAAGAGAAGTACCGGCCCAAGAGACGGAGCAGTAACGGACCCTCTTGTCAACAACCCCGAATTTGAAGTGCCAGACTTGACGTAGCCACGATGGTAAACCAAGCAGCTTCACGACCAGAGCCACTGGCAGGCAGTGCCAGAGGCGACTCAAATCCTTCTCAGCGAAGCAACTCCCAAGACAACAGAGCTTCATCGATTCGAGGGAATAGTAATCGACGTAGCAGAAGCGGACGGCACTCGACCCCGAGACGTGGCCGACACGATGATCGCGATTACACCGATGCGAGCGAGTTACGAGGAATAATCCAATCGATTGAAGATCGATTCGATAACTTGAGAAGAGATCAACAACGAGAGCAGGAAGAGCTTCAGACTCGCTTCCTTCACTCTCAAGAAACTATCATGCAACTGCTTAACGATATGCGTAGTCACGGCGACGGACCAACCCCGAATCCGCCCCGAATACAAACAGACCCTACACACACATATACGTTGGATGAAGCAGGATCGCAAGGTGAAGTACATCCTTTGGTAGAGAAGGGTGTAGAATTTGAGTTTGATACGATTGGTGGTGCCGATCCCAGACCTACCCCAATAAGGCCAATAGACTGGAATATATCTGTTCCAGCATCGAACCTGACATATGGAGGAACTCCAAGACTTAGCAAGAACGTCCCTGAAGCGGATCCACTTGATAACGGATCCAACCCGACGTTTCAACAATGGAGAGCTTCTATACGCGACAAACTTCGAGAGAATGCTGACTACTTCGTTACGGAGCGGTCCTGTTGTACACATGTGTGGTTAAAAACTACAGGTCTAGCGAGAGCGTATCTTACCCCTCGTTATATATCTACTGACAGGCAATTTAACTCAGTAGAAGAAATGCTGACCTGCCTGGAGACCTACTTCCTCACCGGAACAGAGAAGGAAGAGGCCCGAAACCGATTTAACGACATGTATATGCAGGACAAATTGTATTCGCAGGAAAGTTTTCCTGAATTCAAGGCGAGGTTTTTGGCTGATGCTATTGAAGGAGGTGTGCCAGAATCTGAGTGGTTCCATTTCTTGTGGAATAAGCTACCGATTCGGATCCGTCTACAAAACGTGGCTGTAAAAGACCTTTGGAAAGAAAACTTCTCGGCAATGGTTTAGTATCTAGTCCGAGTCGAGATGGAAAGAGCTAGACCTTCAAACAAGCTAGCCGCTCCTGCAAGCAAAAAGGCAACAATACCGACAACCAGGAAGAGTATCTATCAAGAAAATACTAGATTTAGCTCTTCTAAACTTCCTACTTATCCGCAAGCAACCAGGAGCGGATTATCCTCCGACCGTCCTTATAACTTTATAACTACTGAGACCAACAGCCTACGCCAGCGCGCTTCTACACCGATTCGGACTACTCCCGGTCGCACACCAAACACTCCTGCAGCGAATGGCTCTAAGTGTTATCGATGTGGCGAATACGGACATTTCAAGAGTGAGTGCCCGAATCCACCTAATATCAATGAGGTAGATGGAGAGGTTGCTACGCCGGAAGGAAATGTAGAAGGGACTACAGACGAAGAGACGGACGAGTTACTGGAGGGAAACGGACAGGCCTAGGCAAAGACTCCTTCCTAGGTCTCCGCAAATATGATCTGTCCAAGTTGAATTTATCCCGCCTACTGGGTGGTACCCATTTCCTAGTTTCCTGTACTCTAACTATGAATGGAATTGGTATTTCACTATAATTACTTGCAGATACTGGAGTATATGGTTACCTGTTTCTGAGCCAGAACCTGGCCGGCCAGCTTGTAAAAGCACTCGATATATTTATCAGACACTTTGTACCCCCTTGAAGTGACTGGTTACGACGGCAAGCGTACGACACGAATAACTTAATATCTACGCCTGCATCTGACTATAGACGGACGTCGCGTGTATAACGCGCCATTTATAGTCCTTGATCTTGGAAAGCACGACTGTATTATTGGAGTTAAGTTCATGAGATGGTTCAAGCTACTTCTGGACCCTACTCGGAACCGATTCAGATGGCCTTCGGAGTACCCCCGCTCCCAGGTCTGGTCGAAGGATATCTTGATTCCTTATAAGTATAGCTTTCGCGATAAATGCAAATCGTATATTCAAGCTGACGTCGATCGGAGAGATCACGCAATCGAGAAGGATGAACGTCGGAGACGTGCCGGAGTAAATACGATACACTGGTCGAAGCCAATATATTCTTCCTGTACCCGGAAGAAGCCCGGATTGATATCGATACAGGTACTATACCAACAAGACTCCTATTCTACTACAAAAGCCAAGTCTAGTAGAAGCTGGGTTAGAGATACGAAGCAAAGGATCGCCAGGATGACCCAAGAACTATCGTTAGTAGAGAATCCTAAGTCAGAACCTACTACGAGACCAAAGAGGGCACGGAACTGCTCCGAACCAGCCCTAAAACCTTGTATTGACATTTGCGAGATCGGCGCGAATGCCCTACATTATATAATGAAAAAAGCGAATACTGAGTTCTTTTAGACAAGTCTATATGAGATCGATCGGCTCTTAGAAGATCGCGAACCAGATATGATTCGAGAGGATGACGAGACGCTGGAGCTTATACGTCAAAAGCTACCCAAGTGTCATGCTGCATTTAAGGATGTCTTCTCGAAGTCGGAGTCGAATCGGCTCCCACCTCACAGGCTGTACGACCACAAGATCCAGTTGGAAAAAGAGCTGACTTACGGCTATACACCTTTATACAGACAGTCTACGGATGAGTTACGTGCTATGAAGCAATACTTGCTAGACAATCTCAATCGCGGTTTTATAACCACTAGCAATTACCCTTTCGCCTCACCTGTACTCTTCGTAAAGAAGCCCGATGGTGGCCTACGTTTCTGTGTCGACTATCGTAAGCTTAATGCTATAACCAGGAAGGATGTATACTTGTTACCACGTATTGACGAACTCCTGGCGAGAGTCTCTAAGGCCAAGATATTTACCAAGCTAGATATTCGACAAGCTTTCCATAGGATCCGAATGGACCCCGAGTCAGAAGACTATACAACGTTCAGAACCCGATACGGGACATACAAATGCAAAGTGTTACCGTTTGGACTCTGCAACGGCCCTTCCACGTACCAGCGTTATATGAATGACGTCTTGATAGATTATTTGGATGATTTCTGTATGGCCTACCTGGACGACATTCTTATTTATTCTGAAGATCCCCGAGAGCATGAAGAGCAAGTTCAGAAAGTGCTCCGACGCCTGCGCGAAGCCGGACTACAGGCTGATATCAAGAAAAGCGAGTTTAGTGTAGAAAGAACCAAATATCTAGGTTATATTCTTACAACTAGCGGAATCGAGGTCGACCCGGACAAGGTAGAATGCCTACACAATTGGGCTCGCCCTACTACGATTACTGGCATCAAGTCATTCCTTGGATTTTGTGGCTTCTACCGACAATTTATACGGAACTTCGGTGCAATAGCCAAGCCTCTGAGCATACTCGGACGTCCTTCGGAACCTTTCAACTGGACGTCGGAATGCCAGGAAGCCTTCGACGAGCTCAAGCGCCAACTTCTGGCAATTCAGCGTATTTACCACTTCGATCCCGAATTAGCTACGAAGCTAGAAACCGATTCGTCTGACGGTGTGATTGCTGGAGTACTCTCTCAGCTACATGGCGACGAAAAGTGGTACCCTATTGGATTCTACTCTCATGTCTTGAACGGACACGAACCGAATTGGGAGATCCATGACAAGGAGTTATATGCAATTGTCGAGTCGTTCCGACGATGGCGACCCGAATTGATGTCGATACGGACCAGAGTCGATGTATACTCGGATCACAGGTCACTTGAATATTTTATGACTACCAAGGTACTCACAGCCAAGCAAGTACGCTGGATGGAATTTTTGTCTGATTTTAATTTCCAAATCACCTATACGACAGGCAAAAGTAATCAGAAGGCTGATATTCTCACACGACGAGAGCAAGATCTAGTAGTACAGGAACAAGTCAAGCTTGACAGTCGATCCCGAGTCTTACTAGGACCGCACCGGCTCCACCCCCGAATCAACTCCGAACTAGCTTCAACCTTTGTAGCCAATCAATCTAACCAGACTACTGATTTAATGCCTATTGATACTGACGCTTATGCCAAGGTCGCGTTAGATTCAGATCAGTTACGGGATTTACTCTACGAAGACAATAGGTCGTCATTTGAAGACTTACGAAACAAGATGTCTACTGATTATTTAGTAGAAGATGATTTACTTCTCTACAAAGGCCGGATGTGTGTCAGACGTGAAACGGTACTTTGTACACGCCTGATTCAAGAGGTCCATACTCAACCGTCGACAGCGCATCCTGGTGCCAAGAAGACTTACCAGTTACTAGCCAAGCAATATCACTGGGTCGGAATGGAATCGGATGTGAAACGGTTTGTTGACAACTGTATCCCCTGTGGCTACGCTCACCCACGCCAGACCAAACAGCAAGGTCTACTTCATCCTTTACCCGTACCTGCCTACCCATGGCAGCATATCTGCATGGATTTCAAGGAGTTCAATAAAGACAAATACGGTTATAATATGATCCTTGTGTTTATTGACAGACTCGGGAAGGATTCGGTGTCAATACCGTGTCACAAGACAATCGACGCTCGCGGGATAGCTCAGCTATATATCCAGTGGGTGTACCGATTCGGACATACCCCAGAAACAATTATTTCCGACCGTGGTCCACAGTTTGTTTCTTCATTCTGGCAAGAATTCTGTCGTATTATCGGTGTCAAGGTCAAACTCTCTACAGCCTACCACAAGGAAACAGATGGTCAAACAGAGATTATGAATCGATATATTGATCAGAGACTGAGGCCATTCGTTACTTACTTCCAGGATAATTGGAGCGAGTTGATACCTATCATGGACAGGGCCCAAATGACGCTGCCACACTCTACTATCGGAATGGCTCCGTATCAGCTCAAGTACGGAGTAGAACCGAGAAACAGCTGGGACTGGAAATCGCCCAAGCCAGCTACTCCAGTAGAAAGACTCAACATCGACGACGCTGTTTCGTTAGCGAGTCGGATGCATGGCGTGTGGCAAGTAGCTGAAGAAAATATCAAAAAGACCCAGGAGAGAATGATACGACAGGTAAACAAGCACCGACGTAAGGTCGACTGGCAACCAGGTGATCGAGTATATCTCTCTACACGTAACCTGAAAAACTACCAGCCAAATCGCAAACTGGGAAACAAGTTCGACGGACCGTTTACGGTGCTAGAACGGATCGGTTACGGATATCGACTACAACTACCAGACGGCTCCAAGATCCACGATATCTTCTCGCCGGACGTTCTAAAGAAGTATCCAGACAACCCACTACCAGGTCAAGAGTCAGCTCAGTCCCCGAGTGAAGCCATTGCTGGAAAAGAAGAATGGGAAGTAGACAAGATTCTGGCTTCTAAACTAGTACGAGGGAAACTTTATTACCACGTAACATGGGTCGGCCACGATCCGGACCCCACATGGTACCTAGCCTCGAATTTCTTAGGAGCTCCGCACAAGCTAAGGGACTACCACCAAGACTACCCAAACAAGCCAGGTCCTCTACTACGGCTACAAGAATGGATTCAAGCATGGGAAGAAGGATTAGAGGAATACGACTACTTAGCAGACGACCGAGTAGCTAGTAAGCACATGAAGACACGGAAGGGAGTCGGGCTAGTTTCGGACAAGAAAATGGTCAACCAGGACCGTCAATTATTGTAAAGTCATAAAATCTCTTCTAACCCAGGGCACTGGTGGGCCATACCACCTCCCCTCCGGAACAAGGCCGAAACCCCCTCTACAAAATAGCTTCCTCCTCGGCGCCCATACTGGCGTCTCCGTACCTCTCCCCCGCTGCCTCCTCTACTCCGTCACCGTAGGGGTCGACGACCGAGTCGGATCCGACCAAGCCGCTACGAGAGCGCTTGGAGGGCGTACCCTCGACCGAGTCCCCCGCACGGCGCTTCCTCTTCTGCTTGGGCGCCAGCGCCAAGACAGCCTCCCCCAAAGCCACAAACGCCGCCGACAACTTCTACATATTGTTAGCTTGGCATCAAGACTAGTCTAGTTCAGACTCACCTCCCGACTCGCCTTCTCCGCCGCCAAACCCTCCTCTAACGACACCCGAAGGGCGCGCGTCTCCTCCAACAGGCCGAGCAACAGTCCAGAAGTATCTCTGGGCATGCCAGAGGAGGCCAGGCGAAGGACACGGTCCAACTCCGTAGTAGCCGCCTCTACGGCAGCTCCGTCGTCGGCTCCAATGGCAGTGTCCAGCTCCTGGAACTCGTCGCCAACGAACCACGGAAGCTTTATTGGTTAGTGTCAGATCTGTGTCGGATTGGATTCAGGACACTTACAGGAGTACACACGCCCTTCTGGCGCGTACAATAGCTGTATTTGGACGAAGCAGCGGAACCGAAATCGCACCGATGATCGTTGTGAACGATCATCCGCCGGGCACAGCGAATGCAGCAGACCCGAAAGGCCTCCGCAAGCGCGCCGGGAGCAGTTGGGACTGGCATTTTTCTAGTCTAGAGTTAGTACTGTCTTGTCTCAGAATCAGGTCTGGTACGTACTTGATTGTGGTGGTGGTGGTGGCAGAAAATTTTATTATTATTATAGCTATGGCAGTGGTCTGAAGAAAAAAGAAAGAAAGAAAGAACTAAACTCGAGGTAGATCCTGAGTTTTATCTACTACCCTACTAACCTCTTCCTTTGGGACAGTTTCCTATTGTGGCCAGAACAATAGCAAAGTTGCGATTCACTGTTGACAATACTGACAATATTCATCATTGAATATATCAACTAATACTGTAACTACCACGAGTCTCCTCCGGCCCTGTACCGAAACAGTATACAAAAATTCGGTGGTTGGTTAATAATCTCGCGATAGGCTGCGCCCCCAGAATCAGATTCAATTCAGAACCTGGGGTCAGGTTCTCCTGGAAGGAGGGGGGTAATGTGACGTTGATACTTCACGTATATCTTGGTCAGGTGATTGTCGTGCACGAGACAAGTTAGGAACGGGCCAACCTCGGACTGGAGTCTGTGCGTCAGGGGTAGTGAAGCTTGAAAAGGAGCTTGGGATTCTTCTTCTTCTTTTCTTTTGGTATATTCAAAATATCCTTAGATATAGCCTATTAGTTCTAGTATAATCAGACTCATATTCGCTCCCACACGTCTCAGAGCAGTACTAGAGCTAGCGCCGTAACAGAAGTGTTTTTTTAGCTCTCTCTAGGCCTTAGATACTTTAGGCAAGCCACTTTGATATATATATAATATATTCTAACCAAGGTTCTTGTCAGGAGTACTATTCTATAAAACTAATTCTATAATTATTATATATATAGCTCTATACTCGATATTGTTTTAGCTTATATTTTCTTGCAAAGGAAATAATATATTAAAAAAAGTATTTAATTCTACCTAACTATAGCTCTTTTATATAAAATATATTATAATTGTTATTACAAGAAAATTTCTACTTTTTGTTATCTCTGAGCCTTCCTTTTGTACTCTAGAAGCTCTTTTCTCCTGAAGTCTTTAACTTGAGCGAGATACTTGGGGTTAAGCTTTTGATACTTATATCTATTTTATTCTATTGCTCGATATTAGCTTTATATCCTGCGATATTCTGCTTCGAGTAGGAGTCTAGTTTTCAACTAGCTTCTACTCTAATAAAGGACCTAGTCAAGTATTCTAAGTAGAGTATATATACTTAATTAGTTTTAATACTATTTTACTTATACTACTAATATAGCGTTCAGGAGTACCTACTATCCTTATATTATTATCTCATGTATTTATTGCCTATATTAGTATACTGACTAACTAACTATCTATTATTGAGGAGCTCTTGATTATATAAGGCAAGCTCTCTAAAGTAAATATTAATTCAAATATCTAAAGTTTTATACTTATATTTTCTTCTTCTTTTAAGATACTTACCCTCAAGTTCTGGCTCTTCTGAACCTTATTCTAGTACTCGCTTGTCTCCTGCAAAATATCCTATAATACTTTATTATTATCTATTATAGGCTCATTCTACAAGCCAAAGTTCTCGAGTATTACTCTAATGTTCTAAAGCTCTTTTTTATCTTACTCGATTACTTCTACTAATTATTTTATAATTAATAACAGTTAACCTTTCGTTACCTCGAGCTCTAAAGAGTAGAATATCTACTCGTCGAATATTACATTTCTTGTAATTATTACTTTTTCGAGTACTAATATTCAAATTCTATAGATTAACATTATAATATATTCTACTAAATACTTAATATATACTTGTAGCTTAACCTTGAATACTCTTCTATTTATATTTACTTCTCTTTCCTTTACTAATAAATATATATATATTTTATAAATATAAATATTGTTCTAATCAGGTTATAAATTAGCTATTATTTTTTTTACAAGAGCTAGATTATAAAACCGAAAGTAATTTCTAAACTAAGTATTTAATACTTCACTTGGAATATATATCTTATATATTTCGGAGGGGCTTATATTATATAAAAATATAATAGTTATTATTGCTTCTAGCTATAAATTCTTTGAGAGGCAAGTAACTTCTCTTATTTTTAGAGTATATATAACAATCTCTTGCTTAGCTTATTTTATACTCCTGTTAAATTTGTAAGTATAAGTTAATAAAAGCTCAAAATCTATATTTTTCATATATATTTAGTTCTTATATTTTATAAATCCTTTGCGGCCGATTATAAAAATATTATTATTATATTTTATTTTATATATTAAGAGCTTATATTGTTGCTTTATCTAGCTCTCAAATCTAGAAAGTATAATAAATACTTCCTTATATATCCTCCTGAATAATATAAAACTAATAAGCTTATTATTATATTTATTCTTGATTATTAGAAACTATTATATTTTATTATAGCCTTCTAAATAATCAAATAGATTTTATTGAATTCTTCAAAAAGGGCAAGATAATTACTTCTCTAATAGCCTTCTAGATATTACTTAACTAATATAAACCTGAGTATAATACTAATACTTTATATACTCTATACTTTCAATTTATATATTCTAAACATTCTTTACTAGTATACACAATATTCTTAAGCCTAAATATCCTAAGCAAGTATACCAAATACTCTCTGAGTCGCTTCTTGGCTTCAGAAAATCTCTAGTTTTATAAAACCTAACTCTCACTCTTCGCTTGATTATTAGAAACATTAGAGTCTCCAAAAGAGCTTTAATATAAATAGAAAAAAACTTATATTCTAAGAAAACTAAATTATAATAATACTCAAGTTTCTTGAGTACTATACTATTCTTAAGTAATTCTAAACAAAGTGAGCAATTTAGATTATTATATTAAATATTAGTTACTCTAAGTCAAGCTTCTAATATTATATTAATATAAAATTCTTTTATAATAGCTATATTATATAACTATAGATTATATATAATATTTTCTAATTCTTCTATAAAAATCTTAGAGAATACACAAGTACCTCTTCTAGAAATCAGAAAAGCTATTATATTAGCCTCAATATAATTATTAGTAGTAGCTCTTACAAATAAATCTAATATTAATAACAATCTCGAGTTAACCAAATAAATTACTCTATAGTTATCTAGAAAAGTACTTTCTAAAAGTAAATACTTACTAAAGTCAAGTATAATATATATTCCTAAATAATCGCCAATAAAATCTATAATACTTAGATCTAGTATAATAGCTATAATATTACTAGAGTACTTAGAAATAGTTCCTATATTACTCTTTTGAGCTTTTAGTAAAGTACTTATATTGCTTTAACTTAATTATCCTTTTTTTTTGAGCGTTACTTATAAAACCTTGAACTTGAAAATATCTAGACATTCCTTGATTTCCTTTACTTACTCAATATTTGGTTTTCTATATCTAGAAATCTACTCTCTAGCTAATCTAGTAAGTATATATTAAAGAATATAATATCTCTCTAATTCCTATTAATATTTCCTCTTATTCTAAGCTCTACAGAGATAGTTTAAATTACCAAAGTCGTTATTACAAGCAGGGCTTGCTTCTATATCTAAACGCTTTCCAATAGTAGCAAAGATCTCTAGTTACCGAAATAAGTATTATATAAAGTTTTCCTATATAAGAGCAGAGAACCAAATAATATACTACTCGAGTATCTTTCCTTCCTCTCTAAGCTTATTATTTCTAATAACCTTGATTAGCTTTTATTATACTTAATCAGGAGCGATCTTATATAATATAGCCGTAAGAAAATCTCTTATTACTAATATATCCTTGATCTCCTCCAAGCTATATACTCTTGCTTATTAATAGAGTTTATATTAGTCAGTTTATTAATATATAGAATTAACGTTTCTGTACTTCGCCTACTTTAGACAGTTTCGATATTACTCTCTAATATTAGTCTTAATACTTGTCTCAATTAATTTAGCGATCTTCTAAAGGTTTTTAACAAGAACTTGAAAACTAGATTTTTCTTTAGTCCTTTAAATATATATAATAATAAAGAGCAAGCCTTGATCAACCAAGGATTATACTCAAATCTAGATCTTCTAATATTTGATATTAAGTCTATTAGCAACCACTTGAGCAATTATATAGCTCCTCTAATAATCTTGAAACTATTTCTTTATATTGCTATATTTAACTCTAGAAATTAAACTTATAAATACTATTATTCGAATACTCGATAATAATCTAATAATAACATTTATAGAGTTACCTTCTCTCTAGAGCTCCCTACTATACTCCTTAATCAGGTCAGTAATTGTCAGAGGGAGCACTAGAGGCTTGTCCAAGTCTAGAGCGTCAAGAGCTTCAAGGTCGACTAGATACCAAACTTTTTGTATCATGAAATTATAGTATAGTTAAAGATACTATTCAGCCCAGTCGGCCCTAGTTCTAAAAGTAACATTGCCCTGGTTGAGGTCATCGTTGGTAGTTGACATCGTAAAATTTCAGGTAACTAATTGATCGTAGGAAAGAGAAATAAATAAGCAGGCAATCTTCTGTTAGCACAGTATATAGCGCGTTGAAAGCTTATACACGAACCGGGCTCATAACTGTCACGTAACGTAAGATAGTTACACCAACAGAGCGAACTCCTGCTAAGGCATTCAAGTGAGCGTAGTATATTGATCAATGAGACGCTTGATTCTAGAAGAACTATATGAGCCTAGCTATTTATATGCAGATGATCGCGAAGTGATTAGTCAGTACTTAGTAACTATACGAGAGCTTCTCCGACATGCCTCAGGCGCGCCATTTTCCGTGACAAGTTTACTCAGGAAAATCCAACTCGTAAAAAGTAAAGGCCAAACTGATGTGTATTTCATCGAGCTTTCTCATTGGTCAATTGCATAAACCAGTGGGTTCTTCCGAAATGTATTCATGTATATATTTGTCTTTCTATCTAATAGCACCCTCAGCCTTCAGTGCTTCTATTTTATTTCTGCTGAACCCTAAAACTTCCTTCAACACCTCGTCTGTATGTTGACCAAGCATTGGTGGTACAGTTCTAATACTAGGCTTGCTTTCACTGTACTTGACTGGTGTATTGATCATCTTTATAGGGCCACAGAATTCGTGTTCCATTTCTTTGACCATATCTCTTGCAAGTACATGCTCATGGTTGAGCGTGTCTTGGACATCTAACACTGCCGAATAGGGCAGCCCTGAGCCTTCAAACACGTCCAACCATTCCTTAGTTGTCTTCATTTTAGTAATTGCTTCAATTGAAGTATCGAGCTCTACTCGATTCGTTACACGTTGAGCATTGACATGAAATTTGGGATCGGTCTTCCATTCTGGCCTCTGCACTCCGTCACATATGATCCCGAAAAGGCGATCATTTCCCCCACCAAGAAGGATATCCCCATCCTTAGTTTTGTATGATCGATATGGTACAATCGACGCTAGGGACAGGTTAGCGAGAGGTAGGAACAATAGAAGGGATATATACGATGAGCTGTTCCCCACCGTCCCTCGTCTTTCTGGCCACTGATCAAACAGCTGCTTGCAATATTAGCCAAGGTAGCAACCTGACAGTCGCTTAATGCAACATCTATATGCTGACCCCTCCCAGTCCTACCCCTAGCAATTATTGCCGCCATTATGCTATTGCTTGTGTAAAGACCAGTAGTCAGATCTGTAACAGCTACTCCAACTTTTACTGGTGGGCCATCTCGATTTCCTGTGATATGCATCAGGCCAAATCCAGCTTCGACCATGACATCGTATCCTGCCCGATTTGAATACGGGCCTGTCTGGCCATAGCCAGTAATCGATGCGTATATTAATCGGGGGTTGATCTTGTGGAGGGTCTCGTAGTCCATGCCATACTTCTTCAATGTACCAGGTAAATAATTCTCTACGAGAATATCACTTTCTTGTGCTAGTTTATGTAGGATATCGACACCTGATTTGTGTTGGAAAGATAGCCCGAGAGATTTCTTGTTTCGATTTACCTAGGAAACAAATGTTAGCTACAGGTCGTAAAAGTGGGGGAGGGGGATATGCCATACAGCAAAGAAATAGGCGCTTTCCCCATGGCCTTCTTTGCCTGACCCTTCCTTGTACTTCGCATATGGTGGCCCCCAATGCCTGGTATCGTCACCTTTTGTTGGGTGTTCGATTTTTATGACTTCTGCGCTAGAACCAGTAAGTTGGTGTGCATACGTGATGTCATGGTTGAACCATACCCTAGATCTCCGAGGATCTGAGTGCAATATGGCTATTAAAAAAGGTTAGGGTATGAGATCTAGAGTGTGGCAAAGGATACGCATACACCAGCGAGCACTCTCGTCATGTCCAAAACCTTGAACCCCTTCAAAGGTAGGGTCATGTCGTTAACCGCGACGTCTGCGAAAGACCTTCTTGAACCATTGTACGAGAACAATTTAAAGGCATTGGCTCCTGCGGTTGTTGTAGTGGAAGCTCTAGAAAGCAGCCTAGACTGTAACGAAACTATCATGATGTGCAAAAGCTGGGGTTATGAGATTTTGGAAGCTTCCTAGGCTTCCTCACCATTTATTATTGCTGCCCCCACTTCCCCAGATTTCGGCTGGTGAACCTCGGCCAAGACCCAGTCTCAACAACAGTCCTCCTTCGCATATCTCTTTGCGCGCAATCAACAAGAACGCCCCATTACTATACAATATGCTAAGAACTCATGGCGCAGCTATACAGAGCGGTCTTTATCCCTTTAACGTTATCCTTTTGACCGAAGACCTTATGCAGCCATGGAGGCGATGAAAGTATAACTGAAACTCCATGACCCTTTCAGCGCCATGCCTATGACTAAATTAGACACATGTCTTGAGGCTCTTTCCTCGTATATAAGAATGGTTATCTGTGGAATCTATTGACAGTACATGGCCGGACCTCAATCAAATTGCCAGTCTGTTCAAGAGAGTAGGCGATAAACTTCTGTATTTAGTTTCGAGTTACTCAACTATTCAGCTTGCGATTTGCTATCCATGAAACTATCTTTGTTTGTTAAACTTCGGTTTGGCAACTACAGTAATGGGATTTCTTTTTGATTGGGATACGGAAGCAGTACTGACTTTCTGAAACTCCGAAGTTTCTACTGAGCACTTTGTCATTTGCACCCGAGATCGATAGAGATCCTTGCAGTTTCAAATTAACTATAAAACGCAAACATTCCTATTGCACTAAAATTTGGGATCTGCTTACAGTGATCCGCCAATTGGGACCCTGTTCTCAATGTACAACTAGCTCATCTAGTGTTTCCACTTCAGAAAGCTCAGCCTTGATCAAGATACAATCATCTTCTGAACCCCTTTACTCGAGGAACCCGACTTCCAATTCAATATGAATGATTTGAGATGTTCTTAGGGCATATTTTAAGTAGTGGATTCTCCATAGGTAATCACTTCGTTGAGCACATCCACCTACAAGTCAGATTGTCGCAACCATTTAATACATTTGAGGTATTTGGTATTCAATTAATTGTACAGTTTCGAGCCTCGCAACCAGGATCCCATCGCTACAAGCGAAAGCTTATTGGGATATGCAAATGAGCTTGAACTATCACACAAATCTAAATTAGGCCCCTCCTGCAAAACGTGCGGCTTTTGTGGGAACAGCAGGTCCTGTCGTCTTCGCAGCTTCAACCCCAACGCAAGCAGCTCCAGCAGACTTGGTTGTTCCTCCAGCATAGACTGTTGGACCAGGCGCAATGTATGTAGAGACAGCAGCATGGATGTTAATTTTGATTCCTGGATCTGATGCTTTGTATGCTCCTGGGAAGTTGACCAGTGCTGGACTGGCTGAGCCCCCTCCAGTGACTGACAGTTGATCTGCGAAATGGTTCATTAGAAGGTGCACTAAATTGAGGGAGAGCGCCCAAGGCAATTATGACTTACAGCAAGTCATGTAAAATTGAGCCCCTCCATTTCCACTAGCAGTATGGAGAGCATTTACTTCAGCACGAAGAAGATAGTCTCCGGCTGGAATATCCGAAGGGATCACGACGTTCATTCTACCACAGCACTTGTTCAAGTCCTTAGTACCCCAGAGGTCGTCATCTCCGACCTTTGCGCTTGCTGGCTATAAATCAAAGTCAGTGATATGAATGTCATTCTTATGTTTATTTCCAACATACGTGTGCCCAAGAGTCCTGGAAAATTTTGAACCATCCTGTTGAGCCATCTGCTTTCGTGGCGTCCGGGACCTTTGACATATAGACCATTACGGGACCGTAGTGGGCACCACCGATAGCTTCGTTCGCACATGATCTATCTCCAGGTTGCTGATGCATTTCGACTGTAACAGTCTGTCCAGCGACAACGGCACATTTCCCAGCAACACCCGGCCGTCCATTGCATCGGAACGCAGTGCTACCAACATCCGTTACCGGCGTGTTGGAAGTAGGCACACGTGCACAAGATGACTGGTAAAGTAGAAGTTAGTTGATGGAAGCATGTTTTGCAAATGGGACACTTATTTGATCAACACCATTAACCCAAAGTTGTTGAAATAAAGCATGACCGGAAACTTGCTGAGCAGCAAGTCCTCCGACAACAAAAAGAAGTGAAGATCTCATATTGACAGCACTAGCACGAAAATGCAGAGGATCGATATGAGTGAGCAACAAAACTCTAGGCTTTTTGTGTAGCGGATGGTCAATATATAGATAGTTAGTGGCTGGCCTGTACCGACAGCATGGAGTTATGGACCGCACTGCCGAGGAACAGACGTTCCGAAAATTTCAATATATTTTGCATCACGTATTTCCAGATGTTGATTTTCTTGATTTGAAGGAGAAAGAACAATTTGTGAATAATTTGGATAAGTTCAATAAAGGTCATATGGCTGCTACAAACGACAGAAAATCCATGTATGGATCCCTGTTGAGGCAAAATGTGGGGTAAAAGCCGGGGAATGAAAGGGTAAAGTACTTTGTACCTATGACAAGTTTTGCGAGAGGTAAATCAAGCACGTGGTCTAAGAGCGCTATCTTTATGAGACAGTGCATTTCTTCTTACACCTCTCCCTCCTATTGGTGCTCTGAGTTCTGAGCTTCGGAGTCATTTTGAGATTTTGCCGAAATCACTTTAAATGTTTAAAATAGCAACTTGTTATAATTATGATTTAATCGATTCTCTGTAATCGAACTATCAAGGCACTTAAGGTACATATTTTTTTCTTCTTTAGCGCATTTAATTATAGTCTAAAGGCGAAACCGAAGTGTTTCGGCAAAGTCGCAATTTGACCAGAGGTCAACGCTCTGATTAATGTTGCACCCTGAACCCAACACAACCTGAAATTGACGACCATACAAATAATTAAATACCAAAGAATTAGTGGTGGACGAAAGGACCCCGGTTTTGTTGCACACTTTAACCCCCCCCCCCAAAAATTATTGGAAAAGCACTCTAATCATATAAATTTAAAAGCCTAGCTCGGCCACTTTCAAGCTACCATGATATTAGTGACATCAGAAATTCTTTTGGTATTTGCGATTGAAAATTTAACCCGTCCAACTGTAGAATACATTAGATACTTGTATCAAAATATCACCTGTGCCACGATAAATGCGGTAGGTCAAAATGTACGTGGAACTAAAACAACATGACTAGAGATCCTACTTCCCTGACAGCTAATATTTCCCGCATCTTATCTTCATAGAGGATGATATACTGGAGAAAGTTTTCACAAAGTACATTTGCTTCGATATCCACCTGAATATAACAATCCCAGAGTGCACACACCAGAATTTATGAGGAAGCAAGGCTAGACCGCCTCGTGGAATACTATGTCCCGTATGAACTAAATGGGGGAAAATAATCTTATTAATACATTGTTAAAGTCCGAACGAGGAGAGGGGAGGTTTAAGGTAGGGTAATAAGACTATGTCCTTCTCGAGATCGACAAGCAAATGTATATGCGGACTAAATATATTGAATATTTGAGCGAGACTAACGCTAGGAAGAGGTAAGATGGGGCTGAGACCAAGAAATTTTGGGCTGGAGGCCTACCGAGTCGAGAAGGAGGGTTAGGAGGATAGTGATGGTGGCGAGAATAACTATATCGTTGTTATGGGGATTGAATTAAAAAGATCCTGAGTGGCAAGGAAGTTATTAAACTCTTGCGCAAGGGAGATTTGAGTATATGTCAGCCATCGCTGAGTGATGCAGCAGTATAAACTAGCGGTGCTGAATGGCCGAAATAGCTCTTGTGGCAAAACAGGCTAATCTCACCAAAAACAATCCCATCCGAAAAATTTATAGTGGTGTGCTTGAAAGTAGTAATCCCTCTCATTGAGATCTTTCAACCAATCCTAGAGAATACCCTCCTCGATATTCTCATTCTTAGTCCTGCTAAAGAAGTACTATATGTTGGAGGTAGATTTAGGCGAAGCCTAGAGGTAACGATAGGGGTTGGCAAAATCTTGGTAAGCGTGGGGTAGATCACCCGTAACACGACTTGTAACACGACTTCAAAAATACCAACAGCAGTTGCAAAGAGACAATTATAAAAACAGAATAGGATGCTACTTATTGTTCTGTAAAGTATAATTCATCTAAGAACAAATTAACAAAATAATAAGAGCAGAACGGGCATAAATATGGCAAATATCACAAACTGCAATACCGCTTTAGCTCTCTAGGCCGAATTAGTGAGGGGGGGGCTTCTAGTAATTATATTGGGAATCATCTTGAGGGAGATTATTAGGTTGAGACTTGGCTATGAAAAGATCTGGAGCTATGTTGTGATCAACTAGAATTTGCACTTTACCTAAAGAAAAGACCATGTTGTGCAACGAAATTTTGAGTAGCTAGAAAAGGAATGACAGTTGGATTGGAAAGACTAGTAAATTGGTAAATTTAAATAGAAAGCGGATACAATAGTGAGTTGATGCAAAATTGGGCTCGATGTTCGCTTAGCCCCTCGTGGCGTTGAATAAATCTTTTCGAGTAAATTCAACTTTAAATGTTGTTCTCAAACCGCTATCACCGTGCCCTACAGCAATTAATTTAAATAAATACCCTCCCCAAGGCCCCCTCCTTCTTAGGAAGTTGGTATATAACTCTCCGTCATTACGTGCCACATAACTCCAATCTCCACTTGCCAAGATTACAATTAACACAAGATAGTGCCACCAGAGCAAGACCAAGATCTTGAGCCTCCATCTTCACCTATACTATAATATCGCACAAAAGAAGAGCAACGTGAAGCTTTCGAGCAGACCTGCTCTCAATACTTAGCACAACATTTAGTGGAGCCTGCAACCACGACTTCAGTTGGCAAATGAACTCCCTTCTTCCGCGCCACCGTCAAAACCTCCCTCTCGGGCTGAGGTAGAAGTAAACCCATGAGGCCCTCACAAGCTTACGGGTATAAAAATTAAAATTTCGTATTCCGCAATGCGGCAAGCTCTCGCTTAATCTCATGAACATCAACTTCCACCTTACTTCTTGACTTCAGCTCATTGAATCTCTTCGTCAACTTTTCTAAGATGGCTTTCTTCGCTCTGCTACATTGTTGAAACCATACTAGTCTCGTTCCCAGTAAGGTCGACGATTGGCCCTCCCATATCCAAATTCCGGAAGCCTATCATTAAATTCCCATCCGACTCCAGCATGTACCTGGTGTTACAGTTAGTATGACATGGGTACTAGTATTGGAACTTAAAACGCTCTTCTACACGAGACCGTCTTCCCGTGTACGGCTTGGATGGCTGAAAATTCTACTACCTATATTACTGATATTCCTTGGACTCGAAGAAATTGGGGTTTGGTGGTTTAGGAAAGGTGTTGTTGGTTGACTTCGAGAATGAGTAGCTAGAGTATCAAGAATGTAGTGGCGGAGGTAGAAATTTCTAAGTTTCGACCTTCAAGCTGGTGAATTGGTCGCCTTAAATTTGAACTTTGACTTGGCTTTTAGACACTTTGAGGAATAGATGAATGAGAATTGGCATGAAATTATTTTGTTAGGAGTTGCGATAATCCATCGACAAACCAACAGGTCTGACAGCCCTATAGTGCATTGAAGGTCCTTTGTCAAGGATGGATACTCTTGACCTCTCGTTCTGGGCTGTTGAAACGGAAGAGAAGCTTGGCACTTCCCGACAAGCCATCAGCAACAAACATCGAATCATAATTGTTTTATCAACGTAAATAGACTGTTGAGTAGTTTTCCTAAGATGGAGTCGAGGATGTAAAAAATAGTTTTCGAGAAGTTATTTGCGATGAAGGAAGTGGTGTTCGTTGTGGTGTGGTATTGCCTTCAAGTAGACCTGAGTGTGAACCCAGGAGGATGTTTCAATGGAATCGGACTCAATTTCCCTTTGGCTTTGGGTTTAAACTTCAATACAGATATATTTAAGATCTTATTAGCGCATGACCATCACCTCATATGTCTTCCTTAGCGATGTCCTAAACGTGACGTGAATTTTTGTTGTGGGGTTGTATCTAAGTGATGCCCAGCGTTCAGATTTCTTCCAGAACAGATCTGCTCTTCCAAATGCATACTGCCAAGATGTAACAAGATCAACCCAGTGGTTGTCTCTAGCCATAAGGTGTACAATGCCGATATTTAAGAATGAGGTAGTTTCGTATGCTAGACGAGAGCTCTCGAGTCTCGGCCGAGTCATACCTTGAAACTTTGGCGAGGTGAGGCTGCATATGGTCTTCTCATGGAAGGGCACTTCCAAACAAAATTAGTAAATTTTGGACGTCATATTTAAGGTTTGACTGGTGTACAGCTCACAGATCATACAGTACGACGAAACGTGAGTGAGGCTCTTGTCGCTTTTCGGAGAAAATTGGACACGTCGGGGTGGAAATAATGTATGGAGCTTTCACCACAAAAGAAGCAAACATCCCATAAGGACAGAGATGATTGATTACATATATTTTCAATCCTCTCCACCCTTATCAAGTTCGTACCATCACATTTGTCCATATACCAATACTAGAATTACCATGCCCTCGATAATATCCCTAGGAAGCTCACGGAGTGAATCTTCACAACAACACGAGTGTACAGGTATTGTGCATGGCGTTCCAATCCATATCACGCCACTAAGGAATCGTGAGGGGTTCCCACTTTGGTGGGCGGATATGACAATATATTTCGACAGCCTGGGGATTGACAACCATGTCCGATTTGAAAGAGATATCCCTATGAAAGATCGCGAATTCAAAGCGCTGATCTGGTTCTTGATATCGGATGAGATAAGACAGAGGCATCTATTAAGCTTCATTGGGCGTGACAGATCGACGAATGATATGCTGAGGAGGCTTTGCCAATTATTTGGGCGAGGGGAAGAATGCAAGCTTTTCTTGCCAGAAGTAAGAACAGCAAGCCACACTGATTTAAGTGTATCATCGCATTCCGGTAATCCGATACCGCCATCATCTTCTAGTGGAATAAGAGCGCCCTGGTCATGAGGGTCTGTGACAAGAAGCACGGGTGTGGTGATTAGTTTCGTGGAAGGAAAAGTTGCCAATCAGCCCTTGGGATCGGCAGTGCCAATCACGCGCCAAATTCCGCAATTGAGGGCTACCTAACTCAGCTAATTCCATTGCCTAGCTTGCGTTAATGGGGAGCGTAGAGTGATGCGTTGCAGAGTTGGATGCTAGAGGCGGCCGAGCCAATACATATAAGATATGACTGAAACGTTGAAGAGTCAAGGTCAACAACCTACCTTGGTCAATGAAACGTTATATCGCAAGCACTATGACTAGAGAGAAGATAAACAAAGGAACGAATGATGATAAATAAAGTAGAGTATATTTTAGACAGAGGATTCATTGAGCGTACTTAGCTTTCCGTTTCCAAATGCACATTGGCCTAAATATTCTCGGTGAACCTATCAGCCACCGGTAGGATAAATAAACAACTTGAATATGCACTGAATTTCTTCACTTGACTCCAGGTCCAGTATCCTCATCAGGCATCACCCGAGTTTCTCTTCTTCGAACAGTGCAGAAGTCGCAGTCTAAGAACTCCTCAGCCACACCTACACCAGCAATTCTGGGCCAAGGCACCGTAACTACAACATGCTCTTTTGCGACTCTGGTATCTCTAAGAAATCCCAACATGTCCCTGAGGTGCTGGTCAACCATAAAAGGACCGCGCACATGGATTGTAAGTTCTTTCAGTGCGTACATTTTCTTCAAAATGGAGCAAGAGTGCTCCCAAGTCGTGATATCCCATGGAGCGGCGACTGACGTGATAAAGTTACTGAGTTCATTTCGCTGGAAGGTCTCATCATCTCGAATTTGCCAATGCATGGTAAGAGTACGAATGGTGGAGAAGCGTTGTGGAAGTAGTGTGATTTGAAGGTCAGAAAGATTGTCATTTTCTAAGAGAACAAAGTGATTGGTAGTGTATAGGAGTTGTATAGTTTCGTTATACCTGTAGAAGGTTAGCAATACCCAGGTCGAATCTGTAGATGCACTAACGTTTGCCGACATGTCTTGATCAAAGTAGTTATGCGAATTAAATCAATTTCGTTAATTTGTTCCCCTTCCTCTTCTTGAGCTCGAATTTTGTGTACGAGGCGCTTTTGTCCACGGCTTATTGTGATAATATGGTTGCTTATGACGAGTCTCCATATTCGCTGCCGTACTCCAGGCGGGAGCTTATTTAGTAACTTGCAATTCCGTTGTGGGTGCTTGTATCGACGATGAACTTCATCCCTTTCGGAGCCATCCTCGACATTAGTGACGACCACTCTATAGCACTCTTCCTCCTCTAAATCTAAGAATCTGAGAGATAGAGGTCTTTGCCTTCTGCTATCCAGTGGTCGTGGCGCCTCATGCTTTCGCTTCCTTTGAAAGGCGATTTCCATAAGCTCCCTCTCCTGATTTCTTCGATCCACATCCTTGTTTTTCTGCATTTGATTCGAAGTAGGAATAGTTTCCTGAAGTTCGAGACCTGGACGTTGCCGAAAACAATTTTGGGATGGACTTCGAAGAGGTATAAAACAACAAAGAATGCGTGTTGTCTGTTCTAAGGTTTTTATTACCTTTGGCCATCCTCCCAGACGTATTTGAACAGATTCCGGTCCCAACGACCCTATCTCTGGATAGAGCATTCTACCATGGGTTTACAAGATTTTGGTGTCATGCTCGGTGTGCCACTCTATATCTTCTCGTCACCGATGGTATATGGGAAATACTGCAACTGAATACAACCGTGGTGGATTTTTCAAGATCGAGGTGCAGTCGTTTCCGGCATAAACCGCTCCTTGATTCTTCTCGAGGGATAGATCACGTATTAACTGTACCATTGTGATTGCCTAGAGTTGTCAGGCTTAAAGTAGTGGCGCTTCATGTAAATTTAGGAGCCGCTTTCCTGATCTAGATGCTTCAGAGTATGCATACCTCAAAGGATTTAGAAAGAGCCTCGACTGGTCATGCTACGCCACAAAAACAGATCCTGTGGCAAGTCAGTACGTAAATAATCACGAGGGGATGCTTATCTGAAGAAGCGAATTGGCCCTTGTCGAATAGCATGGAAAGTGGCTTTGCGCCTGTGTTTCCTTTCCAGCAGCCCGCTCACATAAAACCAACCGGTACACTTGTAAAATTAGCTTGCCTGTGATATGTAATAGGTTGTCATGGTGCGAGCTCTGGAAGTATAATCATCCTTCCAGCTAGGCAGCGCTTAGGGTCTCGGTAAGAATTCACCAGAAAGATCTTACAGTCACCCGAATACTCGCTGTTGTCAGGATCAAATTATGTTTTTACTAATAGCTGAGGCTGCTGAGGCTGCTTTGAAAAACACTTCTGAAAGCCAGAACTCAAAAGAAAACTATGTTTGCTTGTGTGATAACATTGATGGGGGAAGTGCCAAGACTATCGTCGTTCATGAATTCAGCAAACATAACACAAGTTATCCACTAAATCAGTAAACATTTTGTGCCAACGAGGGCTAGAGTGGGAGTACGCATCGTAACTACCAAGAAGTTCAAGAAATACAGTGGGAAGGTACGATTGGAAGTTTACTAATGGAATCAATAACCTAACCCTCTTCCCGATCCATTTCATCCCGACCTCTCTTTCCTCCATTAGCTGGCCTCCTGCCTTTTAGGATTGAGCCCTTTTTTCCGCGATCTTCGTGCAAATTCTTCATTTCGTTCCTTGCGTGCCTTTGTGCTTCTTCCACTCTCGCCTTGAATACCATCACTTCTTCTTTCTCTGTGGCATATTCTTCCTGCTTCTTGCCTAAAGCAGCCTCGATCCGCAACCAGATTTCAACATCGTATTGTGTTACGATACTGATCGCATGTCCCGACTTCCCAGCTCTTGCAGTACGACCAACACGATGGATATACGTTTTACTATCCGGTGGGAGATCGTAATTAAGGACGACGTCGACCGAAGGAATATCGAGACCACGAGCTGCGACATCGGTAGCAACCAAGATCTCTCGCGATCCAGCCCTAAATTTATTCAAAGCTCCCAGTCGTGCAGATTGGGAGAGCTGACCATGTAGCGGAATAGCTCCAAAGCCCAGAGTCCTTAAAAGGATTGCTAATCGCTGAGTCTCATTCACCGTTCGGGTGAAAATAATTGCTGATTGGCCAGCAAATTCATTGAGGAGGAATACAAGATAGACATCCTTATGCGGATGGGGAATGAAAATGTAACTTTGTAGCAGAGTTGAAACGGTCTGGTATTTGTTGCTGCTAATGCTGACTCTGAGTGGATCTTTCAAACTTGCTCTTTGCAGGCTCTCTACCTTGGAGCTCATCGTTGCTGAGAATAAGTATGTGTTTCGTTCGCGGGGTAGGACCTTTAGAATCTTGTCAAGAATTGGCCCGAAATCTAGATCGAGCAGTCGATCGGCTTCGTCCATTACGAGATATTTCAAAGATCTCAAGGAGAAACCTTTGGTGTTTTCCAAATGATCTAATAATCGGCCAGGCGTTGCAACAACGATATGCGGTTTCTTTCCAAGAGCGATTGCTTGTGGAACCATATCCATTCCTCCAACTATTACCGCACATCGTACAGATATTAGCGATCCAAGGGCTTCGAAAGCTTGTGATATTTGATATGCCAGTTCACGAGTGGGTGCGAGGATGAGACCAAAGAGAGGTTGTGGTTTGTCCAACAAAGCCTGAAGTATAGGTAGGGCAAATGCTGCAGTTTTTCCACTGCCAGTCTCTGCCAGCCCTATGAGATCTCGCCCTTGTAGTGCGAGTGGTATTGATTCGGCTTGGATGGGGGTTGGAGCTTTGTAGCCCAGGGCGGTACAAGCGTCGCATAATGAATCGATGATTCCCTATAGTATATAATTAGTTGCATTTTCAACCGACCTAGAGAGGTTTTAGAAGTTCACCAGATCTTTGAAACTCTTCGCGGATTCCCCTTCTGTAGTGGTCTGGGATTGTGGGAGTTCTGATGCAGATTCTGGGATGTCTTTTATTGTGGGCTCTGGGGAGACGGAATTTGAGACTGGCGCAATCTCTTTGCTTGTATATTTCTTGCTTTTCTTCTTGAGCAAGTCTGATGGAACATTGCCGTCGACCTTTCTTCTCTTGACTGAAGACATTTTAGCGGTGCAATTGTAAATTGGAGAGAAGAGGCTCAAACTCGGTGGAGAAAAATATATTTTTATCTGCTTATCGAGATCTTCACCTTGATTGGCTGCGCAAAGTCCAACCCCGAAAATATTCTGCCCTCAATTCTTCAACTTCCCAATGCCATTTCACCAAAACAACCATACACAATAATGGCACGACCAAAAGTTAAGAAGCGTACCCATCTAGGTGCCAGCAATGGTCCGACCAACAAAGGGTCGTCTACAACCTCGAATTCTCGCACACCAAAAAGCATGGTCATTCGAATTGGAGCTGGTGAGGTAGGACCAAGCGTGAGCCAACTTGTAAAAGATGTACGAACGATGATGGAGCCAGACACTGCCGCACGATTGAAAGAAAGGAAGGCAAACAGGTTAAGAGATTATTTAACAATGTCCGGACCTTTGGGCGTCACACACCTTATGCTGTTCTCGAGGTCGGAAAGCGGCAATACCAATATGAGACTAGCTATTACACCAAGGGGTCCAACATTACACTTCCAAGTTGAGAAATACTCTTTATGTAAAGATGTCCGAAAAGCTTTAAAGCACCCAAAAGGCGGCGGAAGAGAATACACCACTCCACCTTTGGTATGAACTTCAATATTCCTAAGAGGCTCTACTAATTGCTACAGCTCGTTATGAACAATTTTACTTCTCCTCCCTCCACTACTGAATCAACGAACAAGATCCCGAAACATCTCGAATCACTTACCACGACAGTTTTCCAATCCCTCTTCCCACCTATCTCTCCACAAAACACGCCACTTACTTCAATTCGCCGGGTCATGCTTTTAAATCGCGAGCTGCCCGCTGAGGGAGAAGACGGATCATATGTAATAAATCTTAGACATTATGCAATCACCACTAAAGCGACTGGTCTATCAAAACCATTACGAAGATTAAACGCTGCTGAAAAGCTTCTGAGTTCTCAAAAAGCCAAGGGCAAAAAGGGCGGTCTACCAAATCTTGGAAGGATGGAGGATATTGCCGACTATATGGTTGGTGGAGCTGATGGTACAGGATATATGACAGATGCTACGAGTGGCAGCGAGGCAGATACTGATGCGGAAGTTGAGGTTGTTGAAACTAGAGCCAAGAAGTTGCTTTCAAAACGACAAAAAGACCGCGAGGATGGAAAAACTAAAAGTTCTGGGAATGGTGTTGAAAAGCGAGCGGTCAAACTAGTAGAACTTGGTCCAAGAATGCGACTTCGAATGACAAAGGTTGAGGAAGGTGTTTGTACGGGTAAGGTGATGTGGCACGAATACATTCACAAGTCGAAGGAGGAAGTCAAGCAGATGGACAAAGTTTGGGAGAAGCGAAGGCAAGAAAAAGAAGCAAGAAAGAAGATACAAAAAGAGAACGTTGAGAAGAAACGAAAAGCCAAAGGTCTAGGTTCGAAAGATGAGGAGGGTGTAGATGACGATGAGATGGATGTCGACGAGTGGGACAGTGAAGGCTTGGAGGGTGATGCTGAGATGGAATACAATAAGAAAATGGAAGATCAAGGCGAGTGGGAAGATCAAGAAGAAGAAATCGCGGCTGGATGATCACGATACCCATAAACAAATAAACACATTCTCACTTGCGGCTAATTGGCATCGAATATTGCACTTACTACAAGAAACTCAATAAATTTTAGCCCTGAAGTCCTGAGTATTGTATCAATTTTACCGACTAGTTCCACCTAAGGACTTTATATACCTAGGTCTAGAGAGCCTTACCACACACAGCACTACCTCTTCAAGCCAGCCCCGCATTTTTTATTTGAAGGTGCAGCGTTGTGCCTCATCAATATCCTTCACAACCTTACACTGCTAATAACCAACCCAACAGTAATTCTCTTTTAACTCACAAAAGGTCTCCTCCACGTATTTCATTCTAAGCACATGTCCGCAAAGCATGTAACACAAGACGCTACCCACATAATAATAGGTAACTCATTTGATAAGAGAGGCATTGCAGAGTCTACGGTGTGTGTCGGGCTGAGGAATAGAGATGGGTTTGAAGGAAAGATTGGAGGGATGTGTGAAAAGAGGAGGAAATACATATATTCGAGGGGATGGATGCCTCTAGTAGTTACATTGATGAAAGTTTCCTGCTCTACCTTCTTTCCGTCTCCTTTTCCTCCCGTGAGCTTGGGAATTCTAGAAGGGCTCTTATATATGCAAGGGTATGAGGCTGGTAGATGAGAATAATGCATAATAGTGGAAAGAAACGCAGTGTACTTGACTAGGAAAGCGGAGTTCTCTATGTTGATTCAGTATCCATTTGCTATACCCGCGTTTCACACTTCACTTCTTCTGGATTTCGTGTTACTAATTTCATTATTTCTCGGTTTTGGCTGTTCTCTTCCGCATTCCAATATCTATCGCTCTGTTCTACTTCCGGCCCACCACTTAACATTTATATATCCAGGCTTCAACTTCCATAACCTCCTGTAAGGGTTTAGCATAGGAGCAGTCTGTGTCACGCTGTATATTCTATCCTGGTGGAGGGGTTATCATCACCCCACCCAAATTCAAGCTCTTTCTTTCCTTCCTTAGCGATTAGTTTATCGAGTGATAATACTATTATTTCACTGGCGAAAGGCTTACGTTATATCGAGGAATTCAGTGATACTCGATTGCCTAGGTAAACGTAGGTTTTAGCTGGTTGTGACACCTCCCCTCCAAAAAAAAAACATAACTGGAACAACCACTCGATAGCTAATAGCAAGTACATCACGCAGACCAGACCCGCCAGACAACCGTCAGAAGGGTTTCTAGTAAATTATCTCACGGATCTGGATAAAACTGTCTTCGGAACTGGGTTGCTCCCTGCAAAATCTCTAATCGGGAGATGAAAATATGGTTCATGATTA
Source organism: Tricladium varicosporioides (assembly GCA_021365295.1). Taxonomy (NCBI): domain Eukaryota; kingdom Fungi; phylum Ascomycota; class Leotiomycetes; order Helotiales; family Tricladiaceae; genus Tricladium; species Tricladium varicosporioides. The sequence continues at coordinate 409,121 of JAJTIW010000018.1, forward strand.
CACTCTTCCCAACCCCCTCTAGGTACTACAAGGCTCCCTTGGATTTTTAAACCGTTTTTTCAAAGGCTGCTTGTAAGACTCTGCTTCCCATCGAAACTCATAAATAATATGACAGAAAAATTTAATATTCTCCGTTCCTACTAAACATTTCGTATTCTAGTTTCCTGAGCTTCGTCCGACACAACTGACTAATGGCAATTCGACTTGAATTTAAAATGTAATGTAATGTTATAAGAGGTTCTGTCGTTGAGACGTTTGATTACCATAGAACAGATAATTCAGGGGCCATCAAAGAGATCTATGGTGGATCTCCCCTGTAAATTTAGCGAGGTTGGAACACACCAGGCTTGAAGCCCAACAATGCACAGAGAACACTTCGAAAAGACAAAATATCCAAAAAATAATAACTCAGCAGAAATTATAATATCGATTAAGAGAGTGCAAATAATATCGCGATACAAGTTGAAACTGCTGATAAACTTGCCTACCCTCTAAAAATTTAATGTTATTATATTCACAAGGCAAATAATACAAAGGAGAAGCCGTGCATCAGAACGCAATGGTATACGATAAGGGTTGGGAATAACGACAAACCTCAAGCATCACAAGCATACACCGACATAAATTACTCATATTCTAACGATGCAACTTTTGATCAAAATATCCCAAGTCGTTCAATCTAGCAGGGATCGTGAAGGGACAGTTATCACACAACGCATCGTGCAGAATGCAACCACGGAGAACTCGTGGTACGTGTAAAGCTTGAAGCCTGACGAGCTTCGCAATCCACGTACAGAATTAGTCTAAAAGTTACTCATTGAGGAGTGACGTAGCCCAAGCGCCCCAAGCTGTCGTATGCACGGTGGAGAAGCTGAAATCTGTTTTTGGAAAGACGGAAATTTCTGTCGAGATGGTGAAATGTAAAAAGTCCGGTTTGTCTGTGTTTCGGTTGCGCCCGCTGTCGGGATCGGGTTAGGAGGCGTTCTAAGATGTGCTGAATGTGGATTGAGGCTTGCAGACCTGCAGAATTGGTGGAGATAAGAAACTCCCAGTCCTGCATCATGTGGGAAAAAGTAACGCAATTTCAATACATTTGTTGATGCATTTTCCGTTGTACAGTGTGCCAAGTTACGGCTCGAAGGCTACGTGCATTGAGAAATTGATCATATCTTCTCCGAACACCTTAAAGCTCCGCTCCAGCAAAACCCGTCAAAGCATCAAGCCTCAAGAGATGATAAGATAGCTCGAAACTACCTCACAAGCTTCTTGTTTCTAATTTTCGTCGGCGTCGTTTTAAGGTTGACAACTATTCCGATAGAAGCAAGATGATTTTCCTAACCGCCAATAGTTCAGGGGTTGGCAATTACGCGAGCGGTACCTTGAACGCCTCTTGGTCTCGAACACGTCTAGCTCCAAGCCTTTCGTATCTGTGGATACTGGAATTCGAACACTACATCAGTGCGCGCGGCTCTCTCTTAAACACTCGAATGCCTCTCCAACCTCCTTAAACCGTATGTCTTGCTTCCCTGGATAACTCGGTGATCATTTTCGATGTGATCTGCACACACTATGGCGCACGACCCGTATAACTGCTCCCACTGCTTCGACAAAATGGCCGGTGTACCAATCCATGTTCCAATTATCAAGAATAATTCCGCACCTTCGTCGCCGGAGACGTCTCCGCCAGCTTCGCCAAGTCAAGAATCGAAAGCATCGCAGCTCACACCAGAAGCCTATCCTCTATGGAAAGCCGATATAATGGTCTACCTTGCTGGGAAAGGGGTCGTGCATTCCCAGGAGCGGGAAGATTTTACATCCGAAGAAGAAATGCGGCGGCACCACGAGGATAGAAAGAGGAAAGCAGTGATTTGGTTCATGGTCAGCGAGAACTTGAGGAGAGAGCATCTGCTGGATTTATGTGGACGAGACAAAACCAGCGAAGACCTTTGGAAAAGATTGTGTGAAAGAGTTGGTGGAGGGAAGATGATGCCATTACCGGAATTGTAATTGAGCGATGATTACACCTGTTCCCACTCAGGTATACCATAGGAACCTCTGGATTCTGGTGAGAGCTGTGGTGTCACAAGGCAAATCATGGAGTTGGGGATCTTGGAGGCTTGGGACCATGTCGATTTGGATATACTAGAATGGGGTTTGCGATCATGGTGTTTGGAGTCATGAGTATCTTACACATCTAATTTTTTTGTAACTCAGATGGTTAATTTTTAATGTTCGCACAATTTGGTTGTCCCATTGTCGTTGTTCGAGCAGAAGCATTGCTGGGTAGGGGGTATTTAGATCATGTTTCTTTGTCCTGCATAATTATATATGCTTTCACAAGATTGAGAACAATCTTTTCATCTCCATACCTTTCGAACCAGTTCTCCACCCCGCTTCTGGCTCTGATTATTTTAACATTAGCCTCCGCTTATCTATAACATCTCTACGAACCGTAACGAAAAAATTCCTCAATCTACAACCAGGCCGATAGAACATACAAGCCTCAGACGCTACAGCTATGCCAAAAATATCACCTATTCTCAAGAGAAATGGCATCATTTGCGATTTCTGCACACAAACTCGAGAAGAGTATGCGTGTGGCCACCCTCGAAGGACGCTCACACCGCTCAAGTTGTGTACTAGACATCACCACCTCGATCCATACTTTCTTGACTACCAGGTCCTTATGGTCACGGGTGAAGTGATCTGTGAATCATGCAGGGTCATTGAAGAAGCGGAGAAGCTTGAGCGAGGGAGATGAGAGGAAGTTGCAAGGATTGTCCGGGAGATGAAACAATTAGGAACCTGAGTGAGGAAGAGTTTGACAGGGAGTTAAAAAGTGTTGAGAAGCGCATCATGGACGGCTAGAGATAAAATGCTTGGAAGTGGGGTGCAAGGTATTATCATTGGATTGTTCATATTGTGCGGCGATGGAAGGTAGTCCCAAATATTCTTCAAAGTCTGATTTGGGTGATATACTGTTATGTTGCTAACCACTGTATTCGAACAATGTAGCAAATTTTTATTATTGATGATGACTAACTTGAGCTATTTTGAGAGTTCTGTATTCGATATTTTCCACTCTAGATAACTTCGCCCCCTTCATGCTCTTGATGTTCTTACCACTCTTCTTGTTCTAGTTGTGATTGTTTTCTCTCTAGCTGCTAAAATTGCTGTTCTATCTCCTGTGTAAGCTACCCCTTAGCCATTTGGTCCAATGAAATCTTCTGTTGAAGCCACAGATCGCCTGAGCCAAACCCGAGTACGCTCAAGATAAACAACTTCTATATAGTTGTCTTGCTATTCTTTAGCCAGTGATAAGGCGAATGTAGCTTTAGTGCCTAATAAGCCATCGCTATTTCGAGCACTATATATTTCACGTTGGTTGTTTCAACTTTCTAAAGAATCAGTCTTAGAATTAAGCAAAGTCTTTGGAAATGGAGGACTATGACTCGCCCCCATCCTGTCTATGGTTGCATCTTTGTTTTCTTCGCAGTTGGATTACAAGTAGAAATATATAGAAGAAATATGCACCATTTCCTGAAGGATGCCCGGAGTCGATGCCCTTTCGAGATCTCTAACATCCGACCTACACTTTCTAGATAGTTGACAATAAAAAGCAGCTTCTCATAACGGATGTCAAAATATCGTATTGTGGCAGGAAAACAATCAAATTCTGTGTACAGAAAATCGCCCTCTCTAATTAGTCGACCTGGGGACCAGTTACCGGTCTTCCCTAAAGTGTGAATTGTGAGTTGGAGCTCAACCTTACGATGAATGGTACTGAAGAAGGAGAGTTTGTCAAAGATGACATACCATGTTTTGACCAAATGCTTCATCTCCCGATTGTTGTGATACTTAGGAAGTAGTGATTTGGGAATTCTTGCTGTTTTGTTAGTGAATCTCAAAGCATAGTGATAGCACTTTTCTGCATTCTGAACAAGTGCAATCGATAAGTTGACATCGAGATGGAAGTTTTTGGCGATTTTGTTTGTGGATTGGTCATGAGCAAAGTTTCGACCATCTTGGGATTGTTCTAAGAGCTTCAGGTCAGGGAAACTAGCGCAGAAAAAGCACATACTATGCTGTATACATTCCCTGCTTCAAAGATCCCCCAGGTTTATTTCGTTATACCCTACCCTGACTTGCACAATACCGGAAAAATATGGCTAGAGCTAGCTCGGAAGTACACTTAGAATACTTTCCTAAAATAAATCAAAGGTGGGTACGAACGCACAACCGACATGTACTTACCGCTTGTGCATTCTCAAGGCTTTGTATAAAATTTTGCGCCTACTATAGTACATTGTGGCCACTAGCCCTCGGGGCTAATTGCTAGACATGAAGCATAGAGTGGTAATCTTTCTAACTTTGTGATGCCAGACAAAGTGTCGTCAGTTATAAGGTTATTTACAGACGATCACCAGAATGATGGATCCTGGGTAATCTCATGATTGAACATCCAGAGCATTGGTTCTGCATTGCCGGGGCTAAAAAGAGAATCCGACGTCTAATGCAAGGGTTAGTCATAATTCATGTTAATGACAGTCAGTTTGCTACTTACTAAAAAGTCCCAATTCTCAGTTGCTTCGGGTGAGGTATTCAGAGACATTTGGTGGAGCTCATGGACATTTCCATCATCCTGGCCCTGTGCCAACATTGCTTCAAGCATCGGCAGAGTCCTTTCCAAGCTGTCTTCTGCCGCCCTAACCAGTACTGCTGTGAGTTGATCCTTCCCAATGCCTTGTATGAGCCCTTCAATATGCGCAGCAACTATACTCGAGAGCAAGTGACCCTTGATATTGGTTACTCCTGCCTCAATACATCGCAAACCCCAAGTCTTAGAATCTTCCATGACAGAAAGAAGATCAGGGCGTAATATCACAGGGCTGAGACTTTCGTTCTCTTCTAATTGTGCACGGAGCTCTACTGCTATAAGCAATGTGGCTTCCACAGCGACTGTACGGTAAAATCCCGAGCCACAGGTGACCAACCGCGCTAGATCATCAGCATTTGACGATGTAATATTGCCATGAGACTGCGCATTGAGAATAGGAGAAGCTGGATATGCTGCGCACCAGATTTTAAGAGCACTTTCAACGACTACCTTTCGCGAGAACGTAAATGCCGTCTCACGCAATGAGGGGCCGAAAAAAGGAACGTGGAGGGCGGAGAGATAGCGATGCATAATGAAGTCTACTACACGTAGCTCAAATGATGAAGGAGAAAGTCCAGAGTTTAATCTACATCTCTGAAAATTCTGACACAGGGTTTTGTATGCTGCTCTTAGTTCTCCATCCAGTCGAATGGTTGCCTCGTAAGAACCGTCCGAGCTTAAGTCATTCAGCAATTTGGCGACTGCGAGTCTAACTGGAAAAGTTTTACGAAGAGATATTGCGACCGATGTTTGCGTGAAATCTCCGTCTGACTTTGGTACAGCGTCGTCAGTTAAAAGCTGGTCGTCATCGAAATTTCCTGGAGGTTCGGTATCAAAATCACTTGAAGACAGAAGTGGGGGCCCACCCAAGGACAGACTTGACTGTAGATTGAGCTCAAGGATGGTATTCCAAAGGCGTCGATGCATCTGGGTGGCAAAGGTTGTTCGCTTTGCTAATCGTTCCGGATCTCGATGTAGCCCCATGAATACTGCAGTCCTCAATAGAGCGCCTGAAGATGTCCAAATTGGGTCAGCACCAACATCGACTATTTCCTCAGCAATCAAAAGAAGGATCTTAGTCTGCAGTGATTGAACGCTAAGTCGTGATTTGAACTTTGGTTTTGAACACCAAGTTTGGGCCTCATAGACCCATCTGATTGCTGAGGCACGTAAAGAAAACTGATCGTCGTACGTGACGGCACCGATGGCAAGGACTAGCTTCAACTGAACTAGAAACGCGGAGCCAGGCTCAGGGCTCGCCAGCCAAAGTGCTTCGTATTCCTTCCTAAATGTAGGTATATGCAAAATTCGATACACTCTTTCAATTGTGCGAAGATAACAGTCGATAAGTTCGTCGGTAATGTTTTTAGGTGGCAAATCAGCCGTTGGTGGGCAGGGCCATGGAGGAGCGCGTCGGGTTTTGATCATCTTCGACAAATATTTGCACCTATGTAGGGTGGTAAATGTTTTAGATGTGTCATCTTTTATATGCGGCTCGAGTATCTCAAAGATTCCCTCACTAACTAATATTGCCATATTGATCCAGTGACTTTGGCCAAAAAGGCGGGCTTTATGAGTAGTGCTGCGGGGAATGGATTGGGCATGGCCAAACACTCGACTTTCAAATTCGATATGAAATTCTCCTCCTAGACTCGATGTTTTTGTCTCTATATTGGTACTTGACGGAGTAGTAGGAAACGGAGTCGACCTTGCAGTCGCTTTCGATAGCTGCTCTTCGAGTTGTTGAATTTTATTTTTGATTGACTCCACATCAGTCTCCTCACCTCGCGTGGATGGCGGATGACTTGGAAACGTAGACGTGCTTGTTAGGCTGGCAGCTATTGAGCTTAACGGGTAACTTGCAACTGTCGATTCTATACTTGTGCTAGAAGCCCTGTCACCGCTTATCGTGGATATTGGCTCTCGAAACTGGTGTGATTGGACTGCAACTCCCCCAGCAGCATGAGCCCGACCAACATGAACCCGTGGAGATTGGAGAGCTTGATTTTCCGAGTAGATACAATTCTCATTCTTGGATCGTATGCAGTTACTACAGGGGTTCTCTCGATTGCATCGTATCTTTCGTCTCCTGCAGAGAGCACATGAACTATAATCCTCTGACCGTTAGTACAAAAATATACAGAGAAGTCGACTTTGACCTACACTGTTGGCCGTCGCCGCCGACGTTCAGGCTCAGCCATAGCCCTTTGTCACTTTTTTAAGAATGCGTGTTTGAACACTTAGATTGCAGATCGAAGAAAAACTCTTGGAAAATATCGTGAGTTGTTTGATTACTGGTCATGGAGATCATGTAGCGAGGGAGTGAATCACTTAAGAAACCCCGTAACCCCAACAGCTATCCTAGTCACGTCAGTTGGATTATTTGCATGGTTATCTGTAGAGTTCCATAAAAACAACTTGTGAGTAAAGATGAGAAGAAGCGAGAAAAGTGGGAGTAGAGTGATTGAAAGTCACGACAGGGACGATTCGGAAACGCAACTGCACAACTGGTCCGAAAAGCTTGCAATAATCCGACAATCGGACTTCAAGGGAGATCATTGAGGTTAGCACAATTGCTTCATACACATGTAAAAAACGAAAGAATTAAGGATGCTGAAACCTCATTTCACATCTTATCTAATTTCCTTGGATTCAGACAAGATAATTTTGAAAGATTGTAGTACCACACTGGTCGACCACATTATTCAGTGCTAGCCTAGGAAAACCTCCAGTTCAACATCTTCACCATTCACACGACAGAATTCCGAAAAAATGTGACACTAGGGAAAACCGCTGTTGCAGCCCATAATGTAAGCATTTCGAAATCCCCCCCGTTTCTCCCCGATGTGCAAACTCAACTCATCTCCTTACAATCTCACTATATTATATCCGAGTCACGTGCAGGTCATCTCCGACATCTAGGCACTTTCAGTGGAGAACCATCATCGTATATAAACTGAGGTATCCCTTATTTTTGTCTTCTTTGGATCGAAATCAAGTTCAATCCGTGCTTTATCGAAGCTTCATCTTCATGGTTTCTGATTTAATAAGACCCTGTATTCTCAGAAACTCTCCCTATCTTCTATTGACGAAGCCAACGAATTAGCGAATACAACCGCTGTAAATCTACACCCCTTTACCCAATACCAAAACATGGCCATACCAAGAACAGATTCAAGTCCCTCACTACAATTCGAAAAACGAAACTCCAGCTCCATCGAAGATGCCGAACCCACTCCTGAAGCAGCACCTTCAGAAGATCCAATCATTCCCACCTTCAGTGATGCTCCGGATGGTGGAACAGCTGCATGGTTAGTGGCAGCAGGGGGGTCTTCAATATTCTTCTGTTGTTTGGGATTCGGAAATTCGTTTGGGTCTCTTGCAGAATACTACTTGACACACCAACTACATGCAGAAACGCCAGATAGGGTTGCTTGGATTGGGTCCTTATCTGCTTTCCTGTCGTTTGCAGCAGGTATGGTCGGTGGCCCATTATTTGATCGGTTTGGTGCTTGGGTATGCCTTCTATTGTTCATGGCCATCGAAGCAAGTAGCTGACTTCTATTTAGGTCATACGCCCTGCCGCAGTCGCATATGTTTTTGGCATGATGATGTTGAGTCTTTGTGATAAGTATTGGCAAGTCATGCTGGTACAAGGTGAGGACTCCGTTTCTGCTTGTCAAAGAAATAAATGGCTGACTCCTTATTTCAGGTGTTTTGATGGGAATAGCTATGGGATTCCTCCAAGTCCCAGCATTTGCAGCAGCATCGCAGTATTTCGACAAGAAACGAGGGGCAGCCTTCGGAATAGTCGTATCCGGATCATCAATTGGCGGCGTCATCATCCCAATTGCATTGTCGAAAATGTTGAATAGCTCTTCACTCGGGTTTGGATGGTCTATCCGAATTATTGGCTTCCTCATTATGCCTTTTTTGGGATTCGCGTGTCTGACTATCAAGGCACGCTTGCCGTCAAGAACAACCGACTTCTGGATCCCATCGGCATTTAAGGATGTGAAATTTGTCTTGGTAATCGTGTCACTTTTCCTCATGTTCTTCGGGATGTTTACCCCACTCTTTTTTATCCCAACATATGCCGTCTCCAGAGGCATGAATGCAACACTTGCGGGCTACTTGCTTGCAATCATCAACGCCGCCTCCACGTTCGGACGAGTTATCCCGGGGGTGCTAGCTGACAGATATGGACAATTGAATGTATTTGCCTTTGGGGGCATGGCAACAGGAATCACAATCTTCTGCTTAAACTCTGCAACAACTAATGCTGGGCTGATTGTATACTGCGTCATCTTCGGTTTTGTCTCGGGAACCATCATTTCTGGCGCTAGTGCAGCGTTTTCCATTTGTATTGCAGATCCTCGAGATGTTGGTACATATATGGGTATGGGTATGGCTCTTAGCGCAATTGGAGGGTTAATCGGACCGCCAGTAAATGGTGCTTTTCTCAACAAGTATGGTGGGTTCCTCCAGGTATCCATGTTTAGTGGGACAGTATGTTTGTTTGGTGGATTGATTGTCTTGGTGACAAAGACAAGGACGTCCCAAGGCGTTCTAGGTAGGGTATAAGATATAATGTATGAATCTCCAGTTTAGCATTCAAAAAATTGCTCCTCTTCCGTTTTCTCATTCGAAGGGTGACTATGCCCTAAGCTGTGTCCATCAAATAGAGCTCTCGCTCTAATTTAAGTCAATTCCCTGTCTCTTTCCAGCCTGCTCTACTCATGCTTTCTCAGTCCGCATTTTTCAATGACTCTCCCTCTCGCTGGCCACTGTCTTCGTTGTTCTCGTCCAAGCCCCACGGACACCAACTCCCAAACATAGAAGTATAAAGCCACAGAACAATCCAAAAAGACACCCAACAAGAATGCTCCACCATCTACCAGGACCAAGAATGACAATACCTAATGCACCTCCACATGAAACCCAAGTTTGAATCCAAATCTGGGTTTTAGAAATGCGTTTCCATGATGCGATCCAGCCGTGCCAGAAGCAAATTCGTGAACCTAAGGTGTTGGTTATAGACTTTGGAGATTCTGGTGAAGAGAATGAGGTTGAAAGTTGAGGGTTTTGCAGATGCCTACAGTGGCATTGACACGAAATTGAGGATTGGTTGGAAGATTGTGTTGTCATTGCGAGACAGAGAAGTAATAAAGATTATTGAGTTGGATAGCGTTGAAGATGAGGGGTGTGTTATTTAGTTGGATTATGGCAACCTCAGTTAGTAATTGTTGAACAGACTTGTGTCGTGTCGCGTCTTGGCTATTATCTTTTTGTAGAATATAAAATTATTTGATGCTTGTATGCGGCACAGTTGGAAAGTTGTGATGCTGGCGGATAAACGTTGTGCCGAGGATTAGTTAAGGAAGTTATGAGTAGTGGAAGGATTCTCCTCAGATTTTGAGTGGATTTGACGCAGGAAAGAGAACCAATGCTCGGATTAGTTACTTGGAATTTAGAGAGAATTATATATGGCTGCGAAAAGGTGCTTTCAATGAGTAACTCCCTGAAGGATTAATCGGATTATGATAGTAACACCTCCTGTTAATATTTTATGACTCTTGTCCCATCCAGTTCTGGCCTACTTCCCTTTTTCGTTGGCACTAGCCCACTGATAGGTCTCCCTTCGAGCTCAGCCGCTGGTCTGATATCCAGTTCAGGTAGTAGATATATTCCATCTGGTGCCCACATTTCCGCCCGCGATCCTATCTCCTGGACTGGTTGTCTTGCTTGGGTTTCTACGCTGGAAATTTTTGCTGATTCAAGAGAATGGCTACTTTCGGAGGAAACTCTTTTGCCGTAACGGAAGAAGTAAATTGCCACGCAACAGCAGGAGAGAAGGAAAACTAATGCCGCACCGATTCCAATTCCAACCTTTGCGCCTGTAGAAAGACCCTCGCCTGGGCTCTTGTTCTGGATTACCTGAGATGATGAGGTTGAGAGTGTAGATGGCAGTAACACTGTGGAGCCGGTAGAAGATGTAAGAGATTGATTTATGGTAGGCGAAAGCAAGTTTATCGCGTTTGAAGGAGTATTTGAGGTTGTGGGCATTGATAGAGTGATCGTATTTGATATCTTCTGCCAATTTAGCTCGACATTTTCTTGTAATCCCGTTCAGAATAATGCGCACCGTTTCAATAATATTCGATGTAGTTATTGTAGGCATCCCAGCAGCAGTCAGTGTCTGCTTGAATTAGCAAAGAGACAGAAAGAGCATCTATGCATGCTTCAGCAATTACCGAGGGTCCCTTAAGCATGCTGCTGCTTTCCACCCCAACATCATACACCCCAGAATCATAAATTCTGAAGCGATTTTCTGAGGCAACCGTGTAGAGTTGCTTATCTTGAATCACCATATGCCATGATATACCTATTCTCGAAGTAGCAGGGTACCACTCATATGTCCCACGATCCAGATTATCTAGAATACATTTTAGCGACATGAAATAAAGGCGTGTAAAACAACTTACCTGCTACCCCCCAAAGTATGTCACTGGTTTCATTCTTCAGAAAGAGAGCCACAGAGGTATTAAAGCCACTCCAGCTAACTATAAGTTGTTTGCGAATTGGGATCAAAGAAGGAAAATAGTTGGTGAATTTGGGCGGTCCTTGATCAGTAGTGGACTGAACAGTTGTTTGGGCCAGGATTGATGGGAGAATCAAAAACCACAACAAACAAAATAGCCATCGTGACATTGCCTGTTCCAGTTTGGAAAGTGTACATGAGGAGAGGAGAGATTCACTGAATAGTTGGAAGCAAATGAAGAACCATTAAAGAAGTGCGATCCGCAAATGAAGCAGAATCTGGACTTCGGTGCTTTCGAAGGATTCTTGGATGCGAGGCCCATGCTGGTCCGGGTGCGACGCCCTGTCGTTGGTGCCATCTTAAACCATTCCTTCAGCCAGCGGCGAAGCCTTGAGAAAGAGGGATAATAAGTATTCCTACCTTAACATGAAACACACCAGAATCTCCAGCGTGTCATCGGATGAACAACCTAGTTGGAAGGCGCTTGAGGGTACATGTAGATGGCTTGCAAAAAATAGGTGTGCAAACCATACTTAGATATCGCATCCATATTGCCGGTTTTGAGAAGGCGCTGCCATAATAGTAGCATAGATAATTGGGATGTTGTTATGGTAGTTACGTCGATCATCACAAAGCAGCATTGCTGTGTGGATTTGCCCCGCATTGAGAGTGCCTCATTGCTGCAGGAGTTCGTGGGGAATGAGATGCGACCTCGATTAAGAAAGGAAGTTGGAGTTCTGAAAGAAATGAACTGCAGCAGTAATCTTATCTGAGCAATTGAACTTCCCACAGCTTTGGTACCAATATTTATGCCTCAGTCCTCAGTTACTCTCATGTGACTTTCAGAGTTAATTGTTAGATCCTCAATTCCTCAATCTAAGCATCATATGAAGATGCTTCGTACAAACTGAAATTGGAATTTAATTTTCAATAAGAGTACTAAGGATTTTTCTCACTTGAGATTTCACACCCTTTCTAAAATCACGTGTCACAGTTCATTTGGAAATACTACTTTTTCAAACACTGGCTTAAGGTTAGGGTTAGAAATGCAAAGAAATTAACAAAATTAACGAGTAGGAGGTGGCAGCACATTGCTGAAGTGTAAATTCCGAGAAATTTGTTAAGAATTATCAGGCGGGCTTGATATTTTCCCCGGGACAATCGCGCTTTTGTGTACAATCCCATGTTGGAAGGTATTACTATCTTTGTAGACCTCTCGTTCCTCCTCCCCAAACAACGTGGATGCTACCTAAGCTCAGCTCTTGTACCCTACCCCTCGAGGTTTTCTCCCTCTTCGCTATTCCAACCATGTTCCCGTAATTAATCCTCATCTAGACTCCCCCCTCTTGACCCCTTTTAGAAATAGGTTTTGCTTCCCTTGTCTCTTCACCTCCTCTGGTTTCAGAGCTACCACTATTTCTCGACCTCATGGTTTCTCTCAATCTGGCCTGTAGTTGTAAAGCAACTAGTACTCTAACCCCTAGTTCGATTAGTGTTGCATTCTCGATGCTCTATTAGCATCCAGCTCTAGTAGTCTTTGAGTAGCTAATTCTGACACATGAATAGTTCCTCCAACTACCTCTGATGTTATCGATGGTCCATGACCAAGGATACCTAGCCATTTTTGTGTCTCCATAACCCGCTTCCGCTTTGAAACTTCCTCAGCATGTTTAGTAGCTGCTCTACGACCAAGGAAGAAGAAAAACCTTAAGGTTGCGCCAATTGCAGTGGGGCTGAGAGTGGCACCAACTGTAATTCTAGCTTTGATACTAGTAGACAATCTAGACGATGACCGAAGATCCTTGTTAGAGGTGGATCTGTCTGCCGGGGTAGTGGTCGTTGTCACGGGTTGATCATTTGTACTCGTCGAAGATGAGGTAGTGAAACTAGTGGTTATACTGGGTGTACCTGAAATAGTAGTGTTCATTGCATCTGTCCACTTCTAAGCATTAAACATTGGCGAGTAATTCGTGATGTAGTTGTCCGCAATTGAAAATTCGTAAAAGTTATTTGTCAACTAAGGAGGATCGGGAGAGACCATACACTGATGCCAGTAAAGAATCGAAGTATCTGTTATTATATATATCAAATTAAGCTATTATCCTTTTATCATTTTGATAAATGGAGTGGGTCATACCAACTACTGTCGCCATAGCCTTCCTTAGTGATACGGTCAAGAAGCGAATAATTGGTGAACTGACATAAAGAGACCAGATGAGTATTATTTGCGTGCCTGCAGAAAGGCTTAGAAATTGGTTGTTGAGATTGTCGTATTAAATTCCTGCTGCTAACCTCGTACTTAAAAAAAAAGCGCGGATGCAAAGTGGGGGGGGGGGGGGGGGGTTCTGTCACGGCTTCAGGATTGCGAATTAAAAATGATTAACCGCTCAAGACTGAACGTTGGAAGCTATAGCAGAATTTACAAAAGAAAGAAGGAAGGTAAACATTTTTGTCGAGATAATGCTCTTCAAACCAACGGGCATCCTGACACTAACCCGTAACCTGATCATTAACTCACATTGGAGAATAACCTCATATGATCCTGAGGACTAAATCTTTCGACAAGTTAGGTATGGAAATATTACTTGATTGTGTGAGGCGGAGATGAATGAGGCTGGCGCTGCAGGAGGCTGCAGGGCCAATATTTTACCTACTGGTTGGTGTGTTCGTAAACGAGGCAGAGACGATACGTGGCAGACTTTAGCTGCTCATAAGAACGCAAACACAAAGACTTGAAACTAAAATTAAGCGCCTTTTATATAAGAACTAATGACTGGATAAAGTCAGCAGAGAATTATGGGTTATTATTTTGATTAAACGCAAAGTAGGGTTAACTATCGCTTGGTTCATAGCTTGCCACTTGCCTCTCTCTTTTTCCCTCTCCAAACCCCACAATTTGAGTCTCATTTCCTTGTTCGTGCTCACTCTCTTTTTCGACGATTCTTCCTCCTACTCCTTGATCTTCTTTATGCCCACTGGGAACCACACTTCCTTCCAATTCAGCTACCTGATCCCACTTCAATTGCATTCCATCACATACTCCACTGTCAAGTTCCGAGAATCTTTGAATCTTCACTGAGCTACCACCGAGTTCTGATAACCTCTGTCCCTTCACCACACCATCACCTAACTCGGATACTCTCTTTCTCTTTCGAGATGATGCACCTTCTCCTTCCTCAAGTGTTGTCACTAAATCTTCAGGGCTGATATCCTCCTTCTTTCTTCCTGCTGTTCTTCTACCGAAAAAGAATACGCATAGCATGATGCTAGCGATGGCAACTACTCCTAAAATTGAGCCAACAGCAATGCCGGCTTTTGCTCCAGTGCTCAAGTTTTTCGAGACTGGTATTAAGGGCACTGCGGCTGAGTCTGTTGCTTGGCTACCAGAGCTAGTCGACGCCGGTATCTGTGAGTTTGCAGAAGACGATAGCTTCACATTTGTCGGGGAAGTTGTTGTTAGTGCCCCTGATGTAAAGGAAGTTACACTTTGCGTATTCGAGCTGGATGTCTGACTAGATGATGAAGTAGATACTACCGAAACCGTCTGTAAATTAGTTAGTATTATCTCCATTTCAACCACAGTATCAAATTTATTTTACAAGAAACTCCGATATCGAAGAAGTCGCTGCAGACATATCAGCAACAATCGTAAAGAGCTGCGACTCAACTGTACTATTCCCATCATTGAGCGAGAAATAGTACCGAATGCCGACAGTATTGTAGTCGATATTCCAAGAGTAAGCGCTGGGCGAAAAAGGTACTATTTTCTCTCGTCAATTGCTTGATGGTAAATATATGTTTGTGTGATTGGATCATAACCCACCATGGACTTCTTTTACGACGACTTGGTCAGTGTCAGTGTGTGCATACACAAACTGAATTGTAACCTCTCGTCCCGAGCCTCCAGACCAAGTCAAAATGAATGGTTTTGCAGCTACAACCGAGAAAATCTTTCCAGGGGTTCGTGATTCTGAACTCGGGGAGCTGTGCCGAGACCAGGACGGTCATCATCACACAAAAGCATGGCGACAATAATATATACCGGAAACTGAACATGGTGGTTATAAATTAGAGCATCGCTGAGCTTCATTAAATATTACAAGGGAAAAAAAGAAAGAAAGAAACCACACTGCTTGCATAGTAGATGGGATAAACGATCCAACATCATGTTTAGGTGGAGCTGGAGAGCAGCCTCCACGCAAGTTGGAACTATACGGACTGCGCATGAAAACAAACGTTGATGAATACATCACATTGGCCCATGAATACCCGCCATTATCTCAGTGGTTGAGGTAAGTGCTGTGCCACCAACAAATCCATCAAGATGTTGGTTTTCAGGTCCAAACAGAACATAACACAGCATTCGCTGGGAGAAAACGCACCACTACGATACGAAGCCCAAGCAATTGACTGCGCCTTCCACAGATTCCGCTGGGAAAATGGCAAAATTACTGAGTTTTGTACACAAATATCATGATCTTCACCTTTTAATTTTCCTTACCTACCCAAATTCCGTTCCCAAAAAACGCCTTATTCTTCTTTACCTCCCACGATCCCGTTCTATCTCCCATCTCGGCCTGTCCCCACCGCCACCCACCTCGCTCGTTCCAAACACTAAACCTCCGCGCACCTCAGCATCCCCCTGCATCACAAATGGTACAGCTTTGGTACCTCCTCCATTCCAGCCTTGTATTTCTGATATTGAATTTTCCCGTGAGTCTTCTACTCGTGCTCTACGTCGGATGACGATGAGAAATAAGAGGCCGGAGAGTCCACAGATGCCGCATACCGCGCCGATTGCGATTCCTGTCTTTGCTCCGATGGACAGAGTAGATAATGCGAGTCCTGATTCTGAGGATTGAGGCGATATGTTGGTGGGTAGTGGAGAACTTGGGGAAGGTTGGTTCGCCACCATGACTGTAGGTGGTAACTGAGTCGGAGCTGTTGATATAATAATTGAGGATAACAAGGTGGTGGATGATACTTGAGAAGAGAGGAAAGAAGCTGTAGTTTGCACAGAGGTTGTGGACAGTGAGCCTGCTATTGTGCTGATTGAGGATTTTGTTGATGTCATAGTACTCATGGCAACGACCTTGGTACTGGTAGGCGTCTATAGGCCGAATAATTAGTTGCTAGAAAATATCAGAAGAACCTAGAAATTTTGCTTACAGTGGACTCAATAGCGCTGACGACCATGAATTGGTTTGAATAAACAGATGTAGTGCCATCGTATACTCTGTATTTATAAGGACCGCCAATGAGACTGTTCGTCATAACGCCCAAGGTGGCCTCTCCCTTCATCACAGTCGCTAGTGACTTAATTTAGTTACTGAAGTAATCGTAAAGTGAGGTAAATTTGTCGCTCTTACCGGCGACAAGAAGCTCAGGAGGCTTATCCGCCGTAAAATAGTTGAGATATACATCCACAGGACCGACTGCGCCTGCCCATTTCAGAGTGGGAGAAGTACCAGCGACAACGATAGAGTCGATGTTACTAGTGAGGTTGAAGACTGCCGATACAATCGCGATCCATGTAGCCCAGAGATATAAAGGTAGTGTATCGCGCCAGCAAGTAGACATTAACATAATCGTGCAATTAAGAGCTATGCGATCCACCAGTGGGAGAAGGGAAAGAAGTGAGGAGTTATTGTCAAGTGTAATCAAAAGAGAAATGCAGCAGAGGTAGGATGATTAAAAGTGAAAAGTGAAGGTGCAAAATATCACTAGATATTTCCCCCTTCTTGATGCATTTCATCAAGTTTTCGAGTATAGCCTCTGCATGCATATAAATTTAAAATTGCGTGAAACTTTAAATCTAAGGTGCTATTGGCTTACGGAACGTGGTAACGGCAAATTAGCTGAAACATATGTCGACATATGCTATGTTACCTGCATTTTAATTAATTCCATCCATTTCTTGGTAAGCGACCAAAACAAAAGACGATGAAAGCTCTCATATCTGCGACGGATGAGAAAGGGTACAAATAGACTCGAAGGCCGGGTGGAACTTCGATACAATAGAAAAAGGCATGTGACTTGCTGTATCGAGATCGAGAAGCGTTCGGACTTGGAGAAATGGTGGAAATTACAGGGTAGGATCGAGTTAGCATACCGGCCGGCTGGTACCGACTCCCGGACCGCCCTCCTCATCGTGCATTAAGCGAGCTGAAGCATAGGCGCCCGAGTACTATTTTATTAGTTTGACTTTGATTTGTTCAGCATTCTTGTACAGACCACCAGGAAATCAGCTCATTATCTAGGAGGACAGAGATGTTTCGACCTATCATGTGGCTTAGCTCGCTCTGGTACCATCCAATTACAGCATACATTCTCTCCTGGTTCAAGTTAATCGGCCTCTTTGACCCCACTTGCGTGTAAGATGCCCGGATTGCTGGTCCTTCTCTCCCATACCACCTAGATGCGTCCCTAACCTGCAATTCTCGATTCTCTTCCACCCCTGGTATTTTTCTATTTCTCAATGAGAGTGATTGAAAAACTAGTTTGACGGCTCGGATTGGCACTATAGCATGCTGGCCAGATTTGCCCAGAGTGAGTGCAGCTCTTGGCACTTTGTTTGCTGCAGAGTTACTTTGTGATCAACCACGTTCGAGCGGCTAAACTCGAGATCAACCTTGAAGCCTCTAAACTTGGCGCATCAATTTCGTTTTCTGCATCTCGCTGGTGTGTGATAACACAGCCACAAAGAGTGACTTGTTCATTCAATAATCCACTTGCTGAGGCCCCCATTGATCCTGAACAAGCTCCAACCTACTCCCATTATGACTCTGGTTTTTCAACTACTCCAGTTCTGCCCTCTAACGGGAAATCTCGCCCCCTGTCAGCGGCATCTGTTTTATTAGGGCATTCCCCTGCATTTCAGCAGATCTGCCCCTCCTCTCCAATTCTTGTCTCTCTTCTGCAGTCAACGATATCTCACCCTCAAGTTCATGTGGTCTGGAGATTGCGTGCAACTCTGCTTTGAGCTCTATCGTTCCTTCGGTTGGGGTTGATTTCTTTCGAGCCGTTTTTCGGCCGAGGAAGAAGACGAATACCAGTACGGCAATTAGAAGAACAACCCCAAATACTACTCCTACTCCGATTCCCGCTTTTGCGCCCTTTGAGAGGCCGCTGGGTGGTATAGGAGTTCTGCTTAGAGTATTCGAAGTGGTCGGACTAGTTAATGTCGCACCCGTTGGTGCAAGGCTTGTAAATAATTGTCCGGACGCTTGTGCTGAAGATTCTACTTCTACTGTTGTCGTTCTTGTCGGTGGAACAAAAACGGTAGTTCCAAACACTGTAATAAATGTCACACTTGCACCCGTTGATGTTGACATTATAAGGAATGTACTCGTCTGTGATACCAAATTCATCAGTATTGAGCACAGAAACGGGGGAAATATGCAGCTGAGGAGACTCACGACTTCTCTTGCAACAATCTAATAGCTTGGGCTTCCACAAGCCCTAATCGAGAATTGTACCGTACCACGGACGTGAGTAGAAGGGGAAACACTTCATCAGAAAAAAGACGTTGAATTAGCAAGAAAGAAGGTGGGCTAAAATAAAGTGTTGTGCAAAGAGAAAGGGTCTTGAAGGTGCAAAGACAGATCAAGAAGGCATGCATATACAGGGCTGTGACGCCAGGATCCCATCACATATTCTGGCACGCTATGCTACATAATGACACCCTCCTATCCCAATTAACCCCTAATTTCTCATGGGAAACTGAAAATTATTCTTGTGGGTATGTGCCCCTGTGTTCAGTGTCGTAATATTTTGAATTCGTTTCAGTACCCTCTCTTGTGTGGTGATGCACGAAGTGAGGAACAAAAGCTATGTATTTGCTAGGTCTACGAGTGGAACCCACATGAGGTAGGTGTCGCTGACTAAATAATGTGTGGGTTCCAGGTGGAATCCAGGGAAGGTTGTCCCTGGACATCTTGTTACCCTGACCTAGATGTATCCACAGTCAAATTACCCAACCGCTCACTCGAGCTTTTCTTGAGAGCCGATTTGTCCGATCCAATCCAGGAAGCTCTCAGGGTGTCTTTAGATTAAATGCTTTAGATCCGTGCGAGATGTGATGGTTGTAGGCTTAGGGAGGGTTAATTTTGTGCCTCGGTAGCGTACCTAGAGTTAGAAGTTAACTTTAGCAAGCTTCGGTTCTAGTAGACTTCCAACTTTCATACCTTAACTGTCATAAAAACTGTTTTGTACAGAGATATCGCGGATTTAACGGGTTTGGCAATAGTCGAACCATCAAATTCAATTCAATTTAGCTCTCTAACATCTGTCCAAGCAGTCCTAAGATCAATTGAAAGACTCAATCCAATCCAGAAGTAGAAGTCGTCCCATCCAATCAAAGCCCCCTGGTTTGGATGGGTTGGGGGCAACAAGAGTGCTGGTTTGGCGCTTACTGAATAATACGTGCATTAGCAAACCATGAAATAACCAATTTTGAATGGTATTGGTGGATAACGAACAGGGGCATTGCCACTTGGCGAGTTTTTAGGAGGGGGTAGCTCGTTTTCTGTAAGTATTGGAGCTGCTTGTGACAAAGAATAAATTGCAGAAGAAAAGACAAAGAGGCTCTCTTATTTTGTATGCGATTCAGAGACCCCATACCTCAACCCTACACCTCTCTTCAGCTGATTTCATTAATCCTTCAAGTTCTGCCATCTCACAATGGTTCTCCTTCCACGTAGGCTTCATCGACTCCACTAGACCTTTTGCTGGTCATTCAACAGCAGTCTTTCTCTCTAACTCATCCCCATTCTCCGCAGTTAATGGTGACTAATTGACTACCTTATGCGAAATACTGGGTCTCCGCAATTCCAATTTATCCTCTCTTACCGCCTCATGTTCCCATTCCCCTCATTACAATTCAATCTCTTTCCAGGAGCCCTTTTACTGAGTTAGAAGCTAAATGCTAATATTCCTACCAAAGAATAATGCCGAATGTTACACCTACACTAACCTCCACCTTAATACCTGCAGATATATCATCAGCGAGTGGTGCCTTAAAGTCTTCGTTTAGGTTGTCCGGGGCGTAAGCAGTAGCAATCGAAGACAGATCTATCGAGGCAGCTATGTCTGTTAACGTCGTATGTGAAGTGGACATATATGGTTGCAACAGCAAAATCATCAATATTTCTTCAGAAGAAGGCCCCCCCCCCCCAAAGAAAGGATCGAATTATGTTACCGCAATAGAGCGCTAGGGCTTATCGCATGCTGAGATCTTAAACTTCACCGTACAACAGGCGGAGAAGCTGTTAGATATAGATAGTCCATAAAGAATAAAGAGTGGTAGGGAAAGTCACTGGAACATACCATGGGAATGACATCTTGGTTTGGAAAGCTACTTGTTTTTATTGAAGAGCAGAAAATGAGGATGGAGTTATATCCTACTGTTAATAGTTATTTCCATAATCCATCTGGACTGTTTAAGCGTCTATTGTCATGGGACCTTTTACATTAGGCTATGAAAGGAGATCTGATAGGCCGGCGGTGAAATTTTTAGGGGCAAGGGGTTTGAATATACTCCGGTTGCTGAAGTCGCTTTGCCAGGATAAGGAACAGATAGACACGTGGGGAAAAGGCTCCGCCAGGTGCAAATATTATGATCGAGTATGATTTGGCGAAAGCAATAGTAAGAAACAAGAAAGCTTTAAAATTAATCCCTTTAGTCAGTAGGAAAGGCGTAGAGCGTGTATGGAGAACGATGAAGAGATTATTGACCAGGATTCAAGGCTAAGTGGTGTGAACACAATCCCACTTTCTCGAACTTTGAGAGGACTTACTTGATCTGAGCTCATTAGGTGAAAACCTGCCTGACAGGGCCCACGATGCAAGCCAAACACTCAGTTTAGTAATTGATTGGTTGAGGGAAAGCCAAAGAAGAATTGACCAATGTAGCAATCCACAAGACAAGTTATGTATGAATAACAGATAAAAAGGCCAGGTGGAAGTTTGGATATTAATTAAAGATTGTGCTTGGGGATTGTGCATAACTTTAAGGTGAAGACGATTACATGACCGAAGATTAAACACTGAAAGTAGATATTAGATAGGCAAAACACTCTCTTTTAGCATCAAAATATGGTACCACAGGTCTTCAGTCTTGATAACAACTGTGGACAAGTGCCATTTGACAGATTTAGAAAAAAAATTCCCCATATAATCAGAAAATCAAAACTCTACCCAAGTTCAGCCCACCTCCTCAACCCCTCCAGTTCCGCTCTCTCACTGACAACACCTCCAGCCTTCTTTACTACTGTCGCACTACCTTGCAGCTCACTGGCTCTCCTCCTCCTTTCCAGCTCAACTTTCTCCTCCGAAGTCAACGGCGTACCATCCGTTAACTCATGTGCTTGCGATCTGCCGTGTAACTCTACCCTATGCGGTTCTGTCCCTATCCCGCCCTTTTCTTTTTTTTGAGCTGTTCTTCGGCCGAGGCAGAAGACTAGTGTGAGAATACCAGCAATGATGACTACGCCGAATGTGGCGCCCACGCCGATTGCTGCTTTGCTGCCCGTGGAAAGACCACTGGATGGTGGTGTTATAAACGACGTGGCGATTGTGGAAGAATTGGGTGTTACGGGAGTTGACGTTGGTGATGCCGGGACTGTAATTATAGAGCTTTTAGAGGTGTTTTGGGTGGGGGTTAAGGTTGCCGAGGATGTAGAAGATATAGAGGTTGTAGAGGATGTGGAAGATGAGTCTTGATTAGTAGTTTTTGCAGAGGTTTCCGAGGATGAGGAAGACTTAGAGCTCGTGGTTTGCGATGTGGAGGTGCTGAAAGTCTTTGTAGCTGAGGTATTAGAGGTGGGTATTGTGTTCGATGTAGTCGTTGAAGTCGAGCTAGTTGGTACTGTGACTATTGATGAAGTAGTGCTCGATGTCGATGGAGTATTGGAGGTTGTTTGACTTGTCAACTGCAAATGACTTATTAGCTTCCCTGGTCTATTAAATTGAAAGGCCGAGGTTGACTTGCGCTTGCGGATTGTGTTGTACTCGAAGAAGCCTGACTACCAGCTCCCACAATCTGAAATTGAGGCGAATAATTTGTTGACGTCCCGTCTGTTATCGTAAACGCGTATGTATCGGATGGTATGTTTGCTGGAACAGTGTATGTAAATGACGTTCCTGTTTGACCAGCTACACAGTTTATTAGCTTGTATTTGATTGAAGTTAGTGCTACTTACTAGCTACTGTTGACACAGTTACAAGAGCAGTAGAAGGTCCATTTTTCAACAATATTTCGACAGGCCCAGATGCACCAGACCAGGTCAGTGTGAAAGTCTGTCCTGCGGTGACTTTGTTGAAATCACGGTTGGTGAATTGTACAGCTGCTAAGGCGCATGTAGTCCAAAAAGAGAACAAGCACAGTAGGAGGGCTTGTCGCCGCAGTTCCAACATGAGGAAGTCGATATCGCCCAACTAAGAGACGGTTCAAGGAAACAGGAGACCGAATACAAATTTGGATATGGGCGGAAGGCTAGAGTATTTGGCAGGATGTTTGCTTTCCACCGTGGCTGCAACCAAGATGCGCCGCCATGCAAGCCAGAGTTCATACCACATTTGGTTATTGGCTGGAAAGCGATACTACTGGAACATTGAAAATTTGTGAAGTACGCCTCATCATCCGAGGGCTAATATCTACAGTAATTATGCCATGATCACCTGAGCTAGAACAATAGGATGTGCAAGGTATTTGAAACTACTCTCTGGTTCTTTCGAGTATGTCTAGGATCGATATACCTCGGTCGCAACCGCGAGAAGCTTGTAGGACATCAGGAGGCAGTCCAAAATTAGACAGAGGCATGATGAGAACTGCAGGAAGAACAGAGAGAAGTCGGATGGCTGGCTTGGTGTCAGTCAGTGACGAGAGTGGGTAGCTCTTGGCATCAGGTAACGTGGAAGATCCAGTCAAATAGAGTTTTATAAGGTAATTATTTCGAATATCAGGACTTCCCGAATTAAGGTTTGAAAATCTTTGTCATTAACCATGTTATATATATGTACAATCGTCTCATATAATTCAATCGCTCTTCCGTAGTTGCGATCCAAATAAGCCGATATTTTGTGATCCCATCGGACTATCTATCTAGTCCATGCATCAACGAACTTGTCGCATATACTATATGTTACGCATGAAAAGCACTTTTCCGAACACCATTTTCGATTGGATTGCTGCAACGAGAATGTAAGGAGAAAGCAAATGCGCCACCACGACGTGGATAAGGAGAACTAAAATCAAGAGAGTGGTTTGAGATTTAGTTTCCATGTTTACCACCAGTTCTCTCCTTCATGATCTTTCGGCGTTCCTTGTCTTTTACTATAGAAAACATTAGTATGTTTAAAATTCTAGTGATTCGATTGAAAGACGTACCTCCATCCCATACAAGGAAATCATGTAAAGCGTTACCCGCTGGCACCATAGGCAAAACGGGTACCTTTTTGTCTGTGACAACCTCCAAGAAAGCAGGTCCCTCGCTCTCGATTAACCACTTCAATGAATCGGTAACATCATCTGGTTTGATACACCTTCTGGCTTGAATGCCCATAGCATCCGCCAATTTCATGAAATCTGGGTTTTCTGAATGTGTATGGGCATATCTATCCTCGTAGAAGATGTTCTGCCATTGTGTAACCATACCCTGCTCTTCATTATTCAAAACAATGATCTTAACACCAATGTTGAACTGCTTTGCAGTAGACAGCTCAGTCAAGGTCATGTTGAATGATGCATCACCATCGATGTCAATGACGAGAGCATCTGGCCGGGCAACCTTGGCCCCAATAGCAGCTGGAAGACCGAAACCCATCGTCCCAAGACCACCAGATGTAATAATGGTTCGAGGGGAACGCCATCTGAAATGCTGTGCAGTCCACATCTGATGCTGACCTACACCTGTTGCAATAATGGTGTCCTCTTTTCTATGAGCAGTAAGATTCGAGAGCTCCTCAATCAGACTTTGTGGCTTGATTAGCCCGGTTCGCTCTGCCTTCTCGTAGTCATTGAGAGGGAACTTTTTTTTCCAGTAATTAATTTGGTCAAACCACTCCTTTCGGTCTTCCATACTTCTGGGCTCTACATATGGCATAAGGGTGGATAAGTTTGCAGCTACGTCACCTTCTACGGCTTCAGTGGCCTGTACAACCTTATTAATGTTCTTAGGCATGATCTCGAAGTGAACGATGCCGCCACGACCCTCAGAAGCCGCAAGCTTGGCTTGTGGAGCGTACTTTGTAACGCTTCCAGTTACACGGTCATCGAAACGAGCACCGAGGGCGATGATCAAATCCGCTTCTTGCATGGCGAGATTGGCGTAAGCTGATCCGTGCATTCCGAGCATGTGGAGTGCTTTTGGGTCGAGCTCATCGAATCCACCGAGGCCCATAAGAGTAGTGGTCACGGGAATGGACGCCTTGTCAGTCAGTTCCTTGAGGAGTTTGGGGCCTTCAGGTAAAGCAATAACACCTTGCCCGGCGTATATGATCGGCTTCTTTGCAACATTAATCAAGCTGGAAACACGTTTTATTGTGGCCTCGAGTTGTCGCCTGCCATGTTCCGCAGCAGTTCTTGATGCTTGGCTGGGAAGAGAAGGAATGGTGCTGCTCATGGGAATAGCTTTCCGGAGAATGGCAGCTGTAACATCCTTCGGTAGGTCCACCAAGACTGGTCCAGGTCGTCCAGAGGTTGCGATTTCGAATGCTTCCTTAATCCGCTTTGGCATTTCCGCAACGTTCTTCACCATGACATTCCACTTTGTGCAAGCTCTCGAGATTCCGATAACATCAGCTTCTTGGAAGGCATCACTACCAATTGCACTTGTGACCACTTGACCAGTGAAGACAACCATAGGTGTTCCATCGGAGAGAGCATCCTGCATTGGAGTAATGACGTTCGTAGCACCAGGTCCGGAAGTAACGAGCACAACACCTGGCTTTCCCGAAGCTCGGGCATAACCCTCTGCCATATGCCCTGCGCCTTGTTCATGTTTGGGGAGAATAAACTCGAAATGTTTTGAGTTGTAGATGGCATCAAAAACTGGAAGAATAGCCCCACCAGGGTAGCCGACTGACTACATCAGCACGAGGACAAACTGCCTTTCCCGAGGAATACTCACAGATATGCTTTACGCCTTGTCTAAGCATCATCTCATGGAATATCTCACCCCCAGTCATCCCGATGAAACTATTTATCCGGTCAGTCCCCGAAGTGTCAAGTGGCGGTGACCCTTGTGCTTACGACTCATCCATTTCTGGTTGTCGGCCATGCTGAAGAGGATTCTCATGTCGGCTAGTTACGGTGTTGAAGGCGGGACTGGGGGATTCTCTGGTTTTTCTGTTGTTTGTGAGTATGAGTATAACGATATGAGTCACAAGGGGACAAGATCATACGTGGTAGCTGTTGCGGTAGCAGCAGTAGTTTGTGCTCTTATTGCTGCTGGTCCTTTCCTAACCATTGCGTTCGCAGCGGGCGCAGGGGAGGTTGAAAAAAGTTGTGTGCTGCATCTTGACTTTCGACTCAAGGCGCGTACAGCGCTTCTTGCAGGTTGTGATCGGAGCATAGTGAGGGTAGGAGTGGAGAGGTGGAGAAATGGAAAGGAAGGGAGAGCAAAAAGCGAACCCTGAAGGCTCTATCCGCTATCTTCAGACAATCGATGGTATGCGAGGTCGGGTTGTAGGTGAGGGCTTAGAATTGAATGATATAGAGGTGAAGGAGGGGGTGTTGAAGCCGAAGATGAATCACTTTGTTCTCTCTCCAAACTTTTTGTCTAGCGAAAATCGGAACGGCTTCCCCACATCTGTCGGGACAACGCCTGTAATCCCCGACCTCTCAGTTACAGGGGCATCTTGGCTGTGACAACCACACGAGGCGGTATCAGATCAATTCTATATTTACTCTACGACAGTCGAATCATCCTTCTCTTTGTTCACACTTCACTTTCTACAATGTTGTTGAGCACTGGGCTGTTGTGATTTTTTCTTTTACCCCGATAAGCCAGCCGAGGCCACTGCCCTTCGCCCTGGCGAGAATGGCGAGACACGAGATCTGCCATAGCTTGGACGAATCAACGAGTACCAATATGGTGTTCTCATCGGGCTGTAATTGGCCAATTCCCACAGTTACGCCTCAACGACCAGATGAGCCCCTTGCCAGCCTCGTCGTTGAGGCAAGGTCATCAAAAAGCAATTCCTCGTGGGGAGTGAAGCTTCTCACGATCTCCCCCCTTTCGTTCGACTCTTCGTAGGGCGACAACCGGAGGAAAGACAGGAGACCCTTCACCACCAAGCGCACCAATCATCCCCGAACGGTCCTTCTTTTCGCGACAATGACGGCGGCTTTGGCGGGGCATGCTCAGCAACGAGACTTCAGCCGTCACGCGATGTTAACGTTGAGGTTACGTTTTCTGTTGTTACATGAGTATTCAAATTCTGGTTGAATCCTTACTGCCATTGCGCAATTTTCACCTCACAAGAATTTCACTATTTGAAGACCAGCTAGAACTTCAAGCATTTCTCGCTTTCATTTGTCCCGCGCCGATACCTCAATAACCCCCCACCTCAAGAACGTCGAAATTTCCAATCACGATGGCAGGACCGGGACCTGTTCCAGTTGCGAAGTCGCTGAAGGACATTTACACGAACGATGCGATCACGACACAAACAGCAAGATGGGAGACATTACTGAAGCAATTCAAAACCAATTATGGACACAGCCCGGATTTTGTATCGCGATCCCCGGGTCGAGTCAATATTATTGGAGAGCACATTGATTATTCTCTTTACTCCGTCTTGCCAATGGCAATCACGGCAGATGTTATCCTCGCAGTTAAGGTTATCGAAGATCTTGCCGCTTCCTCCAATTCATACAAGATCAAAGTCTCCAACGTCCAAGCTTTGAAGTTCCCCTCCCACGAGTTCGATATTCCATATGACACAGTAGAAATAGATGCTACAGTCCATGAATGGACGAACTACTTTAAATCCGGTCTGCGAGGTGCTCTTGAACTCCTACGAAAGAAGCATGGAGCAGGGTACAAGCCAGTGAGCATGGAAATATTGATGGATGGAACGGTTCCAGCTGGAGGAGGACTCAGCAGTTCTGCAGCTTTCGTCAGCGCATCTGCTCTCGCAGTTATGTATGCTAACGGAGAAAAAGCGGTCGACAAAACAGAATTGACTGAATTGGCAATTGTCAGCGAGAGAGCTGTTGGTGTCAATTCGGGAGGCATGGATCAATCCGCTTCAGTGCTGTCATTGAGGGGCTCTGCGCTATTTGTGTCTTTCGTCCCAGCGCTTACCGCAAAGGCAGTTTCATTCCCGAAAACTTCCCCTGAGCTATCATTTGTTATTGCTCAGTCATTTGTCACATCGGACAAGCACGTTACCGGCCCTGTCTGCTACAACCTTCGAGTGGTAGAATGCAGCCTCGCAGCTGCATACTTGCATGCTCTCCTTAACAAGACCTCCACACCTCTTCCGACAGATTCCGGTCCTCTTGGAATATCTCTCCACGGTTTCCATGATGTTTACTTTAAGTTCTCGGACAAGCCAGTCGAAGAACAGCTCACTGAGCTCATTAAACTGACAGAATCAACACTCACGAAAGAAGAAGGCTATACCCGGGAAGAGATCGCTCAGGTCCTCTCATGTACTGTCGAAGAATTAAATAAGCGCTTCACATCCACCTTCCCCGTCCGAGCGGAACATTTCAAACTTCGCCAACGAGCCCTCCATGTCTACTCGGAAGCTCTCCGTGTTCTTCAATTCATGTCCATTCTCGAAGACCCCTCCTCCCACCTCGACACCGAGTCAGGAACCAGCACCGAGACCTTCAACCAAAAACTAGGCAACCTAATGAACACTACCCAAGACAGCTGCCGAGAGTTATATGAATGCTCATGTCCTGAAATCGACCAGCTTTGTGAAATTGCAAGGAGAGCGGGAAGCTATGGATCGCGATTGACAGGTGCGGGTTGGGGTGGTTGTAGCGTGCATTTAGTTCCTGCAGATAAGGTTGAGGCTGTTAAGGCGGCGTGGGAGAAGGAGTACTATGGGAAGATGGATTTGAGTGGGGAGCAGCGAGAGGCAGCGGTTGTGGTTAGTAAGCCAGGGAGCGGGAGTGCGGTTTTGATTGTTGAGGGTGAAGGTGTATTGTAGGGTAGAGGGATTGTGGGATGAAATTTAGAGACCGTTTGCGCTGATTTCGGCATGAAGATCAACTCTCCCATCTGGTGATTTTTTGATCAAATGATAATTGGTCGTCTAAACTTCATTGCCCATGACACGCTCAGTTACCTCGCCACTCTTTCGCCCCAGCAGTCTTTTTAAATGCCATCCCATTATCCTAGGCTTGACCTATTTCTCTCCTACCGTTTGTTATCATATAATTCCAGCTATCTTCTCAATCCACCTCCCTCTCCTCACTCCGAACCCCTCACTCCTACCCTCAACTGCCTTCAAGCCCCCTACTAGAGTTTAAAATCCCCATTCACCTTCTCACCCGCTCTCTCACCTTCCCCTTTCTTCCTTGACTCAACCAATATATCAGCCACCTTCTCCGCAAGGCTAATCTTCAGCGCCCGACTCCGCTCAGTGCATAGCTCGTAGATCGTAGAGAGATTGAAGGTCAAGGCATGGAAGGTTGCAGAAGAGTCGTCTGTTAGTTTTTCAAGAATTTCCCGACTCTGTTATGGTTGTAAGTTTGAGTAAGGAAGGGGGAGGAAAAGAAAGAGGGAGTCAAAGAGAGGAAACGTACAGAGTCCATGCGTCCGAGGTATAGATAGCAGACTGCGAGGTTCTGTTGATACATCGCTACTTCAGGATCATTTTCTGGGGTCATCTCAAGTAGCGATTCCCAGACCTTCACAGATTCAGCGTATTCTGAGTCTGCGATGTGGGCCAGCGCCAAGATGACATCTCGCTCTTTGTCCGTACCCGAGCTCATGGTCGATGTTGGTGACGAGTTCCGAGATATTGAGGATATTGACGAACGTGCCGCATCAACGTCGCCAAGACATAGATAAAGCAACGCCTTCTGCGTCTCCAGCTGAGGAAATTGCGAAGCATTGAGAGTAGACAAGAACTTCGCCGCTCCCTCAAGATCTTCCATCTCAATAAGCGCACTTGCAACCCTCACCCCTAACTCCACTAGTCTCTCCTCCCACATCCCCTTCTCCTCTTCAAGTCGTTCCTGCTCCCCATCGTCGAATTCATCTGTTGCCAGTGCCTTCTTAATACCCGATAAGGAAACTCGAGCTTCCCTAGCAAGATCATAGTAGCCCATTACCCCACGCCGTGCATCAGCGTACCCCATTCCTTGCAGCCGGACCGCGAGGAGGCGCAGACACCATGGCACGAGATGAACCCCACTTTCATCATCGCGGTAATAACTCGAGTTGAGATCCTCTAGACTCTTTACCTCTTGTGCTGCTAGTGGAGTTTGATTGCATAGCGTTAAACTACTTAAACGCGTATACAACAAAGAGAATATCTCTTCGTGGTCTGAAGGTGAAAGACTTGGGGAGGTAAGGAGCTGAGAAGCTTTGATTGCCGCGCTACGGAAGTGACCGAGTTGGATGAGGGATTGGAGAGATGAGGTGGGTGCAGGTTGAGAGGTTGGGGTGCGAAATGGAGGTGGGACGTCAAGGAGGGTTAGGGGGTGGTAGATTTCGGGTCGAAGGAGGTAGGAAAAGTCTTTTTGAGCTGGTGGGAGAGTGGAGGTTGCAGTTTTAAAAGAGGGATTAGATGAAAGGTTTGAGCCAGGGGTTGGCGAGGGGAGACGGGGGGTGTGGTATCTGGATGGTCGAGGTGAGAGTTGGGAGGAGGTTTGATGGGCTAGTGTTGGTGAGGCGAGAGGATTTGCAATGGGACTGACGAGAGTTAGTGTTAAGTTCGACGAGATCAGAGGGTACATTGTACTCAGCCGAGTCGAGCGGCCCTCGTGTCGAACGTCTAGGTAGAGCTATTTTTGATATGTTAGCGAGCTATTTTGAGAATTCCTGAAATAGGAGTTAAACAACGACGAAGAAATCAGCCAGGAAGCCAGTATGGTTTCCAAACTCAAATACACTGTATTTTAAGTTCGAAACCCCACCCCCTTTGACTTTCATCTAGCCTTCATTCCAAACGAAATGTTTCTTGTTGCACATCGCACCCTTTAGCGCGCTCTAATCGCGTGTATTGAAAAGAATCCTAAAGATAAAGAGACGCCGGCACGTGATTGAGCTGAAATGTGATGTTGCGGTCGCCAACCTGAGCATGCACTAGCATACAAAACCTTGTGAATAAGGTGTGGAAATATTGGGTCTGCTGCCAGTCACTGCTGATGTAGAGATAGAAAGACCACCACCCCAAAACAGCTTCATTCGGCGCCTGCTTGGCATCTGCCCATGAGGATCTCGATGGTGCTAACAGTCAAGATGTAAATAGAAACACTTCAGATAGACCTAAATTGAGAAAAGTAACTTACTCCGTGTAGAAGAGCCATGCCTTGAGTGTCGTTTTGGGGTTGACTCCGCTGGTGATGAATCCATATTTCTTGTTGATTTGATGTTTCGGTTTGGCTTGAAGGGATGCATGAAATGCGTTGCACAACGATGCAGACTGTGCATAACTATGACTGACGTAAGACAATATTTGTGTAATTATGGGTAAGTGAGTCTTGGCGTCATGCCTCATTGGCGAGCGTTCATGAAGGTAATCACGTGATACTTACTTGTTCCAGGTTGTTCTTGAGTCAGAAAAACAAACATCATATGAAGTTCATCGACCTAGATTAGTCTTGATCAAAACAATCCCACGTCTATCTAATTGACGAACTCTATATAATTACCAGAGCTCACCCTATCGTCCTGATGAAATTACGACACCCAGTTTTGCCCCAGGATAAGCGAGAATTTCCACTTACAAATTATTTGACTCACTCAGATCAAATGCCTGTAACATATTAAGGAGTCTTACTTCTAAGTCATTTAATATTTCTTATAGGTACTTTGGGGAGGGGGAGGGGGGTCAATGGCAGTGATGGATACGAAGAATTGTGAAGAAGCGTTAAGTGTCAAGTCTAATTCCTATTGTGATAAATTTAAGTTGCCAAATTTCCTCGGAACACCCCTAAATTCTATATTTATTTGCCCACCCGCCAGTTCCACTTTAGTTCCCCAGCGTGATCAATTATTATTTCATCCTAAGCCGAAGTTGAGCAAATCTCGGAGCCTGGATATCCTGTGCGCTCCTAGAGCCAACCTCCCACCGTAAGGTGGGCCCTATTTTGGATATTCTATGTTTTTAGTTACAGCTTCTTGCCAATAATTATTAAGGACCCATTCTTCCCCTTTACTAGACGTTCCAGAGCCGATTCCGAATCTCTTCGTCATTAAGCACGTGGCTGTTACCTTCGTCTAAGCACTCATAGCAAGCTATTTGCAATGCTCTTTTAAATAAATTTTTTTAGTTTTTTTTCATGAGCCATATCTTTCAACCTTTCCAGCCAGTCAGAGGCTTTCATACCAGTTAAGGTGTAGGAAACCTAAGCGAGGCGTTGTGCAATTTGAGCAGTACCTAACGCGAAGTGTATTTAAACCCAGCATCGGGTTCTGCAATTCTGTATGGGTGAGGCATTAACATGTTAATGCGCACAATAAGAGTAGGCGCGTGTTATTTATTGTATGCTCAAGCAATTCGGTTGTAATTAGGCTTTGCTGAAGTGTTATAAGCAAGAATATCATGGAATGTGATGATTGTGATACCTAGCTTTATGATATAGAGGCATACATGAGGCATAATAACGATGCTCTCCAAAATATGCCTATCACGAAACCACGTGATACGCGAGTTAATACAATCGAAGGCCAGGATATATCCACAAAGTTCGAGCCCGTCAACGAACTTTGAGACTTTTCTATTGTTATTGTTATATACAAATAGTAATTGTTGTGATAGGTTTCAAGGATTATACCCTATATTTACTCTGCAGCAACCTCAGGGTTAGGATGTATTCTCTAAAGGAGGTAAGTGGTGCATAAATGGATGTTAGTACCTGCTACCCACAACAGGCTCTTGAAAATGCAATTGTGAATTTCACATCACTACTTAATATGCCTTCTTATGGTATATATATATGTCCTTTATAATAAAAGTAGCCATCTCAACTTTCGAACGAATTCCCGAACTTTACTAAGCATACAAAAAATCGACGAACTGGGTGCAGATAATTGCTAGACTAAAATGGGGTACTCTGTAGGTGGCCAACCTTATTCTCAATTCCAAAGAATCCATCTCATTCGTTAGTCCTCGAGCGCAAAACTATGTCCGCCTTCTTGAGCGCGTTCTTCAGCCCAGCCAACCGCTCCTTCAAATCTTTGCGTGCAGCCCTCGTCTCTTTATTTTCACCCACAAGGTCCTCGAGTTCCGCATCTTCTAACTCAAAAATCCAGTTGCGGTGGAACAACCTCAGTGGTCCATTTGGCCCCAGCAAATGTCTTTCAACAACTTGGATGATGACATTATCCACAAACCTCGGGTATGATACTTTCCAGTATGCATATAACCAGTCATGTACTTCATAGACCATCTTGTTGGCAAGGTAGAATCCCAGCCGAGCTGAAACCTCACCCGAGTATGCTTCAGCAGAGTTTGATTCGGTCGCCGGTTTCTTTTCCTGTTGCGCTAGCTGTGATTCCACTTGTCTTCGCATGCGGAGGTGCTGTAGCTCTGTGGTGAAAATATCTAGTTGAGGATTCCAGCTGTCGATGTAATCGCGATCCCTGAGGATACTTTCTAGTTCAGCCTTAGCATCCTTGAATGCTTTCATTTCCCGCACTTCAAGCTTTTCACGGATCTTGAAACGCAAGGTATCATCTTTGCATGTAAACATAAACAGATCATCATTACAAGCTTTGATAGCGTTTTCAACCTGCTCGATGTAGATTTTGGTTTTGGTTTCCCAGGATTTGGTTTGCTGTTTGACGAGTTCCTTTTTGAGGCTTCGAGGTGCGTCGTGACGAGGTTCAGAGCCACGGTGGGTGTCCCATGTATTGTTGATCCAAGTCAAAATTCCGACTTTGTCAGCCGCATCATCTTCGTCATTACTTTGCCAGTTGTTGAATATAGACAACTAAGATAGGCAAGGACAACTGTTGCCTTCTATGAGTCATAATAATAGGCAGCAATAGGCAACCTTATGGACTCTAGGTCTATATATATAGCACTTCTCTCTATAGAAATAAGATCATCGTTGAAAATATCCAACACCAGTGATACTTAACAGCATTATTCCGAATTTCAGATTCGAACTGGTCGTTGAGGCTTTTAACATGATATCTAAGACGAGACGGATGCTTTGTATCATCATCCACAGAGCGATAGTTGCCGTTTAAGGACCGTTCGGCCTCTGCCTCATACATCGTTTGGATCTCCGACAAGTAGACTCGTTGATCTCGTGGGTTTTCACGCGGGTCACCCATACTTTGAATCTTCGCACTATACTCATTCTCAAGCTTTCTCATCTTGGCTTTCAGACGAGGGAAGTTTTCCTTTACCCGTTTGTAGAGGTAGCCTTGGAGAGCACGCTTCAAACACTGGATTCCTAGAACCTTAGGGTCAATCGAATCCCAGGCGGGGAATTTTAAAGTGGCATCTTTCCATTTACCCCTTCCAAAAAATTCGTCCTCTTTCCTATCTCGTTCCTCGAACGATTCTTTATCTAGGATCTCTTGGGTACTGCGATTTCTCACTGCAAACCATCCGAGTTTTAGATAATGTTCAGAACCCACATAGTTTCTAAGCAAGCTGAAGAACTATGATGGGCCATGTTAGGATGAGAAAGGTAAAGAGAGCATTTGTAATACGAACAATTTCGTGATCCGTTTCTTGAATTGTGTCAGTTTTCGTAATGACACCAATAGTCCGGTCGAGTGCGTGTTCCTCTGTAACCAAATTGAACCACTTTTGATTCACAATTAAGTTATTTGCAGGTGTGACTGCGCTATTGTATGACGTAAGTTCGTGAATATTGCAGAAAATTAAAGGGGAGAAAGTAACACCCAAAAAGTGTAAAGGACATACAGAACAATTGCCTCTTCGTTTTGGATATACTGACGGGCTAATTCTACCGAGAGACGAACGTCTACTGCTGCTCCACCTATCTTAAGTAAGCACACTGCAGGTGGGTGATCCCATCGCATATGAGAATGAGTATATGAGACTAAATTTTGGAAGAGACTTACTACTAACAAGCCCAGGAATATCGACGATACTGAAGTGAGCCTGGTTCGGTTTACGTACAGTGATCTGCAGTCTATGCTTTAGGAGCTTAGGTACTGGGTGTGATCTTAAGTCCGTTGAGCCAATCCTTTGTTTTGCTTGCGCCGCATTGTTGGAAATTCCAGGTGGAGGCAGGTGGGTTGGACTCATTTTATCAAAGGCGTCATCGATGTCCTCCCTTAATTGTTGATACACCTCAACCCACTTATCAGATTCGAAGCTTTTGGATGAGAAGGGTTCAACCTGGAATGTACTGGGAGAGTCCATCTTCACTTCGATCTTGTAGCCAGGTCGCTCGAAGGAGCCACATCGGCGGATCGTGGTCTCTGTAACAAAACGGGTACAAAGATCACGGGCGACTGGGAATGGGAGTCGAGTGAGGGCTTGGAGGATGGAGGACTTTCCAGTGCTTGTGTCGCCAATAACTACTATCTAGAAACTTACGTTAGCAGCAGCATGAACTATTATGAGCACAAGGAATACCTGGGGAATATGAAGTTCCTCGTTTCGGAGGGAGTCGATTTTGCGGATATCATCGACGAGGGCGAGTAGCTTCTCTCCATCGTCCCCCATAATTTTCCCGAGTTCAGCCTCATCTTTAATGTTGTTGAATTCGCGCGATAATATTTTACTTCTGGTTCCCAAGCTATCTGTCCTCTGGAGATTTGGAGCTATGAAATTAAAGTCGGGATTTGTTTGAACTATCAAGTTGTCGGGTTGACTACTCGTAGTATTTGAGCCGTTCATGATTGTTTGTTGACCTACCCAGTCGTCACTACTTCCAATGGATGAGCTGGAAGATGTACTCGCCATTTTTTGCATAATATCAAGAAGGACAAAGGTCAAAATAGAAATACAAAAAGATAGGTTAAGGAAGAGAGGCTTGTAGCACACAATATAGGAGGCCAAGATCAATCGAAAATTACCAGCACGCACCTTGAGCATAAACTAACATAATCCATGTCACCGTTTCATCTGCACCTACAAAGGGATGGAGATCAAATAGGTAAAACCCTACTCCGGACCGACAGGGGAAAGAATGAACCGGCTATCATTTTGTTTCCAAATTTTAAAAGCATCTAATGGTTTAAAAACTTTAATTGACCTCACTCTCAACGCTTGTAAAGTGAACCTGCTCTAATTCATTAGAGTTCAACCATCCTATCTCCCTAGCATCTGTAGAAAGGAAAACTGCTCTGAGAAGATGCAGTTTGCTTGTGGTCCCAGCAATCTGGTTCAGTGAACGATACCCCCTGAATGTTGGTTGTACAGTCAGCACCATCCCCTCGAAATAATACTACCAATGTTTAATCGAGCAGCAAAGGTGCCACACTTTGAGTAACAGATTTCCGTTTCGTGAGTCTCTTCTGGTAATCCTGCTTTAAAAAAGATCCAATAAAGAGAGTGCATTAAGCGCTGCATTGTGACCATATTGCGGCGTACGAGATACGAGGCTTGTGTTGCATTCCTACCCACCTTTAGGCTAACGCCGAAATTATCTGGAGTTGGCTACTGCATGCAAAGTGGGCACCTCTTTATATTTCAAAATTGCTCACATTGAGGTCCTAAGGGGTTTAGTTAGTGTTTGCTAACACTTTGTTAAAACTTGACGAAGTAGATATTGGTGAATGTTAGTGTAGATTAGCTAAAAAATTAGAAGCCAGAAATATACGACGAGACGCTTAGTTTACTTAGGGGGCTGGTTAAGGTTCTCAACGAGTTGCTTGGGCTATGCTACCTAGCTTTAGTGAACTAGCTAGGAAGTCTGGACTAAGACCGACAATTTTCCATCCGGCTATCAGCCCCTGTTAGGCATAACAAAAAGCTTTAGAGCCCCCTTTCCTTAGTGTGTCGATATTAAACTAATCACTGTTATATTCGAATTTCTTGGCGCTAATGTCTTCAAATTGGAAGTCAAGTCATTGAACAAAAGCTGCTAGGGTCAGAAACATCTTCGCCTAATCAAGGCTTGTTATCGTAATTTTATGCTAATGGGTACACTTCCCAAGAAGCTTCGAGAGGTTAAGGCTTACCCTAAGCTTATAAAATTCTGTCCTCTTTTCCAAAATGGTGTGTATGCCTTATCAGATATTTTATAGTCGTGTAAATCCATCCATCGCTCTAGATTGAAGGCTATTGGCTCTGAATACAACATCTTATTGGTATATCAACAAAGTAGTCATAAAACCGGAGTAACCTTGTGTATGCGCCATTGGTCATATACTGGCACCATATCATGAGCGATACGTGTAATATATGAACTACAGGACTCAGGTGCACTCCATTTATTAATATAGAAGTCAGATGAGAGAGTTACTCCACTTCTCTCAGCTTGATTGTGCCAAAATGTCTGACAACAGTGAGCTTAGTTCGGAGCCGATGAAGAATTTCTGGATTGCCGAAAACGTCGTAGAGTACTAAGCGCGGGACACTAGCGGTTGTACTAAATCCTGCTTATATTGTTTAGGGGAAATGCTTCATTTTAATGACTATGTTAGATTTGATTTTCTAGATTGCTCCCCCATGAGGGCAGAGTTTCAAATACCTAATTGCGCGAATCATAAGTTTAATGACGTTCTTGATGCGCAAATATCTTTTTCACAAATTTGAATTTCAAAATTTGCTCACTCTCAACATCGTGTAAAAAGCAGGACAGATTATCAACGGTTCAAAATTTAAAGACCTCATTGAGTTTCCTATAACGTGTAAGAAAGAGTAACAGTACACCTACGTCTAATCCATGGAATCTACCTTTTGAGCCACATATTCAAAACCTTCAAAAGTGGTCACTATTTGCCATACCACTTGCCTAGCCATCCTCACCAACTTCACCCCATGCTCCCCTTCTTCATTCCTGACCCACTCATCTCTTTCAGCATTGGCGCGCAACTAACCACAACCCCCTTCAAAATCCCTCCATATAATTTGGCAGTATAGAGCTGCGCCAAAGTGAGGATAAAGACTTCGTTGTAAGGTTGCCTCGTTTAGTTGTATTTGCTAATACTGCGCTTGATTCAAAAGCGAAGGAATAAATCGCGCTAGTAACCGAATATCAACAAATGCCCAAAAATCCAAACCAATGACAAAAAATGCAAGAAGTTCGGCATGGACAATTCGTGTGAATTGCTCATGCCTAATCTTCCCTTGCACCTCACAGGTGACCCAAGGATTTTATCGTGAACCGTATTACTCGGAATTGCACTTAAGACTACCGTCGAGTCCGTCCAAGCCTTGAACTCTTTTAGTTACCCAAGGGCTTTTGATGGATCACTTTTCCCACGCTGGCCACAAACAACTTGACCTGAACCACCCTGCCGAGTGGCCGCTGTTGTTTGATAATGCCGAAGGGATTGTGCTTAGTTGAAAATATAAAGGTGAATGGGAAAAGTGGATCTCGCTTTGGGGATAGGCCGGGAAGCGAGTCTGTACACACGTGGACTGTAGTGATATTCAATTTTGATGTGCAGGAGATGTATAGGAGATGCACAATCTTGCGGCAATGGGAAGAGCCTCGGTAAATTTAAATGGAGCAAGGTAAGGGGGTATTTGAGGTATATGCATTCAAGTCAATATTTCTACAGTACTGTCAATCTAGGCATAGGAACCGAAGAGAATTTGATATGTGGAAGCTTTCACAACATAGAATATGTTTGTAAACTCGCATTAAGTATAGATTCTGATGTAAATATTGTGGCTAGCATACTGTTTTTAACTTATACTTTGACAATTTAGAAATATCGTCTGTAAGTACATTGTTTCTTTTCAATTCTTTTACTGAAATAATTAAACACTTGAACCTTTCAGCATTTCAATGCTGTTGGACATAAATAAAAGGCTCTAGAACGATCACTGTAGTAATTTTCTTCTAGTACTCGAACAATGAGAATGTATGGACATGCCACTTTTGTATACTGTTGAAGTGCTGTAGGCGTTGTAGCGCGAAATATAATTATGGATGGGCTTCCTTGGCTATGACCTAAAGGCAGTCTCTGGACACTACCAAACGTTAAAGTGAGAGAGTTATAGGTTTTAAGGCATATCTATAGAAATACAAAGGTCGCCTTTAGAGGATATATCTTAACTTGCATGAGCTAAATGTTCCTGTAGGAGGTTAGACAAGAGGAAACTTGTGTTTGACTGCTATTTTACATGAGATGGTTCACGCATTTTTCCAATTGTATACATACATGTGCAAAGAGTGCTAGGTTAGTCCATACCCTATCATTAGTGAGACAGGCACTGGTCATGGGCTATCACGGATAGAGTTGATCATACAGCTGGAGGTTGCTTTCCAAGGCTGTCTTGCATGGAGTTATCGGTAGAAATGTGGTACTGGGAGAGTTGGGGCGTAGAGTAATTGAGAGCCTGTTATAAGTTGATCAAGGAGGCTGAGAAGACGCATGTAGTTGAAAATTCCTCCAGCCATACGAATTCCTCACGGTCGGATTGAAGTTACGGGATCTTCCCTTGCAGTGGAGTATCTTCGATATAAACCTAGGCGATAAACTAAGGTCTGTCTATTGTTGCCAATCTCATTCATATAACGCTCATTATAGCTGTACCCATCGCCATGGATCCGTTGATGGTTCCCTAACTCCGAGAAATGCCTTAATCCATATCCTTATTTTCATCCTAGGGTTTCGCACTTGGCTTGGGCGCTACGTAGTCCATAATTCTCTTCTTACCAGCATTCTTTGCCTTTCTCCATTTGCAATAGAGCGTGATAACGTCCTTTAGTACCACGAAAAGGCACCCTCCCATTACTGTCCTTCCCCATTTTTCCTTCAATAGCCCCCTCCCTGTCCACCTCATTGCAATGCTTCGGCCGACTAGTTTATCCGGTAATGTGTAATACAGTAAATCGCCCACCATTGAGGAAATATATGGGAAGAACAATGCGCCAGTCACAGTACTCGCAAGCTGTGTTACCGAAATGTCGCGCCGGAAGTTCCATTCGTCGTGACGAGCATGAGCACGTTGATGACCGTGGTCATGCACATGTACATGTTCATGTTCGTGGTTATTTTCTCCTTGCTCGTGGCCATCCATGTCGTGTATCCGTGCTTCAGGCTGTCCATCATTCCCAACTACAACCATATCCCCACCAGCCATTCCATTATTATTGTTGTTATTTAATCTTCGTCCTGGCGCCGGAAGAATTTCTTCCTCTTCGACAATCACCTCGAATATGGCACCGTCTTCTTCATCTCGTTGTTGCTGAGCAATCTCTTCTGCTGTCTCCCCTTCTCGGGGTTTTCGCTGCACTGCTAGCTCCCATTTCTTCTCTAGCTCCCCAAATGTGTGTTTATACAATGAATTGTACGAAAGTCGGAGGTATGGTATTACTGCGAAGACAAGGCCCGGCGAAGGCGGCCAATCGATAATAACTCGATAAGCAGGATTTACGAGGATCTGTATTCAAATACGTTAGCAAAAACCTAAGAAGCTCAAGACACAGTAGAGGCTTACAATTGGGAACATGACTGGCATGAACCCGGCCAAATTCGTTCTCAACAAAACTAATGAAGGACCAATAAGTGGTACTGTTACCCATACTTTCCAGTTCATAGTCGGGAAGAAAGGGTCTGTGATCATGGCAACTTTGGTAAGCCGTCTGAGGAACAACCCAACTTTGGAAGCAGTATCGATCGCCTGTTGCCCTCTGATCAAGTTCAACGTCCGAGTCGCTTCCTCGGGGCCAAATACTATGTTTAAAGTATTTAAGCCATACACAAACAAGCCGGAATAGCAGCACCCTAGAAGTCCGCTTGCAGCGAAGGGTAGTATGCAACTCTTCGCTAGCATTTGAACTCTATCATATACGTCGACAATAAGGTCCTTAGGACGCTCGATTCGGATTTCTGATTTGCATTGCGGACAGACAACTTTATGAGGAGAAGTGGAATCACGGGGATTAGCTTCTTCATCAGCAATCCATTGATATAAGCAATCTTCGTGTGCCACGAGAGAGCAAGGACATATCTTCTTCCATGGCGACGACCCGGGTACATCCTCCGTCTCTTCTTGCTGACAGATCCAGCATCTTCGAATATCAGGCTCGGGTTGGATTGGGATGGAAGCAGAGGCAGCGCTTGCCATATTTCGTGGAGGATCGTTCAATATATGTGACTCGGTATCCCACGCAGAAGAGGATGACTCTGCCTCCACTTCTGCTATGGTTGGCGTAAAAGCTGTGGTGTCTCGTCTCATCCGCTCACTCTGTCTTTGGGTAACCGATTCATATGGAGCTGAGGACATCTTGATTGTCACAACTGAATTAGCTAAGTCTCGGTGGGGTTTGTTGGAGTATGAAGGCTATCTCATTGTTAAACCATAACGTTTCGTCAAACACGTCGTTAGATTGTTCCTGTTTAAATATTGACGTCGAGATGGAGATGCTGTTGCGAAACTGGGGCACAACCTTGAACGCCGAGGATACGGCATGATTGGATCATTGTGTCTGGGGATAGAGCCCTGTTCAGCCTCGTCACACCCTGCTACATCCTGACTAATCCCGGGGGGATCCTCAACTTCAATAAAGAATCATCAAAAGCTTCATCCCACTGTCACAAGATTTTTTTTCTGAAAATTTAGATAGCTGCGGCCCCCATCAAATTCACTGTCGTTATTTTTCTCCCTTACCTTTCTTTATGTACGACCATAAGCCATGTCGTGTTGCCGGGGGAGCACCTACCATCCTAGAGCCAAAGCTATGTCTTAGCCCAAACTTTTTGCATTCTAGAGCGCCTAGCTGAACGCTGAACAGTGGCTATAGGAGCTACGCCCATGAGTGCTGCCTTCCCTAATAGCGTAGGTTCTTTATAGTTAATCAAACCTTCTCCTATAACCTCTATACCCTTTGTTAAACTTCACAATACAGCCACCTCTCCTCGTCTCTGCACACTTTTTGGATAGCCCGAACGGGCTTTATGTAGTCCCGATATGATTCCACGAAAATCTCTCCTTGCTGTTCCTTTTCTCACGATTCTCCTGGGGGTCGTCTTCGTCGCACGATATGGTTTGCAGAGTGAAGGACGTCTACATAATGTGCAGGGCTGGATGCCAGGCTCACACTCTGGGAAAGATAGTATTGGACCTTGCAATGAGCAGTTAGACTGGTTGGAACCTTATCTCTTCAACTACCCTATCAACTACGCATCGCGCGACATTGTCGTTGTACCATCCGTGAACGGCGAACGCCCCTCGGTGACCACAGTTGATAAGCCTCTCTTCAATGATTTCCATAAAATCGACCTTTCTAAATCGAAGACGGCGGAATTCGCAAAATGCCTTCCCGACCTCAGGCTTGAAGTGCCACGAATACCGTTACTCGCCTCAGATGCGTCGAATATGATATTTGGACTACAAACGACTATAAAAAGACTGAAGGAAACAGTGAAGCATCTTGGAAGATGGCTGCCCCACTCGAATGCTCGACTATATGCAATTGTTATTGAGACAGAGGAAACTGCTGCTAATGACGAGGAGATGAAAGCGCTTGAGAAAGAATTCCAAGATTTGGGGATGAATGTTACAGTAATGCATCCAGTGCGCGCAACAGATTCCTTTGCCCAGCGGTACTTTTCACTTGTCAATCTTATGTACGAGCACCGAGACAACAGGACAGAGTGGGTAGTCTGCATAGATGACGATACTTTCTTTCCAAGTATGCACAACCTTTTGGGTATGCTTTCCGTTTATGATACTACGAAACCTCAATATATAGGTTCTTTAAGTGAGGACTGGTGGGCTGTTAATCACTATGGATTAATGGGATTCGGTGGTGCAGGGGTATTCATATCTACTCCACTTGCGAAAACGGTCCATGAACACAATGACGAATGCAAGGAGAACTTGCGAACCACCGCCGGCGATATCAGCGTGATGGATTGTATCTATCGGTTTACGGACACGAAACTTACCCACGTACCAGCTCTACATCAAGTTGATATACCGGGAGATTTGACCGGCTTTTACGAATCTGGGCGTGAGTTCACATCCCTACACCATTGGAAGAACGATTTTAAGCTGGAAATGGACAAGTTGCATATGGTAGCAGACATTTGCGACTCCTGCTTCCTCCAGCGCTATCAATTTCCGAATGAGTATCTTCTAACCAATGGATTCTCAATCGCTCACTACCCACAGGGTCATCTGACGGGGAAGAAACCTGGTAGAGTTCTTGGAACTGGCGTTGGTGGTGCATCTGCTGATAGAATCGACCTCAACCAGATGGAAGAGACATGGGCGGACAAGATCAACGTCCTTCATTCTCTTGCGCCAACCCGAGACAAGATGCCAACAGAACTGAAGGTTGGATATAAGCTTTTGGATAGCATATATGTTGATGGTGCCTGGAACCAGCTCAATCAACGCAAGAGAGCTGTGAGGCAAATCTACTTTAAGGAGGGTGGAGAAGGGGAGAGAGATACCGTTATTGCCTTAACATGGCAC
This sequence comes from Tricladium varicosporioides, assembly GCA_021365295.1. Taxonomy (NCBI): domain Eukaryota; kingdom Fungi; phylum Ascomycota; class Leotiomycetes; order Helotiales; family Tricladiaceae; genus Tricladium; species Tricladium varicosporioides. The sequence continues at coordinate 452,047 of JAJTIW010000018.1, forward strand.
CCTGCGGCGAGCCAGCCGGTCCCCACATTTCCTGGATGAACAAGGGGATAAGAAAGCAAATACATTTCGACGTGGCATGAGATTATGAGAGCAGGCGGATCGGAACACCGAGTTGCGGCATGTTGCAGTGCTGGCGCACATTTGATAGCTGAAGCGAATATATGCTGCAGAATACGGTACTGTACACAGGTTCTTGGATATGGTTACAGGGTGGGATTCGCGCTTTTGTCGGCGTTTGGGAATGTACGCACATTGCTCGGTATACCTCTACGAATGAGAGTCTTGCTGGATGTTCTTTGGATCAGGCAGAATTGTATGAATAGCATAGAGTATAACAGAAGCTACTTACATATAATACGCTAACAAAACCTCGTGAGAACTTTTGTCTTGGTATATAATCCATCACGATAACTCAGGACACATTATCACAGAGAAACTCGGAACAGGAGTCACCGTAAATCTGACAAACTGCACAGATACATGTCCATCCGGCTGGTAAGCCGTTCCTAAACCCTAACAGCCGTTAGGAAAAAATCCAAAGACGTCCTCACGCCAGTCTCTCCACTACAAGCACCGAGTTCCGCATCTCCTGTCTGCCGTGTTTCTTCCGTAGTGAACCGCTCCCCGACATCTCACCACATATCACCTGAAACACACCACAAAGATAGCCTTTACCGTTTTGCTGCACATCGCAGTCGGAATCCCATTCCCGCCTCAATTCCGATACCTTCACCATCCGCAGGCTTTCCGCGCGCTCACTCTTCACAACTCCCGCGGTGTTTGCCCACGGTTGAAATGATTTCCCCAACCCCGCTTCCGATCTCCGCCCGCTTTCCGCGAATCATCCGATGGATGGAGGATTCACGCCACATTTTTTATTTCTGCACCATTTATGCAGTTTTCACTTACGATGGTTACAGGAAATGTCGGGGAAAGAACGGGTTTGATGGGGATTTTCGAGGGCATGAAGAAGGGTAGAGGAGGGGGAAAATTGAAGGGAAATCTTTATCCGCCGGCCGGATATCTTCGGCATTTTGCGAAATGCAACAAAGGTCTAGTTTTGTTGAAGACAGGTGCGATGGCGGATGTATTTTTTGGTGGTTGTGGTTGTGGTGAGATTTGGGTGTTCCTGGCGGGAAAGAGTTTAGGAGGGACAGGGCAGGGAGATGGGGCGTGAGATTGAGATAAGGTTGAACAGGAGGTGAGTATTTGTCACGTGGTAGTGTTCTTTCCTTTTGACTTCGGGCATGGCCAAAAGAGCGTAGTTTTGTTGTCTAAGAATTCCAGATCCCTCTAAACCGGATTTTAGTCGTAAATAGAGGATTTTCGTGATTTTATTGAGTGAAATCCTTGTTTTGATAGAATATTCGAGAGGTGCACGGACGATAAACGCACGTTATTTTGACCGTGTACGAAGTACTTCATGGCAGGGAGCCAAAATTAGACTGTGGCAATGCTGTGGTATAGCATGAATAATAGGCCTGATTTTAGTGTCTGTAATCGAGCCCCGCGCTTCAATTATAGCTGCGCTAAACCTCCCGTAATTCCTATGCACTTCAGGATATAACTAGTTTATAATATCCTTAATTCTATCCAATACTGCTTTAATTGGCAATAAATCAGCAAGAGAAGGGAGGCTAGAAGATAGGGTATATCCTATGTGTCGCAAAGATGTCTCTTGTAAAAGCTACCATGTGCCCCAGACCGCCGTCCTACTAAAAACTAAGCCATGGATGGCCAAGAAGGTAATTGTATAAAGGGGGGATACCGTGTTCGGAGTACAAGAACCTATTAACCTTCCCCTACTCCCTTCTTTTAAACAAAATGTTATATACTTCCTCTATTGTGGGGGAGTAGCTGGTGCTCCCCCTTTCCTCACGTGTTTTGAGCCTCATATGATTCTTTAGTACACGAGGGCCACTGTAAAAGGGAAACCAATTTGTAGAATAATAATCAATCACTATTTTACGTTTGCATTCGATGAGGCTCCATATATAGGGAGCATTTTACGACACTCTTTTGTTTGGTTTCTTGCTGAATTATACTTGCCCGCCATTATCACCCACTTCCTACACTTTAAGCGACACGCCTATATTTTGATGTGCCATATAAGCCCTTCCTGCTCTCGGACAGTGTCTTTAAGGCAGATTCTATCACTTGATTCTGCCGATTTGAAGGTTTTACAATAGTAAATCAGACTTTAAAGCAGTATACGGGTACTTATATATCATCGGTGGAGCTCCTTTTATAAAACAGGTAATGGGTATGGAATTATTACCTGTCGTTTAACATTTAAACAGCCTTGTACTGTCTGAGAGCAGGAAGGGCCCATATGGTACACCAAAAAGAAAGCGTGTCACTTAGGATGTAGGAGGTGGGTGATAATTGTTTAGTAGATAAGATTCAGCAAGAAACAAAACAAAAGAGTGTCATAAAATGCTCGCTGCGGTATAATAAAGAGTCTGAATACGTAGCCTGTCGTCTCTTGAGAGTCGCGTATGTGAGGGTGTGGCAACATCACCTTACATTTCACATTTAAAATGTCTCGGGGGTAGTAAACTGGATTTTGCCTGAGGATCCAGGTTTTAAAGAAATGCTGCTGAAGGAGTACGATTTCCTTACATTATGTCATGGCTATGGGCTAGAGTATTACATGTGAGCCAGTCAGGTAACAGCATTGTGTAGGGTAGTACTAGTTGATAGCGTTTCTAGATTGCTTTTATATAGCCGGAGCAGGAAGATTTCTACGAGTAAGTATTCGTACGGGATGATCTTTCGCTAAGTCTAGCCTGCTCTCTTTCTTTCTACAAAGGAGGCTAGTCTTGTTTAGACGTACTGAGATCTGGCATGACAACTTTAAAAGATGCTAGAGACCAGGCAGCGGTTATGAATTACTATAAAGGCAAAGTCCCCCCCTAAAACCCTCTATGAAATAGAGACGAAAGAAAAAGAGATGTTATAGTACGACAATACGATATAACTAACAATTTATACTAACTTCCCCCTAGTCTAGTTGTTAGTTCTATGGCCAGATTTTAGCGGCCGTTGACAACTAAACCAAGGGGGGGGAGGGGGGGGGCTTACTATACCTTGTAGAGACTTTGACCCTTGCGAAAATTCGAGAAATAACATTTTCCCAGAGGATTGTGCCAGGACAACACTTCTACTCCAAATAGCAACATGATGTGTTCGATACTCATGAGGTAGCCAGAGAATGTTCACACCACCTTCTATAATCCAGTCATTTGATACAACTAGAGTATCTAGTATTGTCTGATTATCAGGTCTAAGTACCACTGTATGGCCCCCGAGTGCTGGCAGGACCTGCTTTCCCGTTGCCACATCCCAGAGCCGGACTGTGTTATCGTATGACCCGGACACCACCTGCTTGCCGTCTGGTGAGAAAGCTACGGAGCTGACCTCGCTCGTATGGCCCTCGAGTGCTGGCAGGACCTGCTTTCCCGTTGCCACATCCCAGAGCCGGACTGTCTTATCGTAAGACCCGGATACCACCTGCTTGCCGTCTGGTGAGAAAGCTACGGATCTGACCAGAATCATATGGCCCTCGAGTGCTGGCAGGACCTGCTTTCCCGTCACCACGTCCCAGAGCCGGACTGTCTTATCCCGTGACCCGGATACCACCTGCTTGCCGTCTGGTGAGAAAGCTACGGAGCTGACCTCGCTCGTATGGCCCTCGAGTGCTGGCAGGACCTGCTTTCCCGTCGCCGTATCCCAGAGCCGGACTGTGTTATCATCTGACCCGGAAACTACCTGCTTGCCGTCTGGTGACAAGGCTACGGAGTTGACCTGGCTCGTATGGCCCTCGAGTGCTGGCAGGACCTGCTTTCCCGTCGCCACATCCCAGAGCCGGACTGTGTCATCGTCTGACCCGGATACCACCTGCTTGCCGTCTGGCGAGAAGGCTACGGAGTTGACCAGACTCGTATGGCCTTCGAGTGCTGGCAGGACCTGCTTTCCCGTTGCCACATCCCAGAGCCGGACTGTGCCATCCCATGACCCGGACACCACCTGCTTGCCGTCTGGTGAGAAGGCTACGGAGTTGACCTCGCTCGTATGGCCCTCGAGTGCTGGCAGGACCTGCTTTCCCGTCGCCACATCCCAGAGCCGGACTGTGTTATCGTCTGACCCGGATACCACCTGCTTGCCGTCTGGTGAGAAAGCTACGGAGCTGACCTCGTTCGTATGGCCCTCGAGTGCTGGCAGGACCTGCTTTCCCGTCGCCACATCCCAGAGCCGGACTGTCTTGTCGTAAGACCCGGATACCACCTGCTTGCCGTCTGGTGAGAAAGCTACGGAGCTGACCTCGTTCGTATGGCCCTCGAGTGCTGGCAGGACCTGCTTTCCCGTTGCCACATCCCAGAGCCGGACTGTCTCATCGTAAGACCCGGATACCACCTGCTTGCCGTCTGGTGAGAAAGCTACGGAGGTGACCAGACTCGTATGGCCCTCGAGTGCTAGCAGGACCTGCTTTCCCGTCACCACGTCCCAGAGCCGGACTGTCTTATCCCATGACCCGGATACCACCTGCTTGCCGTCTGGTGAGAAAGCTACGGAGCTGACCTGGCTCGTATGGCCTTCGAGTGCTGGCAGGACCTGCTTTCCCGTTGCCACATCCCAGAGCCGGACTGTCTTATCCCATGACCCGGATACCACCTGCTTGCCGTCTGGCGAGAAAGCTACGGAGCTGACCTCGCTGGTATGGCCCTCGAGTGCTGGCAGGACCTGCTTTCCCGTCGCCGCATCCCAGAGCCGGACTGTGTTATCGTAAGACCCGGATACCACCTGCTTGCCGTCTGGTGAGAAAGCTACGGAGGTGACCAGACTCGTATGGCCCTCGAGTGCTGGCAGGACCTGCTTTCCCGTCACCACGTCCCAGAGCCGGACTGTGCCATCGTATGACCCGGATACCACCTGCTTGCCGTCTGGTGAGAAAGCTACGGAGCTGACCTCGTTCGTATGACCCTCGAGTGTCTGTAGCATCGCGTTCCAATGCGGTTGTACTTTGGGCTTTAGTTTGATCCAAGACGGGGTATAATTCTCAAATGTTTCTCGGACAATACTCTTCTCTGGGGTGAAGACAAGAGCCGAGCAATACACTTGAAGGGGCGTCTGGTCAATAACTAATTGGTTGTATAGGGCGAACCTCTTCGCATCATGTATAAATGCACATAGGTTAGGGCTTTCCTTAACCTTGGTAAGTTAGTAGGGGTTTCTAACAAAATCTTAAGAATATTGCTTAAAATAATGGAGAAACTTGCCTGAAGCCAGTTCTCGAGCTTCTGAATCATAACTACACCACTTGATAAGGTTCTCATTAAGCTCAGCGCTTCGAGCCAGAAAAGATAGCTCTGGTGTAAAAACCTATCAATTGAGCCACCCTCTTTGAGGTCATCATTAGTATTCTCTCCGGTATCACAGTCGAGCAGATGATCAACCCAATAGAGACAGGAGTACTGTGCTACAGCTAGTGGATCTGGGTCAGGCGGTTCCACTTGATCGATAGAGATTCCGGGTATGCTTAGGCTATAGATATCACGCCGTAGTGTCTTCGACATGACTTTCAGTGACCGCGAGAAAATTTCGTGGTGGATATCCTGAGGGCCAGAGGGGAAGGTGAGAGAGTAAGCTTTGTCGGTCAAGTAGTCTTTAGCTGACTGGTGGACAATATAGATTTGGTCATCTCGGACTGTGAGGAATGAGCCGCACATGGCCACAATCTTTGCAATGATTTTAGTCCCGCCTGACATCTCTGATAAAGCGGATACTTCAGCTAGGAAAAGTGGACGATATGCGATGAGGGCCATGGCAAGTATGCGCCAGCAAGTTCCCGCATTTCTTTTATTCAGTTGAATCTGATTCACCATACGATTGTAATACTCATCTAGTCCCGTTGGCACATCTTTGACTACTCGTAGAACATCCAAGTTGTCGGGATTCTGGAGCTCCTGAACGACGAGAGCCACCCAGAGGAACGTACCGGCAGCCTTCCGGTGGAGGATATCTCGTACTTGGTCCCTAAGGTTGTCGTCATCCTTCAGTGACTCAAGATGGGATAACTTGTCGTTGATGTACATATCAATGGAGTATGACACTTGCTCCGCATTTCCTTTTAGCTCGAGACTTAGCCTCATCTGTACGTCTCTTAGCTTTTGCTCTATATCAAGTCGGTTCCGACTCGACAAGAGCCATTTTATGTTTGCCGATAAGGAAACGTTCTGGACGATGAAATCTAGAAGCTTATCTAACTCTTTCTCACACTCGTCAAGGGCATCAACGACTAAGTAGGTGGTGTTTAAGCCCGGGTCTTGCATAATGCCTGTGAAGACCTCCGTTAACGCCACCCAGGCATTTGCATCCTCGAAGAGGGCTTTACTAGCATGATCGTACGTTTTTCGTATGTGCGAGATAAGTGATGGTTGTTGAATAATAAGCAAGTACACTAAGCCTCGTAGGACGGCTATAGCGTTATTTAGCCTTGCATCGGTAGCCTGGCAGAAGAAGTAGGAAATATTTTCTGTCCTGGCCTTCGACTTCTCCAGCTCACTAACAACACCACAGAGTAGCATAGTCTTGCCTTTGCCAGGATCGCCGTTAATCCATAGCAGTCTGCTCTTCTGATCATTGCGCCATGTTTGGTAGTTGAGGTTTTTGAGGATCCATTTATAAGAGTCTTTCAACAGGCCACCTTTGGTTTCCTCAATGCGCTTCTTGTCGTGTCGGGGATCAGTCGTCCGTAAGTCCTTTAAGCATTCACGGTCCTTCTCGTCCATTATATATGTATAATTATTCCTGGCTGCAATTCTTAGGACTCTTAGCTGAATTTTATTGATTATCTTGATTAACTAGGGACTGGATACCTAACTTGTGACTCCCATCTTACTAACTCTCCAAGTAACCTTTTGAATCCATTATCCCCCGGAGAGCTAAATCTAACCATCTCCCTGTGGTCAGCGTGAATGCTTATCGAATTATAGCCCTCGAGAGTAGCTGATTCCTTTGAAACAACTTTCCCAACTCCAATCAAACCCTGTTCTTCGAAGAAGCATGTGACTTCGAAGAGCCTACCACCTTCTCGTAGCTCTCGAATCATTGCCCAAAACCTAACCTGAATTGATTCGAGGTACTGATCATTTGTCTCCAAGATTTTCAATAACGACTTGTTAGTGGACTTCACGAGACCAAGACCCGCAGCTGGTATTTTAGCCCAGTTGGCCATCCATGCTCCCTTATGAGGAGTGCCCATAAATATAATGCCTTTGGTGTGATCAAATATGCCCCGAAGATGAGTATCGGGGTTGTTACGGGAGAGGAGAACAGTCTCTTTACAGACTAGGCCACCTAGGCTGTGGGCGATGAAGATAAGGGGGCGGGACAACGCATTACAACAAGCCCTGTCTGCCGTTAAATCATTTAGAAGGTTTGTAGCATGATCTGTGAGCCGATTTGACGATACAACCGATTTTTGCACTATGTAAGCGTCATAGCCGTAAGTGAGGATACGCGCTTTACTGAGCTTGGGTGGCAGGAATGTCTTAGGCCAGGGGAGAGACTGCCCTGAGGCTGTCCAAGTACTGTCCCGATTCCCGGTCAAACCGTGGACAAAGCAGATATCTATCGTGGCATCGGAGCAATCGTATAACACTTCAACTCCATCCGGGAAGGAGGAAACAGGTGGTGGATTCTCATCGGAGCATTCTGTGCTATTGGGCGAGCGATTAGGGTCGTCGATCCTTTGTAATGGATCTCCTGATGAATTGGAGGCAATTGAAGGCTGCTTCCGCTCTCTGTTAAAAATGCCCTTGAGTTTTTTCATTGTCCAAGGCACGCTGTGAAGTCAGAAAGAAGCACTAAGGATAAACCATAGAGTATGAGCCTCTTCCTGAAAGGCCGACGATGAAGATTGGTGCGCAGAAATGGTCAGGAAATAGTGGGCGAAAGAAGGTGGGTTCGTGTTCAATCACTCTGATTTTATGCGACAGCCTGCCAGCGCACTTCAGTTCAAAGTCAGGCTGGCGATAGGCTCACTGATTCGTCACGAAGCCCCTACCATCGCGACAAGAATGCAATAACATAACAAAGCCGCAATACCATTCTGCAACATCGTCGAGGAAATTGGTTAACGTCAATTAGCTCTAAGCAGTTGTGGATGACCCACAATGACACCGGATATTGATTGTTCTGAGCCGCCTGGCCTAGTTCAAGGGATAGTACGATAGAGCAGGGGCTACAACGCGTAGTTGATAATTCTGTCGTTAGCGAACCTCTCAGCACTAGCCACCCCGCTATGTAGCATACATAAGGTGACAAACGAGCTATAGTGTCACGACTAACTGAAACCTACGCTGACCTAGGCAATTTAATATCACTAAAGCTCACTAGTAGATCGCGGGCTCTTCGTTGGTGAAGCAGTTGTAGTATTATTTCGATAAACTAATCACTATAGAAAGGAAAGAAAGAGCCCATGCATAGGTGAGGTGGTGATAACCCCCCATCATCAGGATATAAAATACAGCGTAACACAGGCTGCTTATATGCTAAGCCCTTACACCTAGTGGGAGCCAAAAGTGGCTGGGGTAGTCTGTACTCACATTATTTTTACACGAAACAGGGCGAAACCGATTTTGCAGGTGACTATAGAGAAAATGCTGACGTAATTTTCTCGTTGTACTGTGAGTGTTGGTGCAAATAATTAGCGATAGTCACATGACTTATCACATAATGTAATTAGTCCTGATTAGGTTAGTGTGGCGGGGGCCATGGAGGGGTATTCAAGCTCCTGCTCCTTCCACAACACAAAACAACAACGATTCAACCAACAAATATAAACAGCACGTCACGTACGATACGTGATTTGCTCTGTATTACTGGTGAATCAACAGTGAGGTTTAAGGGGAAGCATTGCCAGTGAGCATACCGTACCAATGTCCACCAACTTAAGAAATTGTTGGATATTTTCAATGATGATCTTATTTCTATAGAGAGAAGTGCTATATATATAGACCTAGAGTCCATAAGGTTGCCTATTGCTGCCTATTATTATGACTCATAGAAGGCAACAGTTGTCCTTACCTATCTTAGTTGTCTATATTCAACAGAAATTACATCTCAACGGGAAAGAACAGAATATAGTTCCTAGAAAAAAGTTACGATTAGTAGCCTTCGTGCGGAAGGGGAATCAAGTCTTGAGAACCTGAGGAATGAACAACTTCCTTTCTCCCCCTGAGATAAGCAGCCTGCAATGTACATTACTTGATAGCGTGCCATGTGGAGGCCTCTCCTGTCTCGTTCCGCCTCGTCTCACCTATCTCTCCTTTTTCAAAATTCAGCACGATTATATCACCACGTATCGACTGGGACCAAAAGAGTTTCCAAGCTGCTCCCCCCTCCTCCAAGAAGATTATACCAGCTCTGCTCAACATTCTTTTAGCCATTTTCCGCAGCAAAGTCCCGGATACTTCACGTTATCCAATCACATGACCATCAATTCTCCTGCATGAACCTCGGCATTCATCCCATTGGCAACTCTAGAATTTTGTTGCACATCGCACTTCCTGTCATCTGCCAGTCATCTTAATCGATTAGGAAACAATTACGAGCCAATTGGGAATTGGTTTGGTACCGGTCAGGAAGTAATTGGGAGGTGATTAAAGCACGATATGGATGTGTTATGTTGGATATAAGAAGGAATTTGCCACTCGATAGAATAAAAACACTGAGTTTAGGACTATTGTGAGGACAGAGCGACGACAGTGAGTTGTCAATTAAAACCTAGATATGAGAGAAACTTGTTAATATAAAAGGGGAGATCTGAGGTCGAAAAGACTCATGGGTGTTGAAACTTTCTGTCTATCTAAATGGTATATCCTCAAAGTAGGATATAAAAAGTTTTCTTTACAATTCGACAGATATGGAACAAATAGTTGCTCGCCGCTGCATCAGCACTGCATTTTTAATATTAGCAGTCTTCCAAAATTAAACTCTCGAGCAGTTCCTGGTACCTATTATTTAGAGTATAAATCTGGTATAATCTCCACATGATCTACATATTTTCTGATGCTATTGAGTTCTTACTGCATTCGATGAGGCTGCGAAGAGTCTAAAGTCATATAAATGCAGCCACACGTACTTTTCTAATTGATTCATTGCAGGGAAGGTTTCTAATTCTTCCCAAGAACTCGCAAAACTAACAATTCTTCTGTAGTAGTTTCTGCTATTTGTGCCGTACTTGACATTTACTGTTTATTGGGGGAGAGGGGGAGGGGGGGGGAGGGGGGTAATCGCAACAAACAAGGATATGAAGGTAATTAGGAATGGGCAAGCTATTAATAAAAACTGAAAAGCTCAACGAATAGGGACGGTAAAGTGGCCGAACACCCCTGTAAAGTTCTCCCTGGTAGCGAATTTAAGAGGGGATTGGGAACTAGCGGAGTCGCCAAGGTTGCGTACGAAGCCCACCACTTATGAAAAGAAATCAAGAAACAAAACTACCGTCACCGCTAACGTCCTGCTTTCGTAAGAGCAGGAACTAGGAATAAATAATTGTATTAAGCTTGTCAACTGATTCAGGTCAGAGGAGGAATGAAACGCTGATAGTAACATCAAAGCCTAGCCCAAAGGAAAGAAGGAATGTGTCATATGACGTGTATCTAGTTGGCAATTTTTCAATTTTAATGCAATCTATGTTGAGCTGGAAATAAAAACTGATTGTATTTTGAATTCGATATATTAGGTAAAAAGAATAAAAATAGGGAATGAGATGGGGGTAGAGAATCACCACCTTCACGTTCATCTAAAGACACTTGGATTAAAAGCTTTTCTCTTAAATCAGCGGCAGATTATTCGTAAATCAACTCGTCGTCGCATCCCTACTTATGAACAAGAAATTATAACTCCTTATGAGGCTCCACTAATGTCATTAAAAGGGCCACTCTCACTCCATTCCCGGCCTCGTAATTGCCTCCGCACTATCACAAACCACCAATTCAAGAAGGAATACTCTTATATACAGTGCTCCAGTTTTTATTTTCCGTAACCCAATAAGTTTTCGTAACCCTAACTGTAACGCTCGTTCTACTATTTGTACTCACAATATCACTCTGTGTAATCGTTGTGGTCGGCAACGCACTTGTAACGACACACGAGCACATCACGTATAGGGCTTCAACGGCCAAGCCTAAAAATGTTGGAAATGGGATGGGTGAGTTTTGATCGCGAGCGACGATACTGCCGTAGGTGGGGTAGGAGGGTGGTGAGGTTGTGGTTGTGGGAGAATTAGGGGTGGCGGTGCATGCTGCCTGGGAGGGGGGTGTTAGCGCTGTGGGATTAGGAATCTAGGAGTTGAGAATTGGGAACGGCATACAGGGAGAAAGTCAGCGCAATCTCTGTCGTAGAATTTGCTTAAACCGGTTTTGTCCTCGAATATAATTCCTGCTGCTGGAGCATCAAAGAAGTTGCATCTATTCTGGCCATTGTCGTTCACGATCTGGAAACTCTTGCAAGTATCCATTGCGAGACATTTTTGGTGACAATCAAACGAAGTGAGAGGCTCGAGATAGGAGATCAAATTGTTCCCGTTACCGAGGCCGGGGGTGTTGCATATCATGGAACTGGAGGGAGTGGGGCACAGTGCTGTTGTTGTGCTTACACTGTGGGGACCTTAGTTGGATATGAAATTTATAAGGGGAAACGGGAACGTACGCTCTGTTTGTGGTTGTCAAAGTTTGAGACGTATATATTCTAGAGGTGTATGTAATCGTTGGACCTGTCACCGTTGTGATTGCTGTGTGCGTGTATACTGAGGGCTGAAGGAATTGGGAGCAGTACGCTGAGGCATCGAACGACTTTGTTCTGTTTTTGGTTACCTTTGAATAACTTCACTATTTCATAAAACTGGAGACCGGGGCCTATTCTACTTTGTATATTGGAAACTGAGGTTGAAGTGATACTTACGGGTATAATATGCTGCTCAAGAGTGCACCATTTGCACTACAATCTAGGTGAGAGTTAATTCTTTGCTCACTTGATGAAATATAGAAAAAAACTTACAACTTGGTGTATCCCAGCGTTTCTGAACTTCGGCACCCATTACTGGGAGCACCGCAGCAGAAAGAAGTGTGATGAGCATGAATCCCATTGTGAAAACAAGAGCAATCAAAATTCTCGAAAGCTTAATTTCGAGCTCTCTCTTAGATGAGAATAATGACGCGAACTGAAAGAGAAACTTAAGTCTGAGAATGTCATACTTTTCCCCAAGGAATGCATAAGGTCATATACTACGACCAAAAAGGCAGATATCAGGTAAAGGAAAGTCCGGACAGGGGAGCTGATACCGCCAATACGGATGCGGAAGGCAAAATTTAATCTTTCTTGTCAAGCTCGGATGGAGCCGAAGTATAGGCTAATGGACATATGCGGAAGGACTTATTCCATATCAAATACTCAAGAGGACCTGCAGCTGGAATCTAGGTCAAAAGACGATGAGGGGTCACATCAACGGCGACCCTGTCACGGCAGAAGTGATGTTTCCCGGCTATGAACTGTGGGGTACAGCTGCCTCCACGAATGAGATTCATAAGAAGGCTCCACAGAAGAGGTTATTCGCCAATGCTTAATTGCACTTCGATGCAATTAATTGCTTGCCCTCACGTGCTAGCTGCAAGTCTGGGAATTTCGGATCGGTGATTATCGGATGCATTTCTACCTCCGGGTGGAGGTCCGAACAATCCAATAAGGGTGGTTTTGGTGGGGTAAATTCAGGGGTAGGAATTCTCGCGACCAAACTCACGACGGAACTTCTCAAGATTTCAAGTCAAGATCATGCTAGAAACGGGTATTGCGGCTTATTTTGATAAGTTCCACCCACTACCTCGTTCTTGACAAGGGGAGTGTCGCTCTTCCCTTATGCGCGTCTCTGCACATATTCAATGTTGAATTTGGAATTTTTGACGCTTTTGTGAAGAGCCCCGTTCCTTTCTTCCTCTGCATTGGATGAACAATTCTGGGAAGGTTGATACCTACCATATTTTTGATCTGACAAACGCTTTGGTCAGCGGTAATGGCCGCCTCTTCGAAGAGGATTACGTACCTATGGTTGTCCCGCCCAGACATCGTCTGCTATGCTTCTCACAAGAGCAAGCTTGTTCTTCATATCTTCCCATCCCAGAAGATTTCCTTCTTCATGGCTGGCAAATCCGCACTGAGGACTGACACCCATTCTATCAAGGGCTTGCTCTCGGGTCTGGCCAGCTCCTTTAGCGATAACATCTGCAGCAGCGTACAATCGCTCCTTCATTTTCTCCTTGTCCTCCAATTCGGGGAACTTGGATGTGATGACACCAAGGATGACATTCTTATGTGCTGGAAGGTGAAGAAGCGGTTCAAATCCGCCGGCACGTGGGGTGTCATACTCTAGGTAATAAGTTGATACATTGAGGGTCTGGAAAAGCTTGGTTGCAATGCGGTCATAGCCACCCTCTGAGAAATGACGAGACCCCATGAAGTTACCTATAGCAGAATATTAATAATGTATCAAAACAATAATATCGGAATTTCTCACCTCGACAGATATGGAGTCCAAAGTGCATTTTCGAAGAGTGGTTCTTAATGCTATCGTTATAGCATTGGATATACGCGTCCAATAATTCGTCAGGTGTCTTGGTATTTGACTTGTCCTCTGCCCATCCCGCCAACATCTTCTCGGAGCAGAAATCTGTTGGTTATCAGTAGTGGTACGAGGCAGTAAGAGGAAGTGACACCTTACAAGCAAAATTCGGATCATCGAACTGCACATTACGAACACCTGCGGCGTACAATATATCCAACTCATCTCTAACAGCCTGTGAAATATCTGCAAAATAATCGGCATCGGTCGCATAAACATCTTTGGGAAATGCCAATCCATCCTTATACCGCAAGTGATACCAGGGTGGTGCAATCATTGTCAACTTGATATCGCCCCATCGTTCTTCCGGAATCAACGTCTTAAGAAATTCGAATTGATCCACCAAAGTACTCTTTCCCTTGTGCTTTATCTTCCCTGTGCACAGGCAAGACTGCCCTGGCTTGTGACCTTTCTCGATAAATCCAGCAATATCGGGAACGTATGGGCGAAACAGGTCCATAGAGGGATTTCGTACTTCGGTCATGCCTTCGAGCTCTTCGAAGAAGGTGCCCCAGAAGACGGCACGACTGCAAATGAGGTCAGCATAACGCAACATCTCTGTGTCGGGTCCTCATGCTTCCTTACCGATACTCTCCATCGGTCACAGCACGGAACCCGGCATCGGTCTGAACCTTGATAACCTTTGTAATAGACTCATCCTCCGCCTTTGTAAGGTCAGCTTGACTCAATTCATTCTTCTCGAAAGCAGAGCGCTTCTCAAGGAACTCCTTGGGTCGTAACAGAGAGCCTAAATGCTCAGCCCTGAAAGGAGGGTTGCGTTGATTTTGTGCCATTTCGAATCTTGTACGTGATAAACCTAGTATATCCTCAATAGAATAGAGTTTGATGATGCTGGCAAGCTTTAAAGTGGGAGTGAAACGGTTTTCCTCTGGGGAGGCCTCTGCCCCGCTCGACCGCTAAACAGCCCCGCACCTGCCATTGTGGCCCTGGAGAGGTCCTGGCTAAATGCTGAAATATCGTTCGTCAGAATGATTCGCAGGCTTGCTTCGGGCATATATAATTGCAATCTTGCTGGCGAATAAAGGCCGACGCTATGGAATTGACTTTTCAATGTGCTAAATAAAAGAGAGGATTATACGACGCACTTCAACACCAGCCAAGATGTTTCACTCGCTGACTCAGCGTCGCTTGTATCTAACCCCCCTTTTCCGCCCCTTTCCACCAAACTGAAGGCTAATACACAAATCGATGACTATTAGGATGTTCTAAACCACTCAGTCAGGTAGCATAGTGTACCAAGAAACCCCACAGCAACTATATCTTGCAGTAACAAGGCCTATTGTGATTCAGACCAAGTCTCAAGAGGATCGTGCTTTTCTTCTTCCAGCACCTACGAGGCTGCCATTCGACAAATTTACTCCGGGGTTATCGTCATTACTTACACAATTTATATGTTGAAACTCGGAGACTCTAAATGAAGCTTTCCAAATACCTAACACTATTTGCTTAATCTTCATTGAAGGAATAGTCTGCAGCCTCATGTAACCACGCCACGATATCCAAAAGAAGTCACCGGATTTTATCGTCCCTTAGTTCAAACAGCCTCACTTAAGCTTGATATAAGATGTTTTCCCACCATCTTTGCTTGTTGTAACATTTCTTCTTGGGTATCAAGCAATTTATTGATATTTATTGCGACAGACGAACCGAGCTTCCATTGGTAAGTGCAATGAAAGTTCTGATCAGGGTAGTATTTCTAGTTCATATTTCAGCAAACTCTTATCCACAGCGTCTTTCGACCGCAGAAATTGTTTTCACTCTACCGCTCAGCTGTGAGAACAAAGGACAGCCTTGGGAGTACAAAACCCCAGCTTGAGTCAAGTTCTATCAGGCTTCAGATAAAACCTGTCATTGCGTGAGAATTCTCAAAGTAGAACCATAAGGATTGGCTCAAATTGATAAACTTCTATTTGGCGCAGGTGGGATTGGTTGAAAAAATCCAATCGGAGTCTAGTTGTGCCTCTGGACTCTGATCTTTGTCTAAGAGGATCACATGATAATGACGGCTTATTTTGAAGATGGTGTATGTAAGTGGCCAAGAGCTACAAGTGGGGTGGTGAAGCTAACCTCATAGATCGAGCGGAATATGCACTATCACTCCACATGTACAATACGTTAACGCCGGTCTACTCAGCTTTGTAGCAGACCACCTCCCCACCATCACTTAACAATCGACCAGAGGCAGTCCTGGAAATGCTCGGCTAAGACCTAAATCTTGTTAAGGCTTTTAGCGAGATCAAAGTGGAGATATATTGGCTCCGTAAATACTCTTGCGACTCTTGGAAACCTGGTTGAGACCTAGTATAGACGGAGATGAACAATTTGAGACCTGAAGGTAATGGTTTCAAGACACTTATTGTTGATAACGAGGTCAAGATGCTAGAGGAGCATAGAAATGCAGCAAGGAGAAATAGTAGCTTATAGAAGGGCCATTTATTGAAAACTAATAGCATAATATCCTATCCACGATTAGGAATTGGGTTGTAGGCTCGTGATCCTCTAGGTACACCTGCACTAATTTTCTTTCCATTCAGAGCTAAGTATTACCCAGAAGAGCTTCTTCCAAGCAAGCCTGGAACACCATTTTGTATGTATGATTTTCCATACTTGCCCCATTCCCTCATCGATTCAAAGTCGTAGCATCACAATACTCCTAGTTTTCAAATGTCACTTCTCTAGTATCGACAATCTGACAATTATTTGCTTATCGAACCCCTCCTCTCTCCAGGTTACTCGAGATTTCAATGATTTATACAACTATAGAAGATTAATATCTTTACTACGGCATATCACGGCATCAACTCACCATTTCCTCGGTTCACTACAACAATACTGATCTGTTATCCGTCTTACGCCACTCTCGATACACTTCTTTCTTAATTATGATTGTCCTACAAGTATCATACATCAAATTTTCTGTCGGATCTATTCAAATTCGACCGACATCAAGAACTATCAAGTATTAGTTCTCTCGTGGTACCATGGAACACTCAACTAACTTTTTCATTGACTGACTCACCAACACCAAATATTCTTGTTTTATGTTCTTTTCTACCATTTCTGTCTTCAGATTTCATAACGTGACAAAGTATTTGTACACAGATAACAACATTGATAGGCAGGTATTTCGTACCAGTCAATCAACTACTAAAGGTTAGTTTCAAGGGAAGAATTTGAGAAGGAACAGACACTCACTTGCATCTGTACATCTCACCCTCCCTCTTCAACGCCAACTGTGCCTCAGCAGTCTTGTAAATGTCCTCGATCTCCGGATCAAGTTTCTCATTTCCCTCCCGTTCTCCAAATCTCGACTTCCGAGCTGGATACCATTTCAAAGGCGAATTCTCGTCATCACTCTCAAATGCTTGGTCTCTGTAGCTGTTGGCAGTTCGTTCCGAAGAATTTGCGACAGAAGAAAACATTCCATGTTTGCGTGTCAGAGTCTTATTGCTGGACTGAGTGTTGATAGGGAGGCGAGTTGCGGAGCTAGAGCGTGATACTGGAGGGCGAGAAGAAGAGCGTGCACGAGAGATACTGGGAGGAGGGCGAGAGCCAGAATTGCGGCGACGGGATGGAGTGGGTGGTGCTTGAAGTTGGCTTGGGGTGATCTTTCGAGCGATGCCTCGGGTACTGCTGCTGCGTGTTGCGGATTGGGAGCGAGGTTTAGTGATGCGGTTTGCGGGGATGGGGGTGCTTGGGTAAGGCTTTGTGCTTGAGGACGTTGCAGATATCTTTCGAGTAGCGCTGAATGTAGTAGTTGGTTCGATGAGAGGATCAGGAAGGTACGTACTCAATCGAGAAACAGGCAGAGGCGTTGTGGGTCGAGAAGGTACAAGTCGAACAGGCAACTCAGCTTTGATTTGCATTCGCGACTTGAATGAGTTGTCGCAGAATAGAGCACTATTGCTTAGCTTCTTTGCTGGATCTGTGGTTGATGGGGAGAATAACGGAGAAGGGCAGAGCCGGAGTGACGATGGCATTAGGATATCTGGAACGCATGGCGCTACATCAAACGTTGAGAGCATCAACATCCGCTGAGAGAACTCTTCTTGCAGACTCTTAATATGAACATTGAAGATGTCCTTAAGATAGTCATTGTCAATATTTTCAGTGTGGTACAGCATCGAATGGAAGGCATTGCGCTGCTCCAAAAGAAATGTCTCGAACGCCGTTCCATACATCGAAAAGCCTAGATAATGTTAGCAGCGTGATGTCTTACTTCAGTATGAAATCTTACGAAGGTAGAGTATCCTTTAGTAGTCTTGTCTTGATATCAGCTAGGATAGTATCAGGTCTTCTAGTTTTTGTTGCGAGTAAATTGATCTGGCGGTGTTGAAAATGCGTTGAAAGAGTATGCGGCGTCTACCAGTTCAGCGCAAATTGAGATGAAACTAAAGAGTTTTAATCGTTATGTGCAGATTATGGAGCAGCAACGGGAATCCTCTAGGAATGTGAGGAGGCTTCGGTGGAGAATTTGCTTGTTTACTTTCAACATGAGGAAATAGCCGAGCGCCTTTCGCGTCCCAACAGCAGACTCAGCAACTCATTCGCCACCCAAAATGGCAGCATCAAGATAGAATATCCATGGTAATAGACCTAAAGTTTACTATCTCGAGAATAGACAATGATGACTTTCTCTCTCGCCTGGCAACAGGTGCAGATTGACATCCTTCTCAATTTCTCCCACTTTGAATAAATGATTACCAACGACACCTAGCTTTTACAGCACCCCATTATCAAGCCCATGAATTAGCAAACCCAAAGTACTTGACTTCTAAAGCAGTGCCTTAAGTTTTCGATTGCTAATTATCGTCAATATAAGGAAGACAGTGTACGAGGACAACCTTAGGATTTCACCTCGAGCACACACACAAGCTAGTCAGCGATACCTACCTTGTGTGGGTTCCACTTATCGACCTAACAAATACATATCTTTTTTCCCTCACTTCGTGCATCACTGCAAACAGCAGTGATCGGTATCACCACAGCGAGGATTAACCAAAGCTAATTGACCTAGATATACATAACACTTTTCTACACTGCCCAGCTGATGTGCACAGAACTTAAGGAAGGGCGTATAGTATGTACCATGCTAATCGCAATGCGATTAGAATTGTTTTGGATGCCTGTCTGAAGATCATTGGTGTCGTGATCATTTGCTCTACATGCACTGACATTGACTTAGATTCGAAAGATGGCATTACTATCGAAGTTCATAAAGTAGTCATGCGTATCTGGATTGGACATACTGAAAGTGGCAGATCATTTAAGGTTTTGCTCCCAGTCAGAGGTTTATCGACTCCAAATAGTCATAATTCAAGCAAGCATCATAACCCACAAGTATCGTTGTACCAGAAACATCAAGTTAGTGTTTGAGGTACAGGTTGTACTGTTTAAAATTACCCTCCGGAGTCCTCACCGTTACTGACATGAGGTGGAATTGTTTGTGAGCATAATTGAATAGTTCACTCAACCGCCCATAAATGCAAAATTGGCCATTCTAACCAGCTGGAAAATCGATCAGATTTTTAGGCTGACTGGCTCTTATCGCTCCAAAAGTACTAGGCGTTGTAGTTATATTCGGTCGAGTACACCGCGGATCGGGCAAATTAGCAGAGGATCTGTTCTAAAGGGAAATAATAGGGAACCCTATTCTATTCGTGCCAGGAATTGCCGGATCTGGGCGAACATAAATCGGGGCTTGGGCAAGTTGAGAATCGGTGGCATTCCTGTACTTTCTCGAGTTCCTACCCATAAGATACATTTTCTATAATATTTAGTCACAAGTGCAAAATAATATGGTTTTGAACGAGCGCAGCTTTGTGCAATTCCTAGCATAAGAACGTGCTAGTATATCCATTGATGCCAGCTACTAGGGGTTTCCATAGAGATCATTATAAAAGCTGGTCCCCATGGCAAGTCTATTGTCCTACCAATCATCTGAAATGCGTTTAAAGCCTACTCAGATATCGCGATATTTTAGAACCTATTGATATTCGCTGCACAGCATGAAATTTCTACATGTCTATTTATAGACTCGAACAGAACGGCCTACTGTGGGAAAACTCCAAAGACAAGAGTTAGCAAGCAAACAAGGGCTCCAAATGATCCTGATCCGCTTAGTACTGTCTTATTAGAAAAATTAAGAAATCCTCTAAAGCAGGCGACTCACCCCGCTTATCCTAAGACTAGTATATATGCACGCCCGATTATACAGTACTTTCTACTTGCTTCATTAAATAAGCCCATATCTCCCAACCGTGCTCCCTCGTTCCAAAACTTGTATCAAGTTCATTTTGCTTGTAAAAATCCCTTTTCTATAGGCAGCGCAATATCAAGGATCAAGGGCTACATTAATATTTGGGTAAGGAAATTGTCCGGTCTTTGGAACAAGCCCCGCTGTCCTTTAGAGGTGACTGTTGAACTTTCTTTTTTTCATTCATTATATTAGACTTAATTTTTAAAATTTTTACTTACGAAGAAACGTAATTGAATCCTGAGGGAAACCGACCCAGTGCCTTATGTCATGATAAGAGAGTATTTCGATGAAGTGAAAATGGTGGTGCACTAGCTCGCGTTGGGGGTGAAATCCTGTGCATTATCGATTGCTCGCAAAATTCAACAAGTCAGCTCCAAAACCTCTCTGTAGAAACCTCAATAATCACCCTTCAGCTCAGAACTAAATCAGGAAAAGTTTATAGGTGATGTGCAATTTTAGTGGCATGATATTGTAGCACTCTCCAGAAACCATTCAATATCGCATCAATTCTCAGCTCATTTCGACCACTATTTGAGGCTATGACTATGCTAGAAGCTGTCATACATAGTGGACGGCTTGGATCATGCCGTGAAAGTGCTACCATTAGAATCTCGTCATATTATTCATTTTGCTATTGTTAATTGGGTCTTCTCAGTATCTTCTGTTTGTGAATCGTCTCGAGAACCACCGAATGTTTTTCAGGAGGCATAGGTTACAGGTTCGGCTGGGGCGAGAGTTCATTCACAAACCCAACAACTCTTTTGACAAGTTTCAAGACAACCTCTTCTGGGTTGCCGTTGAGGTTGTGTGAAGCCCCTTCCACTACACCTGAATGATCCTCATCAATTTTGCCCTTTCCCCTTTTTGAGATCGAGATCCATTTGTCACCCAATAACTTCTTGTCGATACTTTCCGCCATATACTCATCGCTGCCGGAAAATAGAATACAGAGAGGAGGCCCTGCTGGTAATCCCCCAAAACTTTTCATAAGTTGTTCCTCCTTTAGATCTGAACTGAAATAATCATCATCGCCATCATGATTTGGACTTGCGAGAGATAGCCATCGTTTTGCGGTCACGGGACAGGGAAAGAACGCCTCATACTCAACAGATGGCAGAATCTCATTCTCGTCCCCATTCTCGACCATTTTCTGGGCTGCGGCACAGGAACCGGAATAAACTTCTGGATCCATATGCATGAGCATTGCTTCTCGATCACTGACTGGTGCTTGAATAACTCCACCATCGATTGAAGCAATCTCTTCATAACCAGGTCCTGTGAGGTATTCCATAACATCTTGGCAGCCTGTTGAGTGACCGAGGAGGACTATCTTGCCGGATTTAATTGCACGGAAATATGAAACACATTTTGAAAGCTCTTTGACGTCTTTTTGAAGGGATGATGTGCCCCAGCCGGTGTATGAGGAGGAAAGAAGTACTTGAGCGATACTCCAGGAGCTTGGTAGAGCTTCGGCGACGCTGTCAACATATGATACGGTGTGCAAGCCGTCAAACAATCCACCAATGAAAATTATGATGTTTTGAGGTGGTGTTGTAGTTTCCCTTGGAGTGTACTCGAAGGCCACAAGACGTGATGACTGCTGGATGTTATGAAAGACGATTAATGATTCAGTCCAAAGGCAGCACATACATATTGATGTGTAATCCCCTTCCTTGCTACGCCTTTGAACGCTGGTTTCTCCATCTTGAGATGTTTCTTGTTGAAGCTCGATTCTATTTGAATGCGTACACTTGTACAACAATTGTTTTATAGAATAGGATCTTAACCATCTCAGGTTATTGTGGATGGTATTTCAGTTGATTTGTGAATAAGTAAATTCCGTGCGAAGACGGAGCAGCGGTTGGATGTTGTCTGAACTCACCGAGTTTCGGGGTGACTCCATGGCACCGGAGAAAACAAACTCCGATTTATTTTCCCACGTGAGAATCAAACCAACAATCTCATGAGTTGAGTAGTATTAGTAGAGGTTCAAATCTTAATTGTACCTTTTATGTTTATCTTGATTTATAATTTCTTTTAAATAAATTCATGTATAAAATTATATCATAAGACAGTATCTGTAGCTATTTAATGCTTGTACATATAGTTGCTAAATATCATTGTACCTTAATTAAGATTAATTAAGATTAATATAGTGTTTCATTAATGATTTATTGCTGTTATCATAGACCGGAAAGTATAGAGGTGCGGTGCTTTTTTGTACCCTTATACCGTCGATTCCGTGTGACAGTTAATATGAGGCATGCGCATTTAAGAAGTGTTAACGTCAGTAACATTTTCTACTTGTTCCTTCCACCGTTATTAGCCACTACAAATATGCTACCCTTACTATTGTCATCATTTCTTCGTTTGAATTGGGGTCTATACCTTTTTAGGGTGCTAGGATCCAAACATAAATTTCATTGAAGATAACAATCAGAATGGAAGTAGATCTATACAAGATGATGACTGAAGTCTTTATGTGTTCAGATTCATGTCCCAAGGCCCAGCCGCAGAGAGGGAAACTCGGGAAGAGGAAAGTCAATAGACCTGAGACAGGCGATAAGACCGTTGGTCATTTAGAAGCTAAGAACAGTCTCGCAATATGCCTGCGTTTTGTCGATAGGGACACTGGGACCTTGCTCATAGTGCACTTGATGTAGAATGTGGTCAATAATTAGGCTGTTTATAAATTATGAGGTGGGTGGCATGTGCTGGCAGCAGACACCTATTGATTTAGACTGTATCACTATATCAAGGGTAGTCTGTAGACTCTACAGGTTTACTCTTGGATGATGTAAAGATGATTTGGAGTCAGAAGGGATCAGAGAAGTTTTGTGTTACAAATAAATATTCCTTCGCTGTAACTTCTCTGCTAGGTGATTGTTGAACGCTTTCATGCCATACTATAGTCTATATATGCTACATCATACTACGCCATCTATCATATCATTATCATCACAAACTACTCCTACCCAAATCGCTAATCGTATCTAAATTGAAGTTGTTATCAAATGCATCGCTTACAACCAAAACATAATCATTGTCACAGAAATCGCTAAGAAAGCAGTCTTTATCATCGGGGCCTCCAAAATCTTCCCAGCTTCTGCCTTCTTCTTTGAAGTTGTAGCGGGTTGCGTCCCACCCGCAATTGAGTTGATAATATTTCCAATTGATGTTGTGGTAATACTTGGTGTTGATGCTGATAAGCTATCGGATGGTGTTTTAGAAGAGGCTCCAGATGAAGCTCCGGATGAAGCTGCGGATACAGCACTTGATGAAGCACCGGTTAGAGCTCCGGAAACACTTCCAGTCGGTGTGGCGGCCGCAGACACGGGAGTAACGGTTCCAGCTGCACTTGGAGACCCCTTTGGTGCTAGGCTGACTGGAGTTCCAGAAACGGTGATG
This sequence comes from Tricladium varicosporioides, assembly GCA_021365295.1. Classification (NCBI taxonomy): domain Eukaryota; kingdom Fungi; phylum Ascomycota; class Leotiomycetes; order Helotiales; family Tricladiaceae; genus Tricladium; species Tricladium varicosporioides. The sequence continues at coordinate 475,416 of JAJTIW010000018.1, forward strand.
ACACCACCAGGAGTCAAAGTTTGACCATTAATAACGATATTGCCCCTACTATCTGCTGTGAAAGTCTGCCCATTAAGGGTTACAACTGTTGGCGAAGTACTAACTGGAACAGCGCCCAAGGAAATTGGAGTTCCGGAGACGGTGATAGGAGGTCCACCGGGTGTCAAAGTTTGAGTTCCTATGACAAAATTTCCTTGTGAATTTGCGGTGATCGTCTGTCCATTTACATTGAGAACGCTCAAGCTTGCACCTCCGGATGGTGCAGCAGTTATAGGGGACCCAGCCACTGTGACCAGCCCAGGGGTGAAAGTCTGCGTCCCGACAACGATGACACCCAGGGAATTTGGTATGATTGTCTGTCCATTTATCACAAAATTTCCCTGGGTATTCGCGGTTACGGCTTGCCCATTTATTGTGACAACATTTTGAACGGAAGCAGGACCTGCCGCAATTGAAATTGACTGTCCGCCCACAACGATAGCTGATGCTCCAGGTACTATTGTCTGACCGCCTACCACAAGGTTCCCATTCTGAACAGACACAGTCTGTCCATTTATGACGAAGTTTCCATTCGTTGCAGTTACTGCTTCGCCGTTTATCGATACAACGTTTGGTGCGGGGGTAGGTGCTGGGGCAGGGACAGCTATTGAAACTGATTGCCCTGCAACAATAATGGCTGGAGCACCAGGGACTATAGTCTGACCTGCTACCACTATGTTACCGTTAGATACAGTGGCAGACTGCCCATTTATGACAAAACTTCCGCCATTCGCCGTCAAAACCTGCCCGTTTATGGTAAGCACATTAGGAGCAGGCTGAACAGCGGGTAAAGGTGCTACAGATATAGAGGATCCTCCAACCACAACAGCCGGTGAACCTGGGGCAATAGTCTGACCTGCTACTACTATGTTGCCGTTCGTAACAATTGCAGGTTGCCCATTTATAACGAAGTTTCCATTGTTCCCTGTCACAGCAACGCCGTTCACTGTCACAACATTTGGAGCAGGTGGAGCAGGCTGGATAGGAGCAGGTAATGGTCCGACAGAGATGGGGGTGCCCGCTACTATAATAGGTGCAGCTCCTGGTGTCACAGTCTGGCCACCGATGACAAGATTGCCTTGATTTGGTGCAATTGTCTGCCCGTTATTAAGGACAAAGTTACCTTGGCTGTTTGCGGTGACAGTTTGGCCATTGACGCTCAAGACAGTGGGAGGGGCGGGAGCAGGAGTGACGGCAGGGGTAGGGGCTGCAATGAACGATGTGCTGCCACCGATAACTAGCGCAAAGCTTGAGGGTGCCTGAGGTGTTGGATTTTGCTGTGGCGGATTAACTGGAACAGTGACTGGGTTGCTTTGTTGAGGTGGGGGGTTATTCGGAGACTGGGAGTTATTTGGATTTGGATTTTGAGGTTGAGGACTGGGGTTTGGGGGTTGAGTATTTTGTGGTTGAGGGTTATTTGGATTCTGAGGCGAGGGGTTAGGAACTACTATGGGGTTGGTTTGTGGGTCGGGACTTTGAGGTGGATTCTGGGGTGGAGGATTGACCACTGTATTTTGCGGTTGCGGATTCTGAGGTGGAGGATTGACTGTGTTTTGAGGAGGTGGAATCTGAGGTGGCTGGGTTGCGGGAGGCTGCTCGATAACCGTTGGGCCTGGACCTGGAGGAGGCTGAGGTACTGGGGCAGGCGTATTTTGAACAGGAGGTGGATTGACAGGAGGTGAAACTTGTGTAGGTTCCGGATTGGGCTGGGGATTGGGATTTACTTTGGGTGGTGTCAGTCCCGGTGCAGCTGTCAGAGCGATTGGAGGATCGAAGACACCACCAAAGTTGAGAACACAAGTCGCCCACAAAGGATCGAGGGTAGCGACGATTTGTGGTATGGACATTTGAGGCGTGCACAAGTTGGTAAGTGTTTTTCCAAGAACAGTATCAAATTTACAATTTGTTGTACAAGTACAATTCCTGTTAAACTACTTAGTGATAGGTTTCAGAGAGAGATACTTGGTTAAATACGTACGGTCCAAAATCAGCAAAATTGATAGCTGTATAGTCGCCGAGGGGATTTGGTGGTCCAACAACAGCGCTGGGGATATAAGAGGAACTCAGTTCTCCGGGAAGGAAGGCAAAGGTCTTCAAGGGAAATGAGGCACCAACAGGACCACACAAATTTTCAGCAGAGAACCCTGTAAAGGCAGCATATACTGAAGGAGACACACTGTTGAGGCAATGTCAGCAAGGGTTAAAAGCATTATTTACAATAAGCGAAACCCACAAGGTATGATTTAATGAATCGATCAGGGTCGATACTGGGGGCTGTGCTGCAGGTGTTGGCCTAAAGTTAAATGTTAGCCTTTTCTTTCTTTAAATTGATTCTTTGACATTATAAGCCCATCTGAGATCTCAAAAAAAAAAAAGAGTTCTTGGGCTCCGGAATGCTACGCATTATGCAACTTTGCCTTGATAATATGGTATAAGCACTTCAGACCAGTGCCAAACGTGCAGTAAATTAGGTAGTGTGTGAGTCTTTCAGCACACTGCGGTATAAAGTTGTTTTCGACTGGACAATAAACCACCACCGTATTGATACGAAGCACATCGAGGTTCAAAATGAATGATCGGCCAGTGTATGGGCAAAGGATAAATGATTGAAGGTAGAGCCTTACCAATAAGCTGCATTGAGACATAATTAGCACACACTTTGATAAATAGTATTGAAATTAACTAAATCAAACGAAGATACAAGGATAGTAGGAAGATACTAGAGTGGAGAGTGGAAAGTGCGTAGGGTGAGGAAAATTATCTAGGAGACATCGCACGGAGGTGTATACGTACTGAGTTGTACTCCTGCACCATAGACGGTGCAATCAGCACAGCATGGTGCAGAAGGTCCCCAATCGAAAGGGTCAAATTGACCACCTAACGCAGAGCTTCGAGCATTGTACTGCGTGAAGCATGTCTGGAAAAGACAGAACTGGCCACTCAACACGTAATTACTAAGGGATAGCTTTGCAAGCCCATTCTGCCCGAATACTTTGGTAGCAACATCGCTCAGCTGACTCTTGAGTGAAATGGAATAGGTGCTGAATTCCGCTTTGGTTTTCTCGGTTGCTGGCTCCGCCTTGAGCCGGACAAAGGTAGAGTATACTCCCAGAAGCTCTCCGTATGCAGATTGAAGATATGCTCCACGCTCCGAATCTGGCATAAGCAATATAGCGGGATTCAACAGAGCTTCGAAAGGTATTGGGTCGTTACAATCAGTGGTAGTTGAAGGAGGTGCAGTGATGGTGGAATTAGCAATAGAAGACTTGACGATTGCAGCTGTGCTATTGACCTGATTGGTTCCATTAATTTTGGTGCTGACAGAAGCCGTAGTATCCAAGCTGGATGATTTTATGTTTGATGAGGTGCTAGATAGGGTGCTGGATACACTTGAAGTGGTAGAGGTACTCAAGGTAGTACTAGACCCTGGCGGGTTACTCGAGCTTGCTGAACTCGTTGAGTTGGAGAATTTGAATGTTGAACCTGTGGTACGTCCTTGAGTTGCACAATCTTGAATGGAAACATACATGTGCAATGTACTTACTGCTAGAACTACCGCTTGAAGCAGCCTCGGATCTCGCTGTTAAAAGAGAGAGGACTGCGCAAATGCGAAGACCTAACCCCCAAGAAACCATCTTACCGTCGCCGTGAACGAAAGTGCATTAACAAATGATCGTATCTTTGATGTTGAAAACTGTTTTCTTATGCGGGTGCCATTTGCTTGACATCCCGATAGACACACACATGCGTATGCAGGGTATCGGCGCCAGATCCAGCCCTAGGAAACAAAGTGTTGCTAAGACATCGTAGGACCATGATCCACAACATTGGCAATACTAAGAATAGAGCTCCAATGCAAAATACTTCTTTCAGCCACAAGGCTTGGCGATGGCGTCTTCTGGATATGTTCCGTAAAGCGAAGTATAAATGACTAGGTATAAACACTTTGGTGTTAGTTGCTGATCATGCCAAGAGTGCACCACAGCCTTCGAACAGGAGACTTTTGTATTTTGTCTTTGCGCACCCGCTCTATGGTCCGCTCATTATTTTGCGGGATAGGATCTATCTGCCAAGAACTTTCATGAGACATGCATGCCCTCGTCACATTTGACTCTTTTCAGCTTTAAAGAAAACTTGCTGGCAAATCCCGTTGCTCGCCAACACACTAACCATTCATTTGTTTTTCCCAGGGAAGACATGAGAGGTTCACAAATAAAGTGGCGTTGATCCAGCCATCAGCCTGGGACAGATTTGTGCACATTGCTAGAAAGTCTCAGCTCAGGAAGTCATGGGTTTTTTATTCGGGGCTTACAATAACCATACGATTTTTTGAGTCAACACTTCGGTCAAATAAGCTCGCACCTCCTCTGTGATCAGTATTGTTGATAAAGTTGTTTTGAGAGTGATGGAAGGCAGCATCGGTGGCCGTTATACACCTGCATCGTGGCTTACCGTCCTCTTGTGGTGCCTGAATGTGGTGGCTTCAAATAGCACTACAATTCCAGCACCTTTAGTAATATCACCATCTCAGTATTGGTATTTCGATATCAGTCTCCAAAACCCCTAGTAAAGCTAACAGTGATAATAGGGAGGGTAATGATGGCCCTGTAAGAACAGTCGTTTCCTTGTTCCGTCTTCAAAGATGTTCATAAAGGCTCTTTAGCCATGAAATGTCAGGGCGAAATAGTTAATTCCATAGGAATGTAGTGGTCGACGTTCACCCTACAGTTGGGTACGCCAGCTCAAAATGTTCGGGTGATGGTCTCCACCGCTGGTAGTGCAACGTGGGTAGTTCTTCCGGAAGGATGTGTTGCTGGGATGCCCTCGAATTGTGCCGACCTGAGAGGAAAACAGTTCAATCGGAACGCCTCTACAACCTGGAAGTTCAACAATTATTATGAGCTCCAGATGGAATCGAACCTGGGATATACAGGAAGTGGGGAGTTTGGGTTTGATAAAATTGGTTTAGATTGGCAAGGAGCCGGAGGACCTGTGCTGGACCGTCAGGTAATTGCTGGTGTTGCAACAGAGCAGTTCTGGTTTGGTCTGTTCGGATTAACAGCTCGGCCAACAAATTTCACTGACTTCAACGATCCTCAGCTCAGTTTTGTTGAAACATTGAGAAATAAATCACTGATCCCGAGTCTTTCGTGGTCGTACACTGCCGGTGCACAGTATAGTAGGTAAATCTAAGCTATGTTGATTCATGGGCTGATTCCTGGATATAGGGTTATCAAAGGTCTTTGGGAGCCTAGTTTTAGGTGGATATGATTCGTCAAAAGCGGGACTGACAAATATGAGCTTTCCCTTTGGAGCAGATATCTCGCGAGATCTAACAGTTGGGCTACAATCGATTTCGGCCGTTGTGGGTGGGAAAACAACTGAGCTTCTTCCCACCAGCATCTTTACGTTCATCGATTCTAGCGTACCACAAATTTGGCTTCCATTAGCTGCATGCACGGCATTTGAGAAGCTGTTGGGTCTCACCTGGAATTCAACTATCGGGTATTACCTTGTGAACGATAGTTTGCATGAAAAGCTAATATCCATGAACCCGAGTTTGACGTTCAAGCTTGGGAAAACCGCGGTGGGGGGGACCACCATTGACATTACACTCCCATATGCCAGTTTTGATCTCTGGTTGGATTACCCAATTGTTTCGAACAAGACAAGATATTTCCCCTTAGCTCGGGCAGCGAATGATACTCAGTATACTCTTGGGCGAACGTTCCTGCAAGAAACGTTAGTAGTCATAAACCTAAAACTCATGAGTACGTCAGAGGAGCACTTACATTTTTCAGGTATCTCACAGTTGACTACGAAAGGTCAAATTTCTCTCTATCTCAAGTACGATTTGAGGCAGGTGCTAGCCAGCATATTGTGGCAATCCCACCCATCAATTCCACTACACAGTCAACTTCGATAACCACCGACTCCTCGGCCAGAAAGTCTTTGCCCATTGGTGCACTTGCTGGCATCATCGCCGGAAGTATTGTGGTTCTCATAGCACTGATTTTATGCATATACTTTTTCCTCAAGCGTCGCCGAACTGAGAAGAAGGCCGAACTTCCGGACAATCAGGTTGATGATGATAATAATCCATATGCCAAACAAGAATTAGATGCTTCGGGAACTCACCAAGCACAAAGTGAGATGGATGGAGGAAGTAATACAGCCAAATTTGAGCTCCAGTCTCCTGTTCCAGAGCCTGTATATGAGATGGATGGAGCGGGTACTGTAGGGGAGCTGGCATCACCAGAGGTAGCTGCTCATGAGATAGGGAATCCTCTGAAATAGGGACTTCATATTTGTTGTATTTATAGAGAGTTATAAGTGTATATTCTATATAGCCATTAAAGTTTCAGAGTGTCAGCAAGGGTATTGTAGCACATACAATTGGCAGGTTCAATATTCATATCATAGCAAATACCTCAAAAACTGGAGCCAGACTCAACCTCATCATTGGCACTTTTATGCTCTACTACCATTAGTACTTCTGAGTTAAATAACTTAATAGACATAGATTTTTTTTGGTTTGGTTAGAGGCTGGTGATAAACTGATTATTGTAATGTCGATTTTCAAACGCGCACTCAATAACCACAATCTGCACACCTGGACATCCCGGCAACCGCACATAACCCTCAAAATTTACCAAACCTTTCGAGCTTCAGCACAGCTTTATACAAACCTCCCTTCCACCTCCTCTCTACAAAGCTCGCACATCATCTGGCCACGATGGCCCTCCAACACACCTCTCTCCACCACCTCCTCACACCTCTCCTCTCCTCCTTCCGCAATGTCCCTCTCGCCTCCACAGCCTTCAAGATGGCAACCACCACAGCCAAACGATCCTTCTCCAGCACACCCTCCCTCTCTAGGCGCGAGAAGGGTCCCCAGAAAGACCAAAGGATACAATTAATTAGATACCATATGCAGCATCCACGAACACCACGACCCTTAAAGCTATCCCGAATGCGAGCGCTACGACACTGGACAATCCACCGGGCGTGGATGCTTGCACGGCGGAAAAGAGCGGAGAATGAGGAGAATGAACTACAACGGTACATTTGCCCCCTGCTTTCTATCCCCAAACCTTCCATCTTGTTGAGTATGATTGGGTTGGAAATGGAATGGGGGCTGGGTTAAACTAATGAGATAATAGGATGTACCAGAGCATGCACAGCGCCATGGAAGAGTTGCGGAATTTAGATCTACCGGGCAAAAAGGATTCGGGGAGATTATATCGGATTGCGTTGGAAAAGAAGGGGATTTTTGGGCACGGGGGTGTGCCAATCGAGTATGCCAGGGCGCAGACAGATACACCTGCTAAGGAGCCATGGAATCACGGGTGGACGAGGTGATTGTGATTGTATAAGTTTAGGGTTGAAGGAGGGATCACAAACTTCGCCCGGAGGGAGTATCGAAGTGTACAAAGTACCTGTGAGGAAATCTGGTGTATAATATTTGAGGGGGGGGGGGGCAAATGTGCATATCCAGGAGCACAGGGGGCTTGTTTGCGATGCTTGTTTGCATATGTATTTTATGTACAAGAGTCCACCATAGACCAACGCTGTTGTTCGCAAGCAATGCAGCAATTCCATTCCATTTCGTCCGCAAGTGGGGTATGTGATTCGAGACAACCGAATACGGAAAGGAAAAGAGTGTAAAGACCAAAGTCGTGATCAATCATTAAAAGTCCCTCTCTGGGCCCTTGCATTCGCTTCAAGCAAAAGTATAGCACAGGCATAGAAGTTTAATAACTTTTGTGTTCATGTGCAGCGCTGGGTTTCCGCAGAAAGCTCCCGACAAGTGAGGCAAGCCACGCTGATTCATCTTGAGCCAGAGGCCTGCATTCTCTGTCGTGAACCAAGTGTACTCTCTGGTGGTTTGTTCGTCAATTAGAAGTGATAGGATCGAATTGTTGCCGTCCGGAAAAAGTTGTCCCTGCCCAGCCTCTAAAATTTCATGCCAACTCCAACTCCAGTCCCTTATAGTATAACGCAGCATCCACCTCCCTCACCCTTCTCAAATGTAAGGAGCGCCGCTCGCGTAGCAGCCTCAAAAACATCATCAACACCCTCACCGGTCAGAGACGAGCATTCCAGATATTTTCGTGCACCGATTTCATGCGCGATCTCCGCTGCTTCCCGGCTTCCAACGAAATGCTGTGATCGTTTCCGGATTTCTTCAATTGCGACTGGATCTTCTCGAAGATCCTTCTTCAATCCAACCAGTATGATTGGAACTCCCGGACATCGCTCATTCGCTTCTTCGACCCACTAGAAAAGGTTAGCATGTGAATGCTGATTTCACAGGTCCAGAACCAACTTTGTGCTTAACATTATCTAGGGAATCTGGCATATCAATTGAAAATCCTATGAGTATGACGTGGGCTTTTGAGTATGCGAGGGGCCTTAATCGTTCATAGTCCTCCTGGCCCGCTGTATCCCATAGTGCCAATTGCACACTTTTCCCGTCTACCCTACAATCCGTCACATAGTTTTCGAAAACAGTAGGGACCTAAAAATAGTGCAGTCAGCATCTCAGTTGGGTTGTTGTTTCAATTGGTATATTCACATAATGCTGTGAAGGTATGGTCAGCAAAGATCATAAAAATAGATTCCAACAATTCCTACCGTAGGAAAATAGCCAAGTGTAAATACACTTAGCAATGAAGTTTTACCACAGGCACCATCTCCAATTATGACCAATTTCCTAAGTCCCCGTCAGTAAACACCCTATTATAGATTCCCCTAGATTCCAGATCGTCAAAAAAAAACAATTGAAGCCTCAATTCCATCCATGCCATAGAGAAACCCCACTTGATTATCTGCCAATCTGCGATGTTCGGTATAGATTCATAATTTCCCTTTCGACCTCAAACACGCCTCTGCCACTGCCGGAAATTTTTCCTGGCCGGATGCTTCTGAACGTACCTTCGCATGACATTCTGGGCCTGTGGTTGAGCCATTGTATTGTAGATCGTATGATGGTTATTGGGAGGATTTCGAGCTAGGTAGATATCGATCAACCATACACCACGCTTCGCAACGAGGAGAGGAAAAGGGTGATGAGTCTCAGAGGTTGTTTGAAGTTATCGACGTGAGATTGGGGATACGAGGTTGACGATTGGGACTTCTTCGGATACAAGGTGGGCGGCTTCTTAGAGGAAACGCGTGAATGTTAGATTTCGCAACGCAAGGAAAAGCGTGCTTGTGGTATATTTATTCTCAGGTACCGCCGCAGAGCCGTAAGATATTATCCCTTTTCTGCAGCAGCTAAGGTGGAGTTTCTTGGGGTGAGGCCTCTGAATGGGTAATCGACCGGGCTGAGTCGCCGGACCGTGCACGTTGAAGCCCTTTTTCAGGTCTAGTTCAGCGATGATGCTTCGCCTTGGTGGATCTGCGGGAGTTTAAAGCAGAGATCAGAACTCCAGGGCTGGCGATTCAGCTGTCACGGTGAAGGAAAGCGTAGCAGGAATGGGAATGTGCAGATATTGGCAATTGTATGTTGTGGTGGAGAGAAGTCAGCTTTGTGTATCAACTATCCAATTATCTTGTTGGCGTTACGGCGCTTGCGTATTGCTGATTTTTAGCAACGGCCGGTGGTAATCGCGAACGCCAGAACAACCTGGAAGCGCTGCCACTCACTGTGAGTTACACAACCCTGCCTATGCTGCCTGAAAATACGAGTCCTGCCTGAGGCGGTATACAACGACATCTCAGCAAGGTACGGATTTCTACACAGTAGGTCTTCCCTTGCAATCACCCACAAACGCCCTACACCCCTTCGAACAACCTGCATCCCTCTGTACACTTACCCACGGCACTCCGGTCCCTCGACCACTTTTCAGCGAGCCCCGGCACCCTTCATAGCGACCTATCCTGCGCTCAGCAGAAACAGACACCTTGGTGGGGCAACTGCTCTCCTGCTATTCACCTTCGCTGTGAGTCCCTAGATTTACTTGGCCTCGCGGATCTAAGTCCCTTCTAAAGGGAATCTGTGCATCTCTGATTTTTGTGTTGCGAACAGCTGCCTTCTTCCATGATTCGACATCCACCTTCCATCTGATCGGAATGCCCGCGAACGCACGGCGACAGACGGCTCAATCCCCAGCGTCGCCAACCTCAAAATCCGCTGCGAAGTACACGAATAAGGATGGTTCGAAATTTATAACTGTCCCTAAAGCTTTCACCACCAGCGACCCCTCTGAGACATCCCCGGCTATGACACAAACAGCAGCGAAGACAAATGGCCAAACGCCAACGCCTCCAGTTGAGAATAATAATGCTGCGCCTACAGTAAATAGGAAGAAACAAAAGAGGAGAGAAAAAATGGCTGCGAAGCTTGCTGCAGAGCAACCGGCAAAGGTCCAGGCAAACGGTGCACAAAAATCGGAAAATGGCCACCGGCAAATGCAAGAACTAGAAGCACGGTTCCGAGAAACTGGTTTGGGGGAGCAGTACGAAGAGAATGGCCAGTTTGATCCAGCTGAGGGCGATCAATATTACAGCGATGAGGATGGCGATAGATATTCGGGCTCCTATGGACATGACGGTTCATCTGCGAATGGCTACGCGATACCTCCTTCGAATCCTGGCAAGAAGTCAAAAAAGAAGAAGAAATCGAAAGCTGCTCCTCCCCCACCCCCTAATCATATTCACAGTCACGCTAGCGGTCACACCCATTCTCACGCTTTTTCCCATATTCACGATGGACCAAACGGCCTGTCCCACAACCATGTACCACTTCCTCTTCCACCACTGGCTCCTCGAGGTCCTGGAATATCGAAAGAAAAGATATGGAATACGTCATCTCAGGAAGAGCGCGAGCGAATAAAAGAATTCTGGCTATCTCTTGGTGAGGATGAACGAAAATCACTGGTCAAGGTCGAGAAGGATGCAGTGTTAAAGAAAATGAAGGAACAACAGAAGCACTCATGTAGCTGTACCGTATGTGGGCGAAAACGAACGGCCATAGAGGAGGAGCTTGAAGTTCTTTATGACGCATATTATGAAGAGCTTGAGCAATATGCCAATCACCAAGGAGACGGCGGTCCCTCACATATGATGCCACCACCACGTCGCTTTGGGGATATGAGTGGCCTGCAGCCTCCTAATCGCCTACCCCCAGCGTTTAATGGTCAGCAGCCGTCGAGAGGTCGAATAGTGGAACAACTAGGCGACGACGACGAAGAAGAAGTTGAGGAAACCTATAGCGATGAAGAAGTGGATGATGAGGAGGACTACAGCGATGAAGAACCTGAAGAACTCCCCCGAAATAATCACGCAAGAGATTTCTTTAGCTTTGGGAATAGTCTTACAGTTCAAGGAGGCATTCTTACAGTGGCCGATGACCTGCTTAAGAACGACGGAAAGAAATTTATTGAGATGATGGAACAGTTGGCCGAACGTCGAATGGCACGAGAAGAGGACGCTAGAGAACAATTCTCGAATCCGAGTTACGGTCACCCTCCAAACGGTGGTATGCATCCTCATTCGCATGCACATAATCATCCTCCTCCGCCGGACGACGAGGCATATGATGAGGAGGACGAGGACGAGGACGATGAGTACGACAGTCAGGATGAAGAGTATGACGAAGAGGAGATGGTAGGTCCGGAGCAGTGTGTTAGCCCGGTTTATTCTAATTTCGTTCAGGATACCATGACCGAAGAACAGCGAATGGAAGAAGGTCGACGGATGTTCCAAATCTTCGCTGCTCGGATGTTCGAGCAAAGAGTCTTGACTGCGTACAAAGAGAAAGTGGCCAAAGAGCGTCAACAAAAGCTTCTAGAAGAGCTAGAAGAGGAAGGCCGAGCCGAATCGCAAAAGAAGGCAAAGAAAGCTAAAGATGCGCAGAAAAAGAAAGACAAGTTAGCGCAGAAGAAGCAGGCTCTTGCCGAAGAGAAAGCAAAGCGAGAAGCTGAAAAGGCGGCCGAGGAAGCTGCTCTTCGTGCTGCTGAAGAGAAAAAGGCTGAAGAGGCTCGTCTAAAAGCCGAGGAGAAACGAAAGAAGAAAGAAGCCCAGAAAAAAGCCGAGGAAGAAGAGCGGTTACGAAAGGAAGCCGAGAAGCAGCGACGATTGCAAGAGCAACGAGATCGACAAGCTGAACTCGAACGGAAGCAGCGAGAGGCCAAGGAAAAGGAGCGTAAAGAGAAAGAAGAGCTCCGGCAAAAGGAGAGAGAAGCCAAAGAAACCAAGGAGCGGGAAGCTAAGGAGCGAAGGGAGAAACAAGAGAGGGATAAGCGAGAAAAGGAGGCTAGGGTCAAAGCGGAGCGAGAAGCTAGGGAAAAACAAAAGAGAGAGGACCTAGCAGCCCAACAAGCGACTACTCAAGCTACAGCCCAAGCAGCCCAGGCTGCATCTCAAGCATCGAAACGTGCTCCTGTTCCAGTCCCTATTCCTGCAAATCTTCAATCGCATGCTACAGCAGTTGCATCTCCTCACATTCCAGTTGCAACTCCTGCCATTCCGAAGGCACCAACACCGATCAAGTTGCGCACAGGATCTCAACAAGGATCTACTAATGACTCTGTCCCTCAAACACCTCAAAGCAGTGGTTTAAGTCAGAATGTGTCACCCATACCTACAACCCCTTCTCAAGGTAGTCCTGGTCCTATCGGTCCCCAGGGCAAGAATCAAGCACAACATCCATTCTTGCATCACCCACAAGCTATTTCTCCGACTCACGCCGCAATCAAGAGCCCTCCTGGTATGCCTGGTCCATTTGCCGCAATGCAACCAATGGGTATGGGATTTCAACCTGGGATGCCACCAATGATACCTGGGTTTGGACGTATGCATCATGATCCAATGTTCCCACATCAAGCACCAATGGGTGGACCATTTAGACCTCTTGCCGGTCCAAATGGCATTCCCATACACCCCGGGATGAATATGCACCAGTTCCCTCAAGGTAGAGGCTTCCCCATGACAAATGGTCCTCCTGGCTTTCCACAAATGCCAAATGGATTCGGAGGTATTGGACAACCATTCCAGAAGGAGGGTCCCCCTTCTCAGGTTCATTCCCGCCAACAGTCAGCATCTTACGAGAAACCTTTTGAAGTACCTGTCTCTGCGCCCCAGGCACAGCCTATTGCAAGACCAGGTCCAATTGGCCGCCCATCGAGCGTGGTACATGGCCAGCGTCAGGAAAACAGCAGAAACACTGATGTTGACGATGTGAGCAACCACCTTGGTAGTAGTGCCTTACTTGATGATTCGGATGAACCTATAAATCCTGGGCTCAACGGACGACGTTCAAGTGGTATTGCAAGTATGAATGCCCGGCCAAATTTTGCACCCATACCATTCGGAATGGACCCCTCAGCATTTGCAAACCCAATGAACTCATACAATACTTGGGGCGGTCCACCAAATCCCTTTGGGTCATCTTCGCTACCTGGATATGGTGGCGGCTGGGGACAAGCACCTCTCGGCAATGCCTTTGGTGGTGTTGCCCCGCCTGCTAGACCTACACAGCCACGGTCTGTAGCCGTTCGACTGATGATATGCCGTGCGTGCAAGAATATGGAAGGCTCTACCCCTGATGGCTTCTATGACTTGAATCTTCTCAAGGAGCAGGTAGATCATCTGAACCCTCCGAATGAGCAATCTATCTCAGAGAAAGAGCTTCTTGATATTTGCGAAACTGAGGGCAACGGTATCAATGGTGGCGGCTCATTTGAAATTCGTAAAGATGGCGATAGATGCCTCATTCGCCACGAAAACGAGGTTCCTGCCACCCATCGTCCTATTGGTGCCCCTGGTGAGATTGGCAGCCCAATTGTCGGTGGTGGAGGAATGCCTCGCTTCGCCGGACCCCCTCCAGGCTTTTAAGCAACTCATCTTTCCCTTTTGGCACGTCTTAGTTCTCTTTGTATCAATTACATCATCGTGCGGCATCATGAATGCCAAGCCGATATGGCGCTCTTGCTTCTGGTGTTAACCTGCCCTGCTTTTACCTCGACTTTTGTAGTGGGAGGAATGGATTTGGGACTACTCTGCTCGTCTTTTTTGAGACTGAGCTGGAGTAGTTTCCTGTGTATTAGCCAGCGTGGCGCTTGACGCTTCTGCTTCAATAGCGAAGCGGAAATACTAAGCATGATACAATATTCCTTAGTGCACCATCAAAAACATGATTTATGTAATGTGTGATTTGCTACATGTTATCCCAAATATTTTTAAACCCCTTCGCGCATACATGCAAGTCTGTATCTCGGATAGAGTTGTGTAAAAAATTTTCCGGGTTCAAGACTCACGAGTTCTTTCTCGTAATGATAAAATTTTATCTCCGCCTTAAGCTCAGTCATGTCTATTAACTCCGTCATCAGAATGGAAACTACGGCTTGATACAGGATGCTCCTATTTGACGCACTTATAGAGGCCCTTAAAGAATATAATGAAGCGTTCGGAGAGTTTTTTTTAACTTCTGCCGCAAGCAGCATGATCGCATTTTGAAGTCTTTGGTACTGAAAAACCTGCGCTAGTTAATCAATGATCTTATATTTAACGATTATTTTGGGTGTCTAAGAGGCAAAGATAACAGCCTTCTACTCAGATGATTGAAGACTGAAAATTTGGTATGTAAAATGGGTTTTAGTTGAGGGGGGTGGTATCAAGCTTAATGAAAGCTTCATAAAATACTTTAGCAAAAAGAAATAACTGAGGATGCAAGAAATGTTTTTAGATAGGATAAATAGAATTTATAATGTCTTGGAAGTGGATAATAAGACTGGTAAAGGGCGCCATTAATAGCTAAGGCAGGTTAATTGCCCCTGATCAACTTTGCCAACTCATCAAAAGCGCTGGTCCTCTTCGCCACAATTTCATCAAATGCTTCGTGGGAACTTCCACCAATAGTGCCAATGTATACTTCAGGATTGCCTGTTTTCAAGCCATCATATGCTTGATCGATGAACTTCTCGATTGGCATCCCCATATTGCGGCCGGTTTCTTCTCCCATGTAGTCGTGAAGCTCAGCTGTGTAATATCAGCGGCGTAACATAAGACAAAGTGTTTCAATGACACTTACTCTGAACAACAGGGGGTGAGAGCTCGATGATTTTGACTGTTGAGTTGCGAAGTTGGTCACGGAGGCATAGGATGAAAGAGTTTAGTGCTGCCTTGGATGCCGAGTATGCTGAAATAGAAACTGCCGGAACGATTGCTAGATGGCTGCCGGTGCTATGTTCTATTAGCATATTGATCGGTTAAGAGATTGTGTCAGATTATAGCCCACAAGATTATTCCGGTTTGGAATTTATTTCCCAATAGATGTGGGAGGAAAGCATGAGTCAAAGCAACAAAACTGATGAAATTGACCTGAATTTCATTGTTAAAACTTGCCAGGTCAACCTTAGCAGGCTCTGACCAGTTGTGATTCCTTTGAACACCTGCGTTTAGGAAAATACAATCAATGTCAGGGGATTTCCTCATAATACTAGTGGGTTATTAACAGAATGGCGCATAAAGGTTGGTCACGAGAAGTGGAAACAAAAGGTCATACTCAGCAGCAAATTGGGGGGCCTTTGCCGTATCTGCAATATCAAATGTAACACCGTCAGCCCTTCCAGCACCATGTTTCTGTACGAACTGATCGACTCTGTCCTTTCTTCGTCCAACTGCGGTAACCTTAACGCCTTCTTTGACAAGTCGATCTGCCATTTCTTTGCCAATACCACTGGTGGCGCCAATGAGGAGAACATGTTTGTATGGAAATGCCATTGCCTCTAGATCAAAATGAAATGAGAATTTCGACTTGACCTTCTGAAGCGAAGAAAATAACTTGTCATATAACGGAAGGCTTTGAAAAACCTCTTATAATTATAAAAATAGAGATTTTTTTATTATTATTAATAAGGGAATAGGGCTACTTATACCATAAGTATAGCACACACCAACCGTCAATATGTGATTCATATTAACCATTGTCAAATATAGAATGAATGAGCGCATCGGCATTCGGACTTAGCATTTACTCGCCTTTGAGGCCGAAAATTTAATGGATATAGAACACAACGCCGAGAAAGCTCCTATATCTCGGTGCAATTATAGTCTGCTAGGCACATAAGCTTGACCGCTATCAATATGAACCTCTCAGGCCTCTGCAAGACTGCTTAATGAGAGGAAATGAATTTTAAATATCGCTTAGTCATCAAAACATCACCTAGCGCTGGATCTACAACACCAATGAATATCCGTAGCACATCTCCGCCATATCTCCGTCCCCATAACATGTCGGGCGGCATGTTGCATGTGGCATGGTCGAATATGCCTCCATGGTTACCAGATGCGGTATAGCTCACGTCAAGCTATCCCAATCAACCCTCCTCCACATAACTCAATAAATGTTTCCTAATGATTATTCTGTCACCTCAAGTTTAGCTGATACTACCCGCATGACTATACGATGGTATTTTGCGGCAAGCCTTCGAAGGCTTGTCAGCGGTGCAGAATTCGAAAGTTGCGCTGCGACTTAAGGAGAGAGTCATGCAGCAGCTGTCTACGAGCAAACGCAGTTTGCACGGGATACCGGGATACTGAACAACTCCGAATTAGAGACGAAAGCAAAAACATAAAGCGAAAGACTATGTCACAGGGACAGAAACAGAAGCAACTAAAATTGACACTTCAACCAGAACCGCGTTCTCTAATGTTATCAATCGAGGTCCAAGCTTGGCATGCTTTCTTCGCGAATTATGTTACTGGTTCCAAAGCGAACTCCTGGGATTTCCTGGAAGTATATTATAACGCAGCAGATGCCCCTGATTATCTGAAGACAAGCATCGATGCTGTTAGCCTGGCATACCTCTCATCGAAAGTCTATTCCGAGGTTGGGGCACGCCTGGCGAAGGAGAAATATGTGTCTGCTCTCAGCCTAACAACTAAAGCTCTCCGGTCCCCAGAGATAGCTAGAAAAGACTCGGCACTACTCACTTCTCTTTTACTAGACCTGTTCGAGAAGATCATGAATGAGGAACTTCGTAGTGGAAACAGTAACGCCTGGACGAACCACGTCAATGGTGCTCTGACGCTAGTAAAATTACGAGGCCTAGGGGGATTCCAAGGAGACATGGCCCTTCGAGTTTTGATTCGACTCAGTATCAACCTACTTATTTGCTGTGTCGCCAGTGGATCTCCAGTGCCTAATGATTTGACGAACCTGTGGTCATACGCTGGTAGTCAATTAAAGACAAAAGCTGATCCCAAATGGAACCTTACTTCTTTGATGATGGTATATGCAAATCTTCGTAACGAAATATTAGAAAATAAGATATCTGTCGAGAAGTACATCGCGTTATCAGTGGAACTCGATGCAAGACTCTCTGCTCTCACGGTTGACATGCCACCCCTCTGGCAATATAAGACGATTATAGTAAACTCCAAGTCGGAGCGAATTCTGGACTACCACTACGACTCTTATACGGATCGACACGTTACTCAGACCTGGAATGTCATTCGCCTGGTCAGAATTTTACTAAATGAATCCATTCTTGACTACTCCTCACAATCAACTGGAGGCCTATTGGCTAGATCGCACGAATCATTTTTGGTCTCAGTATACAGCAATATCGAACGAATGAGCCATGAAATATGCGCTTCGGTACCTCAATATTCCGATTGCGCATGCACAGCCCGAAAAAAGTATGTTGTAGGGGATTCAGTCAACGTGATGACCTTAGAAAACTCGAGGCATTCATCAGCCAGGGCGGTAATCCATACACATTCCATATCGCACCAGGCAGATATATACACTGTTATGTTTCCTCTCTACGTCGCCGGTAGAGCCAGAGGCGTAGCGAAACCCTTGAGAGAATGGGTCATTAGACAATATCATTACATAAGTGGCCATTTCAACATTCGAATGGCAAAAATCGTCTGCCAAATACTGGAAGAGGGGGGCACTGCGGACCCATGGACCATTTACGCCATCCTTGGTAGCTACGCCTTCGCTGCGTGAGGCACTGTGAAAGTAGTTCTCCGTAAATATGGGCTTATAATAATATTGTTCCTATGTAGAATTATGGTTTGATAATACACTAGAGGTGAAAGTCTGCAGGGCGTTTCAAAATCTGCGTGCTTGGAAATGCAGCCGTGGCCAGAGTCTGGGAAAATCCCAAAACAGCTATTAAAAACGGCTTAGCATTTAATCTCCTCCGTCAGATTCCTGCCATTTTCCATATCATTACTGCACAGCTGAAATCATATCGGTCAACCAACTCGACCAATAAATATTCAAGCGGCCAGTCTCCATGGCGCCCATCCATTGCTACTCAGTGCACAGTCTAGCACCATTTTCGTTAGTCTGGTAAACCCTTTTAGCTATCTCTTTTCTATCGACACTCATTGCATCCCACTCATCTTGGTCCTCCTTTCTGTTATTCTCCAGGTTCTCCTCCAGGATTTTCTCGAATGAGTCTCTGAGTTCTCTCTTCCCGCCATTTCGGCCCTTGGCTCTGTCTTCGCCATCCTTAGCAGTCTTCCAGGAAGAAGTCTCACTTCCATCTTCGCCTTTATTCAGCCCCTCGATGTTGAATTCAAGTTCCATGCAAACACCACTAGTACTAGAAGAACCTAAGAATTCGTTCTTTCCACTTAAAGCTGTTGCGATCTCCTCCCTAGTCCCATGTACACCCTCCTTATCCTTGAAATTTTCTTCATTTTTTACTTCAACATTATTGCTATTCGCCTGAGCCTCACAATCCTCAAATCCTTCGTCCTCAACCTCAACAGGCTTGCTTTCATCAACCAGGTACCCTCCAGATTTTCTCGTAGGACCTCTTTGCTCGCTGGGGAGACCCTGAAAATGCGTCATCAGCACAGCAGTGATATCGCTTTTCATGCCTTCTGGTAGCCCCTGCAGATCTAGAACATTCTTACTGAAATCCAGGACTGTGTCGACTGCGAGTTGCTTCAACTGAGTCATCCCAACATTGTAACTACCGAAATCTGGAGAGTACGCCAAGTCAAAGACTCCTCTCAATTTTCTCATGCCTTCATAAGCCGCAAGTTGTCTCGTGATCTGCTCTAGAATCGTGATTGCCTGGTTTTGCAACTTTGGAACTCCATATTCCTGTCCAAGGATCCACAATCGAGCGAACTCTTTGACGCTAGGTTGTCTCTTGTCGGTGTGTTCGAATGTTTGGAAATATAGCCAGTTTACAAAGAGTCCGAAAGTTCCAGCAGCGATATTAGTGATGGTGTGGGTGAGGGTTGAAGACGAGTCTAGGTTGGGCGAGGTGAATATTCTACTTAAGGTTGACGAGTACATGTAGATTGCAGCGAGGTGGATAACAAACGTCTGTTGTGGTGGGCTAATGGGAGTCTCAGAAGAAAGTCCTGAGCTGATGAGGATGGTCACGAAAATTGGGTTCGGTGACCTGATGAGGTGTCAGTGTGTCTTCGCCCCTTGAGCGTTGGTGAATTTGGAAAACTGGGGGTGAAACCAACAAATAATATTACTTACGAGAAGTTTAAGGGACTCTTCCACCTGGGCGATTGCAGCTGAACCCCGTTTCCTAGGAATGAGGAAGCAGGTGAAGGTGAGGTCGCAGATAATGCTCTGTCAGCTCTATTGTTACGACTGATAGAATTGTTCTTTGCCTTGGTTAATGATGGCGGAGCTCTTGCTCGTGACTTTTTGGCGGTGTTTTGAAGAGTGTCTTGTGATTTAGTTTTGCTACTAGCCATATTGAAGATGTCGAGGTGGAAGTTGGGATTAAACTTGATGAGAAGAGTCGGAATGTCGAAAATTGATAGGGAAACTATGAGCATGGAAAGAAGAGGGGAAAAATAATTCTAGGATAAGGCTGGGGCTGGAAGCCGACCAGTTGGAGTAATATTAAATGGAGGGTTAGTCAGGTTTCAATACCTTGAGCTAAACCAATTTGAAATGACAAGATTGAAGGTGGACAGGTTTGAGAAGATTGATTTGGTCCTGAGTGGTTTGAAAGAAGAGAGTTGGAAGATGAATAGTGCTGAGCGTAGAAGCCGAAAGCCGAAAGTAAACAGGCTTTTGTGAAATGAGAAATGTGATTAATGAATAATAGTGGTATAGTGGAACTTCGAAGCTAGCAAAGAGCTATTTATTTGCAGGGCAGCCTCGAGGTGCAGGGGAAAAGATTGCGTGGTAGTTGGGACATAAGGTGTATAATTGATCTGGGAGTAAGAGGAGGGGACCGAATTTGAATTTAAAAGTCCTTGAAAAGACTAGAGATGTGAAAAGTGAGTTATAGAGAAGGGCTTAGCTCCCTAATGAGATAAATTGGAGTCTAGAAGCTGTTAAGATATAAAATGAGCATCTAACATTTTCCCTCTTAATGCTTGATAAATTGAATGCTATCTTACATCACAAGGTGTGGAAAGGATGTGGAAAAAATTGGAAAAGGTGGTAGACTTCTCCTTCTCTAAATTCTTCCTAAACTCGGAGGACCGTATTTAACTTCTGCATTTTACTGTTTACAAAAGAAATTTATTCAGACTTGAAGCTTTCCAAATATTTCATGACATGACGTTGTATTTTCTCCACCCAAGATAGTGTGGGGCTTCAGGGGCTTAATGCAGGTTAGTCAGCAACGACCAGGGATTTACAGGAAAGTCGCGAAGCTTGAAGACACGACACCTTCAGCGCCGAGTACCTCGAAACCACACTCCTTTAGCAATTGATCTCGTCACTTCATAATACCATCTTCTCTTCTTTCACTCCTTCGATAGCTTTCGCAAATATGGCACCAATTACTAAGGACAAATACTCGGTCATCCTACCCACGTATAACGAGCGTCGCAACCTCCCTATTATTACATGGCTGCTAAACCGCACTTTCACGGAACAGTAAGCCATTCATGAAAGATGTTTATTTGTGCTAGGCTGATTGTAATTAGAAACCTTGACTGGGAATTGATCATCGTCGACGACGGCAGCCCAGATGGAACTCAAATTGTCGCCAACCAACTCGCAAAAGCCTTCTCCCCTCACGTCGTCCTCAAAGCGCGCGCAGGCAAACTCGGTCTAGGAACGGCGTATGTCCATGGCCTCCAATTTGTAACCGGAAACTATGTGATCATTATGGACGCCGATTTCTCGCACCACCCAAAATTCATCTCCCAAATGATCGCGAAGCAAAAGACCCTCCCTACAAACGGAGGCTACGATATTGTTACCGGTACGAGATATGCTGGGGATGGAGGAGTCTTTGGTTGGGATCTGAAGAGGAAGTTTGTGAGCAGGGGGGCGAATCTGTTCGCGGATACGGTACTTCGACCGGGGGTTAGTGATTTGACAGGAAGTTTTAGGCTTTATAAGAGGGCGGTGTTGCAGAAGGTTATTGAGAGTACGGAGAGTAAAGGGTATACTTTTCAGATGGAGATGATGGTTCGTGCGAAGGCGATGGGCTGCACGGTTGCGGAAGTGCCAATTAGCTTTGTCGACAGAGTGTATGGAGAGAGCAAGCTGGGTGGAGATGAGATTGTGGAGTATGCTAAGGGAGTCTTGACTTTGTGGATGAAGGTCTAGGGAAATCTGGGATCATTTGGAGTTTGGCTAGGGTACATAATTCAGCGATTATTGCAAACCATTTACACCTAACCATGGTCATTTCCTAAGCTTGTCACCTTCTCAAGGCCACTAGAAGTTTGTGTGCAAGGCAACAGGGCTTAAAATTTGGCAGTATAGGTTCTTATCAATTTTTCAGAATGGTCACAAAACTCTAGTGTCTTCCTAGGCCACAAGAACAACTTAGAGTAAACAGAAACTCCATGCCGCGCCACTGTTACCTCCACACAGTATGGTCCAACAACAGTGGATCTCCAATTATATTAATATTAGAAGTAGACAAGCTAGTGCTAATTAACGATAACTATACTCATTCGATATGGCTACTGTGTGTTCTGGTCATCGCAAAGATAGTATTCTTGCGGTGACTTCATCGTTTGATCCTATTGTTAACATGAAGGTTCAATGGATGCAGAATGACAAAAGTTTTCCTTGTTCCCTAGACTTGCCCTCTGGGCTTCGATTCAAAATTTAGAAGTTAACGCATCTCAATCCTCGCATATGCTACTTAGATTATGTTACCAGCAACGGCTCCTTCATATTTTATAATAGTGGGAAAGGGGAGACTGGTGGGAGAAAATGTAGTTTACCTATGCTCATGGAAAACCTATTTAGTTCAGCCCCAATGTGTCTTCCTAGGGAACCAATATCTAGAATCTTCCTTAGGCTCAA
Source organism: Tricladium varicosporioides (assembly GCA_021365295.1). Classification (NCBI taxonomy): domain Eukaryota; kingdom Fungi; phylum Ascomycota; class Leotiomycetes; order Helotiales; family Tricladiaceae; genus Tricladium; species Tricladium varicosporioides. The sequence continues at coordinate 497,683 of JAJTIW010000018.1, forward strand.
TCTCGTTGAAATATATCGTTTCTTACTCCCTAGTGGTTGAAAATATATTCATTGTCAGTCTTCTTTTAGGTTGGAAACCTGTATTTTAACAGTCAGTGTCTCTGTTTCACCCCATTATACTTTAGTGCCCCAGGGTTGTAAAAACTCACGCCCCTCCCATATACCAGGGTGTTGTGGCACCAAATCGAATTCAACCCCCCCCCGCCAACAATATTACTCAGCTTTGAGCAATGCGAACTAAGAAACAATCTTTTGTTCAAATTCACGAGAACATAGTCGTGGTGTTATATGCCACTTAGGAGAGACAGGACTGGATGAAAATGATGAAAGTGATTAAACTTGATTGAAGAGTAGGATCCTCAAAACGTGTTCATTCTTTTCGTTAGAAATTTATACAGACTATGCATTTTTATGGGAAATCTCAAGGCTAGGAAGGTACGATGACACACTTGTAGTTATATGTTGGCCCCCTTCTCCTAAACAATGAATAAAATATAGTTCAATAAATTTTGGCGCAGAACCTCGAGATCTTTACAAGAGGAAAGGAAGATGAAAATCACACACCCCGCTACGTCCTAGTTCAAGTTACTGTAAGTATTACACTTCAGGGTTGTGCGTTCAATAGCATTTCAATCCTTCTTAACAAGTAAGACCAGGTTTACGAGCATCCATCTAGGACAGATCTGAGAAATCAAACTCACTATCTTTATCAGTTAGGCCACCGATCAGACTGGATGGGTGTGCCATATTGGATAAGGCACTTAAAGATTCCTATCTATGTTCCTTGGGGAAGTGCGGAATCAGGGTATACTGGGAGTTACAACTTGCGAACTGCGCTTGTGAGTTGGGTGAGGAATTGATTGATTGATCTATTTAAAGAATGTGTTTTTAGAGTACAGTGTGGGTTGAAGCTTGATTGCAACGCTAGGCCTATAAAAGCAGGTCCATGCGCGTCGCCCATTCAACAGGCGAATACCCAAGGCAGAATTTTGTTCGTCCATGTGTGTTTCCAGGTCGAGACGAGGGGACTTCAAAACATCGGTTCTCTAACCACTGTCATCGCATGTAAAGTCAAGCAACATTTTCTAACCTTGCGTATTCTGCCTTACTCCCTGTGGTGCAAGGTATGTTTCTCAGGCCTGACTGTCGATTATCCAGGAGGTTACTGCTTGCTAAATCCATTGTCTAGCGGTTGAGTTTGAAGGATTTATTCAGTTTGGCTTTGCTTTGCGAGTTTTCTTTTCTAAAATGGTATGTTTTCAAGTTCTTCAAATGATCGCAAAGCTAATTTCTATATAAAAAAACAACTGTCAGTAGCTAAAAAAGCTTTTCTGCCATAAGGTTCATACTTATCCTAAATTTCTACTTCTAAACACGGCCTACTCCTCAAATCCTACCTGGTTAATAATTATCTCAGAAAATTAAAGTAAAGTCAAAACTTTATGGACGTAACTAATTTTCATGCATTCAAATACAGCTTTGATTTTGACAGTCATTCTTTTAGAGACATGTGAGCCATACTACTCTTGCTGAAAGTGCTACAGCTATCGGGGTACCCTTTCAAAGGTTACAAATCAATACAGGGTCTCAATGAAACCAAGTCAGCTAATAAGCGTGCTTCTGATAAGGCTTTCCATGGTTCTTCTGTTTGTCCCCCTCCTCTCCCCCCCCTCGGGGGGAAATTCCTGATACCCCAATATGACACAGTCTTGCGTGACCAATCCACCAGAGAGCTTGATATCGAGGTATTAGAGTTTAGCTAACGAAAAAGCGCATCCCAAGGCTACTTCTTCGCAAGGGGGAGAAATTGGGGAGTATCTCATAGGCTTGGCGGTAAAATGAAGGTAAGCTCTATCATTCCGTCAGTAAGATCTTAGTATTTATTAGTGTGCCAATGTTAAGTAGAGTGGGGGATCTTTACATTATGTCGGTGAGACCACATTTAAGACATCCCCCAACAGCCATGTTACACTATCCACATGCTGTGGTTCGTACATCCCGAGCTCATTGTCGCTGCCATAAGTAGGCCTTCCGCTAACACTTGCTCTAAAAGAGGAAGGTTTGCCTTTATTAATTCAATTGTGGATCTCGAGAAATAAGGTTCGTGCCCATTGCCGCCTCCTTGATTTCGTGGTCTGTTACGAGCGGACCCACTCCAGGTGCGCTGTTAACAACACTATTGATGCGGTCTTGCAGGTTGAAGATCTCTTCGACGACCATGTCTCTCACCTCTACTTCGGTGGGGTCAAGATGAGCTCTACCAATAACCTCATCAACAAGATTGAACTCTCCAAATTTTCGATAGAGGAGAGTGACTTTGAGATTGCGAAGGAGGAACAGCTCATTGAAGCCAGGAGCGCGTGAGAAATTAGCCCCGCCCGGTTCGAACATGGTACTCAGTCTGTTGATATCGATTGAGATCTCTCTCAGACCTGCGCAGGCTGAAAGGAACTTGAAGGCGGATCCAACATCAGTGTCAAGCCAAGGGTGATCCCAACAAGTATAGATTGTCTTGATGGCGTTTCTCTGTTCAGGTGGAAGAGAAACCAGGTATTTCAACATCAAGGTCGTATCACCAAACTCGAATGTGTTCAGCTTGTAGAACAGATTTTCCCCATGAACCATCTGACGAATGCTCTTATTGACTCTAGCCAGGTGGAAGGCTGCCAGCTCTAATGGAAGACGGCCTCTGTATCGAGGAGAATCTGAGCCATAGTACCCACCCCAGGTCGACCAGCAACCTGTCATCGGGGTATTGACTGTGAATATGTTCTCTCCAGGGCAATAATGCTGTGGTCGAATCATTCCGTCGTGTTTGCAAACTAAGCTGAAGATTGCGAGCTGAATCTCAGTTGGAAGGTCTGTGAGTAGAAGCGGGCCCTTTCCACCGTAGTTACCATCACTCATCGCAATGTCATCCACTTCGAAAGATAGTGTAGTCTGGCTGATTGGGTCCATTGTTTTCAGGAGGAGAGGAAGAGGGTTTAGTATACGTCTCAAGAACTCGATAGTTTGCGATATGAAAGGCAATATAGAAAGTACGGTAAAAATTATCCAAGAAATCTGTTCGTGTGGCTCCTGCCTGTTTCTGAGTTTAGATTTGCATAGAACATGAGGGCGGAGAAATTTATAGCCATTCCCCCAACACGGCAGTTCGCTCGCTAAGCGAAGTCCATGTGGCAGTGTGACAACACGTGCAGTTAAGCACCTTCTGAAACATAATTCCATGACGCTTTACTCCTTTTCCTTTTTCTGGTGCGAGGCCAAATCATTCATCATATATTGACATATTCTTCTCGTTACTTATGGAGTATCTCCTGGCTTTCCGTAACACGTGTAAAACCCCACTCTTGTTCAAGGGCTAGCTGAATGCAATATTCCACAAAGAGTGGTAGAGGAAACGTGCCTATGTTATTAATGGCAAACATAACTGGGTTGAACACAAATTTTGACTTCCGAGTAATCTAACAAACGCATGTCAGTATATTAGTAGCAAGTTCTGACCTCCCACCCATATTACATACAGCTTACAAGGAGCCTCAATGTGAAGGGCTATTTCCAACAAGGCATTTCCATTTGATTGAAATTATTATGATCTTACAAATCAAACATTTAAAGCCGATGTTTCTAATTGACCTCAAATTTCCAGTTTCTCTACTCTCTTTACTGAATTTCTGAAGTGTTATCATTGTTAGCCTAGCATCCCACGGAACCGCCGCGGAAACCGTTCAACCAATGACAGCCACCCACAGGAGAAGCGCTTCTCCATACTTCTCCATACTTCTCCAATTTTCAAAAGAAAGCTTTAATTGGTTTCCGAGACATGAACAAAACTCCGATACAGGAGTTTCTATTTCCCCATAATACCTACCGCGAGTACAATCGGGGTTTCGTTTCTGCTCGTGGCGTAAGGGGTAGCGGGGTAATTCGTCGCTTAGACTTATGAAATAGTTGTACGACCCCCGTGCACAAAGTTATGTATTAGAATACCCCAACAACCCCCACATTTCTTAGTTCTTATCAATTAGAGCCGTGCTCACCATCACTTAAAGCCGCATTGAATCTAAGCCTCAAATAAAATCTATTCAACAAAGATACTCGCCCCTGAACCACCAAATCGTTTCTCCCAGAGGTCAGAATGGATGACGCAAACGAAAAGATCCTGGTCAACCACTGCTTACCAGAATTTCCTCTTCCAGTAACAGCCAAGTGGCACTTACTTAAGCAACTGACTAGAATTTCCATTTATTTGGATGAATCTCAAGCGTATGCACGTTCTAGGGAGTTACGGAGTTAAGAATGCACTCAAAAGATGGATATAAGAACAACAAAGTTTCTACGGGGGATTCGGTATCCATCAGCACCTTCTATAAGAAGTCGATATATAAATGCTCTAGAATCGATTGAGATCGCATGTTAAAATTATCAGAACATCAAATCCATTCCAGAAATCAACTCAGTACTATCAACCAACGCAGGGATACTTTTATACAGTACAATCACCAAATTTTCCAACATTGCCGTCATGTCTCGCTACGCTGCCGCCCACCAGAAGCTTGCTGGGCCAGGTGACTCTCGCCCAACGGCTCTTCAGATTATTGAAGATGAAGGACTCACCAACAATATGAAGGATAAAGTCTTCCTCATCACAGGCTGCTCCTCTGGAATCGGTATCGAGACTGGGCGCGCAATCGCTTCCACAGGCGCAAAAGTTTATCTTGCTGTCCGCTCCCTCAAAAAAGGCCAAGAAGCATGCAAAGAATTCCTCGAATCAGGGCGTGTTGAACTTCTAGAGTTAGATACAAGCTCCCTCGCATCTGTACGGAAGGCTGCTGAGGAATATCTATCAAAAGAGAGCAAGTTGAATGTATTAATCTGCAACGCCGGGATAATGCTCGTGCCAGAACGAGAGGAGAGCATAGACGGATTTGAAATACAAACCGCTACGAACTACCTCGGTCACTTCCTCCTATTCCAGCTCCTCAAGAATGCCATGTTAGCCGCCAGCACACCAGCCTTCAACTCCCGTCTCGTCAACGTCTCAAGCGCAGGTCACCACGCAAGCGAGATCCAATTCGATGATTTCAACTTGCAAGACTATACGCCTTCTAAAGGCTATAGCCAAAGCAAACTGGCTCAGATCTATCAATCGAATTATATTGATCGGCATTTTGGGTCGAAGGGAATCCATGCGTTGAGTTTGATGCCAGGTGGGATAGCGACGAATTTGCAACGGCATATTCCTGATGCGGAGAAAGAGCGGTGGGCGAAGAATGAGTGGATTGTCAATTTTATGAAGAGCTCAAGCCAAGGGGCAGCGACAACAGTTCTGGCAGCTGTAGGAAGGGAGTGGGAGGGGAAGGGAGGAAAGTATTTGGAGGATTGTGGAGTGGCGAAGAAGGAGCCATTTATTCAGGGAGCATTAGGGGTAAGGGATTATGCCTATGATGAAGACAAGGAGGATAGGTTGTGGAAGTTGACATTGAAGACTTTAGGGTTAAATGAGTAAAAGTTAATGAGGGGTTTGTGGGGGTAATATCTAAGTAGCAAATGTAGTTCTAGGATGTGCAAGCTGAGTATGAATTCATACCACATCCTCAAATCTGTCTCCTGTAGTAATAATATACACCTGTGAGTCTCGGAGCCAAAATTAGGGAAAGAGTTTTGACCAGAGTTCCTTCAAGTCCGAGTCTACTCTGAACCCTCTCGTCTATTTATCCATCGATAAGATGTCTTTAAATTGATACTCAACATGTCTCCAATGATGTGTAAAACTCCCACTGCCATTTTTTCTTATACGGAAGCGCTTCGGCTGAGATATTTAAAGTATCAATGGCAAGCGGTTGTCAAAATGGATACTAACAATTGGTTGTAGAACCCGAATTTTTCAAACCAGAAGTTCCAAGTGGGTGAGCTTGGTCACCAGTGTGTAGTTCGTGAGCCGCGCTGAAAAAAACTTAATTTCATTTGCACTCATGCTGATTAGTCCGAGGACATTGCAAATGACGGATACCTCATCAAAATTATTAAAACGTTTCATCTGTCAGTCTGATTCGTCCGTATAAGAGGCTGGTTGCACATATAGCCTATCATCCACTTTCAAGTTCCTAGTGATATGGCGATGTTACCAGCCAGGGATGTTCCCCGAGCTGGTACAATTGGAGTTTCAATGATATGTCGCAGCGGAGTGATTAGCTGGAATATTCATATCCCAGGAAAATAGCTAACTAACATCCTTGCCAAACCCACGAAAGCCAAAATTGCCTAGTCCGGAAGAATTTGAGATGTGTTATTGTAGATTATAAATCGCTTGATGCAGGCTTGGGTGTTGTCGGTGCGGACACAGCGGAAGGGAAAATGCTTCTTTGACTTTGTTCCAGAGAAACTTGTTGATGATATCTGTATTACAGCCTTAGTGAATTCTGACACTGAATGCTGAATGGCCTGTAGCACACCTCTGAGCTCTTGGGCCAATGTGAAGTCTCGCTTTCCCAGCACACCTTTTAGAAGTACTCCCCATTCGACCTGACCTTGAAATGGGAGTATTATCTTAGTAGTGCTGAGTTTTCAGGTAAATAATGATTCGAGAGGAGAGTTCTCTATGAGCCTGATCTCATTTTGGGTGGATTTTAGGGTTCCGAATTTGGAGTCAAATAATAATGTGAGAATTCTCGAGATTCTCGTACCTCGGTAGATACCACCTTACATTACGAAGATCTCACCCTTTTTGATAGAGACGATGATACCGTGAACCGCTTTAATGATCTCCTTTTCCATACTTGAAACATATACGTAGAAATATTAAATATTGACGAATTAGAAGTCGATATTTTTGCATAATAGGAGGCTGCTGACAGCAATTTGTTCGATCGACTTGTAGGTAACAGTTAAGTTTATGGCAGTTGATACTATGTAGGTATTAGTCCTTTATTCACACGTCCTGGCTCACCAACCAGGTACCAGGCTCCCAGAGTGCTTTTGCCCGAGCCAGAAAACTTGCCAGGGCGTGAAAAAGGCTTGCCCTTGATACAGACCAGCTCATATACTATCGTCTGGGTCTCCAGCGGTAGTTTGAGTAACTTGAAGATCTCTTGGGACTGAAAATTTGAGTCGGGCATTTTAAAAAAAATGTAAAGGCTTTTTCCTAGTTGTCAGCATATCCCAAGCAAATTAATTTCTGTGCCTGATGATATTAGATGGGAATATGAAGCGAGGACTAAATAGATTCTGCATGTTCTCCTTCCCATAGTGATCTGGGGTTAGTCTCGCTTTGGACCAATGGTTAGTAGGTTTCAGGGTGGTGTGGTAATCGTCGCTATTTCCGATTGAGCCATATTCTTGTACCAAACGTAATATGAAAAGTTATGAGCCTTAAATCAACAATTTTTGAAATGACCTGGAGTGAAAAAGAATATCAAAAGATAAGTCCCTCAAAAACTCGTAATAAATTGACAATAAAAAGGATAAATTGCAATTTAAAATTTAAAATTGCATTTGCATTTGCATTTGATCCTACATATTTCTTCCTCCAGTGACCATTATCACCTGTCCAGTTATGTAACTACATAATGGGCTAGCAAGTGCCAGGATACTGCTTGCGGCTTCTGTTGCTGTTCCAGGCCTTCTCAACGGGATATCAAGGTTGGCGTTCTCTGCTTTGGCCCCCTGTCCAGTTGGTATACCCAAAGCAATCTTCTCTCCATCAGGTGTCGTCACAAAGGCTCCCTCCTCCTTGGCAGCCGTTAATCGTGTCAAAATATGCCCAAAAGCAATCGAGTTGCACCGAACGCCGAACTTTGGACCCCATTCCTTCGCAATAACTTTTGTGAGACCATTAATGCCAGATTTGGCGAGACCATAGTTGGCCTGACCCGCGTTTCCATGCACGCCAGAAGTCGAGGAGATATTAACGATAGAGCGTGGTTCGCCGTCGGTGACTCGGAAATAAGGGGCAGCTTCTCGGACGAGCTTGAAAGGAGCGGTGTTGTGGAGGGCTATGATATTGTCCCATTGTTTATCAGTCATCTGTTGTCCAGAACCCAATGATCAGCATGGCACCCTAGATTTCTAATGGCAAATTCAAATCAAGCATTCTCCAGGTCTCTGCCAGATAGCGAACTCCCATTTTGTACTGGATATTATTGTTCACCTTATGTATCACACCGTCCCATGTATAACTTTTCATATATGTTAATAGTGAAGACTATAGCGGAGAGATGCTACATACCCAGCATTGTTTACAATAATATGTATTTTTCCACCACCAAATTCAGCAGCTTTCTTTACAAGTGTCTTAAGGTATTCTCCATCTAACATGTCTCCTGCTACCGCAATTGCAGTTCCGCCGGACTTGTTGATGCTATCCGCGACTCCATTTGCCTTCGCTGTCAAATTGTCAGCATGCCTCTCAGCCAATTAGTTAACTCTTACCTCCATCAATATCCGACACGATGACTTTAGCACCCTCGTTAGCAAAAAGACGAGCTGCCTCAGCACCGATTCCTTGTCCTGAGCCGGTGATGATGGCAACTTGTCCGGCAAGCAACCCCTTAGGATAGTTGAGATGACCAGCAATTTGCGCTGCACGTTGGGCTGCCATATTGATTTGGATGAAGAAAATAGGTGTTCAGGTGCAAGATTATCGTTTGAAAGCCGACCACTTGTTGAAAGTGGTGTTCTGGTAGCATATGTAGATTCTGTAAGAAAGGTTGCGGGGCTTCCCCGGATTTAGATGCCTCGGCAGGCTTCGGAAGAGTAACCCGCTACCGAACCTCGTGTGTGCTTAGAGAGACCGAGGAAAACAAAAACATACGGCTTTGTATTCAGGAATTTTGGAGTGATATTACCTCGTCATGTTTCAGACATAGTTTCCTCGAGACTTGATATCTCTGTGCGATCTCGGGAAATGCCATCGTCGAATGCCCCACGGGATGATAAAGGAGCTGAGGGTGCTTAGAAGTCATGGAAAACTATGAATCATCACTATATCAACATAGGATAATCATGAGCTTAAATATGAGTAGTCCACAGGCATTCAGATAACATTTTTTTTGTCGCCGGAATTTCCGCATACTTCAAATGACTGATAGAGGACTCCAGCTATTCAAACCCGGCCGTCAACTACCCAGCGCAGATCTCACGGGAACCAAATCAAATCAAAATGTCATATTATCCATAGCACGTATTCCTCATTTAATCGTCTCCCGGCTACTGGATCTGCCAGCCTCGAACCAAGCTTCCCTCATGAATTCCCTGAACGCCATGTTTCTCCATGCCTTCATAATTCTCATCGCTTCGCAGATAACGTCTCCTCTCGACCGATCGCTTATTTCTTTCCACTCTTCTTGATGCCCTGAGACCCAGTATTAAGAGGGCCTTTGCTGCCTTTTGCTTTTGCCGCCATCTCGGCCTTTGCCTTGGCATCTATAAGACAGTTAGATAAGGTGGATTTTTTACTAGAAATATATGACGAACCAGCTCTTTGCTTCTCCAAGAAGGCCTTGTCCTCTTCATCCATTTCTCCCTTTGGTGCCTTCTTTGGCTGCTTCAAAGGCTTCGCCTTGCCGCCTATAAACCAAGAGTCAATGCAGGGAATCAGGCTGAAATAGCTGCCTCGGCTCACCTGCTCTGTCTGCACCTCCCATTATGAAATTTAGTGATCGAGAAGACGTGAAAAGAAGATATATTTGCGCAAACTTATGGATTTCGAGGTCTCAAGGTGGGATGCTTTAAGGGGATGGAGGGGCAGGTGAGACTATGAGGTTTTTTGCCAATCGCCCCCTGCTTCATTGATTCACTAGCCGGATATAGCTAGTACACTATCCAAATATTACAACCGCGACCAAGCATCATCACAAATCACAGTAATATCGCCAACTCCACATCTAGACACCGACACCTCATTGAGCCTGTTTGTCATACAAGACCCATATCCGACAATAATGCGCTGAGGCATTTGAAGACAGACGATAGATTCCCGGTTGGACTCTTCTCACATTGAGATCGCGCTTTCTGATCCTTGGCTAACACACGTTTTCAACCACAAGACAGGGGTCTACCGTCTGAGAGCTGCTGTCAAGATGGCTTCTATCGCCAGTTCAGATGAGGGAGAGATCAGGGATAGCAGTGTAGAGAAGGCAACTACGACGCCGCCGAAATTCGAAGGCACTTCCGTTGACCGTCAAGACAGAAACCGTTCTAGCAACTCGTCATCGATGTCTCCAGACCATGGTTATAGATCAAGAGATAGGCGCTCTCGTGAACGAAGCAGATCCCCATACTCAGACCACCAATCTCGAGGCTCGAAAAGACCTCGGGACGAAGATTTTCCAGACAGATCCCGCGATCCTAGAAGGTTCAAGGTACACTACGAAGACAATAGCTCTTCGGATTACAAGCGCCGCTCTCGCGTATCCTACGAAGACTTAGACCGAGGTTCAGCTGCTACCTCCCATCTGCGATATGATGACCGTGACAGATATATCGAAAACAAACGACCCCGGACACGAAGCCGCTCACCATATAGACCAAGTCGCAATGGGGAAACACACAGTCGTGGTGGGCAGTCGCGGAGAGATGGAGATCGTTATAGCAACTCAGTAGGAAGAGGTAGTAAGGGAGGGCCAATTTCTCATAGCTACGGCGATATGAGAAATCGGGAATTTAAGGACCAGTCAGTGAGCAAACGGGGTCAAAGCCCGCTGCCTGCTGATAGTGCAAGACACGAGGCTAAAACTACACAAGGAAATTCACGACAGTATTCTGATCAATCTGCTAGTAAGGTTGTCCAAGAAAAGTGAGCATTTTTCTTAACCGATCAGCAACAAATCGCTAACGTGATGTAGGCCTAATTCTGCTACGCAGATACCTATTGTCGATGCTCCAGAGGAAGAAGCACTTGATGAAGCGGCCCTGATTGAGCAGCGACGAAAACGTCGTGAAGCAATTAAAGCTAAGTACAGAGGCTCTGCTACACCTTTACTCGTCCAGGCTTTGCAGCTGGGAGATAAAACAGGAGATTCAACCCCTGCTCGACAAGATAGTACAGCTTCTTCAATTCGATCAGGTGAGAGGCTCTCTTTCCAATTCAGAACGCTTGCTGAACGTTTCGCTGTAGTCTCTCCTGCTCTCTCAACACCTTCTACACCCATTGAGATTCAGGACCCAGGATCGCCAACAGCTTTCGCCATCACCAACGACCAGGAGCTTGCAAATACCAATGGTGATGCCACAGCCAATGAGGAGGATGATGGGCCCTCCGCTGCAGATTATGACCCGACAGCAGACATGCGAGAAGATGAGAAACGTAATGTTCAAAGGCACAACGAAGAAGTATCATCTAGTGCATACGACGAAACATTGCCTACTACAGAACAGGATGTGCTTCTCCCAGTTCAAATCCCTCCACCTACCGAGAAGCCAAAGAAATCCTCTGATGAGTTTGATATGTTTGCTGAGGATGACGACGATGATATGTTTGCTGAGGAGCCAGCTGTAAATGGAACTGCCAATCCTAAAGTTTCTGAGAATTTTGCCAAAGCTGTTCCAATCCCGCTTGCGAAAGAACTAGATATCGGGATGCTCGATAATTGGGATGACATTGAGGGGTACTACAAAGTGATCCTAGGAGAGTTGTTGAATGGTAGATATCATGTCCAAGCGAATCTAGGAAAAGGTATGTTCTCTGGTGTTGTTCGAGCTACGGACGTGACAACGAAGAAGCTGGTTGCAATCAAACTCATTAGAAACAATGAAACTATGTAAGAGTCCATCAACTCCCGATATGGATACGACTGACCTGAGTTAGGAGGAAAGCTGGCATGAAGGAGATCGAGATCCTACAGAAAATTAATGACGCGGATCCTGAGGATAAGAAGCATATGATCAGATTGGAACGCCATTTTGAACACAAAGGCCATTTATGCATGGTATTCGAAAATCTCAGCATTAACTTGCGTGAGGTTCTGAAGAAATTTGGCCGCGATGTTGGCATCAACTTAAAGGCTGTCCGCGCATATGCTCAACAAATGTTTCTAGGCTTGAGTTTGATGCGTAAATGTAACATTCTTCACGCTGATCTGAAACCTGACAATATTCTGGTAAGCATAATGATCCTGAAAGAAAGTGTTGTCCTTGCTGATTCTGTAAAGGTCAATGAAACTCGCAATATGCTCAAGATTTGTGATCTGGGCTCAGCATCTGATGCCTCAGAAAACGAGATCACACCGTATCTTGTTAGCAGATTCTATCGTGCGCCAGAGATTATTCTTGGTATGCCGTATGACTTCGCTATTGACATGTGGTCCGTCGGATGCACTCTCTACGAGCTGTACACTGGTAAAATTCTATTTACGGGCCGCACCAATAACCAGATGCTCAAATCTGTAATGGAATGCCGGGGGAAATTCACTAGTAAAGTGCTGAAACGCGCTCAATTTGATGGTCTCCATTTCGACGAGAATGGTCAATTTAGAAGCGTGGAGCAAGACAAGCTCACTGGGAAGGTATGTCTATTTTCATCCCTACACATTGGAAGGATTACCCGTGGTGGCACTCGCAACAACTGTGGATTGGATCTTACAACATCCTCATCCCGCCCTCAACACCTTCGACATCTACCCCACTTCTCAAAATAGCAGTATACTCTTACTAACCAATATTCTCTGAGCAGGACACCGTCAAAATTCTTCCTTCGGTCAAAGTTACCCGCGATTTGCGCACCCGCCTCATGTCTGCGTCGAAAGGTCTTACTGAGTCGGAAACTAAAGAATTAAATCATTTCGCAGATTTGCTAGATCGGTGCTTAGCTCTCAATCCTGAGAAGAGGTGCACACCTGCTGAAGCGCTGAGGCACCCTTTCATCATGAAGACAACTAAATAAGATGAGAATGGTGGTACATAGATTTTAGAAGTAATATTCACAACCTGCATATTAGGTCATTGGCGCGGCGCCTAGATAATGTAGTGGAAATAGAAATTGCCTCTGGCTTTCTAACTTTTGAATCTTTTAGCCTACCTGAATATTCTACTTCCGCCGATTGAGTATCATTTTGGGTAATATTCTTTCAATATTGAGCAACGCATCCTTATCTTCCTATCGCCTCCAGATGCCTTCACCCAAGATCCTTCCTTCACTCCCAACCGGACCACGAGGAGCCGAGACTTCTAAACTTGGTGACATCCCTTTCTAAACCGTCCTTTACCCCTTTTCACACCCACATATCAATTTCAGCACGATCGATGCAGCATGGTGGCATGACAGCAAAGATTGGCATTTTGGTCATTCATGGATCTGGGGTGATGTTTCTTGTAGAATGTGCTGAGAAGTGGTGGTAATTTGCTTTCCTGAACCGGATGCCAAATGTGCCAGGTACTCTGGCCGTGATGCGAATGCTCAGGTGGCGACAGCTTACAGCTCCGTAGGTGTGAAGAGAATAGGTTTCTGCAGAAGGATCTTCAGAGGGTATGTGATATTAGCGGGGTGTACTCGGTCTGGTTGGAAATATGAAAATCCATATTGAATAGTGGCAGAGGTTGCGAGACAGTAAGGGGGTTGGAAGAGGTTCCCGCCTATTCCGATCTCTGATGTTCCAGTGCACTCGTTTGTGTTGTTTGTTTGAGTTCGAGGGAAATTTTAAAGCCAGCCGAAGGGGCTCTCAAATTTGAAAAGACCACGATATTGTCTGTAGAAGGTTTCCAGTGTTATATCGAGGTGAAAGGTTTGCAGCTGTTCCGCAGTATCCCTTCTAAATAAGTGGATAGAATATTATAACAACTAAAAGATGGTGAACGTGATGCCAGATTCACGGAGATGCAGAGCGATATGACAGAGGCTTATGGCTGGTAATTTGGAGTCTGAAATGAGCGTATTGTTGCACACTACAAGCTAACCTTCTGACAAAGTCTGAGAAAGCAGACGAGCGAAGGGATGAAAGTAGCAAGACACTTGACTGCCCTTTTAGAATACTTGATAAGCTGATTGTTGAATTGAGTCTAGAGGTATAAATGGTAGTTAATTGTTTATAAGTTGGACGAGAAGACTTTGGATACTTCGTAAAATCAACTGCGAGTAAATCGAGGGATCTTCATGGTGATGAGGTTTTATGGCCGTTGGTGCTCACCCTGGTTGGAGTCTCAACGATCTGGCAATATAGGTGTACCAAACCATGCGCCAGATTGTGCTTCGGAAAGCTGGGAGCAGCGAGGCACCCCTTCAGCTTTGAAAATTTCCAAGAGTCCATCAATTTCTCAGACAAGACATTAAATCAAGATTTGATTTAAAAATTCTACTCTGCTATTTATTAGCATATAAGACTTCCTCTACTTACTTTGATATATTTGCCACCATGATATTCACGATCCCGCAATAATGTCAGACTCTACCACAGCAACAGTCCAACTTGGGTTGGGGAAGGCTGTGAAAGGGAAATGGATAGACTTCACTAACTTGCTAAAGGGGTACCTGAATGCGGTGCTTGGAAGGATTGTCGAGTAATGAAATTTTGATGCCTAGAACATTCATTTAAAGAACTAGGGAGAAGAATGACAACACATCTCCACATCCCGACGAGAAAAATTGAATTTATAAGCTGATAACAAATAAATTAAAGATTTAACCTCTTGATCAAGACCTAGAACAAATGTGAATAACCGGACCAGAAAATTTCCGCCACTCTCGATATTTGAACCTCCTCCTTTCGAAATAAAATTACGGGGTTTACGCTCGCATTCCTCCTTTTGTTGGATTTAGATCACTCTACTTTAATTTTGCCAAATTACGAGATCTTTTTAAATTTCGATCAATGAGGTCGACAGACAACTAGCTCGTCACACCTGACTTAGAATTGTCTAGCAGAGGCTTTTTGTTATTTGATTACTTCTTGAGCTAAACCAGACGAATTACTCTCCAATAGCCTGGAGGGAAACGCTATAATTTTTAAAGAAGGGAGGGTATCAACGAAAACTTATACTTTAAGAGGAATAATCGCTCGCTTAAAGTACGTACTCTTAATATAAACTGCTCCCCCCTTTAGAGGTTAATATGAGCACAGGGATGTTATGACTTTGCGCTTTCACTACCAAGGCGTGTTGATTACGAGGTATAAATTATCAATGCGTCATATTATTGTAGTTCTAGATGTGGAGTTTGGAATACCGGAAATGCTTCAGGTCCAGACTGGGGTTTCGGTAAGCGTAAACAGCAGCATGTTTGTTCTCATTCGGAGTAAACAAAAACGAGTGAGCTCAGACGAGCATATAAAATAACTAAAAGCATAGTGTCCTTCATTGTAAACGAAAGGCTTGTAGTGGAACGCGCCTAGGAAGCAAAAGTGAATGTCAATTGCGAGAACTTGAGCTAGCAGTTCATTGGCTGAAGAGCATCGAAAGCAAAAGTAAACACGATGGTAGGGCTAACTTTGCACCACATAAAACGTGTGCCCAAGAGATTAGGACTAACGGGCGGGTAGTGGCAACAGAATTTATACGCCTTTAAAGGTTAAGAAGGCCTGAGAACACAAGCAGGTGATGAAATTGAATGACTAGTAGGAAATTAGAAATAGGGCGGTGAAACTGAGCTGCAACAGTTACACTACATTTTAATACATCTATAGCCCAAAATATCCAACACTCTGAACCAAGAAACCAAATAACTATCCGAGGGTCTTTGCAGTTTTCAAAGTAACTAGTATACCCAATTTTTTTATTACGAGCATGATAAGTATCAGTATCCTCTTAACTCCCAGCATCAAATTTCTTACATAGAGAAGTATAATCCATCTCCTCATTTTCATTTTCATTTCCTTCTTCTCATGCACCCTAATCTCGATACACCTCACCTCTTTAGCTAGTTCTTACCCCTTCCCCCGCTCAGAAGATATAATAAGCATAAGCACTTAACTCTTCACTCCGCGGGCCCACATAAAAACACCCACAACACCAATCCCCTCCTCTCCCCTCCCGTTCGTCCTCTCTCAACTCCCGTTTTCGCCGCGCATAGCTTTGCGAGTCTACCGAGCTGTGGGGGGCAGAGTGGTATTCTGCTTCATAGAGCGTGGAGATATTGGATGTTGAGCTGGAGGTGAGAGGAATGGAAGAGGAGAGCGTTGGGTAACGCCGAGATGGGGAAGGTGGATTGGTGGAGGTGGAAATGGTGAGGAGGGTGGGTAATGCTTGTGGGGTATATGAGGGAGGAGGATGAGAGGGTGGTTGCGAGTATGAGATTGAGGGGCATGTACGCAATAGTTTTGTGCGTAGTGGCTGAGACGGGGAAGGTGTGGGCATAAGTTGTAAGTCCAAGCTTGTGGAAATAGGTGAGATTGGTGTCGACGACGTTGACGGTGATGGTGGCTCTGTTGCAGGAGAATGCGAGTATACCGGAGGTGGTGTAGTAATTTGATTTAGATGAATTGAGCTTGGGGCATTCGATGAGCTTGAGGTAGTAACCGGATGAGAAGCGAGCGATGTTGCAGGACTTGGTTTGTAAGGAGGTGGCCGCGGTCTGCTTGCTGAGTAGCGAGGAGGAGCACTTCTCGTAATCGAGAAGCTCGATGGGTTTGGAGATGCGTACGCGAAAACCGACATCTTGGCGTCGGCCTCAAAAAGGATAATTGAGCGTTTCCTTGCCTTCGGCCTTCCCTTCCTGCCAACTAAAATATGTGATTGAAAATCACTTTTCGTTGTTGGTCATAGAAAACTGGGGGATGAGGGAGTGCAACGTTTTGTGCTATGGCGAAAGAAAATGATGGTGATACTCGCGGAACATGGCGTTGTACAAGAGCGAATTTTTCTCGACAGCAGCAGAAGGAATAGGGGTCGTGGTATGTGTTGGCAGGGCATTGAACACGATGATCACTCTCACGTCAGAGTCAGCTCTTTAGTACCGTTCTGTCCACTGCGTATCTGGTCTTCTATTGGAAAAATATCCTCGCAAATATCGAGGGCAAATGCTTGTTTTTGATGTTTATCCTAAAATGTAGCACTATCGTGCGTATGCGATTTCTCGACAGTTTGTGGTGTACCAAGTGTACCGGCTTTCCTAAGGTGGGGTTGTGTTGGGCTCAGGCTGAAAGTGTGGTTGGCTGATAATACTGTCCACCGTCAGACCTTTACCAGATGGGGTATTTTGGACGAATGAGAGTTCAACATATCATAATGTTGACGTGATATTTCCATATTTGAGGGTATTGAAACCCGTATAAGAAGGAGATATTTATGCAGTCGTTCATGTCAAGCTCCTCTAAGAGGGTGCTCGAACACCACCTCTCTCTCTCGAAATATGCGGGTTGAGAGCTCTAGTGTAGTATCCTGCTGATTTTCGACTCTTTCTTACACCGGTTACGCACACTTGAATGCAGAATGAACGCGAGGATGAGAAGGCAAATGCCATTTGGACAGGAAAAAGAGTAGCTTTACTCGTGAACAAACAAAAAAGGATAAAAATAGAAAGCTATTCTCTTTCCAACATGTGAAATAGTTAGGAAATCTTTCAGCCATGGCTTTCTTTCGGGAGAGCAAAGGATCCGGTATGGAAATAGTAAACAAAGATGGAGTTGAGTGATTTAATTGATAGGACTGGAGGAAATCGAATCCAAATTTGGAAGCGGGAGAGGCGTCGTCCGAAGAGACTCGCTTTATCCATTTGATATTGCAAAATGGTTGTGATTCATGTTCATTGTGAACAGTAACGATTGAATTCTGGTAGACGAGAAAGTTGCGTTTGGCTAAGCGCCATACAGGCAGTAATCAGCACCTAGCCGCCACGACTCGTGCTCGAGGGTGGTATGACATTCCTGCCACTTCTGTCTGCTAGCAGACTTGGTTGATCTCGGTTTTCGGGCAATAATTTGAAGCTATTTTGAGGTTGAATAAAGTGTGTTGGTGGCGCTGGAGCAGTTCCCCGCATGTCTGTTCCTCTTCATAAATTCCGACTCGAGCGATCATTCTCATCGAATGAAATGGAGGGTTGATTACAGTGTCAACACAAAACTGAAAATAGCTTCATCCCATCATCTTACTCTATCGGCTGGCTCGTCTTCCGCCTGCACTAAGATGGGGACACAGCAGTAGCCTCGGCGGCAGCACGTGCAGCCTAGCCACGCTTTTGACTTTGTTCTTTTCCACCTCCTCCAATCGTCGTCGTGCAGATTCTGTAACACTGAAATCACATGCCTCGAAATAACTCTATCAAGAGGTGGTGGCCAGCCTCTGCCTTACCCATCCGCCCCGGCTCTCCTTGCCTTGATCAGCATGAAGCTGACCAGCCTTGTATATCTCGAAGAGGGGTGTAACTGTAACTGGTAGATTACCAGCTTACTCATTTGCATATCGAGAAGGTGTTTCTAAGTTTCAACCGGTTTGCATTTCTGAACCATTTGTTCCGGGCCCCCAAGACTGTGCACCTTAATTTTGCCTCCCTGGCGCAGAAATAAAGTGCAGATGCAGCTGCCAGGGCCAGGCAGGGTGTTTCGGTGGAGGACTATCCCGTGATGCAGGACTGGGGATGCTATCCAAAATTGAGGTCTATCAGTGGAAAGTAGTCTATCAAAGCGCAAAGTTGAAAGAAACCTGGGTTCATGGATACAAGATCGTGCAATTGTGCATGCCGAGTACCAAAAGCAATTGTCCCGAACTAGTCGCCCCCAAGTAATCTAACGGTTCGCGTGCATGTATTTTTGCTTCTTCCTGGAGAAAGGGGTTGCTTTTTGGAGGTTGGCCAACATGTAGATGCAGCTATCCAGCCGCAGAAGAGAAGACTGGTTAGTAGCCACGTACAGCATTCTGGATTCAGGACATGGAGTTGACATTCGTTGGAGGTTGGTTGTCAAAGGATGGACTTGAAGATGCACTCGACAATCGCATGATGCAGGAAGTAAGACGGACATTCCCTTGTATGAGCTTCATTGACGTGAGGTTGGCGCTATGGATCTGGATGGCTTCATGGATACTGAATGTACGAAGACACTTAAAATGGGTTGATTCTAGGAGTCACGTGACTGATCGATTTAACAACCTCTGGTGGTTCTTCGTAGACATCGCAACCACTCGTCGTCGCACAACAGCAACCACAACGACCCAATCTGACACCACCCGTTTGCGGCCTCCGGAACGAATCTCACGCGCAGGATCTGCCTCTTCGATCCTTCGGAACTACCATAATCCATCGTCCTGCGGCCTGGCCGACCTCCTCCAAGAAGCCAATCAAGCCTCCACACCAGCTGCACGAGAAACTGCAACATCGACAGCGACTGACCTCTGCATAAGGAAACGCTGGGAATGCTGCAAAACTTGCTCTGCCAAACGAAACAAATTTCTAATTTTCGTCGTTCCACTCAGTGAACCGCCGCATCACCCGCACGAACCAAGTTCACCACGGACCACAAACCTCATCTCCAATATTCCACACGCCCACCCCGATAAGGTCAGGATCTGAGATTGTGCATGCTCGGATGAATCCAGGATGAAAGTCAATAATTATTTCGGTCTTGGGCTGCTTGGGGGGGCCCATATGGGCGAGCAAATAATGATTTTTGTGTGTGTCAACTTAACAAAGTTAGAGACTGGCGGTGAGTTTCAGGGGCTGACTTGTAGGCTTGGGATTGGGCTATCGAATTTCGAAGCGAAAAGAAGCCTTCTCATACGGCGGTTTGTTTAACGGCTTTGAACGGCTGAGCCAGTTGCCGTTCTAGGTTTCTATTTCGTTATGCTTGCTGGACGGCTTTAGATACGGAAACGGCGGCCACAGACTACGACTCTACGAGGCTGGCAGGTAGGCAGGATGCGAAGTGTTTCCTGCTGATGAAGCATCGTGAAGGTTCTGGCGTCGCCAGCTCGGCGTCAAAGGCGCATTTCCGCTGTTTCCATCGGTATTTCTAATTCTAAGAACGCGAGGTTGGCGATGGCTGAGGACAGCATTCAGCATCCGGCATCCAGCATCACCCAGTGGGCTATGGTCGTTGTGAAAGGTCCAGCCAGGCTTGGACCTGTTAGAGTTATGCAAGCTTGTGCAAATGTATGAGCGAGTACTGCAGCTTGTGCAGCGAGGCTGTGGAGGAAAGCTTTTGTCTCCTCACACCTAACCTGTTTGGCCAATAGTAGCGGACACAGCTTGATTGGCTACGCAGATCGAATTCTACTGGGAGGGTTTGGGAAGGTTTTCTCGGTATCTCGGTTTTCGAAGTGTACTTTCTGGAGGCTTCCCCATCTTAGCCCGAATAAGCAAATGCTAGTCGAAAGGGGCATAGGGTCATGCGCAATACTGACGTTTTGCTGGCCTTGGGCTGGTAGCGCGGGAAATTTCCTTCAGTTTATCCATGCTTCTGTCGCAGCTCCCCTGTTTTCGCCATCGATCCAATGTTTTCCTGCAGCGCCACTGCAACACGGCGTCCGTGGAGTGTCCGCTCTACCCAATTACTATGACGGAGGCAGCCTCAATGAAGCCTCACTTCACCCGTACAGACCCCTGATTCGCCCTGGCTGGGAAAATAGAAATTCGAGAATGACACGAATGTGGCTGCAGGACGAACAGGGCTGTCGCATCGGTCGGGCGAAGTAGCTATCTTGTCCACTCACAGGGCCAGCTTGAGCCCACACACACCAGGCTTGATCAACGTCAATTTGCGGCCGCACAAAGGCAAGGAAACGGCATTCTCGCTGCCAGTGCCAACCCAGCTGGCGGGTGCTGATTCGCTGTGGCGAACTCGAAAGAGGTTTCTCTTGACGGCGCTTTTACGCTCTGGAAGGATCCTATCGGAGATTGGCCACAGCGTTTGAATGGGGATCCTACTTTCTTCGAGACGATGACACATCACGATGCAGCCGTGCAATTCCCCATCCATGCATGGGACCTTTTTCTTTGCCAATCCCTTGTTACCAATGGCTCGAAGCCGCTCGCTCGATCAGCAGGAGGTGACGGAGGACATCGAAAGTTCGAATGGCGAAGGAAGCTTGGAAAGATCTGGCGCGGTTGGAAAATCAGCAGCTCGGCCAATCATGCTATCCCTTTGAGAGCAAACTTTCGACTTCTCGCATTGATCGCTGAGAGCCACGAGGCAGCTTGTGCGGCAAAGATCAGAGACATCGGCGTCACTTGGTCTCATGGCCGGTCAAGGTCTCAGGTTTCTGACTGCCAGATTCATGCGATCACTAAGCGGCACGGGGCGCTGGGCAATGAGTGGTGAGTGTTCTGTGTGCGCGCCACATCAACACACGTTTGCCCGCCACGGAGACACCTCTCCACTCACATGGCACATCGGCCTTTCCACGTTCGAATCACTCATGCCTGTTCTGGGACTGGCTCGCCTCTGTGCCCTTGTCTCTCCCATGTCATGACATGACCCAGAACCAGGCTGCCGACCAGGCCTGAGGACGGAGCATCAGGAGGATTGTGCCGTGTGGGAGGGCTGGCAAGGACCAGGGAAGCACAGAGCAGTCTAACTTTGAAGATTGGCACTGGCACTGGCAGAAGCGGAGCAGAGTGACGCCCGCCTTGCCCAGCCCTGCCTTTGCAGAACGCACAGACAGCAGCGACCCATGCACCTATTTTTGCGAAGGCGTGTGACACACCCTGGCTTCCTTTACGAAGTGGTGCAGCTGCAGCAACACCAGGCGTGGTCGACTCACTTCACTAATTTGGTGCCCCTCGAGCCTGAGCAGTAGCGTAGAAGCGGCTTTATGTCTACTTGCTAGGCTTATGCTTGGCTGGTGTCCAGATTTTAGCACGACCCACCCTTCTTCCAGGCCATTTAGTTTAGTGAAGCCTGACTGATTGGCTAGCTGGATAACAGACCCGCCGCTCAACTCGCCCAACACTATTCCCACCCCTGCTACCCTGCACTGGAAGATTGGCGATATCAACGACGGTCGCTCCCCTCCTCGAGCTTCATTCCACCACCACTACCACCGTTCACGATATCCTCCTTTGCGACTCAACCTATTCACGACTCTCGTGTCGCACCTCATCGAACTTCTTCCTCTCTTGTCTTTCCTAGGACATTCCGCTTCGCTCACTCCTTCATCCCATCAACACCGCAGCGACGACTTGTCCAGGTTCGGTTCCATAATTCGCAGGATATCTTTATAGGGCTATTTCCTTTCTCTGTTCTCCTGCCTTTGGATACAGATACAGATTTCGAGGACTATCTCACCGTGAGATTATAATATTCGGATTTCCATTTTTGCCATGCATAATGCGACAGTGACTCCGTTATCACCACCAACAACCCCACCAGGATCAGAACAGTCTTATTGCAAAGGTCCATCTGCCGCACCACAGACGAAGAATCCCCTCACCCCTCCACCGTCCCAGCCTGGGCTGAAGACACGACAATCACACGCTCCCAATCTCAAGATCCCGCCAACCCCAGAATCAAGAATAGGTATATTCCTGGGCAAGTCCTTGCAACTAAAGGGCATATTGGGCACAGGAGCTTATGGTGTTGTGTATTCGGCATTCGACTACAGCTCCTACACCTGGTACGCTGTTAAGGCCCTGAGCAAATTCAACCCAAATGGCGAACCTTTGGACAGGAGACAGAGGGAATTTCAATCCAGGGAAATCCAGCTTCACTATGCAGCATCGGCACACCCCAATATAGTGTCTATGCTTAAAATAGTGGACGACCCAGACTGCACTTACGTTATCTTGGAGTACTGCCCAGAGGGTGATCTTTTTTCAAATATCACCGAGAGAGGATTATACGTGAGTAATGATGCTCTTGTCCAGAGGGCCTTTCTCCAGATCTTGGATGCCGTGGAGCACTGCCACCGTTTGGGTATATACCATAGGGACTTGAAGCCAGAAAATATTTTGGTGTCTAATTCTGGTCACGATGTCCTGCTTGCGGATTTTGGCCTAGCAACCACCGACTCACTCTCTGAGGACCATGGCTGCGGATCTACGTTTTATATGAGTCCAGGTAGGCCTTTGTTTACTCCTCCCCTCCCTTTACCCACTAACCATCTTATTTTTTTCAGAATGTTTGGACCAATCCTCCAGGAAGCCATCTTACCGTTGCGCCCCAAATGATGTCTGGTCCCTTGGAGTTATCCTTGTGAACTTGACCTGTGGCCGGAATCCTTGGAAACAAGCCTCTGATGAAGATTCCACGTACCGGGCTTTCAAGAAGGATAAGAATTTTCTCAAGTCAATTCTGCCACTGTCGGATGAACTGAACGACATTCTTGGCATGATTTTTGAAAGCAATCCAAAAGAGAGGATCACTGTCAGCCAGCTGAAGCAGCTCATTTTCCATTGCCCTAGCTTCTCCTCCCCTCCCCAGCCACAGTATCAACTTGCGACCCCTCCTCAATCTCCACAGGTGGACCAATTCGACGTTTCCAGCATCTCATCAAACGATTCTGTTGGGTCTTCGGACTCTTTCGACTCTGACGATTCCATGACCTCATCTGGATCATCAACCTCCGAGGACTCCGATATTTCCAGCCAAGCGAGCGACGACTGCCATTTTTCAAAAATCGACCAAGAACAGAGAACCGGTGTCGCCAATCTCAGATCACCACTCACCTCCATCACCAACCAGCAATACACCCTCCCACCACAAGAGTTCCATGGAAACTTCTATGCCAAGACTTCCCAATGTTACCAGACCTGGGGTTATGAGCATCCGTATGAAACATACAATGCCATTCCCCGGGCACAGCCTACTATTCTCCACCATCCTTCCATCTTCTCTCCTTACTCATACCCATAAGGTCCATCTGGTTGTGGGCTTCTTTCACTTAGCGTGACTGGTAACGAACATGACTATAGCTCTTAGCCTGTCCATTTCCATTCCGCTGAGGATTCTCTGGGATTCCATGGGTATCCACAGGATGCCGGTTCCTCTGTACCCGCTTTGGACTGTATCCAACCAGAAATTCCGGGAATACGATTATTGAAGTGCCACTTCAGTTATCGTGGATTAACCAACCCCCCCAAAATTGAGCCAACTAGGCCCAAAAGTTCAACAAAAGCTCCTGGCGAACAAAAAGCATCTTATCATCCATTCTTCTGAGATGTCAACAATTGTCATTATATCTATATGCCTGTATAAATTTTTCTTTTCTTCTCTAGCATGGCGTCGGTCAAAAGGCGGGGGTTGATTTATATACTGCGACAAGAAGATCTGATTTATATCTATCTTTACTACATAATTTTTATTTTTTTTAGTGCGGTTTGTGTGCAAGGCGTTATCCTGGGCTGGCAAGCTCCTTTGGGTGGATGATTGAACTGAATTGGGTTGGAATGCATATCGCAGCGGAGAAGACGCTTGCACACCGGAGTTTTCATGTACGGGATCAGTTTAGACGTCTTCATTTCTTGAGGTGGTCACCAAACCAAACACTACGTTACTGTTCACTTTACGCCATTTGGATACCCTGGGTGGAAGTGTGTAGACGACTGAAGAAAGCCTCTTGGCTGCAACATACGAATCCCATGGCTTGGAGAGTCGAGGATCGATGATATATACGTTTGTGAAGTTTACCCTTGAGACTCTCACATCTACATTTTTGGATGAAGAAATATTTGGATTGTACGTTACTTTCATGAGGATTACGAAGAGCTCGGTCATGATGAGAGAAATATACCACCAGATTCACATCTACCTACACTACTGCTTCACTTTGCAACTTACCCGTGATCAAATCATGTAATTTTGAATTTGAGCAAGATATTAGATGAGTCCAATCGAGCCCCTATTCATTTTTCGTATCGTATCTGCGTATGCATCAACAGTGCAAACCATGATCCACTATCCTACGCGGGCCAAGCGAGTTCTAGAATTCGCCGAGCGTGTATTTTGGATAAACACCGTGGATAAAGTGCTGATACGAGCATGGATGTCGTCACAGCATTCTCGACAAGCCCACTGCCAGCACCAGTGCAACCATTCGGCTTCCGACCCCCAACACCCTCCTTCTTTGACAACGTACCAAATGGCGCGTTTAGATGGTTCAGGTGAGGTTGAAGGACGACAGATCATGGTGCTGAGTGATGAGTGGCTCCATTACCAAGGCTGGTGGGGAGCGGTACTGCAAGTGAGGATATGGCAGCTGCATATTAATATCAGCACGGGTTATTTCTTCCTCTGATGTGTGGTCAATGTGGTGTTTTTGTCGCCTCACTCGCCTTACTGCTGCACTGTTGGATCTTGGTATTAATGAATGATGCTGATAGGGGAAGACATCTAATCACTCGTAGATGCGGAGTAATATCGACTGAGATGCTTTGTACATTTAACCTATGTACTGTATAATGTATTCTATCTTTGAAACTCTAATACCGATCTCGCTCTCACTTCATATCTGTGATATCGTGACAGCTGTGACGGAGTTTACCCTATCCATTTATTTTGTTTGATTTTGTTTGCAAACATGTACAGCACAGTACCTCGCGTAGAAATAATATCAATAACGTCCTGCATTAATCGCGCAGTGTCACTATACAATAAACCTACCCATACAAACAGTACACTTTACCTTTGCATAGAGGATTCGTTCCACCGCTTTCTTGCCTGCCAGCCAAATCCCAAAACAGCCCACCGCATAGCACACACCAACGAAATCACCCATCTTTTCACTGTTCCTACAGATCCTCGTACGGGCAACCCACTTGCAACCCAGCGATACAAAGTGAAAGTGCAAGTGACAAGTGCAAGTGATAAGTGCAATCTCGATCTGATAGGCCGCAGTGCTCCTCCGACTCCCCGCCCCCCAAATGAGAACCAGATCAACTAGAACCGGAAATCGTACCGTGAACCGCCCGTCTACTCTACCTTACAGCATGCAATATTAATCAAGTGGTGGTGGCGAATTTCTTATCCGTGCCCGCAAGTTGAGTTGAGTGTCATTGGCAACCCAGCACCAGTGAGTAATATGCCCTCCCAGTCAGCCACCGTCCGCCCTACCTCGCCTTACTTTTTGCCTAGTACCTACCACACCACATGTCGAGTAGTGCCATCATGCCCAACCATCCACTCCTCTGCAGAAGAAAACTTGCGCCTACGTGCCTTGCGCACTAGACTGAACCGCTTTCAGTGTCTTGCATACGCTTTGCGCATGTTACTGCGTGTCAGCTGCATGTAGGGTGTGGGGTTCCCTTTGTTACGCTCAGATTACTTTTGATTGGTGGCGTATAAGGGGAGTGGGGTTGGGGCTTTCCTTTTGATGTGGAAAGGTGCGAGGGGTATTCATTGGGTTGGAGGAAAGGGGTCCTGGGTTGCGTGTTCATTTCATCGAGAATCAGCAAGTGAGCACGATATTTGGCGGTTGAGATCTCTGCCAATGGGGAAGGGATATGGAGAGGAGTGAGATGACATGGGAAACAAGAAACGGCATGTCGTGCGACGCGAGGCTGAGGGCTGAGCATCTTCTCGCTGTTGTGTTATGTTGTGTATGTTGTGTTATACACTCGTACGCAAACAGAGCGTTCATCTGTTTTCCGGGAAAAGGGAAGGGCTAGCACGACGACTCACGAGTCACAATGTCCCTGCCTCCCAGGAAACGTGAGATGAGTGGCTTCCCGTTGTCGTCGTTGATCTCGAGGCTGGGAAGCGCCCGTTGGTTGTCTTACAGGCGGATTCGATACTTCACTCACCTGAGCGATTCGTCGTGACCTCATCTAGAACTTCTTCAGCGATTCGCGAGACATATCGCAAGGAGGCGAGGCTGCGAGTGAGATTTAGATACATGACATGTACACTGGTAGGTAAGGGAAGCTCCAGTACAGGTACAGGTACAGCGGGAGTAGGTACGTAGGCAGTAAGCTGACTACATCTCGTCAAGGTGCGAACAGCTTGCTCGCCGGGATATCTTCAATGCTGGGGAAGGCTGGTGAGGAGGTGTAGGCAGCCAGGCAGCCAGGCACATTGAAGGCGAATTGATAATCGGTGAGGATATGCTAGTGTAACTTGAAAGCACTATTCGTTCCACGTACCGCCCGGATTTGCGATAGGTGTATCCCTATGCTTACTGCTTGTCCATCTCGAATCCGTCGTTTCTCGCATTGTTTTCGGTTATTGCGTGTCCACTGTATACATTGCTGCACAAGCTCTGAAAAAGGGGCAAGGAAGAGCACAATCACAGCACCTTAGTCGCTGTAGGATCGAGGAAGAATGTGCGGTGAAGCAAGAGTCTTGCTTACACGTGATGATCAATCTTCAAAAGCTTGAAGTTCACCTGATCCTCTTTCCTATTCTGTGCTTCCAAATGATGTCGGTACTGCAGGATGAAGGCACGGTAGTTGCCGTCGCTCCTTTCTGGTGTCCACGAGTCAAGCGAAGGGAGTTTAAACTTCATGTCGATTGATGAAACTGTATTAGGTTTCTTTCTAGTGACGAGACCTAGAATTATGAGAGATTGGTGAGGTTGCCAGGTCTCAGAGTCGATGACTTCAGAGTTTTGCTCTTTAAAGCGACGAGTGTCACTAGAAGTTGTGAGCCATAACAGACCCGGCTCTCGGAATATGGGTGTAATAAAAAGCTCCACAGCATCACACTTCTATCAATGATACACAACGGTTATTCCAAAACTCTGTACGCCCAGAAATAACTTAGTTGTTTCTCAAACCTTCTAGTGCAAGGTTAGGTTTATGAAAATGTAACATCTACAAGTGTGCAAGTATTGGATTGAACTGCATCCACACCATGGTCCTTTGTTTGATATCATACTTTAATACGTGCAGTAACGCTCAGACCGCTGCAAGGTGGTCGTGTTCAGTAACTGTATTTTAAGTTTCCATATTATTTGCGCCATGGTGGACGGAAATGCTTAAATTGAGCGGTAAAGCTTCGTGCTTGAAGTTCGTCTTAACTGTCTTAACCAAGGTTTTCGCACGATGACGAGGCTACCTTAATTTAAAAGATCAATATGGGGGCTGATATCTTGGCAATGAAGTCGAAACGACTCGAAAGGTTATTCACTATCCTTGCTTTTCAGATTCACCTCGCATAGTGAATTTCTTCTTCCCTAGAGTTCTGGTTCAAGAGCACAAAGGAAAAGCTGCGATTATGTCGCTATTCATTTTTTTTTTAGAAGAGTCTTAGTACGACACCCCTTATCCAAGCCATATGGCTGGGACAAGGACGAGTCGGCCCTCTTACGGGTCGAGCCGTCAGTGGATATCAATAGTCCAGAGCTAGCTAACGCTTTCTCATGAGCTGTGGATGTCTGATCTCAAGCTGCGAAACGAAACGTAACCACTTAGGCACCGTTTATGACACGGATCGTGAAGAGTGTCGATTATTGCCCCATTTTGCAGGCTTTTCAGCTCCCATCACTTCTTAAGCTTAGCGAAGTAGTGCACCAAATGACGCTTCCGAAGACTTTTAGTGGGTTTGAAATTCGTACATCATTGTACTGTGTGGTTGTTTTGGGACATTGGTGCTAGACATGGCCACGTTCCAACCATGACCGTAGTAGGTTTTGCCTCAAAGAACACATGATAAAAGTGGGAAGCTGTACGCTTGCGCATGAGGATCTCTCATAATTCCCGCTCGATCACGGCTATTTTCCTGTTGAGTCGAGATCGTAGGTGATAGGCATTTTATGGGAGAGTCCATCACTTCCCAGTACGAAGATGATTTAACACTTCCCAGGGTCCTGGATCTATGTCTTTGACACCGCACCCATGACGAGCAATCATTGCAGTAACACCGAGTGAGAGGTTTTCAGTGGGGATTCCTAAACATCATAATCTAGACACTAATGAAAAAGTTTGAGCACTGAGGAAGAAATTACGTAGAGAAATGATGACTAATATGATGTATTTGTCGACATCGTGAAAATCGTTAAATCATGACAATTTCAAGGTCGTCTCTCTTACGAGCAAAGTGGTGAATTCGGAATTTTCAACCGAGTAATCTTACCATAGAGTAGGCCGAGAGCTCACTATCAAATCTATTAAGCCAGTCTCAATTACCGTGTCTGGAGAAAGTCTCAGGTACTTTGTGCTAGGACCAGCTGTGTCAAAACATCATAGCTTGCTTGTTGAGGGATAGGGGAAATGTTAGGCGATTTTCACAGTCATGCACCATGAGATGATAAACAGAACATCATCGGGAGGTCGGAAGTTGACGAGACCTTCATAAAATTCCACTTCGCCGTGATTCGTCCTTCGTATCGATAGCATCGTCGATGAACTAGTGAAACACTCTTCCAAATGCAAAACCGTTGAACTCTGTCCAAAGAGTTTTCATCGCTAGGCATATCTAGTCGGCCTAGAGATGATCAAGTCCATTGGCTACAAGGGGAAAGGCCTAAAAGACCCCAAGCTAACATCCTCTCGAACTCATCACACTTTCTGCCTCCAAGTGCCCTCCGAAATGCAGTAGCTCTGCCAAGGTACCAACGATAGTACAAGAATTAAGGCCAACGCATGAGGTCTTTTACCACAGCTCAAACGCACCGCAGGCAAAATCAGAAAGGCTTTAGCTCCCGCTACCCCACGCAAGTTTGTTCACATCAGGCAAAGTGGTCGTTCACCGCTTGTTGCTTGGTCGGTTCGAGAACCAGGCGCAAAAGGGCCATTGCCAATCATGGGGAATAGCAAAGCACAGGGCGCTTTCCTTTTGCTTGGATCATTTGGTGGCTGGATTGGGACATTATGATCGTTGGAACATGAATCGTTCTATACTTCTGGGCCCTAACATGCCTGCATTGAAGGCATGAAAACTAACGAATGCGGTCTTTAGATCTCCCGTCTTGATTGATTTGGCTTTTGTCAAAGCGTGAAGCGTGCCTGTGTGTCGCGTACTCGGTTGCTGGGTCCTGGTCTCGAGTGGCTGGCTTGAGCTTGGGATCCCGGTGCATTGGTTGGTGCCATGGTGAGACTGGGAGACCAACTTGGCATCTTCCCATTGGGATCGCTGCTGCTCTGTCCTGGGACTGGAGCAAACTTGTGATGAAGTCAGCACTCTGGTCGTGCATGCAGCCAGCTTCCGTCTTATCGATAGCGGGTTGCATCTTATCGATACCCCGCCGCGCTGATGCTGCATCTCGAACGCCTCTTGTGCGAAGGCCACGAGTCGTTGACGCAAAGTCTGTTCTGCCGTCTTCTGAGGGCTGATGACAGTAAACTATCCGCCATCCCAGCGTCTCATGTCTTTCCCGCTTTCGTGTTTGTTGGAGGTTATCGACTTGCAGGTAATTTACCAGTGTATCCTAAGGCACAGAGAAGATCAGCTCGCGTCTCTCGCGAGGAAGGGGTCTTGGAACAAGGGACGAAATGCACGTCAGGATTGCGAGACAAGTAGGCGGTGCTCTTGGTTGGTTTCGTTGATCTGATCATCACGGCGGACTCCTCCTCTCCTTGCGATGGAATGACATCTCGTGATATTCCCGAATCTCGCATTGGCTGATCAGTCCATCGTGCTCATCTCTGCTTCCACCACGAAACATGGCTGCCATTGACAGTGAGTAGTATCTCCGACGGATGACCTCAATTGGAGCAGCTGGACATGCAAGGGATCAGAACAGCGATCGCCCTAGAGTTGCAAGCCCGAAACTTGTTTTTCTTATGCGTTTTGAGATGTGCGTTATGAGATGTCTCTTTGAGGTTCCGGTTCCCGAGTGCTACTGCAATCTGCTCAGCTGGTGTTGCAGATAGAAATGAGGCGGCGAACACGGCATATGAAGTGCATCACGGGAGTCGCAGCAGGTGACATTGGGACCCTCCTTCAGACGCGTGACATATTGTGTTTCTCGTGTTTGATGTTTCTATATGTGAAGTTGTTTGAGAAGACGGGATGAATTTCGAATGAAGCTAAAAAATGGGGGAAGGTCAATGCCAAGACCTCTACTAGGAGCTCATGAATCAAACGACATTATTGCCTTCTACTGCCTTTTTTTTAAAAAAAAAAATTTATAGAAAACTGTCCTCTGGTTCCTTTATGTTCTATGTTAGTTCTTGAAATCTCTTAGAAGCTGGAGTAGGAACAAAGACTTTTTCGTATGGGGATATGTGGATGACTATATAGAGAAAATGTAGTCAAATGCTCCGAGCCCCCCTCCCAAACAGTCCGGAAACAAATTCTTTAATTTTATTGTAGAATAACATCAAATGTAACATTAGCCATAAGCTAGCTATGAGTTTGCTCTTACATGTATTCATCTTAAGCATTTGGTTTCCGTACAAAGTCAGTATGTTCGAGGCTGTTCGATTTAAGCAGTACGACCTTGGGACTAGCCAGAAGATTTTGTGTCCATCCTCAAAAATCACTTAGAGTATAAGAATATGAAGACTTTAAGCTCGTCTTCTCTAGGCGTATTTAGGTATCAAACCGACCTGCATCAATCACCTTGTAGCTGCAGTTCCACCAGTCCATAAGCCTATATATTTGTCTCTAGTTCGAATACTGCGGTATCAATGACTTGATAGATATTCCAAACCTTCACTTTCCCTATGAAAGCCCTTCTCCTATCTATCTTTTGGTATCTTCTATATCCTTCTCCAAGCTTGAGGTGAGATTGGAAAATTTCCACTTTTAGCAACCCGCTGTCAACACCTCATCACCACAGCTTTACCCGTACCAAAACCTACAATGTCTTTTCACAACACAATAATATTTCCCACGAGGGTTAATAATTCCGCAACGAAATGTTTCCAAATCCAGGAATATTTGAAAACGTCTCCTACTCTCCTTCTTCGCTAAACCCTTCTTTTTTCTTCAATCGTCTTGATTCTCACGCTCATTTAAATTCGCAAGATAAGAAAAACTATATCGCAACTATTCTGCCTCATGAGAGAAAGCACTAGCACTTTGAAAATGTTAATTTTGTGGATATACAAATGCTTTACAGGAATTCAGTCAGCAGCAAGTAAAACTATGCAAGGTCCAATTTCAAGTCACTAGGAGATATACATCAAAGAAGGCAACATCGAGCTTACATCTTCCTAATTATAGCCCACAAAATCAAAATCCAGAACAGGCAATATCCAAGCAAATTTAAACAGGAAAGCCAAACCTCTACACTCACCCAAACTAAGGGCAAGTTAAATGGGCAAACTGAGAGGGCAAGGATATACGGTAGTAAAATCACTTAGAGCCCCTTGTCCAAAAGTATCTAGAGCTGAAAGGATCCGTCGCGATGGTTGTTGCCAAAGCAGGGAGCTTTAAATTTCGGCTTGGGTCCTTGACAAATTAGATATATAAAGACTAAAATGGTGCTGAGGATGTAGACAACGAGTCTTCAGCCTTGAAATATGCCTTAGATATCGATTTTTTTTGGGAGATAAGTTAGAAGTAATCTATGACATCTACCCGTATTTCGATTCTAATCCTCACTTGAGCCTACACTTCGTCGACAGCAGCTAACTGCCTGGTTCAGATGAGGCAGATCCAGCTGTTACAGACTGTGAAACCACTACAATTGACTCTTCTGGAGAAACCAATCATTGCTGATGAAAAGCAATCAAGCTCCTGTGATTTCCCAGAGGATGAGTATACCTCCACAGCTAAATTCTAACCAATGTACAGTTTTGAAATTCCAAGATAATATCAACATCATATCCAACCTGGAGTCCCAATCGGACTTTCAACAACACCAAACCCATCCACCATAAACGTATAGTAAAAGCGATCCCTTACCCTTAAAACCTCAAACACAACAGGGAACTTACAACGGGAACCTCGCGAAATGGTTTTCATAATTCGTCGCCCAAATCTACCTGCTATTCCAAGTGGAAAGAAGTACGAATATGTCCGCGGGTGAGTTGACAAGGAAGAGGCATAGCAAAGTGTTTTGAGCCTGTAGCAGCGAATCTCCATATTCGATTAGCATATGGGCAAATAGAAGCTTGTTCGACCTATTTTTTGGGCCAGTGTTAATCCTTGGGGACCAAAGTATGCTGAGGCTGCTCTTTTCCTTGTGAAGGGGCATGTTGAATGGTACCAGCAGAGAAACCTCGGGCATCTATTCAATCCTATCTTAATTTCCTAAGGACTCCTACTGAGCAAGTTAGTAGACATTTGGACAGCTGTTCAACTTGCCACCAAAACATTGTTACCGCCACTACACTACACACACACCCAATTTCCGATTCAAAATCCCCGAGAATTACGGAGAGATAGTCGACATCCGGGCCACTTTACTAGAATGCCCGAAATTCCTAGCCTCCCAACTTTTGATAAAGCCGTTTAACAAAACTTCCAAACTGAGGGTAAACGGGCTGAGGATTCTGGAATAGAAATAAGTAAGTCCTAACTTCAGTAGCATATCTAATGATCTCAAGTACAAGTCCCCCAAAGACTAACAAACCTACACGAACTAAGAAGCCTGTCACAAGCTAGTAGTAAATGTGTGCGTAATTTATCATGCAGCAAACTTTGAACCAACGGACTGACACGAAAGTTACATTTTGAGAACGAACTTTCCAGGCTTTGATTACAGATAGTACAACCAAAAATAACAAAAAAAGGCCACCCAGACGTAATGGATAGGATTTTGTACATCCAACCTCGTTACCTCATCTAGAAACCAATAGTTTTAACCCTTTAGCTCGACAGACCTGAATTCATTTGAGAATCATGGGGACAATTCCGACTTTGGACTACAATGAAATTGTTTAGGAAATCCGTAACGAAACACTGTGCTGTGAGTTGGAGTCTTTGAGATCTAGGTATTGATAATTCAACCACAGCGAGCAGAATTGAGGCTCGATCACGGCCCACTAATAATACACCAGTCCGTATACGATATGCAACATAATCGAAGCCAAGGATACAATCCGTGTAACTATCAAGAAAGAATCAATGACTTCACTGGCAAATGAAATGAGGTCCAGGGTACAAGACATGGGCGGTCCATTTAAGCTTGTAAGTGTTTGGACCGCTCCGGTCGAAGTAAGACTTACCACTTGTGATGATAGAAAAGGAAACGAAATAACCGACTCTCGAGAGCTATCAAGGCAAATATTGATAAATCCTAGCATACTTGGGCTATCAACTCCATTTACGGTAGTACCAAAAAATCCAATCATAGAGTGACACCCACTAGAGGATTCTGAAGTGCATGGAGACTATCAAGCGCCACTTGGTAAATTTCAAATGTAGCGCCCGCTTCAATAGCTTGCACCGTCATCATCATCCAGTAATACAGAGCTAGACAATTATGATCAATGTGGAGATAACAAGTTACGCTTGAAGCTATAGAACTTTTGCGTGATTGTGCTACA
Source organism: Tricladium varicosporioides (assembly GCA_021365295.1). Lineage (NCBI taxonomy): Eukaryota > Fungi > Ascomycota > Leotiomycetes > Helotiales > Tricladiaceae > Tricladium > Tricladium varicosporioides. Next base: position 531,851 of record JAJTIW010000018.1, read on the forward strand.
CAGGAGATTCTCTTATCTGGACATTCCAGGTCGTGTCTTCTAAAAGAGCATTAGGCAGTTGTCAACCACTCCACATAATACTGAGCCTCTGGTAGCTACGCCTCGGCTCTCTATATATTGCGCACACGTCACTGTGGGGTAGCTATATGGTTGCTATCTTCGTCAGAATGTTCCCGGGTTTCCCACTGATCTAGACCCTCTGGCATGCCCATTGCCATTACTTTCGACATTTAAGTCTCTGACATCGTGAAAGTGAAATAATGGCTGACGAATAAAGCTCGTAGCCCCTAAACTAGAGCTGAGAAGGCGGGAGATGAATATTGGGTAAGATGTTCGTCGTTGTTTAAGATGTGAGAATCCGGTCTATGTCGTATATTGATGAATAAACAATATATATCACCAAGAGCTTGATTTTTTTTTTAAATTAGTAATGAGATTTTGGGATGAAGAAAGGCAGTCAACTTACTGAATATTCAAGATTTCGTCTAGATATCCTCTTTATTCAATGATTATCATCCGGCTCACTGTGGCTCATCGAGCCTTGGGCTTCCGGATGATGACCTTAGAGCTATCCAATTGCCAGCCAACACCATAGTCTTTGGTCAAAGAATTCCAGTTTGTGTTTGTGTATTGCTCAAGAGATGGCAGATCGATTGTTAGGTAACTTCGTCCTAGGCATTTCAACGTCTGCCTCTTCATACCTCCTTCCGCAAACTCCATAAGTTTCGACTTATGCCCATCTACGCTCCTTTTGACTTTCCAAAACAGAAAGTAGTTGTCATGAGCTAAAGCCCGTAATATGGCATCCACTTTGGCATCCTTTAGTGACCAAGTATGTCTAACCAAATATGCTTCTCCGAGGTCGTTCTGTCGACACGCTAGGTCCAGTACCAGGTAGCCCACAAATTCTTGGAGTTCTGTTTTCGTGAGAGGGTGAATAGGGTGCATCTTCTTGAGTAGGTGGAGGATTGCTGGGTGGTAGGACTCCATCTGCTTAACTAGTATCGACAAGCGTATGCAAAAGATGTATGCTTGCACAGAGAAATCATCAACTCGATGGGAGGCCACAATGCCTTCTCGGAGCTTTCTCATAGACATCATTAGTATGCCAAGGTCTCTCTGTCCAGATGTACCAATATCGAGGGGGTGGTTCTTGACAGCGAAATCCGCGGTAATGGGGAAAGGAACTCGATGCCCTTTGTCACTCTTCCCGCCCTCTTGGGATATTTCCAAGCGTGCCAGACGCCGCAGAAGCTCATCGCCACGGCCAGCGTCAGAGCAAAATGCCATATATCTCTCCACAATTTTCGTGTAGTAACGTTCCTGGGCTTTAAAGTCGAGTAGCCTGTGGGCTTGTTAGTAAAGAGGGGGAGCCCGAGTCAACGCAAGACTACCTGTTGTCGCCCTTTGAAGGTAGTCCAATTGCCTCGAGAGGATCGAAGTTGGCGGGCTTGAGTCTGTTCCATGGCCCTGAGGTCGTGCGACCCCCTCGGGCTGCCATTTGCGAGATCCAAAAAATGGAGGGAGGAGATGAGGTTGTGGAGGAGTGAAGCTTGGCAGCATGTGAGGCTCCAGAACTTCGCCTAACAATCGCACCGAGGCCCCTTAGAATCGGCAGGTACGGCTGCCCAACAATAACACTCCTCTGGACCTCCTCAACGTTTTCTAAATTCCTTCAAAATCATCTGATGTCCGTTATGATTGTTCAATACTTTATAAATCCTCAAAGTTGAGTTTTCACACATTTCCTCCTAGATTTACGACTGTTGTCCTTAGTTACTACCTTTTATCAAATAAGATGTCAGTCCGCCAGCGTCGCCCTTCAACTAGCGAGGCAATTGTTGATGCAGCGAAGAGAGTTGAAAAGAAGATAGAAAATGCTCTGACGGTACTCTGGGATGATTTGCCTTCCTGGCAGCAAGATAACCATTACATCCACTCCGGATATCGGCCTGCCTCTGGTTCTTTCAAGAAGTCATTCAGAAGTCTTGGCTATCTTCACAATGAATCAGTCAATATCTACTCTCATCTGATAGGAGCACTCATATTTTCCACTATAGGCCTTATTCTGTATACCGTAATAGCTCCTCGCTACGAGTCTGCTGCTGTTTCAGATATCATTGTGTTTGGCTGCTTCTTTCTCGGAGCAGCACTGTGTCTAGGCATGTCGGCAACATATCATGCAATCTCCAACCATTCTCCAATGGTGGCCAAATTTGGAAACAAGTTAGACTATGTGGGGATTGTTTTCCTTATCACGGGAAGCTTCATCCCAAGCATTTTCTACGGCTTCTACTGCCAACAGCATTTGCAGGAACTGTACTGGGCGATGGTATGTTGAAACTCTAAGAAGCTTGACGGTTGTTGACCAAACTTATAGATATGTAATCTTGGCTTTGGTTGTGCTGCAGTCTCGATTTTTGAAAAATTCAGAACTCCTGATTGGCGTCCGTACCGTGCTGGGATGTTTGTTGCAATGGGTTTATCAGCAGTCGTTCCCGTTCTTCACGGACTGAAAATTCATGGAATTTCAGATATGAGGGATAGGATAGGTCTAACCTGGCTTGTTTTACAGGGAATTCTGTATATTCTCGGTGCGGGGTTGTATGCTGTAAGTACTAAGTCTTGAAACACTAGGAGACAGACTGACACCCATAAGGCTCGATGGCCAGAGCGTAGGTGGCCAGGGCGTTTTGATATATGGGGCAGCTCTCATCAAATATTTCACGTCCTTGTGGTGATCGCTGCTGCTTCGCATCTGTATGGTTTGCTTTTAGCATTCGACTACCATCACGCTGCACTTGGGCTTAAATGCTAAGGGGTATGCACTTCCCCCTCAACATAATTTATGATACACTCATAGAAAGATGAATGTCTAGCACCGGCCATGGTCTCGGTCGATATGAGGATTTCATAAGCCGTATGTCGAGGCTGGATTTGAATGATACCCTGTGGGCTCTTCTTTTGAATACCATCCTTATATTCTGTCTCAAAGTGGTACGGCAAAGACCTGACAACAAGCGAACACGAAGTGGGAATTGTCAAAGTTGTCATTGTTACAATTGCAGTCATTCATATACGTCCATGTTATGCTAGCAAATCAATTGCTCAAGTCGCCCACTACACCTCATATTTCTATACTATGAATACGCCCCCATTGATAATAGAACTCTATCCAACCGTTCTTCTTAGTAGTGGCCCGGTTGCTTAATGCTCTCAATTTCGGCCTTGTTCATTAACAAGCGTTTGTAGAGATTATGGAGGCAGAAGGCGCACAATAGTTAACCTCCGTGGCCTTTAACGGTTCATTGATTTTGCCTTGAAATTTTCACGGGTTAGTCAAAGAGTAGAAATATTTTACGCTAGTAAAGCATTGAAATTCGAAGATCTATGAACACCGCATGGATAAGATGTGTTTCAAACAAACATATTTGTATTTGATAGTTTCCTTAGCCAAAAAAAACTCCTAAAAAGATATTTTAGAAGCTCAGGGTCATTATAGATATCAGGGAGGATCTTCTTAACAACCGTTATGGTTGGAATCACTCGAAATGTAGAAAGGGGTAATTGAGGGTTCGTGAGAGCATCCTGAGAGGGTCCTAGTGGGAAGATAGCAACCTGGCGACCCCCGTCCGACCTTCACATGAGAAATCTCATCTTAGCTTATTCTTTCTCTTGTTAGCTTTCATTTTTTTTATGGCAAGCTCTTTTCAGTGTTTCAGGGAACATACCATCTACTGCCGCAGTACCTGTGCTCATGTGCAATACACCCTCCAAGTGCCCTACTCACCAGGATGGGACTAGATATCATCATGGCACAAAACTACAAAATATCTTGTTGTTCACGAATCCCAGTAGAAGTACTGGCCGTACCAAATATGGCGTATTTCATATCGCTAATTTTGGGACTGGCAAGTTCCATAATTTAAGGTCTGGCACCGAAACAAAGACAGCTCGAAGTACCCCTACAAATGCCGCTTCAGAAAGCAAATTTCCAAGAATGGCATCGAGCAATGGGAACACGAATTTTAAAACAGACCTGAATCTATCATACCCTTATGATGTCTGATCTTTAGGATGCGTTCTTATAGAATTCCTCTGGTTGGTCTTTGGTACAAAAAGATAGAGAGAGTTTAACGATAGTCGAGTAGGGTTTGAAGATGGGCCGGATGGATCTTACACAACGGATGGCTTCTTCATTGTGACAATTAGGAAAGAGGCCAGAGTTCGAAAGACAGTCATTGACTGGCAAGAGAAACTTCGCGCCCATAACTGATTAAAAGGAAGTTCCGGGTCGAGGTTGCTTGTCTTATTGAACATCATCAATAATGACCTCGATGTCACCCTAGAGGCGCCCATCAAAGCCGAAGACTTGTTAAATGAGTTGGCAGATTTGATGAGGTTGGATGACACCCCGGAGGCTCTGTTAACAATAGACAGATATTCCCCTAATGGCGACACCTACCCACCATCTAGAAATAAGCACACTGCAAAAGTGGTCAAAACGCTGGGGGAAACTACATCTACTATAACCTTAGGGCCCAACTCCCCCAAGAAGAAATAACGGGTGTTCGCAGAGCCAAGAGTAAGTGTCAATCAAATGGGGTCCGAATCAATTCTTGAGTACTCCTATCTACTACTCATCTGCCACAGTCGCATATAACTTCTTCTGGACCCCTCACGCCTCCATGTTATGGCACTCCAAACGCCATGTAACAGAGTAGGCGAGAGTTACCCCCTTCACTGGCTGTGGATAATTTTCTGTTACATCCGCAGGAATGAGCTTTGCCTAAAGGGAGCGTGCGGGACCACAAGGTTCTTTTCACATTTTCTTCTACAGTGCTATAGATTTCAATGCGAGCAAGACAAATGAGATCAAGAAAGAGGACAGAGGACATTGCTGAAAGAAATTTATTTACACTTTTCGGGCTGAAACATCATTACGTGCCTCTCATTGCTGGTGATGACGTTCTGGTCAGAAGGGCCTGGGAAGCGGGGAAACTGTAAGGAAACTGTATGATTATACAACACAGCTTTGCGGTTCATTAACTCCTGGCTAAAATATTTTCCTCGTGTGTTTCAGCCTAGCACTTTGCATCATTATCGAAAGCTCAATGTATTTGTCAATTTGGTGGGCTCTATTTACCTTTTTCACTGCTTCGTTTCGCTATCAAGTGTTTGAGCACCGTCGCAAAGACGATTCGCTACCCATTTCATTTACCCCACAACCTCTATTCTACTGTTTTCTTTAAGGGTAATTTCCCAGTCTCCGTAGTCTGCGAAGTTAAAAATTTAGGTAATATATAGAGGTGTTCCCTCACCTCAAGGTTTCCAATGTGCACGGATTGACGACCTATGAAAAGATTCATTTATATATCGAAGTACACTCTAAGAGTTCTGGAACAAGATTGTCCTATCGAGGAATCTATGCTATTCAAAATTATTGTGTCAGGCAGACCCTTAAGTGACATTTCCCTGCTTCTCAGCCCGCACAAATTCCTCGGAGGGAATAGATTTGAATTATTTTTCGAGTACGAAAGAAATCTATCTGCTATTCGGAGCACTCAAGGCTTGTGTGGGTAAATAAGGAACCCATGGAATATCCACGATTTCTTATCGAGATGGTCGAACATTTTACTCCCTATCAACCAATATTTCGGTGGTAGATTTAAAAGAATTCCTTGTATAATCACTTTAAAGTATCCTCTGTTGTGCTCATATAGACGCAATCTTGCTTTCAACTGGGTTTAGTACTGTCGAGATGTTAAGGGTATGAAAAAGTATTAGCTTGTAATGTGATTAATTTGTATATTGATGGAAAGAGGGCCAAAGAGGCCAACACAATAAAAAATGGCTAGATATTTTACGAACCTTTCATTTCGTCATAGTGGAAGGATTATGGCTGTGAAACGGGCTTAGGACCAGTCTCCATTCATCTCACATATTTATCTTCTCTTTCTCATATTTCTCTTTTTCTTCCTGTTCTCTCTTCCTCTTCTCGGCTTTGATCCTCATCGTCTCTTTCGCTTTGATCTGTTGTCTTTCCCAACCAATCTCGCCGGCTCTTTCCCAATTCTGCTGGACAAAGTTTCTGACCTTATCTAAATCGTAGAAACCATCCTCATCCACGTTCGCAGCTTCAACCACTTGGCCATCGAAAGGCTCCCCTTCCATGATGATGCATTTCAAATATCGAGTCGCAGCCCCTCGGAGAGCAGGATCCATATCTTCAGGAAGACTACCCTTAATCACATTCCGCCAAAGCTCATCCTTATGCCGTACCATTTTCCAGTCCTTTAATCTAATTTCATATTCTTCTTTCACTCCAAAACTTTCAAACGCCTCATCTTGAATCTGCTCTCTTGTGACTTTCGCTGCCCCGTATTTCCCGGACGCTCGGCATTTGGGGATAAACTCATCTATCCAAGCTCTGAAAATCGGACGTTTGTTCATTCGCTGTCGATCATTATGCTTCAACTTTTTCTTCCCTTCCTCCCCGCCCTCCTGCCCGCCGATCTCACCCACGACATCACCCTCGCCCCCCTCAGTTTTCACCCAGAACATCCTGAAATTGGAAGCAAATTGGAACATTTCTTCTCGGCTCTCGAATCCTTTCCACCATTTCTTCTCATCTAATCCCAGAAAATCTAGGACTCTCTTTGGTTGATCAGTAAGGAAAATCATGCTCTTTTTCCGATCTAGGAGTTCAATATCAGGTATTCTGAGATAGAAACCACGGTCGTTCACGGTAAGTCCGAAAGGACGAATTGTAGTACCGAGTATATTCCAGAGATCGCCGTGTGCACTGTGAAAGAGTTCCCATGCGAATGCAGAGGGAGTGCTTAGGTGGTGGATGTCAAGTTGAATAAACTTTTCCTCCTTTCTATTCTCTTCGTTGGGTGCACCAACCTGAGTAGGTAGCCCTGGAGAATCACTGGATGGCCATGGCAAGGCAAGATTGATAGTCGGGTTTCCTTTCTCAGTGATGAAATTTACAGCACCAAGTGAAGTTTGTAATCTTGATGCTACTTCTTTAAGAGGCGTGATTGTTGGATCATAGACGTCTTCCAACGCACCAGAGACAAGAATGTCGACATCTCCAATGGTTTCCTTGCCTGGTGCTTCGATGGGTGCCTCGACTAGCGTATAATGTTGGCGGAGAGCTGAGAGTGCAAATTTAAGGACCTGGTTGTATATTGTTGGTGGCATTCGGGGTGTTGAGAGCTGCGCAAATGCATTTCCGCCCATTTTGAGAGTGATACAGAAGCACAGGGTATTGAGCTATCGAAGCGGGTGCAGTGACAACAAGCTGTTCTTGAGCTGATTATGCTCTTAAAACACTTTAACTTAGTAAGTTGCAAAGCCGAAGCCAAATAGAAAGGTTGGAAGCGCGATAGACGCGATGGGAGAGAAGAAAAGCGTTGCTGAAAACATGTAAGAAAAGAGAGTTGTATATGCTCAGTGCGTGGTTCGTCGTTGACTCATAAAGCTCAATATCTCATATCAGGGAGGGGAAGGAATTATCATTTTTAATTGAATCATATCGCAAGCCACCATGGGACATATTTTGACAGTATCCGAACACATTGAGATCAACTGAAACATACATTATTCATTTAGAACATTGTTCACGAATCAGAGTTACAATCCGGTTCTTGACGTCACTTTTGATGCTTCAGCCCTATGACGGTCCCTGCGACAAACAGCTGCCACCTGCAAACTCTTGCTCCACCTTCTCGCAGGGCCTCGGTCACAAAATTTACAGTGCACGAGCATCACAACAAAACATCTTGATATTCACGATATGTCTGCACACATACAAATCGCCTTGGTGGCACAAGTAGTGCTCGCATGCTTCCTCACCAAATACAGCCTCACGCGTATGTTCTCATACCCACTGCAATCATTTCCCAGTGTTCCTTTGTCATCATCATTGAAACCCGAGAGCCAAGACGCTTGTTTGTGGCTGAAGAGCTGCGCAAGAACGAGCCATTCCCTTCTGCTGCTGCCCAACCTGTTCACGACCTTGAGCTTAGCCACTTCCAATCACCAGTTAGACAAGCGCTGAGCCAGTCAGCACTGCCCCTCTTCCGTGTCGTCGGCTGCAATAAGATCAGGGTATTGGGACTGGTCCGGTTTTCGCCTTCACGTACGAAGAGAAATCAACATCGTTGCTACAAACTTTCTTGCTCTCTTCACTAACCTCCTCACCCTTTCTCTTTCTTTTCCGCAGATTCTAGCTGTAAGTGGTTTCTTGCCAAGATGGCTTACCAGCAACCATATCAGAATCCACCATATGGTGCTCCTCCAAATCGTGAGTTACATAACATCACGCGCGGGGTAGAGCTTCAGCTGATTATCTTCAGAATACCCTCCACCACAACAAGGTTACGGCCAGCCAAGCGCATATGGTCAACCTCCTCCTCAGCAATATGGCGCTCCCCCCCCAGGCCGTGAGTATAAACTGCTGGAAGGGATAATCGCGAATTGACTAATTGAAATAGAACCTCCCTATGGCCAACCGCCACCACCTCAGCAACCATATGGGCGTGAGTTTAGAAATAATAACAGAAGGAACATGTGCTGATGGGATGAATCAGAACAACCATATGGTGCGCCCCCACCACAACAGCCACCCTATGGCGCACCAAGTCCACAGCCAGGATATGGCCATCCACCACCTCAACAGCAGCCATATGGACGTAAGCTTTCGAATATCCGGGAAACTGGGGATAAATGTTGATGAATTGGAATAGAGCCTCCATATGGTGCCCCACAACCAGGATATGGGCAGCCCCCACCTCCAGCACAACCATATGGGCGTAAGCTTTAGAGATAACTACACAGGCGAGGATGTGCTGATGAAACGAAATAGAACAACCGTATGGAGCTCCTAGCCCACAGCCAGGATATGGCCAACCACCTCCCCCACAACAGCCATACGGACGTGAGTTTTTTTTTTTTTTTTTGCAGTGGTCATAGATTGGAACTTGTGCTAACGGATTGACCCAGAACAACCATATGGTGCCCCCGCAGGAGCATATCCTCCTCAGCAACCATATGCCGCGCCAACACCTCCAGTAAGATGTCTCTCCTTTTGTTTCCCTCCCATAAACCTCTGTCTCTCTATATATACGAGATGAAGACCATCACTAATTTTACTCTAGTCACTTGGTTATGGTCCCTTGCAACAAATTGGCTATGATGGTGTTCAAGATGCTGAGGCTTTGAGAAAAGCCATGAAAGGATTTGGTACTGACGAGAAAACCCTGATTCGCGTCTTGTCTAGCAAGGATCCTCTTCAGATAAATGTGCTGCGGCAAACCTTCAACTACCGCTTCAGCAGACAATTGATCAACGATATAAAGAGTGAGACGAGCGGATGGTTCGAAGAGGGTCTGTGCGCACTGGCTCGTGGACCCCTGCAGCAAGATGTTCATCTACTATATGAAGCTATGAGCGGGCCTGGCACAAAAGAGAAGGTTCTCAACGATATTTTGTTAGGAAGATCGAATGCCGATATGCGCGCGATCAAGGAAGCATACCAGAAGACAACCCGACGAAGTCTCGAGGCTGATGTCAAGGGCGATTTGAGCATGAAGACGGAAAGACATTTCCTTATGGTATTGGCTGCGAACAGAAACGAGGAGAGTGCTCCAGTCATCCCACAGCAAATCGATTCCGACGTGATGGAAATATATAAAGCAACAGAGGGCAAGATGGGTACCGATGAACTTGTTGTATGCAATATCTTGTCTCAGAGAAGCGATGCCCAAATCCGAGCGATCGCACATACCTACCAGCAGAAGTTTAGGCGAGATCTGGAAACTGTGATCAAGAAAGTACGCGCAATTAGCCTAAACCCTTCAATTAATACCAAACTAACACTCTTTAGGAATTTAGTGGTCACATGGAGGACGCATTAATCCACCAACTCCGTACCGGTACAGATAAGGCCATGCGTGACGCGGCGCTCCTCGAAGATGCGATGGCTGGCATTGGAACTAAAGACGCGCTTCTTACACAGAGAGTTATTAGAATTCACTGGGATAGAAATCATATGCAGCAAGTCAAAGGCGCATATCAACATAGGTACAGAACTCCTTTGGTCAATCGCATCCGTGGAGAAACTAGCGGGGACTATGAGAACTTGCTGGTGGCTTGTGTGGGTTAATATGGTGGTAATGCTTACCTAAGTCCGGGGTGGCAATGGAAGTGAAGGAGATAATAGAGGGGGAGAATTATGGCAGACTGATTATGATGCGATGCGCGCGGTGCGTTCTTGAATTTGGTACGATTCGAGAGAAGTGGCCTCGCGGTCTGGGAATGCGTCTTTAGGTTATGCTGAGGATGAAAGGATAAGGGTGGAGGAAGGAACTTCGTAGCTAGGATCATGAATGAAATAGTAGTGATGATGATCTTCGTCAACTGCAATAATTTCTAGTGTTGGCAATAAATTTGTGCTAAATGAAGGTATGCTCAGCAGCGCCAAGGCTGTTTCGCCTAACCCCCTTTCGATAGCTACAACCTCGTTTTTCAAACCTCAATACCCTTTTTATTATTCTTAAGTTCAGGAATTTCCTAAGATTCCTTCTTCCGAGAATTGCTCGGTTACTCTTTTAAGTCGTTGACCAAAAGCACAGCTGAAATTGGCCTCATCCATCTAAAAGCTTCTTTTAACTCTGCATGGTTTCCTGGGATTAGCGAATCCGAAGGCTAGCCGGCCTTGGTGTTACCACGGAACATTTACTTATAGTTTTCATCGCATGTCTACTCTTATATTTTTATCGGACCTCATGCGCTTGCAATATTATGTTAATATTGCACACTCCACCTTAGAACCAACTTTGAAGCACTATTTAGCTCCAAGCACATGGGGAAAAAATCCACTCCAAGGATTTAATTCTTTATATTTGTACGTGATCACCACAGACTTTACACTTAGGAGTTTCTATAAATATGTCCGATTTACGGCTGACCATCTTGCTTGCTTCTTCAATAGCTGGTCTGAAAGGGGTCACGTGCACGGCCCCTTTACCACTTTTGGCTGTCCTGTTGACAGATTTGAGAGCATAAGTCTACAGAATGGCATTACAGATGGCTAGAGCTGAAAGGAAATAAAACGTGGCTAGATAAGATGAAAAGCAAGGAGACGCCGTGGAAAACTAGGCGGCAATATTTGGCAAGGGCAAAAAAGGCATTAGTGTTGCAGAGCAATAAGTTAACTCTCGCTTATGACCCTTGTGCAAAGTGGAAACGATAGAAGGAATGATTATGCCGTAAGAAGTTCCGTTCTGGTTGTGTGATTGGGACACAAAAGAAACTTTTGATGTACACCCCTGCTTGATGATAAGAGCAGAAGCAAAGCCGGTATAAAGTGGTTGCGTAAGTTCGCTTAATATCTGCCAAGTTTATAAAGTTGTTGTTATGTCTCAAGCTTATGATTGGGCCCGCTTCTTAGATGTTGCAAGTTGGCATTTGCAGCAATGAAAAGTTTAAACTCAGGGGCGGCACACAAATTGATTTTCTTTTAATTAGTGTATTGCTTTAAGCGAGCTTCCTTAATAACAGGATTCGGCTAACCAACCCGGGTATAGTACGCTATTATTAGCGTCTTTAACTAGTGCATTGAACGGTGTCTCAGTCGCTAGCGTGGTTTGACTCTTATAAACTAGTCTCATTAAAATTTTATAAATCCCTGCGCCCCCCTTCCCCTTCTTTATTAAATTTCTTCCCGATCGCGTCAGATCGCGTGTCATTCGTCAACACCTGCAACACATATAATCTTCTAAATGCGCTCCCGTGTCTTTTACGAGTTCTTCCTTATTTGCGACTCTGTGTACGTTTTTCCGTTTATTATATGATCTCACATCTCCGTTTGATCGCCTGCTAATAATGAGACAAATAGGCCGGCACGCTAGCAACGTTTTCAAATTTCGCCACTTTCATCCGTCCTGTCGCATAAATCAACCACAACCCCCAAAATCGCGACAAAATACTTTCACGTCGTTCGCGCTTGCCCGACGTAGATGCATGCATGACGTCGGCTTCAACACATTTCTCTTATTTTCAAACCACGAAGTGAATTAGTATCACACTCATCATTTTTCAGCGCGATGCCGGGTTCTGTTGAACCGATGGAGGTGGACGTCGAGCAAGCAAGTAAATCTGTTGACAAAGCAAAGAATTCGAAGGTCGCGACCCGTATTTCTGGCGACGCTAGCAAATCATCACATGATGCAGCGCCTCAACGTCACATGACCAATGGTCAAACTATCAACGGTACCACCAATGGCAATCATCAAGAATCCTCTTCACCTTTTTTCAATGGAGCTGTAGACTTAGGCGTACACAGAGAACCTGCCGTACATGCAAATGGGAACGGCAGTGGCAGAATCAAGGTCTCGGAGGAAAAAGCTTTGGCTCCGGAAGTTGAAGGGCGTCGGCAGGTCACCCGCTCTCCAGCAAAGCGGAATCGGGAGAATACCATGCCAACCGCCGGAGGAGATTATATAATGACCACGGCCGAGTTATTAAAGCAGGAGAGAGAGGTGCTTCGAGTCAAAGAAGTCTTGAATGAGGTCTCTCCAGAAGCTGTTCAGAAAGCTTTCAGAGACAACTGGCGCCAGATTGTTTTTGAGGGTAACCATGAAACTCATGTCGCGTTTATTGCCAGGGCAGTCCTTAAGAATGCCAGCTCTTCTGTTCTTGAACGCATTGGCAAAGACGATGGAATTTTCAAAGGCGCTCTGTTGGAAGCTGCTATCCACAAGCCGGTGGTGGTTCAGAATGTCTTCAAGAGCTTGGATCATCACCAAATTATAAAGCACATCAGCAAAACTGTCTTGGATAAAATCATCCTTCAAATTCTGGAAGATGCTGATGCTAAAACACTTCTGGGTTGGCTTCGTGCAGCCGGTAGGCTGGGATACAAGCCGGGTGACGTGATTGATCCGTACGTTGAGTTGGTTATACCTTCTATTATTGAGGATAGCCAAGATTTTGAGATGGCCAATTCTCATCAAAATGCTCCACCCATACAAATACCACAATATCACTCACAACAGTATCCACCACCACCACCAAATGGCCCATCACCTCCAGTGTTCCACCACCAATATGGTCCTCATGCTCCCCCTCCACCACTTCCTCGGCCTATGGAAAGACCTCCTATTCCAAAGGGTATGATGGTGTGTCCTTATTGTTACATGCAATTCAACAACCGGTCTGGTTTCAACTACCATGTTCACAAGCGAATCTGCTCTAAAGACCCCGGAAATGGCCAATGGAAGTTTGCCTGTGGCCTTTGCGCTCAGGGATTTACTACGAAACAGGGGCGAGAATATCATAACGCTAAAGGTGTTTGTGAAGACTGTAACATTGAGCCAGCCACTCCACCCGCTGAGGATGAACACCCACCACAATCAGGCACCTCCTCTGGCCCAACTCCTCAAGTTCAGGTCGCAGTCACTCGCCCAACCTTCACAATGGCTCCAGCTAATCCAAGCTTGACGACACCTACAACCGCCCCCGCGCCTGTGGCAAGCACTACGCTGGTCAAAGAGTCTAGCCGAACCCCAGGATCAATTCCACGGCCACCTCTTCATACTCCATCTACCCGTAAGCAGGAGCCTTCATCAGACATCCGCCAATCTCCTTCCGAGCTCCCCCCCGAAAGGCTTCAAGCACTTAACCAGGAACTTCAAGATGAAGATGCCAAGTACCAGAGACTCGTCGCAGATGCTCAGACACTTCCAACCCCAGAGAGAGCAGCTCGACTTATATCACTCAAGAACGGCAATGCTTCGAGAAAGAGCCAGATCCGAAAACGATACGGAGTCAGCCTGCGATTGCGTGACAAGGACAAAGCAGCCAAGCGATCATCACTACCTTCCAGGCCATCCGGCCTCGTCGAAGAATTTCGTGCTCCTTCTCCTCCTGAAGTGGTTGAGCGACCCACAAGCGGCTTCTCCCCCATCAATGTGGTCGTTAAGAACGGTGCTCAGAAGTACACATCCCGATACCCTCCAGTATCAAACCAGTCAACACCTTCTCGCCAATCACTACCCAGTGGCTTCCGGCCTGCAAGCACTGCGAACCCTCGTTATCCCGAGCAAAACCAATTAACTACCTCTAACTTCGAATCTCAACGAAGCAACAAGCGCCGCCGAAGCGAAACAGACGATGGTGATGACTCTCGCCAATCTTCGGCACCATTTAGTCGTCCATCTTCCACGGCCCCTCTGACCATGCAACACGTTCGAACTGAAAATGCAGCTGCTAAATTCCCTAAGAAGTTACTCCAAAATTCTCAAGCAAAGTGGTCTGCTCTGCAACCAAGCAAGAGTAAAAGCAAAAGTGGCAGCCCGAAGACAAATGGTGATTCAGATCAAAAAGAGGGCGCCATTCTCATCCAAAGCGATTCTAGCGATTCTGAAATACTTCTTACCGCTCCAGCTGCCACTGCCATAGCCGCCGATACTGTTGTTGCTAGTATCGAGTCTGATGATAAGGCTAGGGATAATGACGATCATGGTGATTCGACCGAAGAGGATGAAGGCACTAATTAATGGTCGTTTTCTTCGGTCGACATTCAATATTCACACAAACCAATCTGAAACGATTCTTTAATGATCATAGCGATGGAATTGCATATTTCCGGCGCAATGGAGTTATCGGGTTCATTATTCATGCCTTGGCGTGAACACCCTAGTTTTCACCAGGCACATCACACATGAACTTGTTTTCTGGCGTTATCTTTCCTTTTTACAGTACATAACGTTAAGTTTTCAAAGATACAACACTGGTGTTTGGAGGCGAAATTCAAATTTGGTGGGAGTTTGGGCGGGTTGGGTTACAAAGACAATGTAGCAATAAGCTGCCTGGTTCTACTTGGCTTTCTGGTAGAGATGAGTAGATAGATTAGCTAGAATTGATTATGCTTGAAGGAATTTGCGTTGCAAAGCGGAGATTCCCGGAGTTTTTAGTAATGGATCATAACATACATCATATCTTATTGCTTTTCTTATTGAAGTGATTATGGATAAATTCGTATGATATATTAAGCTTAAAATCAGGGATGTGATTGGCTTAGACGCTAACGAAATGATTGGCACTCTTTTTCATGCGCCCTGGAATTGCTCACGAAACGAGTGGCTTAACTCCCAAGTGTGAACGCCATGGAAGGCCGAGAGGTTACCCTTTGCGGGTAGTTCCGAAATCAATTGAGGCTGTCAACTAGTACACACCGAATTCGTAATTTTCAAGTTAGTTTTGTTAAAAAAAAAAAAAAAAAATAAAGTCTTGCACCATCATTCTAACTAGAAATAGATCCATTTAAATCTAAAATTGCACTTGGGCTTATCTCAACTGCTCAAGGCAACCAAGGAGGTGAATCACATGACTGGCCGGAACACAGACTCTTCCCTCGAAGTATTTGATGCCGGTAATCGCTAAGAAGTACATTTAGATCATGTATCTGCCCTAACTTTGGCCTTATGCCACAAAAACCATTATCAATACTCTTTCTAAACTTTTCATCCGTCATGAGTTATCAGCTATGCATAAACGTGGTGACTTAAATATAAGACATAATGACTCTAATCGTAACCTCTTTTCGACTCACGTCGAAAGCTGCCCTCAGGAGGATAAGAGCCTTCTTGCTTCTTGAGGACTCTTGCGAGTTGAGAAGGCCATAGTCTAGACCAGCGGTATGAGAAGGACATTAAAACGGGAAAGAGGAACTACAAGACGACTCAATTTTCATAATACAACGGCATGCCATCCTTCGACGGCTGCAAGGAAACCCGAAGATGTATTGCAGAGGCAAATATAATTAGATGGAATGTTCAAGATCTTGTGATGTAATATAAATTTAGTTCACGCATGTGGAGTCAAAAATGTGTTGGGAAGCATGAGAAGGGCAATGTTTCCACATAGGTGAAGCATGTATCACGCTGTATTTTCTATCCCGGTGGCGCGGGTTGCTATCAGCCCACCCAGGCCTGAGCCTCTCCTTTCCTTAGCGATTAGTTTATATGATTAATACTGCAAATACTTTATTGATGAAGGATTTACGATATAATAACAGGTTCAGTGATATTGATTGCCCTGGCAGGCGTGGGCTTTAGTTAAACGTAATATTCTAATCGCTCCCAATTACTGCCTAGCCAATCAATCAATATCCTAGCCTCACGACTATTTTATCAACTCCCAACGAAATCCCATCGAATGGTTGGAATCGAGCCTAAAACCTATTTTTTCACGAACTCGTCGTGCTGATTCCAACCGCTAAGACTCTGCCGACGTTTCGCAAAGCCAAATTAGCTCGAATACGATTCAATAGGACTCAAGCTCTCGATTTTCTTGTGTCCCAGTACGAGATCTATTATATGGTCCATGTTAAAGATTGCCTACTACCATTAAAGGCGTACCAGCCCATGCTATTCAAATTCGACGACTTGGTGCTACTCATGAAGAATTGACGGAAGGCTAGCGAGGTGGCTGACATTTTCCCAATACCGACGATTCCGGTGATACTAGTCACCGACGCTCAAGATGAAGCTCTCCCTCGCACATGAACCCCGAGGCATAAAGGGGGTAATACAAAAGGCATATACTCCGTACATGGCGAAAATAACGTAGTTTTCCTGTCTGTGTACCCTCAGGAAGGTTCCATAAAACTAGGCATTTCGGCCAATAACTACTTAATGATCTCACATTAAGACAAGTCCAGTATGCTCTAGCACACCAGCTTACTCCTCAAAAGTACACACGAGGTCGAAAGGTTACTTTAAATGCTTCTCAGCGAAGGCCCCTTATTAGATGGGTCACATCTTCAGATCAAAACCGCCGTGTACGATGAGTTGATATTCCAGCTATCCTTAGCTGGGACTGTGGAGAGAATATAATACGTACTGCATTCAGGAAAGAGGGCTATGTACAATATTTAGCTCGATGGAAAACTCCTTTACTCGAACAAAATAAAAAACAGGCTTGATTAGACTTGAAATCATTTATTCTGGACCGAGGAGCAGTAGTTATCTGTCTTATGGAGTGATGAGACGTGGGTAAATCCAGGAGGGCATACAAAAACTTGGATAGCACGTAATATTAGAGAAGTGCTCTATAGTAAGGATTGTGTTGAAGCACGTCATCGGAGGAAGATTGGATGAATGTTTTGGAGGTCTATAAGTGTAAATATGAGAGGCGTAAAGGGCTCTTTTGGGAGAGAGATTCGAGGGATGGCTGATATATGTATTGATTTAATTTAAACTTATGGAGGCTGCACAAAATACTAGGGAATTATATAAAAGCAGCATTGCTAAGAACTATTCACGCACAGACAAAAAAACCACGCTATTCTGGCCATGTACGAAGTAATAAATTTATCGCTGCTTCCCATCACACCTTTGACTATAGCCTAAGAGAATATAAAATAGAGGAGAGGGGGTGACCTGGGCGGCAAATTCCTCAGAGATACGCCGGCCGATAGCTGCGAGACGAAGAACACCCCTGGTTTGCTTAAGCGGATCCTTTAGGAGGAGCCCCAAGAGCTTTTACAGACACTTCAGCAGGAGTCGAGTGCTCGGTGTGATGTTATTGTTGGCCAGTTCTTCGAGTATAAGTAGCAGAAAGTGAAGTCTGTCATTACCCTTGTTAGCCGACCAGAGAGTTTAGAAGAGATGCAAGAGCCTTATACGGAGATCTAGAAGAAGGATATCCTATTACACAATTTACGTTCCTCACTATTACAACAACAAAATATCCAAAAACGTAGAGAGATATCGCTATAGAGTACGGTAAGGGATGTGTATCTCGAAGTGACACGGTCGACCGACACAACGACTCAGCCACTTCATTCTCTCTAGGGCTCTCTAGGACGACTGCGAGACTTCATTCACTGTATTTCCCCTGTGAGTTTGGAGAAAAATTTAAGTGGTGCATGCTGTTTAGAGTTTTTTGGTGCTCCTCTGCCAGGATTTTCTCTCGTTTTCTCAGCACTTCACGATGTAGTTGCTCTGCTACGGAAGGAGAACCACAAGGAATTGAGCTATTGGCAGGGCTGACCAGCAATCTCCGATGTTAAGCCACTGAGCTATGACGCGAAGTCCATGTGTCAACCATGATCTTTGAAGAGCAAGAACACAGCATGTTGTCGTGATCAGGCTTCGTTCCGAGCTGAAATGAGAGCTCTGTGTGGCTGTGTTAGTAGGCATTCTTTTGTTGAGCCCTACCTAGAATCTAGTGATTTCTTGAAACGCCGAACTTCCGAGCCCTTACAAGGGACCTCTCCACACATCTGCGAGGAGAAAATTCGAGATCCAAAGGTCCCTAGTATCAGTTACAGAGTATGTGATCACGTGATCACTGTTCATCCTCTACATCTAGTCCTCTCTAATCCTGCTGAATGTCATTATCTAGACTCGAAGGTCGGACTAAGTTAGAGTGCAAAAATTTACACCCATATTACGGTCAAAGGGACCTGCTAGCGAAAATTTCACTGATATCATGTGTGTGGAAAAGCCCAACACCTCTTTACACTCGCCACTACTCCACAATTTTCGTCAATCGCAAATGCAAGTTCTCCCCCCTCTCTCCAACATCTTTATCGATATCGAAGTACGCATCTACCAGAGTGTTCTCGATTGTTCCGGCAGCATTGATCACGCATCGCTCTCGGCTGAAGAAAATTCTCAAGTCTTCTACTAATACACAGCATACACTAACATTTCTTCTAATTCTTATGTATATATTGTTGAGCAAGTGTTTTGACTGAATACAAGAATGGATTTATAGGTACCTGAACCTTTTCTCTGAGCTTAAGATGATTCTTATGGGCGATATGGCTTGTGTCGCCGATACTTCAAACCCCTGCTGGAGGAATTGGTGGAAGCCTTGGTTTGCTTGAGCCCTCAGTCTACCTCTAAGCAGAAAAATTATATATTTACAATAAACAGTTTTAGATGTTAGCTATGTATGATTAAATCTACAGCTTAAAGCTAGAACGCATAGATAAAGTATGATTCGTCAAGGGCCTACCTCTCGGTGAAAATGCTCATAATTTTGCCACCGAAAATTTCCTATGCTCCTCAGACGGAAATTTGAGTAAATATCAATACAATATAGTACATTTGTATAAAATTCAATATAATTGAATGGGTATCGGGGTCCGAGCATTTCCTCACCCAAACCAGTCCTCCCACGGAGGCTCATAGTAGCTCGGTCCAGTCGGCAACTCAAGCATCTTCCTATTTCCCACAACCCCCACCCCAATCACTGGCTGACGACTTTTCCTTTCACTCCATGCCTTAGGGTGGTCTTTTACATCCTGCCTCACCTGGTCTTGTAATGGGCCTCTCAGCACCTCTGTGAGAGGGCACCAGCCGTGGTGGCTCTCGAACTCACTTTGATCAGTAGAATCAACATTGAGCAAATTCCATGAGACACCTGGGTCAACAATGTCTTCATGATGGTCCCGACTGCGAAGTATGAAGTATAAGTTCGAGACATTTGGGAGAAGACGTAGAGTCGTTACACTTTGCTTCTTGTCAGCTTGCTGTATATGCGATATAGTTGTTTAAGGAGATGGAATGCAGAGCTGAGTGAGCCCTAGTAAAGGGGATTTTTTTGGGGGGGGGGGGGGGGGGGGATTTGGAAACGAAAATGAAATGCAAGGAAAGACTTACATGTGTTCTGACTCAGTAGCCTTCACTATGTCCACATCCAGGGCCAACTTGTTGAAATCATCCAATAACCCTTTCTTTCGCATATCCACCACCATCTCCATAGCCTCCTTCCAGCCAAATCTTTTGACCTCCACATATGGTATATCTTGTTTCATATTCCAGTACGCTTTAAATTTGAGTGTTAAATGGTTCAGTGCCTCGCCTCTTGATTCTCTGCATACAGAGAGGATAGTAGGATGTGAACCTCCATAAGATTTTGAAGAGGCAATATAAGTTTCAGAATGACCTTGAAACATATACGCTGGTTGTGTATACGTCCAGATGTCTGGATTGACTGGAGGCTTATTGATTTCCGGCTCGATGAGAATAACCCGTGGTGCTGGCAAGGTCAGGGCCCAGATCTTGGCACGAATTTCTGGCGCTAGAAGTGGAAAGAGGTGGAAGGAGGCAAGTGGAACAGGTTGAGACTCCTCCATAGTGCCAAGTCTTTTTTGGTTCTTTGAATGAAATGCAAGTTTTGAATTTTCGCTGTATGAATTCACTGCTCCTGATGAAACTATAATATCAATAGCGGAAAATGAAAAACGACTAGAATAGGCTTGTTGATAAATATACTAATATATCATGGTGTTGTAGCATGGAGGCTGTGTAACGAAAGGCAGATTGATGGGCCACTCCGGATAAATCCAAAAACCACGAGCCCTGACAAGCCTCACCAAATTTTGAGCGTATCTTTATGAAAAGGACCCAGCCTTGCTATGAAGTCTGCCTCTAGCAGTATCTACTAGGCTTCAGTTTCATCTCCATAGTATACTCGTACGATCCGCTTGAGAGGTGACCATGGTCCAGCACAACTTTGCGAGGATTTGAACTGAGTGTCTTTGAGTAAATCATCCGATGGTGGCGAAGCTGTGAGTATGTCTACCGCTAGATCACAGGCTTCAACTTGCTCTTGATACGGTTGATTCCAATGAAGATGATGATGGGGTTTGTGTGTTGTCAGGAGTAATAACTGTTGGGTGTGTTGAAAAGATGTCTAAAGTAGCTTTTTGCGCTAAGCCGTTTGAAGCTATTTTCGAGAAACCCGAGTCTCTTCTTCCGATCAAATCTATCATGTCGCAAAACTTCATTTCATGACTGACACAACTTTCAACCATGTCTAACTGCTTAACACTGATACCTTGCAATGCCAGTGACCCGAGGAGAGGATGAGGAGGCTCTGCCTTTACCAGCATCCTTGGAAGTAAAGTGTGTTTGTGGCGGTACTATCTCGTACACATCAGGGACGTGCTAATGTTCACCGAAGCCCCCTTAGACTGTTCGATATTGCCAAGTCTGAAGGCAGACCTTTGTATGCTGCGGCACCTATGGTTCGCTATAGCAAAGTATATCTTACCCAATTTTCCTGCCATATCACGTGCTAACATACTCGCAGTTAGCATTTCGGGAAACGGTAGCACAGTATGGGGTTGATTTATGCTGGACTCCAATGGTAGTGTTACCCACAATTAGATGATGACTTCGAAAGTACTTACAAAATTGTAGATCCTGGCTAAAGAATTCAATCGATCACTATTTGCACGTGACAGCGGTAAGCATGTACCATTCATTTTCTCTCTAGTTGCTCTTTCTCAGTAGGCTTTATTACTCTATATGCCTAACTATGCGCTGTTGAATTATGCCCTGACAATGTCAAAATTCAAGCTAATCATATCCTTTAGACTTCACCATCTCTCCTACTTCCCCACCAACCATTGCCCAATTCGGCTGCAACTCAGCCCTAGAACTCTTCCGAGCAACAACACTTATAATTCCCTACGTTAATGGAGTAGATATTAACTGCGGATGTCCACAGTCATGGGCCTGTGCTGAAACGCTTGGAGCAGCATTGATGCACAAACGAGAATTAGTAGCATCCATGGTTTCCTCAGCCAAAGAGGCTCTCTCAGCTTTAGGACTTCAAGATAACAAGACCGTAAGCGTGAAGATAAGAGTACACAAAGATATAAGAGATACAGTTGATTTTGTCAAAACCGTCGAGGCCGCTGGGGTTGATTTCATTACGATCCACGGACGGTTAAGGAGCACGAGGAGCAGTGAACCGGTAGATCTCGACGCCATCAAGAGAGTCGCGAGTCATTGCACTGTTCCAACATTATCAAATGGCGATGTCTTCACGCTTTCCGACGCACACAAACACGTCAAGTCTACGGGCGTAGATGGAGTAATGTCTGCGCGGGGAATATTGGAGAATCCTGGGTTATTCGCGACAAATATGCAAGGGGAGAGTTGTACTTGGGAGGTGGTCGAGACATTCATGAATAAAGTCGTTAAGGCGCCGCTGCCTTTTAAACTGGTGGTCCACCATTTGAGTGAGATAGTTGGGAGTGATCGAAGTCAGCGGGGTAAGACTTTGCTGACGAAGGAAGAAAGGAATAAGCTGATGGAGTGTAAGAATTTCGTTGAGGTTGTGGACTTACTGGATGAATATAGAGGTGGGGAAGGGATGTTACGTATGTGATCATAATATACAGAGGTCTATCTCGTGAAATTTCTAGCAACTATCGGCGCAAACAACCCCATGCTGTTTATGTGGGGACAACCAGAGACATAACTCATATGGCACTGAAGCAACATGGCACTGGAGACGAGTTAAGATATTTTTCTCTGAACAAAATTTTGAATGGGTTCGAGAACCTCTACGCTTATATGAACGCCAACCCTTCTTGCCTTTTATGCAACCTTTTCTTAATCTCATTAATTCTCATCAGTGCGAGAGCCAGCTCTATACACTCTCCTCAGGCCACATGTCATATCCGAAGGTGTCCTTCATATTTACGAACCGTGAGCACCGCCCTTCAGCAACTTTGTTGACAGCTGTGAAGTCCTCCTCGCTCAAGGTGATTAGCCTGGCATTGCTCTGGATGCGAGTTGGGTTTGAGCTCTTTGGTAGCACTGCATATCCTCTCCTTAAACCCCACGCAATCAGTACTTGCGCAAGAGAAACATTATTCTTCTCAGCAATATCATTCAGATCCTTGTTTGTCGATACTTTTTCTCCAGTACCTGGAACTTGATCTTGAGATCCGAGAGGGGAATATGCGACGGGGATGATCGATTTCGACTGGCAGTACTTGACGAGTTCCGGCTGTGGAAGGAAAGGATGGATCTCGATCTGGTTGACAGCAGGCTTTACCTCGGCGTACTTGAGGAGAGCATCTAGACCTTTCTGCGTCCAGTTGGAGACACCAATGGACTTTGTGAGACCTTGCCTGTATAAGGATTCCATTGCACGCCATGTTGGCTCCGGATTCTCCGTCAACTCCTTCTTAATAATATACTATATGCAAAGTCAGACAACAGTTAAAAAATGAATAGTTAAATGAATAATAGCTGTAAAATCTTACCTTTCCATCAGGACCAATTTTGGGGAGATTTTCAGAATTCTTCTCTGCGGCAATAGGCCAGTGAACCAAAAATGAGTCAACGTATGGAGTTTGAAACTTTTCAAGAGAATTCTTCAAACTCCATTCCACCTCTTCAGGCTCGTGCAGATGCTGCCACACCTTCGTTGTGATAAAAATATCTGATCTTTTCACATCTGGATTGGCAGCCAAGAATTCGTGCATTCCTGAACCGACTTCGCCTTCATTTTGGTAGAACCACGCGCAGTCCAAATGACGATATCCGGCATTTAACGCACTTACAACCGCCTTATGTGTCTCGCCTTTGCTGCCTTCATTCGCAAATGTGCCAAAACCCAGAGCTGGCATTTCAATTCCATTATTTAGCTTAAGGATGGGGCCAGTAACGGCTGCGCTCGCTGTTTGGGTAATTGTGACAGACATTTGCATTCAAATAGAGTGTATGATATAAGGTGTTTTAAGAGGGTAACAATTGTGAATAGACATTTGCTGCCCTGCTGGTTAGCTGCCAATATGTAAGTCAAGTATTTTCAAGGATTGGAAGACTTTGCACGATTTTGTTGGGCTGTGGGCGCGGCATTATTGTCATTTTCAACCTGAGCGGCCTATGACGTTTTAGGATCCTCTCTGAAGGGGTTTCGAGAGTCAGAATTTCAGATTCAGGGTCCTCGAGCTTTTCTCGGGTAATGAGGAATGGTGTTGATGGCGTCGGATAAGCTGTAAGGCTCTGCAAAGTTCAAAACTAGCACCCTAGTGCGGCTCCACTGCAAGGAACCGGACGGTGATCTTTCAACGCCACCCAACCACTATCTTCAAACATCATTGAGGTCTCCTCCATGGTAGATCTTCACCAGAAAACAATAAAGTTCACCAGGCAAAGCCGCTAGTATATGCCATAGCCAAGAGGAACAGGCAACGTCAAAAGTGGATCGCCTCTCACCATGCGTCTAAATGCTTCAGTATACTTCGTCCCTCGGCCTCACCACGGTGAATGCCCACTACTAAAAGTGGCATCAACAACGTCATTGCCCCTCTATCAGCCTTCCCAACGTCCCCTGTCACGAGTAATATACCCAGGAAACTCCGGCAAGCTCGCTGGAAGACCTTATCGGAGTCCTTCGGTGGCTACCTGTTACGATATGGGACAAGGCTAGTCTGCAAGGCTCAGGCTTTGCATCAACTCTGCTCCGCTTTTGATAGAGCTTCCCTACACCGTCATCTCGTACACTGGATCTCTCGTTTCAGTGCTCAGCTTGGTACCAAAAGTCGGCATCTTCTGTGGAGCCTTATTTTCGTGTCGGCTGGAGCGGACTGGCCGAGTACTGACTTCACATGCTCGGCCTGAGAAGAATGAAGTTATTTCTGTAAAATATTCATCCCTAGGTATTCTCTAGCTCCATTTCAGTGATTTGATTGCTGATATATACGTTCGAAAGCTTGCTGAAGTGCTTTTCTTTCTTTCATCTCCAGCCTCTAAGTTTGTATAACTCAGTTTATTTAATTTCATCTATACACTCACCTGAATATTTCCTCTCATACCCTCAATCAATCAACCAGGATGCCTGCCTTTGAAGACCACGAGCTTGGCTCTGAGAGCCAGAAGAGGCCTCAGACTCCAAAGTATGAACACCTCCAAAAGATTGTCAGCCACGGTTCGCCAGCAAAGTACAACCATACTATCCCAGTGCCATCAAATGGACACTACGGGGCAATAGAGGTTCCAAACACCAGATCATCATTTGCAGAGAGCGACGCACTTAAGCATTCTCTAAGTGTGGCACCTTCACAGATCGACCGAAGAGAGTCTCGAAATAGCTTTGGAACTACATTGCCAATCCCCCGATCGAAGCGACAGTCTCGCCTGTCATCACTTGCAAATGAGGACGGTCGACCAACAAGGCCTGGAATGCCAGCTATTCAGCCTACTCGGGATATTCTATCATCTCAGGTACAGGATATGTCTGCGGTAAAGACTTCTGCCGCAAAAGACATGGCCTTCGCTTTTGACATTGACGGCGTCCTTGTCCATGGTGATCGCTTGATTCCTGAAGGAAAGAGAGTCCTTGAGATCCTTAATGGTGATAACGAACTTGGTATCAAAATTCCTCACATCTTCCTCACAAACGGTTCTGGAAAGCCAGAAGCTGCCCGATGCGCTCAACTCTCAAAGATCCTTCACTCCCCAATCTCAACAGAGCAATTCATTCAATCACATACACCTATGTCCGCACTTGCCGAGTACTATGACACAGTTCTCGTTGTTGGTGGTGAGAATTATCAGTGTCGTGAGGTCGCTAAACAATACGGTTTCAAAGATATCATTGTCCCTAATGATATTGTCGCCGCACAGTCCACTATCTCTCCACTAAAAGAGTTCTTCACCGATGAACAACGTGCTACATCAACGCCAAGAGACTTTAGCAAGGTCAAGATCAACGCGATCTTGGTATTCTCCGACTCTCGCGACTATGCCACAGACTTGCAAATCATTATGGATCTCTTACAGTCCGAGGAGGGTGTTTTAGGTACTATGGCGAAGGATGCCACCAAACAAAGCCTTCCTATCTACTTTTCGCAGGGTGATTTGCTCTGTCCAACTGAACATCCATTCCCTCGCATGTCCCAGGGTACTTTCCGCATTGCTCTGGAGGCTATCTATAAGGCCGTTACTGGTCATGAACTTGAGCGTGTTGTGTATGGTAAGCCAGAATTAGCGACATACAAGTACGCCGACGAGGTTATGACCTCATGGATGGAAACCATTCACAATGAGGAGAGGCTGCCGAAGAATATCTACATGATTGGTGACAACCCACAGTCCGATATCATCGGAGGCAACATGTATGGCTGGAACACCTGCTTGGTACGTACAGGTGTCTTCCAAGGTGGTGAAAACGATGAGAAGAACCCAGCAAACTTTGGTGTGTTCAAAAACGTCCTGGAAGCAGTGCAGACTGCACTGCAGAGAGAGTTGGGGGCGGATTTCAAGTGCCAATGGAGCCATTCTATGAACCCTGTCACTTGTGATCACTCAGTATCAGCTATTGAATAGAATTTTTAGGACTGGAGTTATTAATGTGGTAACGAATTTCATTGGACAGGAAGTATGGCATAGATAGACGGAAACGGTGTTGTGTAGAACCGTGCTGGCGTTATGATACCGTCCCTCTTCAGAGGTTGACGACGAATTGATAAAGTTTTCTCTTACTGAAATCAACAATTTGGTTGACGTATTTCAATGCCTGCTTCTTTGTGGGAACGCGGTACCTTGCGTAACTTCTCCCTCTCCGTTACATCCACTTGATATTATTCCTGAATCAATGCAGGACATATTGTGGCGGTCCCAAAAGTACTTTCACCAAAAGGGTGGGGAAGTCTTAGGGTATAAAGTATTAGTCAGTAGAAATACGGTAAGCGGTTAACGATGCTCTTAATCAATAAGGCTGTACAACTTCATGCGACCTTTCTTTGAGTGTCATGGTCTCCTCGCTAACAGCATCATGTGATTAATCCCCTTTATTCTCGCTTCCCTTCAAAGCTTTCCCACACCGATTGTGGTACTTATGGTGAACTATATTCAATGTGAAAAGATGGATTCAAAATTCACCCAGGTTACTATCAGCTTCTTTCAATTGAAGATGTCCACCATACTAGTACCCTAGCAACCGCATATGTCGCACACAGTGCCCTATATGCATCTGTTCCTGCGGCCTCCTACACATGCAACAATTTCACAACATTCAAGGCCCAAACGCATGTATTTCATTTCATACTCTATTGAAAATATCACTATTATAGAGTAAGGTTTTTCGCAAGTCGCCATCACTATCCCAGTATTTACATCATCTAACCGCAATTTCCATAGTCAACACACATTCGCACCACCCTGGATACTTCTGAGCCGACGCGAACTATGTCAATATTATACCGCAACCATCTAGACTACCAGCGCGTTGGATCAAGATCAAACATGCCTGATTATAGTTTCTCATCCCCGTATATTGCACCTAGAAATATGGCCAGTACGTCTAGGAATCATGGCTTTACTCCCATATGCGCTGATGACGATTTACCCTCTCCGCTTCCCCGTGCTTATCTAACTCTCCATCTAGACCAGATTCCAACTCACCCTCAACTTCAACGGCAGATGTCCTGCGAAATATTTGATAAGATTGTTAAAACAGATCCTTCATTTCCACCGCTGCCAGAACCCTTAGCTATACGGTCTTCGCTGGTTGGCAAAGTGCTATCAACACCACTTCTCCCACCTCCACCTCGAATTCCACGGCCACAGGTGGATATTCCTCCTTCACGTCCAGATGTAAAGCCGCCACCAACAGAACCTGCGGCTTACCGCGTACAATCGCCCTTCTATCCCGCACTCCCATATGTTGTTGATTCACAATCTCTTCTCCTCGCTGTGCAAGAAGATCCGCAACGAATCTTCAATGCGATCTTAAGTCTTGTGATTGCACGCGATGAGTTGGGTGCTCAACTGCAATCTGTGATCGAAGACTACGAAGGTGCGAAGAAGGACTTCAAGAGTGCTTCTGATCGATATGAAGACTTATACTGGATTGGGAATGCGAAATTGGTGCTGCTGTGGAAGTTTATTGATCGCTTGAAGTGCGAGGTGGAAGACTTGGGTGGAAATGTTAAGGATGATTTGGCGCTGGGGAAATTGACAACTGAAATGAGAGAAGAGAGGAGTAAAGCTGGGAGCCCCGAGAGTGACTGTGAGAGCTTTGTTACGGCTGCGACAAGTGATCCGAGTGGGAGTACGGTGGTTGCGAGTAGTGTGACAAGTATTGAGTGGATGAGAGGGTTAGATCCTGCTGCTGTAAGTGTCCTGCTATTTCCTTCTTTCGTGCTTTGTATATATCTCTGGCGCAGAGTTACTAACATATTTCAACCTCGAACAGCAAACCTTCATTCCAGTTTCACCAGCGCAATCCCTCGACGCCTCCCTTGCAAATACATTTACAGCCAGGATTGCCAACAGCACACCTCTCAGCACTCCAACTACGCCACTTTCTCTCCCACCAGCAGTTTTGCGGACTCAACCCTTCCGGCAAGAGAATAATAGTAGTGCAGTCCAGCCCATCGCATTACCAATCCCCGATACCATCCTCCAACTTATCATCTCCTCCCTCCCAGATCGCTTCTATGGCGTGTGTCCCTTCTCACTCTGCTCTACAGCGGCCTGTCCAGTTCCAAACTGCCAGATGCTCAAGCTCTGCCCCGCTTACAACGACGAGACTACACTGAAAGCCACATGTAACAAGCCATGCTCATTAATTCACGAATATCGTACCTGCGAAGAAGAGCTAGATTCCATAGAAGGCTTCTGTAGTCGAGCTTATAGCAGAGATGAGATCGAGAAGAGATTGTTAGACATCCCTAAGCAAAAACTACCTTTTAAGAAAGGGGAGGCGAGATACAAGGAAATGCATAATAAGAAGCGGATTCACAAGAAGGGGTGTGATAGGGATGAGTGGAAGGCGAGAGAGGTTATTGCCGGCTTGAGGGATTTGCACACTGAGGGGAGGAATTTGGTGATAACTACTTAATGAGTCTTTTCTATCAGTTTGTCCTGATTAGATCTACCTGTCTTGATTTGCTAGGACAACGGTTTTGGCAGCGAGACAATGGGTGATAATGATGGATACTTAGATGGAGAAGAGATAGCGTTCGTTTGGTGTACAAGTGTCTAGATTATAACCAGCGTGATTTTATTTACCGTTAGGACAATTTGATAATTCATCCAGAGTTACTGGCTCTTATGAAGAAAAATCATATCACGACGTAGTTCAGGGGATGAGGTAACATCCGGTTTCTTATTGGTAGGCCTTACCAACGTTTCATAGAGGTGCTGTTCCAGAATTATCATCTCTAAGCTAATATTTGGCCCTTAATAACATTCAAATTTTTCGCTGTCAACCATGCATCGAGGATGCCTCAAAAGGCTGAAAGCCCTTTCGACGGCACTGTTGGGATTTCTGGTAATGGCGCCGTGTATATAATGTATGGTTATATTTATCTTTACCGAACAACAACGTATACGTATATGCTGCCGGATACGTAGTGCATCATTGGAAACCATCTCATAGGTTATAGAATGCTGGTCTGCTGGATGAACAGCTTCTCAATACAGGATTTAACGTCGGCTCGGAAGAACTATTTCCCTTGCTTAGTCATGCAATTGAATCGCGATTCCACCAGACTACAACAACAACAGCAAGCCTAACAGTTCAACTAGCAGCTTCCACAATACCAACCCATTTATTGTATCGATGACCACTGTCGAGCGTTATCGGCCAACCCACCCCTTCCCTTCAGATGCGCTCTCAAATGGTCGACGATCCCATCCCTCCTCCACAACCATAGCGAACGTACCACCTGCCGTACCTTCACCACCACGATTGTCACGAAACTCTCCTCCTCAAAAGCCTCACATCCAGGCGATCCCGTCGCCAATTTTTGAGATGGCACACGACGGTTCAAGTCAGTGGCTCTTTACTGATGCCGAGATTCTGAGCACACCGTCTATTCTTCATGGATATCCACCAGAGCAGGAACGATGTTATAGAGCCAAGGGATCGAATTTTATACTACAGGCGGCTATCCTGCTTAAGCTCCCTCAATTAACGATAGCGACTGCCAGTACATTCTTTCACCGGTTCTACATGCGCGCTAGTATGGATCAAAATAAAGGCGGCTACCATCATTATGTAGGTCTCCAGTGCAAACCCCCCCTAGCTGGACCTTCAGTACTTCCATCAATACCGTGGAAGCTTCCCCGCTCCAGATCTTTTGCGGCCAAGGATCCTCAAACACAGCTAACCTCTGAATCCTGCTTGCAGACCATCGCTGGAACTGCCCTTTTCCTGGCGTCCAAAACCGAAGAAACCTGTCGAAAAACTAGGGAGATTGTGGTCGCATGCGCAAAGGTGGCTCAGAAGAATTCAAATCTAGTGATAGATGAACAATCAAAAGAGTATTGGAGATGGAGAGACAACATCCTTCTTTACGAGGAAATGATGCTGGAGTACCTCACGTTCGACCTTGTTTTGGACTCTCCCTATAATCTTCTGTATGGATTCCTACAAAGGTTACATATTGAGGAGAATAAAAGGCTGCGGAATGTAGCATGGTCGTTCCTAAACGACAGCTGCCATACAACTATATGTTTAGCGATCCCGGCGAAGGATATTGCGATTGCTGCTATTTATTTTGGCGCCAAATTTAATAGGGACACGATTTCGGATGATGAGAATGGAAATCCTTGGTGGGAACAACTAGGAGGAAGCCCGAAGAGGATTGTGAAAGGGGTTGCGATCTTGGCTGAGTTCTGGACAGAGAACCCACTCAGGAGGAGCGAGAACCCATATGAACAGTCTCCAATGTTCCTTAGCAACGAAGACGAGGTTCACAGAAGCCGGAGGAGGGGTGATATTGGAAGCGGTGAGGATACACCGAGTCCAGGGCAACAATCTCAGCCAATGCAGAATGGCGATAGCCAGCAAAGTCATGCTGAAAGCAATCGTGCAATCAATGGCAATGAAGATTCACAACCAAGAATGAATGGGAGGGAAAGGCTAGTAAATGGTGCTGGATCAGAAATGAAGGAAAGACCATCACCAAAAGCAAATGGTGAGCAAAAGGACGACCTAACTATGAAGACAATCGAGAATGGCTCGGGTGCTTCGGACACACTCCTCAAAGAGGTAGCTAACGACCCCGGGACCCACGAACCAGATGGTTAGTTTGACCCCATCTAATAATTTGCGATACATGATACTTATGAAGGTAGAACTCAAGAGATCAACCCAAAAGCGTAAGAGTGATGAAGATGTGGAGAGATCACCTCTGAAAAGATCCAAGACAGATCCTGACGCCATCATATCAGCTGGGCAGTCGGACGATTATTCTCGGGGAAACGCCGCTGGCAGGATAGCTGGAGTAACTAATGGAACGAAGCCGAAAGATGATGAAGAGGAGAGTGAGGAGGGAGAACTAGATGAATGATTTGATTTACAGGGTTAAGCGAGGCGTTCCGGTTTCTGTTACAAGGGCTTCAGCTTGAGGGAAATTTCATAAGGAGGAATGGCGTTGATATGTCACACTGTTCATGGCGGCTTCTATGTGCGCATGGATGGATCCAAAGCACACACGAGAAAATGGTTGGAGGGCCATTTAAGTTTACGGTGACGGGTGGCACAGTTTTGTTGAGCGCTGTATATGAAATGCGTCCCTCCCCTCTTGAAAAATGAGATTGGAAGACGCCACGGAATTGAAGCAGCTAGTTTCATGTCAAAAGCAACCAGGTACAATATTCGAGATCAAAGTAGAATATCAAGCCGTATTGCCCCAATCAATCTTCTTCGCTCATAAGCAGTAACACTGAGCTCAGTCTATGGATATCTGCTAGGCCAAGATCACATTTGCAGATCACGCCTGACAACCTCATAATAGGACCAAGGGTTAGATGAAATTTCCATTCATTCATATTTTAAATACCCGCCACTCCCCAATCTTTTCTATGTACAACCGTCACATGCTGTTCTACCTCAATCTTCATCCCGATCATCACTACCAACCCCCATCTCACCCCCACCTCAACATCTCGGTATTGTATCATCAATCTAGACTGAGTCCATCATGGGTATCGTAATCGTAGCCGTAAGAAATCGTAATGTACAAGTCGCAGTATGACGACATCAGGAAATGAAATGTGTAACGCAGTCTGACAGTTTCTATGCAGTGTAAAGTACCGACTCTCTGTACGAAGCAAACCGTGTCGAACATCGCAGATCCGACCCCCTCGAAGGATTTTCCACAGTTGTATTAGCGCACCCCAATCATAGGAGATGGCTTGAGCGAAGCTACCGTCGCAGTTCCTCCTTTACTCTCCTCCCCGTGGGTGTCCTCCCTTTCCGCCCCTCCACACCAGCCTTCCTCCCCTCCTCGGCTACCTTGGCATTAAACTTCGCCATCCACGCTTCCAGCTCTGTCTTCTCGCCAGCCATCTCGTGCAGAATCGCCCTCGCTTTCTGGATGCTCTTCTTCACATCCGTACTGTCACTGCTGGACTTGATCTTCTCTTCGAACTGAGCATACAATTCTGTCAACTTGGCGGTGTCAATGTTGAGATCTGAGCCTTGGATGGAAGTTTCGAGATCGGAGAGCGTGGAGATTGAAACGGAGAGGGAGGCCTGGATATTGGAGAGGAGCTTGTTGAGATTAGCGAGGTGGGTGGTCACGCTGGTGTGGTGCCTCTCCATGCGATTGTTTAGCTCGCGTTCGAGGCGGAGAAGCTTGAGGAGGGCGAGTTCGGGATTATCTAGCTTGGAAGCCGCTGTAACTTTCTGCTTGACTGGTTGCGGCGGTGGTCTGCCTGAAGCCCTATTCTTGAAACCCTCCTGGCTGTCTGGTGTCTGGATAGATCGTCTCGTGGGTGTTGTTGACTTTTCAAGTGCAGAGGCTGGTCCATATGTCGATAGTAGTAAGGTGATGCATAGGAAGAATGCTAGTGCGGACTTCGAAAAATTCAACATTCTGAATAAGTCGTGAAGAGAGAGAGCGTTGTTTAAATCTCCTCTTTGCCTTTTTGCGTAAAGTGGTTAGCTGTGCTAAAGATTGCAAACTGCTTGTTGGCGGGCTTGATGATCACGCTCTCCACGCCAGTCTATTTGCCTTACGGTGTTGCCAATCTTTATCACTTCAATCTCAACCGTTCAATAGATGTAGAACTCGAGTTATTCCCAGCAAGGATCTGTGTGGAGTTCGTTCCGGATGCTGTACTGTTGATATCAAGCTCAAGATTGAGATTCCGGAAGAGATCGGGGGGAGGTGGCGGTATTAACGGTAAGAAGGAAAGTGAAGAGCAGAAATCGTTGTGGAGAGGTTATAAGAACTTCTAACGCGCATTGAGGTTAGCGAGATGGAGTGGAAGGTGAATTGGGGTTTGTGTTCGAAATGACGATGTGGTGTGACGAAGTCGCGTACAGAGGGTGGAGAAAGGTGGAAAAGTGATAGGGGAAGATGAAAGGAACCTGGTGCGACGTAAGGGGCTAGAACGTGATGGGGTGAAAGTAAACAAGTCAGTGGGGAGGGGGAAATATGCTCAGAAGATAATGGGTGAGTGCAAAGGTGAGAATATCACAACATGTCAGAGGACAAGATTAGGGCAGAGGAATCATTCTCATAGATTAAAACGCCATATATGCAACCATGCTAGCCATAATTGCGCCGCCAAAATCCCTTCCTTAATACCTGGTATCATAAATATTAAAAATGTAGTGGTATCCCCTCCCAATGATGAAAAAAATTATTCGAGCTTCTACCTTAGAAAAGGCCGCCAACCTGGACATCTCCCCATCTCCCCCTCTCACTATGCCACCAACGTTCCTTGCCCTTCTTCCCCGCATTTCCGAGACCAGTCTTCGCTGGTCCACTGAGGTCTATGTTCCAAGTACCGGTACACCCGTCCCTCACATTCACCTCCTCGCTGTTCTCAAGCAATGCCTCTATACCCATCAAGCTTTCATCTGATCCCTCAAAGTCCGGTTTCAGCACATAAGAGATTTTACTTTGGATCTGGCCGAGGAACCCACCAACCGCGTGGCGCTCTTGGAAATTTCCGTCTTCGTCCCAAATTATGATATGAAATTGAGGTTTCTGGGTCGCGGCATCAATTCGCTGTTGGGCCATGCGACGAGACATGGCGAGCGACACGCCCTTCTCGCGATCATTCGTGTCGCCTCCTGCTTTGGCTCCCATTGTATGGTCAAGGTTCAATGAGAAAGCTGATCGAGTTGGTGATTTGGTATAGCCTGAGTTGAGCGAGGAAGTGCGGCCGTGCTTTTCGGAGAAGGTGGAACGCGTTGGAGATGGGAGAGAAGGCATGCTCTGAGAAAAGGGTATGCCGTTGTGAGGTTGCATCCCGATATTCCTGTACTTGTCTCCCGAAAGCTCGATCCGATCCCGGGGCTTGCAAAGTTTCTGAA
The DNA here is from genome assembly GCA_021365295.1 of Tricladium varicosporioides. Lineage (NCBI taxonomy): Eukaryota > Fungi > Ascomycota > Leotiomycetes > Helotiales > Tricladiaceae > Tricladium > Tricladium varicosporioides. The sequence goes on from JAJTIW010000018.1 coordinate 565,973, forward strand.
GAGATCCTTCGAAGTCCGTAGGTGCCCGTATAGTATTCAGAGCAGGGAAACCATTGAAGGCGATTGATTTGGATAAAATCTCTGTCGCCTTATCGTCACTGGGATTCGTAAACTCCCAGTGGATGGATTCCATGGTTGGTGAAGCTAGATATGGATGAAGAAAGATATCGGTTCCAACTGGTAGACATGGTGACGATGCCTGCGATATCTTAAAGTGTGTCAAGGATTTCAGATGAGAAAACAGGCGTGCTAAAACGGGAAGTGAGAGCAGAGGCAAGCCGATCAATGTCAATGATTTTAACCTATCTGTCCTCGCAGGGGAAGCAAAGTTTGATAGGCCATGATCCGTTACTCCTGGAACATTCTCAAGTCGGAGAGATTTGAGGGACGGTAGTGACAGCAAAGTGTTGTCGTTGAAAGCGTAGGATGAGAAGGACGAGATATGTAGATTCTCCAGGGAAGGCAGTCTAGCGAATATGTCGGTGAATAGCGCCGAGTTCATCGTCCCGCCCGTATTACAGTGTATTACCAGAGTCTGAAGATGTGCCCAGTTACTATGAAAGTTGAGGAAGTCGATACATTGTTCCGGGAGAAGAAAGCTTGGCACAGAGACTGGTTTCAGAAACTCTGAATCTTCGGTAAGATTGTAGCGGTATTGGCGTTGCGACGAGCTTCCTGATATCATCCAAACACGTTCTTGAAGCTTCTTCCTTGTCGACAAGGCATGAACGAAACGAGTGTATTCGTGGTTGTATGATGGATAAAACCCTGGGAGTCGTTCCAAATTTGGGCATGCCATGATCACCGAGGCAACTAAATCCATGTATCCTTCTTGCTCGGTTTTTGTTTTGACTGCATCGGGCATGGCTGGAATCTTTAATGATTTAACATATTCCGCGAGATCTGGGCGGGCGCGTAATGTCCTCCGAAGTAGCGTGAGCCTCGTCCCATACTTCATCTTCATCTTCTTTTTCGTGTGTAGAGTCGAATCGCAGCCGATCAACTGGATATCCTCATAAAGAGCAGCTCTCGCCGCACCCCACCACTTCTTGCAACTCATGCCCAGAGATGTCACATCTCGCATCCAGCATGTCTGGCAACTCAGACTTGCTGGGTGAAGGTGCGACTTTTTCAATTCGGCCAGAATCCCCAACAGAATTTCCTCTGGTAATTTCCTGAACCCCTCACCAAGCAAGCGTGGCTTGTATTTCTTTCCATAAGCCTGCGCTGCTGAGTTTGGAAGTCCCCTGCTCAGTCGTTGTGGGGTCAAGAGGGTTTGTGGTTTCCTTTCTCCATATCGTGCAATAGGTGGAAGAGATTCCTTGGAACCCCGAATGCCTGATGGCGTGGTATGTACACGTAAATCGTCGTGGGAACTATTACTTGACACGAGTGATTCCTGGCTGGTCGATCTCGAATCGTAGTCGATTGAGGAACTTATGCTGAGAGGACTTTTGTGGCGTGATTCCCAACTTGATCTTGTACTGGCGCTGTTAGATGAGCCAGGACGAGAATGTGACCGCACATCCATTGTTTGCGACAACCCCCAAGGAAGAAACGGTGGAGTCGCAGAAAATCCCAATTGAACGGGCTGGGAATTTGGGGAATATATAGGGTAGGATGCAGCTGATTTCTTGTGCTTGTGCGCGGGTGGCAGAGAGGCGCGTGCGGATCGAGTTTTGATATCCTGCTCACTGAACCGCCTTGCCTTCACTTGCTGTTGATGCGGTGTCCCGGCGCCAAACAAATCCTCCAATCTCTCGACAGACCAGAAATCCGGGGGTGAAGAAGTTGATGGAAGAGGTTTAGAGATATTGACAGAAGGAAGAAGGATTTGGGGAGGTTGACTAGGTCATAGTGGGTCAGTAACAATCCAAGGTCGCGTTCATAAGCATCTAGTGCAACAGGGTCAACATGGAATCTCGATGCTCTCTCCAAGATAGCCTCCATTTTGGGAAGTATCCCCTACACTCGCAGGTGCAAACGCCGACTTTTAGAGCGGTAGGCTGGCTGGTGATGCGCTCGAGGTTTCCCAAAGCAGATGTGGAAATTAAATAGTGGTGTAGCGCACTGAAAAGGTGCCCCCAAACATACACTATTTTAGGCTCAGAAGCGCCACGAGGGGTCAAGTAGATTTCTCCTCAGGCTTCAACAAATATACATACAAAATAAAGGGCGACGCAAGGCATAAAGGAATGATGATAAACGCCGTCGCAGCAATAGCACCACCACCTGCAACAACAATAACAACAGCAGCAGCAGCAGTAATAACAGATACGAGGAGGATAGCAGACAGCGCGTACCTGGATGATCTGCCCGCAGCTGCAGTACCTGACAAGGGTCGCACCCTATTGCTCCCACAGGCGCCAGTGCCCATCTCAAAGGCGTCTAAAGGAGAGAGGAACTGTCGATTTTGCTGCAAGTTCGTTGGTCGACTCGAGTTCATATTGGTGATCCTGCTGTTAGAACTTGATTTCGTGCAGCATCGCCAGGGTCGGTATGACTATGGGGAAGTGTCTCCCTTTCATACACACAAGAGCTGCCACACACACACACACAGGTACAACGACGATGTGACCACAACTCACTTGCGCTGCATCCTTCGATCCGGCTGGCCAGATGACTGTCAAAAAGGGCTTCCAAGGGCTTCCAAGAACTCTCGATCCGGGCAGCCTTTTCTCTTTCTTATATTCTAACACTTTAACCTGGTCCCGGTCTCAAGGCACAGCACAGCATCCTTCTTCACTTGGTGCATCGATGAGCAAGCACCTTAGGAAGCAATAATTCGTTGCACCTGCTTTGCGGCTGCCCTCCTGCAGACAATTCTTCTCAGCCCTCACTTCATCCCGCTTTTCGAACTCCCTCACTGGCTTCTTCCCCTCCTTGACCTCCGCGCCCGGTCTGAGGATTCCTTCAATCTCACTCAATCAAGTCAATTGGCCGAGTTTCCCCTCATGTTGGGGGCTTTGTTCTCCATCGCAAAGCCGACAACATCAAGCATCCCACAAGCCACTCAGGCCACCGCCAATCAACGCCTATCCGCTTCCGCCTCGCCATCGTCACCATCAAGAGTCAAATCTCTCTCATCTGAGTCAAACACCAAGATAGCGCAACGTGCATCCCATTCCCGAGTGTCAAATCAGAAAATAATGCAGGACACGCCTTCTCGACGCCTCATTCACTCTTTCTTATGCGTTCGACGGGGTTGAGCACAAGACGTGAGGAAGATCTCAGGTAGCTCATGCCTTACAGTATGCAAGTACTCTAAAATTCATCTTCACCGCGTCCTGAAGGATCGATCAGGCTGCAGCAGCTGCAGCCCTTGGGACACATCATCACATCATCACTTTGTTTCGCCTGGAACGTACACAGGTGGTAAGATTGAACATCGATGGTTTTCAGCTCCCAAATATGCCATTTCCGCGTGTCCCAAACGTCCGGGAATCGTGGTCCGAAAATAGGTTGGGACGCAGATGTAGTCACCTTCAAAGTTCATCCCGCGTCATCCGTCCCCAAGCTTTCTCGGCCCGCCTGTTCGGACTCCGAGCACTCAGCAGGACCAACTGGTGAGGGTCCATATTAGGTTGACGCCACAAATTTTCCGATAGTGAGGGTCAGTTTCCCACGTGATTATTGCTGGGATACCTTATCGTTTGGATCCGTGCTTGCAGAGCGAAATTCATGCGGGGAGCAGATCATAATGCCACGGCTATGAGATGGGATGAATTTGGTTTCTTTTTTTGGACGTTGAAATAATGCAAAGCTTGTTTAGGTTTTGATCATACTGTCCGCTGCTCTGATAGGTCTGCATCTGGAAAGAGTCGGCAAAACTTCTACACCGCATCCCAAGGTCTCCTCGGAGTTAGTGTGTGCTTGTAGGGCTGCATGGACAATCTCCTGAGCTCTGGAGACCCTCTGGTCATCGTGGTCAAGACGATCACAGTACAGGGTTGTCAAGTTTCCCAGCGCTCGTAACAATTTGCTCTGGAAATCATGGGCGTCCGTTCACCACCTTCAATCATGAAAGACCTGGGCAGCAACCCGTCGGGGCATATGTATCTGGGACCACCTCTGCTAACTCCAGACCATATACGCCTCCTCCAGCCTGGAGGTGATGATACAGTTATTGAACGTGAACTCGTCATAGCGGAGCTTCATTTAGTATTGGTATATGAGGCATTATCATACACATGAGGTGGCCTTACGAACAGGTAAGTCATTGACGTAACGACTCCAGCATCTGAGGGGCAAAAGGGAGTTTTCAGGAATGTCAAATTGCTTCTCTGCTCTGTTACGGCTGCAATTGAGGAACGAACTCCGTATTATCTGGGTTGATGCTACGCGATCGGTAAGTGTCTAATGATTCATTATTGATTTTGATATATTCAAGAGGGACAAGCCTAGTATTTTAAAGGTAGAATTCTGGAGGTACCAAATGATCTGTTCTTCTATAGCATACGCTGAGAAGACAGATGCTGCCACTTTTTGTGAAAAGTGACTAGCTGCAAGGTGTTGCATGTATATCGTGATCATAGAGTACGAACGAACCTCCGAGTTTACCTAAGCCCGATTCACACCACAATGTATTTTAAAGTCTTACAGTCTCTAGTCAATTAGGGGCTAACGAGGAGAGCAAAACCCATGTGGAACACAACTTTATCACCATGTTGTTGTCCTTCTTAGCCCAGCAGGTTTACTTTTATTGAGCTCTAGTTTTCTAGGATATTAAAACCCCATTGGGCATGTTGAAATACCACTTTGGCGAGATGGCTTTTCCACCACGTGACCTCCGGCACCCGTCATCCGTGTTGTAGTGAGGCCTGGCGGCCTCAGGCAAGTATTGGCACCAGCACATGTGTTTAGGCACATCTCACTAGTTACCCTCCATATGTGGCCTGAAAACTTTCATAGTTCATTCTATACAATAGTAAAACAAGAAGAGACAGCAAGAGACAGTACGCTGTTGCCAATATACTTGCTTTACCCTGCTTCAGACCCTCCAAACCGCATTGCGTTGATGACATATAGTCATCCAATTGGCTGGAGTCGTTAACTCCAACAATCCGACTATGCAACAATCTGCAATTCCTTCCTCAGCTAATAACACTTCGAAGAACCGAACATTTGCTAGACCTAGATGATAGAAAATGGAAGTAGACGAGAGTGACACAGCATCTTACAAGTATTCTCCTCTCACCCAACCCGATACCATCCGCCTTATCAAACTTCGGCCTTCACATGATAGAGCTGCTATGATACGCTGCGATCTTATTCCATCGGCCCTTGGCCTTGTGGAAGACAACATTGTGCATCAATACATCGCTCTTTCATACGTTTGGGGAGATCTCTCCGATAGAGATATAATACTTGTAAACGGGATGGCTTTAATGGTGACTAGAAGTCTAATCAGAACATTGATGCTCCTAAGGGACGATAGGCGAGTGTTATACCTTTGGATAGATGCAATCTGTATAAACCAGAAGGATAACCTCGAAAAGGAACAGCAAGTTCAAAACATGGGTCGCATTTATGAATTGGCTCAACACACAGTTATCTTTCTTGGCGAGTGCGATCCCGTAACTGAGGCACTTATCGCCCAGTCTCTAGAAAGAATCAAGCTGCAATTAAATGTTCGCAGAGAGGTACAACTATTTCAAGCGCTTCAAAGGTTGCTTGAGAAGCCATGGTTCAGGAGGGTCTGGGTTTTTCAGGAGTTTGTACTCTCCCGGGATCCAAGGATACAGTTTGGCAGTATTCGGTACAAATGGGCCCATTTCCACTCCTTAGTAACGCATTTGTTCGACAAGATTTCAAACCTGGATTCTGATGTGGACTATGGAGATGTTGCTTCACCGCCATTCTACAGAGAACTTGCGAAGAGACTACCATGCTACACGACCAATATTCTCGAAGTTATTGACTATATGCAAACGGCGAGGACTGCGTTCCAATTATCTCGAAAAGACGCCATCTTGGTGAATTCAGAGGATATTTCCATGAAGCTGCGTGAACCGGAGAAATTACTAGCTGTTCTTGCATCTCGTAGAGGATTGGGTGTCTCGGATCCCCGAGACATGATCTTCGCTCATATTGGCATATTCAAGGGCACAGGCATCACCCCTCGTTACGATAGAAGCACTGTTCACCTGTATGAAGAGATAGTCAAGTATTACTATAATCTAACATCGGGCTTAGAAATGCTTCATTACGTTGAAGATGTTGACCCCAACAGCCGGAGAAAAAACCTCGCCTCGTGGGCTCCGGACTGGACATATAATAGCCACCTTTATACCATCAGTATATTTCATTATACAACACAAATGCTATCCAGAGGTTCCGGGGGTTCGTCCAACTTGGGTCCCCACCAGCCAGTTCCAAAGTCTACTATAGTAGGCCAGATATCCTGGTTGGATAGTCCGAGTATTCTTACTGCGCCAGGTATGCTTCCGTACAGGGTGGCTGCATGTACCTCAGTCATAGACACTACGCAAAGCGACGAATCAAGAGGACCGTTGGGAATCCCTCACGGTTTCGCGCCGGCTTATTCACAGGAACAATTTGGCCCCTTACATGCCTGGTGGTCCAAGAAGCTAGCTGAAGCAGACATTACGATACCCCTTTTCACTAAGCTCCGTGCGAACACAGATCTGCAACGAGAGTGGTTGTTGTCCGATCGGCTTTTGCACCATATACTAGCATATTGGACTTGCTCCCATCAAAGGCCGTTCTGCATCTTCGATGGGAGGAGAATTACCCTCCTGGCACCAGATGTCCTCGCTTTGATCCCCGCATCTTCGCGTCAGGGAGATCGCATTTGCTTGATAAAAGGCTGGAGATTCCCATTTGTGGTCCGCGAAATGGAGACTGGGGACTTTACCGAGATAGACGAGAGAATACATGCTTCTCGGGAGCACAGCTATACTGACACAGTGAGCTCTAATACTGGCTTGCCAGAGCGACGCTCGTCTGAGAAAGGGATCCCTATCAGACATGTTCAGCTTATTGGGGAATGCTTCGTTGATGGGTTGATGCTTTCCAACAAAGAGATTCCCTCTGCCGATCTGGTCATACTTGCAATACACTGATCATAGCGTGTTTCTTTCCAGGCTTCGAGATATTTGAATAACCTACATTTATTGTTGAGACTCACGTCCACCTCGATCGAGTTACTGACCCTTCTCTTACTTTGCTTGTGTTATTTCCTGTCTTCGAAGTTCATTCCAAATTTGGAGTACTAATTAGTGTACGGTATTCGTTACATCTATTTGGTGGGAAGAAGGACATCCAGGTCTATTTAAAGTTAAATCAATACCTGTGTGTTTCTGAAAATCATATTACAACAACATTCCCGTTTATGATCGTTCGTGCTATAAATCTTTTCTTAAATAGATATCTGAGCTTGTAAGCGCACTCCTGTCATATCCTAATAATAGTATCCGGGTTTTCATCTTCCAGAGATACGTGTCTTCAAGTGTTTCCCTTACTCATACAGTTGTCACGATCTATTATTGATGTTGACTAAGCTTTATCCTAAGGCGAAACGTGCCTTTACCGGGTTGAGAGCTTCAAACACCTCCCTTCTAGCGTCTGCTGGGAAGGAAAGCTTTAATGGCGATACTCGATAAGCGATATCTGAGTTCCAATTGAGCAGCAGAAGGTCGTAGGACCAAGTGTAGTGGATGAACTCCCGGTGCAACACGAGCATATGTTCCCAACTCCGGCTATCCTTGCTTAACTCTTGCAGAGCAGCTCGGGAATGGCAGGTGATCTTGCAAGCAATCCCGTTCAACTTCACTTCGGAAACATCTTCCTCGAGTGGTCGTAAGCTATCTTGACCAAAGAGCCCTCGAGATCTGAAAATAAAGCCTTCAACAAAGAGGAGATAGCGATAAGTTTCCTCAGATGCAACATGGTTGTCAAGATAGTGACAATAGGTGCTGTTGGTAATTACCAATTTTGATTTCCCTACATCCTGATCCAGGACAGGATCCTTGTCGCGTGGGCTTCCTCGATACAAAGTCTCTAATAGTTGTGAAGAATGGTTACTCGCCTTTTGGAAGTTTATAAAATACGTAATCTGTTTAACATATGTGACATCTTCGCTATCCTCATTGATCTGAGTCGAATTTTCGTGGGGGCCTTCCTGCGTTGTTTTGACGTGGTCTATAATTCGCTCTAGGTGCCCTCTCCATCCAGCCCACGACCATGATGGAAAGCCTTCTCGTCTTTGGGGAACACCTGAACAGAACCACAACAGTGCAAATGGGAGGGCGTCGACGGGTAATCCCCAGTAAAAGCCTGTTTTGAACATGTTGTGGGTGCGTTGCAAATCGTCGAAGAGAGCGGTGATTGCGTTGATGGTATCTAGTTCATAAGACAGCTCCCTCGAGCAGTACTCACGGACATACTCATCATACGTCACTAGTAGTTTGCCATAGCTCTGCGTCTGGTCATCCACAATCGGTTGTTGGTCTAGAAATGAACCCGGACGCACGCAGATTTGAGGGGATTTATCATATCTTGCGATAAGTCTTCGCTTGTTTGACCAAGTGTGGTGGTATTTTGCGCCGCCGTCTTCAACAGACTCACAACACTGAATCGCCCTACATTCGAAGTAGACCTGGTGAGGGGTAAAATATAAACAGCGGCGGGATAACTGCCCCTCTTGAAGTGTCCAAGCCCTTTTACCCCACTTTGATTGATTTATCTGTTGCTGAAGGGTTGGAAACAAAGAGACCACTGAAGCGTCCCCGGTTTTGAAGGCAGTCTGTGATACCAGTGTTTGATTATGACTGATTCGCGCAAGGCCAGAATCTGCAGAATCCCCGCCCAGAGCAACTATTGTGGCCCAGGCGCCAAGATATATGTAGTCCATTCGACGGATTTGATCTTCTTTATGAGGGTTATTATGCTGATCAATGCAAACCTAAAACCCGGGTAAGCCGGCATTTGCTTGCCTTTGTCAACATACATACCGAATCAACCCAGAGATACTGCTTCCCGAGGGCTTTGACAACAGTAATGGCGTCTTCAAGAGTAGCTGGGAGTTGCCTAATAGGTTCTCCAAGTCTGTGACCCTTTTGCTTGACATCCCCCCAGACATAGCTCAAGCACAAATATTCCATTCCAAGCTGGTATGTCACGGTGACGCGTGCATGGACGTCAATCAGGCGAATCAGCTGAGGAGTCTCGGTTGACCACGGTCTACAGGCAACGCCGTGATGAGTCTCGCATTGAGTAATCCAGCCAGCGATGGTATCAAAGTTGATCTTATCTTTCACAACTCGTCCACCCATCACCGGGGAGTCATGAGCATCCTCAACGATGGCCAAGGCATTGCGTGCTTCGTGTGGAAATGTAAAGGTCTGCCAAACACCCGTTTTACTCCGGCGGTTTGGTCTCGTCCCAACATAAAGAATCCTCGAGTAGTCAAGATTCTCCCCGGGTGACTCTTCTGCCTGGGGTGCTATTGGCTGTACAGACCAACGTCTTGCGTCTGGGTGGTTCTTGACCCAAGACCGGTGCCGTTGCTTATACTCGACCCACCACAAGCTTATACTCTGCTCTATGCGTTCAATTCCCCATGCTGGAAGCAGAAATAACTCCTCGGACGCACCAAACACCTCAGCTTCTACCAAACTCCGTAAAAGCGGACAAAAGGCGCAATAGTCAGAAAATATGACATCGCAGCGCCTCCCAAGTTCACGATGGAGGACGTTGTGAATGAGCCCGGCTGGGCTATGTCGACCATCACTGTTGTTCTCATACCACCATGAATATGGCTTATTTGTTTGTATAAGTTGAAGAAAATCAAGTTTAGCGCAGCGAGAACACAGAGCCTTTTCTGTCCCATTTTGAACTTTGGTGACTGTCACTAGCTCGGCCCGGCTGCCTGGTGTCGTTGTTATTTCTTTTATCTCCTCTGCTTCCCTCGCAGAACCACTGAGAGTTGTGGTCCTGGGACGACGTCGGGTCAGTCCGCGCCAAAGAGTCCCAGCCATTATATTATACCCCCGAGCTCGTCCGTAGAGTGATTGGTGGTGGGCTGCTAGATAGTTGGTTGCTAGCCAGGCCAAAATATTTATGAAGAAACGTATAGTTTTATTAGAAGGGTGCCTAAACCTAACTACGGAGTTCTCGATGTATATTACGCAGCCCCAGAAGACCGGGGTGTTGATAGGACATCCACATGCAGCCTCACTTTGTTTTTGATATTATTTGTCACGTGTTGTTGATGAGTATCAATGGACAAAATGAAAACTCAGACCCCATTTTGAATTGATCAAATATTTTTACTTCCCGGAGAACTAAGTAGGTTCGAGGATTCGTGGGGTATTACTTTGCCTATAAGGACAATGTGCTAAAAGAGCTCATAGTAATGATTAGAGAGAATTTACTGAAGGAGTTGCATCAGCCGGCATATATGAGTTCGCTCACTAGTAGATGAATCTAGAAGGCGTAGCCATAGATAGGAAGCGCTGTGTTGTAAGGGAAAAACTTTTATTAAAAAATAAAATTTAGCGAAGGATATACATTCAGTCAATAAGACTTCCAACTTAGCTCTGCGTTCTCTTTTTCAAGCTCCTTTCCAAAACTCATCTAACATACGTCTGACAGTAAGTGGCCTGATATCTGGAAACATCTCGTTAAGTGATCCCTCGAAAGGGATATCACTAATACCTTCCGCGATCCACAACTCAAATATGGACAAAAACCACTGCAAACGATCCTTTGGAAAATTATTATATAGGGCAAGGTGGCCTGGCAATTCTGTGACGTGGAAGCCTTTGAGCTTCTCGATGCTATCATAGTTGACCTCGAATTTCGCTCCTGCACAATTCCATTAGCAATGAACTATATAAAAATGACTTGATAAGGCGTTGCTCATACCTCGAACCTCCTCGGCAAGACGGACAAACTCATTCATTGTTATTTGATCGCCCACAACACGAAGTTCTTCCGGCCACTGTGGGCGATCTAGTGCTGCAACTATGAACCGAGCGAGATCAAAAGTATACGTCAATGTGACGAGCTCATTGCCAGTACCGGGGATTCCAGCTGTTTTATTGGCAATGTCAATGACCAAGGTATTAGGCTTGAGATATGTCTTGATGTATGGCATTGCAAAGTAGTCCAGAAAGATACCATTGTAGAATACGGTCCATTCGAGACCGGACCCCTTCAAAATATCTATCGAGTCGAAGTAATGCTTTAGTGGTGGCAGTAACTCTACTCCTCTTGTTCAAGCATTTCGTTAGTTTTGTGCCCATTATCGTTGGAAATTTAGACACAGAGTCATAAGAGTACCGGTTACTTACGCTCGAGGGTAAGGAATGGCAAATGAACTCGGGACAAATCTTTTTGTTGCCTGGGATGCAGCTGATGCCCTGATTAGGTTCAGTTGAGACTTGCTCAACGAATCCCCAGAAATGCCAAAAGTTGAAAGAACTGTATGGATTTGGTATTCTTCAAGAGTTCTCTTTAGCGCCCCAATATCGTCGTAGTCAACTTGAACACACGTTGCTCCGAATTGATCATCTTGTGAAATTGCCTTTATGAACGACATTAGAAACTGTAAAATTACAGATAATTGGTGAGTATTTCTCACCTTGCGGGACAATATAAACACCTTGTGTGTCTGATGGCCCTGCATTAATTCAACAATCGTTCGCCCAACACCACCGGTGCCCCCCGCAATAGCAACATTCACCATTGTAAAATTTGAAAAGAGTATATGAAAGATTCAGAAAGAGCGCAGGGTTGATGTGACGAGGTTTGAGTTTCACTAGCACACTTCCTCATCTACATTACATACTAAAAAACGGGCCAATCGGAGTTGCAGAAAACCGAACAGGCCCAGGCGAGAAGCCGGTGGCTCCCGAAGATACATTGGCCTAACATGGAATGAATAACCCTATGAAATATAAATTAGTATTTTCAGAGTTAGAGTTGTAAATAAAGTCGCGGCCCATATCTTCTGTCGAGAGTAGTAGCTAGAGAATATCTTTGGGCCGTGGGTATACTACTTTCTCCTAGATACCTCTGGTGAGAACGAAGAGAGTTATTCTGTAAACTAGAGTCCTGGAAAGACAAGGAATATGTAACACATATGTGAATGGACTCGTGCCTTATAAATTAGGTATGATTATCATGGGAGAAAAAGATTTAAAACTCTCAATATGGAGTATATTTCCTGCTGGCCGTTCATTAGATGCTAAGAACTTGCTGCCAAAGCAATGCCACAATTCTCTACAGCAGTATCACTAGTGGTATACAACGATATAGCTTCTCATCCTGTTACTGGCGGAGCTGGCGGCGCTATTTGTCCCGTGTTTGTATTTATTTCCAAGGCGTTCTGAGCTTCTCGTTCTGAAGTAAGCTGTGACATACCCCTGTCTGCACAACTGATCAACTTCTGTAATTTCCGCAGTGCATACTCGTTGTGGTTGTTGAAATGTCCATCTATGCTTTTCTTGTAATGCGAGGTAGTATTATGATATTTCATATACGACTCAGCGTCGTAAGATCTCCTTTTCAGACGGCTTCGGGAATGACTGTGCTTTTCGGCTTCCTCGCTAGGGCTGAGAGATACAGGTGAAGAAGCGGACCTTGTGTTCCCATCAAAATCCATGAGCTCGTTTTGAAATTCTGTAGTGCTCGCAACCTCGGACATCATATTATCGGAGGTAGGTTGATTACTGTTCTGCACTGGAGGTAAAACATCTAGAAGTTGGTCGAGCTGTTTGGACTTGGGAGTGTTGCGCAAGCCCATCGCAGTTTCCACAAATCGCATTTCGAAAGGCTGGTCCATGCCGCTAGGATCCTTGATGTCATATTCCGGATTAGTTTGGTTTTGATACGCTTCGAAACAGTCGTATCCAAGTCTAGTAGCTCGAATTATAGAAAGGTCTAAATTCTTCATGTCCCGAAGCTCTGGAGCAATCCAACATGTTTGTGGTGATTTACGGTGGCCTGGATGGCCGATCCACAAAGAATGGTTGTCAGCCTGGATGTCGCCTTGTAATTTGAGATATACCTCGATGAGATAAAGCTCTTTTAGGGTCATCGAGCAATCTTCGATAACTGCAACAAGCTCATGAGGATCGATATCAACACGCCTTAGTTCTAAAAAGTGGATATCCTTGAAATTTTGGCGAGCATCTAGTGGATAGGGTATTGCTCGCATTTGCCACTGTTGCAATGTCACGGTCGGTCGTGACCTTCTTATATCTTCTCTTCTGATATTCCATCCAATTAGGCATAGACTCTTGAGCTTCGTCGCCTTTCGTATGAGGAACCATATATTTTTATTGAAGGCAAAAGTTCGAGTATCCTGTCTCTTTATCGCCAATACCAGGTTCTCCAAGCCTCCAAATACAGATATAGTATTGCCAAGATCTATCGGATTGTTGCATATGTTATTGACTATGGTGTCGCAAAAGTGATCAACCACCAGGGTTTCGAGTATGGCAGCTTCTTCGTCTCGATTGGCAAGGCAGGATATAGTGGTGGCGAAAAGCATCGTCGCTGGTGAGCCTTGGAAGCTTACAACCTGGAACGGTAAATTTAGCTTCATTCGGCGCATGTGTGGTGTACTATTAAGAACAGTCTACGCAAGTTAGCAAATACCTCTCAAATGCCGGACTGGGCCACATACCTCTAATAGTTGCCGGAAGTGGCTCTCGTCAAAAGAGGAATCGCTCATACAATAGGTACGTAAGGAGTCTAAAATGGGATATAACTCCTGGACCTTCTTCGCAATTGGTGAGAATATTTCTTTGAGACGGGCAATTTCATCTACAGGTATACCCGTTAGCAGAGGCGCAAATTCTGTCAATCCCAAGTAGTCCAATCGACCAGACAAATTGAAGGAATGTAATTCCAAGCATACCCTCCTCTCTTATTATCATCATGTCTAGGTATATCGCCTCGCACATAGGTCCAATCTTCCCAAGGCTCCCGATACATAGTTGCTGCTGATCCTCAAAAAAACGGGAAAACTCCAACTGGATCGTTCTGAATATAATCGGTCGCAGTGCGGTATCGAAAGCCTTGCACACAAGTCGGAGAGGAAGGACATCATTCTTTCGATTTTGGCAGATGCAAGCAACCCAGTCCAGAACGAGCCTTAAAAGCTCTACTGGTAGCTTTTCCATCATATAGAGAAGTGATAGCAGGAGAGTGCAGCCCTATGTCGTGAACTTCGACGTTGGAGCTCCAGATGGCAAGGTCGCATGTCGGAGTGACGCTCTTGGCTCAACAAGCCCCACGCTAAAGAGCCGGATTAAACCCGTCCAACCCCCCAACCCCATAACTAGATATGGGAGAACTGTTTAAGAATATCTATTTGCTTTCTATATTTTCCAAAAAAAAAAAAAAAGAGTTTTAGTGTATATTTATTGCTTTTCTAAAGGCTCCCCTGTCATGTGATGTATTAGTGGAGGATTTTTCGATGGATTTTATCACCTATGTAATTTGTAACAAAAAGTTACACAAAACTGGCGCTCTTTAGCATTCATCACTAGATTTTAAGACTTTGACCATAGTCTTTATTAGCACTCAATTCCTGCTATTATTTTATTCGACTGTTCACATCTAGATTCTGCTTAAAATCAAACTATTAAGATAAACTTAAATAAACATGAGGTAACCTCCAGCAGCCAACCTAGTCGCAAGAGGAGAAGTGCTAACTAAACGATCCAAGTAATTTTTTAATCTTTTTTAATTTGAATCCTCTACTTACCATGAGAAATTATTCCTTTGGGTCTCAATGGCTTTATTGATATCTGTCAAAACCTGTAACTGTTTTCGTTCTCCACCTGAAATTGCTTGTTACCACTGGGCACCACAATTTGCTGTCAACATTATCTGTCAGTGAGTGTACTGTCGTGTACCTACATGGCAAAAGGTGCATCCATCCTTTACATGTGCCACGTCCCACATCCTTTGAGATATCTTAGCCAACGTCTTATTCCTTGGTGTTTGAGAATAATTCTGCACATTAATATATCTGCTGACTGTTTCCTTTAATACCATGACGTTCTGTTCCTCCCCTCATAGCCGAGAGCAGCTCAGGGGTCCTACTCCGCCAAGCTGGATAAACGTCCTCTACCCCTGAACGGTACCGTGAATCCTGAAATATCTCAAACACCTTGGGGGGGGTTCATCACAACATATAATTTCTTTCTCGACGTCATCAATAGTTGCTGAAGTATCAAAAGCCAGCCACGCCCGACCCGCGGGACAAATCTTATGGCGGCGACGAACAACGAACACTGCATGAGTAAGGTAAGACAGCGGAAAATATAGGCTGAGAAATGCAAAGCGACCTGAGACTCGGGACAGCATCGAAAACCTCGCAAATTTCGCAACGCTGCGCCTCCATAGTATTTAGCGAACACCGCGTGGCATAAAGAAAGGGAATAGGCAAAATGTTGAGGTCACGATACGGTGTGTGGTAATATTTGCAGGAGAAACATTGATATTCAAAACAAAGACCGAGTATCAAAGTGGAACCTGAATTCAAAGTCTTGGCCTTGGTATTGAACTGTTCGGGCATTAGGGGAAAGTGAGGCTCGAGTTCCATGGCGTCGAAGCCCCACCATTAATCCACCATCATGTACGAGATGCATCCGAGAATTTGGCGGATGAGACCAAGGGCTGAGACGGATTTAGATTTGTGAAAAAGTCAACTATAAAATGATCTCTCTTTGATAAAGGGGGGGGGGGGGCAGCAGAATGTGTATACTTCTTGTTGAGTAAAATTCTCTCTAAGAAATACGCCTTCTAATATCTCCACGTCAACTCCTGAAATCCCAACCTTCCGGAAGGCTCGGCGTCACTGAGGAAGCACAACTCGATATCTCGGAAAGGGGAATTTCAAATGCCGCTTTAGCCCCTGCAACCGGCCTGCAGTCAATCACTAGTGATAGTGATGGCTTACGAGGCAAGGACCGAATCGCAAGCCTGCTGATTCTTGCGCGCACCAAGCACCGCAGCAGCAATAGATTGTGTGTTTTCGCAGCTCGCACGCAGCTCACAGCGCACCCACGCTCACTAGTCTCTTCTCACCATCCCCTCCCAATTCACCTCCAATTATACCCAAATCCTTCTCTTCAGCTGTCTGCACCGCCCTCGCTCTCCTCACATTCGTTTGCTGTTGCATCGTTGCATATTTGTTGCCCTCTGCGACATAAAGTGCCCTGTCTCTCGACTACCGTTATTAATTTGCGCCTATCTCAGCGCCTGTCCGCCTAATCGCAATATCTCGACTGCTCCGCTCTGGGATCTGGGACTGTTTCACAATCACCAGGAAGCCCTTCTACGCCCCATCGCGAGGAATTGGCTTTGGTGCCTCCTCAGCCTCAACTTCAAACTGCTCTGCTGGCCAGGCACAACCTCATTTCGGTATTGGACTCATGATCTGAACATCTGCCCACCACCGATCGACAGTACCATGCGTACCTAGAGAACATTCGTTTCTAGCAGCACGAGCTGCTATGCAAGGCCTAACATTGACAATGTCAACGGCCTTTGACACAAACCCAACGCTTCCTCGATCACATTCCTCTCCCAATATTCCCGAATTGGCCATTGTCGATTACAAACGCCCTTCGACACGCCAGGATGACTCCTTTCCACGATCCGCGAGTTTCAGCTGCTTGCCGGCACTCGAAACGCCATATAAATCAGAGAAGGAACTACAAAGGGTAGTGTCAGCAGAGACCACATCGCCGAAGAATCAGAAAGAGAATCAGACATTAAAGAAACGGGATCCAAATGCTGGGAATCGATTATCAAAGGATAAGCTGGAGGACCGGCCGAAACTGGAACGGGTGGGTAGAAGAAAGTCCCTGGTTGCGCGTCCCAAGTCCTGGATACAGAGAGTCAAGGGCTCCCCAGAACGGCAAACCCCCTCCGAGCCGCCCAACACAACACCAAGTGATGCTCCTCCAGTTCCTACCATACCCAAGCCGACCCGGGACACCAAAACCAACAGAGTATCAGAGTCGTTTGCCACTTTTGCCAGAAAGTCATGGATGACCTCCTCAAGGTCACCATCTCCGAACAGAATACCAAGGAAAGAGGTTGAGGACGACAGTCATGCCGCAAATGATTCAAAGCTAGGCACTGCATCCCCCACCCGTCGGCGGTCAATTGTGTTGGCGCCTAAGCTCGAGAGACGGAGTAAAACCTCAGAGACAGTACCAAAAACTTCCTTGAAAAACAGTTCCACATTGATGAAGATGAAGCAGAGACCGCAGAGCGTACTCATGAATTTCACTAATTTCAACTCTACCAACTCTTCAGCGAGCAGCCTTCCTAGCAGTTCTATGGACAACCGGTCTACCCCAAGAACATCCACTGACAAAGTGCCGCCGTTGCCTCAAGCGCCGTCCCTTGAAAAGCTTCAAAATCTTGGATCAGACACCCCCAAACGCCGGGATGAACTGTGGTCTGCGTTCCGCTCGATCGAGAACGATTTTTCAAAATTCCAGGCCAAGACGTGGTCCTTGAAAACGAACGTAGTTAGGGCTGCCCTTTTACCTTTTCTTCGAAATCACGCATCACACCCCTCGAACCGAAATCTACGTCCAGAAGACCTTGATAGACGGATAACGATATTGAACAAGTGGTGGACTGGGCTTTTAGAGGTGCTTGATGGGAGACAGAATCAGACTGTTAGTGGTGTGGATCGCCCTGTGCTACTCGATGCATGTTATGCGATTATGATAAGACCAGAATGGAGGCTAACCCCCTCACATTTCGCCCCTCTTTCAGAGCGCTCTCCGAACCGATCTCCTGAGCGCCGGCCCATGAAAAAGCAGAAATCCTCAGGATCCCTCAATTCTTCTGTCTCGCAATTTATGACCGAATCGGTGTATCACAATGCGCGGAATTTGTTCATACAAAATCTATTATCACAAATGAGTTTTGTGGTAGATAAGATGTCTCTAAGACATGCGCCTGCAAGCCTCGTGACGTTTTGTGGAAAGGCAGCCGCTTATGCTTTCTTCTTCGTGCCTGGTGTTGCGGAGGTGCTGGTCAGGGTCTGGAAATTGCAAGTAGATACTCTCCGACGGGTGGCGGATGAGCTTGGAATGCCTCGACGATTAAACAAGATTGATATGGATGAGGTGGTTGCGCCTTTTCCGAATCATATCCATGGCTTGGGTTGGTCATCCGTCAAGACAATGTCTGCTCAATTACGCCAGAATCCAGTTCTACCCATCTTGGTTGCCAAAATTCCTTGGTATGGGCCGTGGGTTGCGAGGTGGTGTGGTCGAGATAGCGACCTATTTTTCGTCTTTGCTAAGCATTTCCATGTTTTAGCTGAGGATTTCATGCCTTCGGAGCTTCCTCTCACTACCAAAGCTCGAGCACCAGGTAAGCCTATGCGAGTTCAATCTTGACTGAGGAAATACTAATTGGATAGGCTTCCTGCTTGTTCAAGCACAAATACTGACGGCCCTGGATGCTACGGTGCACCGGCAACCTGCTCCAGAAGCTCTACCTATAACATTCGACGATGTCTTAGCAGGCGCGGATGCCAGCGCAGCAGCTCTTCCCCTACCTTCGAGCAATTCCGCAAGACCCATGGCTGAAAATCGTTTGATAATGCTTTTACGGGATTTCATATCTGAGCGACCCTCAGATTATGAAACGGCACGTATTACTTTCGCCGAGTCTTTTGGAAAGATGATGCAAGCTACCGCTCGTAGAACGTCCCTGTTTGACCACAACGCTTGTTTCGTTCTCTGCGATTTCATGGAAGAGGCTTTATCAATATTTGTCAGGTTTCATCAGTCAAATGCATATGAATCCGACTTTATTGATTGGTATTTCTGGTTGGACGTCTGCAAGAAGATGCTCGAGAGTGAAAACAGCATGTCTGAAATTCGACTCTTCGCCTTCTTATTCGGAGCCTGGAATGTCATTGTCAGCAATGAACGTAGAAAGGAGATTTTATGCATGGATTGGCTACTGACGGAGGAAACATTTGATAGATTCTTTAGTCATTGGTGTCCAATGGTCCGAGCATATTACATGCGATTGCTGTGCTGGCGGGTCTGCCGAGATGATGGAGAATCCAGTGATCTCGACACGTTAGTACTCAGCTCTTCTGCCCCCCCTGGCACCGCTAACTCTTCACAGGAGAATCTTTTCCGTAGTGTCGCAACGCATCAAGACTACGTGGGCTCATTACCTTCACCTAAAACAGATTGCGGAAAAGTCCAACTGTCTGTTACCATCTACAGCACCATGTCACCCTGCTCCTGGTCGACGTTTACTTATCATACGGAATGATAACCAATCACCTGCAGCCAACCTCTTCCTAGGTTTCGATGGTATCATGCCAAATAACCCTATGTCTGGAACTACTCAGCCAACAGCATACAAACGACATTCATCACTCGCTAATCTCACCAAGACCGAAACAGCAGACTCATCAAATCCAAAGTTGACCTCCGACTTACCATCAGCTACACCCAACAAGAAACGATGGACTTTCATGGGCAAGATGTTGCCATCCACTTTCGCGGCAGCGGACTCCTCACCAACCGCTAGTCGTGGTCCATCACCTACTAAATCTCTAACACTGGAAGACGCCCGCCGGGAAACTGCGCTTGCACGTGCAAGACCCCAAATGCACTCGAAACAATCAAGCTCGGATAGTGAAACGCCTCCATCAAGTACTCACCGGGCATTCAGCTTTAAATTCAGCCTTGAGTGGAGTCAACATTTCGAAAAGCCGCAAGGGCAGACCTTGATAAACGGAGGCGTAGGTGGATTGAGAGGTGGTGTAGGTTTCAATATTGGAGCTGAGAGACGTCTATCCCCCCCTAGACTGCCTGCTGCGGCACAAGCTTGGCTAGGCGCCAAAGTTCCAGGTATAAGTCGAGAAGTGGTCGCGAAAGATCCCGGGGCCGTTATGGAGAATGAAAGTGGGATAAGGAGAGGGGATAAAGTTGCAAGAGCGAAATATGCTGGGCGAGCACTCTCCGAATGGTCGCTTGTTGTGAACGAGTGTAATAACTTCGTTGAAAGGCGTAGGGCGGAAGGTGTGCCTGCGCTCAGGTGGGTTGAAGTTCCCACGCTAGGTGTAGAAGGGTTTCGACGCTTCGGGTAGAGGATACCTTTGTTTGTCAGTCCTCCGCGGACTATCTATAAGCAGCCTACATCGGATACAGGTTGCGTGCGTTTCTTCAGCACAACAAAGCATTTTCAGTGATTCGAATATAGCGGTGGACTGCACAGCAGAAAATAACTTCGGCATAGCACCGGCGCATTGGGATTTGGTTTTCCTCCAGAAAACACATTTGTCTACTTATTCTTGCACTTGTTTGAATACGGGAGGGCTAGCATTTTTTTTTTTCGTGGGATGGTTTGCGTTGAATGCTTTTGGGATATCCTGAAATGATTGAGTGGGCCTTGGTTTGTTAATTTTGGAAGGCGTGGACTTTAGAAAGGGCTATGGAACAATGGAGGGTGAGGGGGCAAGGTATAGATGGTCGGTGGGTGCCTAGGAATGAAAAGGCCACCGTTGTGGAGGGGTCTGACAAGACAGTAATACGAATTTACTGTTGTCGGCGCTTATACACGCCCCGACCTTGCTTATGCTTTCTATATGCTCTCTCCCGCTTCCACCCAATTTAGTAAAATTACCAAAGACATGATAAGGACCAGTTGTTCTCCCTCCTGATTCTTATCAAGCCATTTTCTTCTATCACCTATGCTCCCTAGCACCTTCATTCTTGCTACGAATTTTATTGTTATAAGTATTAGTCGATCTTCCCTTATAAAATCAACAATAACTAGTATTCCCCGAAGAACCAATTTCACATCTTACTTAAGGGCAGGTCAATTCCTTTGCTGCCAAAATTATCAATAATTACCTTTTTTAAGGCCTCGTAGCTCATAAGCCTACTATGATACGACACAAGCGTAAGATTCCTCATTCTCGCTCACCATCTCAAGAGTTGAGCAGAGGACTCGTGAAGACCAATTTGCTCAGGCTGTTGCTGAAAATACTACTTCATGACTTGAACGTTTAAGTGAACATGTCCTTTCTCTTTGTGGGCTTGTGCTCCACGTAAATGTCATCGAGTGAGAGTACAAAACAATAAACCAATCACCTCCCTATCAGGATCTAATATGTTGTCACCTGGGACAGCTGGTACCCCTTTTGCAAGACAGGGAAATCGAGCCGTCATGTTCTAGCCTCGGAGATCTCTTAAAATCCTGGATACGTCAGGTTTAGTGAAGAACGAGATCCTCAAGTTTCATGGTCCTTGTCTTGCATACTATAAAGTCTCTTACCATCTTCTTGTACATTCCTGTTTTCGCACTCGTGGTTTCCCCTATGGAGGGGAAATTAGAACAGATGTTTCTGAAGATTATGGGAGTAGCGATACCTTGCTGCGGCAATACTACATTCCTTAGTCGCAATCATGGGGTGGGTCTTCAAATGAGTTGCTTCCATGTATGCCGTGATACGTGCATTCCACCAAGTGGCGTCGTCCAGTCCATGGAAGGAGCCGATCCAAGACATGGCTGGCCTCGCCGTTTACCTGTATTTGCTATTTCCCGTGTTTGTTCATGCAACTTCTAGGCGGCGCTATGGCGCTTGCTGGGCCCTGTGGTGGAATCTCTCATGTGGGAAGGTTTCAAATACTCTTTCACTCGTTATATCGCGAGCCTGCAACATGTGGTTTCTTCTCAATCCTCACTTTTATATTTAGAAGGTAGGCAACGGGCCTTATCTAAATCGTCTTACCGAGAGGGCTTGACTCTTGGCTTATAGCCGGTACAATCTGTGCAGCCTCGTACGGAGCCTCTGTCCTCGTAGCTCGCTTAGCTCGAATAGGGACCTCGCTTAGGATAACGTGATGTTCGATTTGTCCAACCAGCCAACAGAACACTAGCCCTACCTGACATTCTTACAATCCGGGTATTCGTGACACTTAGGTAAGCTGAGTGAGTAAAAGATATATCGAAGGCGACTAGCACCTAAACAAGAGCAGCTAGCTTGCTAGTTAACCAGCGGATAGAGGGGGAAAGGTTGTGTTTAACTGCTAAAGATCGCCCTCATACAATGTTGATTTCAAGGGACTAATAGTTTATCAATTTGAAAGACAATTTTCGAATAGCGGCATAAATGGCCGTACCAAAGATATTACCTTTAGGGAGTACATGAAATGAGTCATGGAAGGCGGACGTTAGCAGGAATGTTACCTTACAATTCTCGCGTTATATATCTTCTACCGGTCACTCTTAATGTGTTTGTATGAAAGCACCTATATAACCAGAAGCAAGGATATCACAGAACTGCAAGATGGGAGTATTTAATATCGAGCCATCTTATCTTTTCATTATTCCTAAATTATCCGCTCACCAACTATACCGTCCCGGCTTCATGCCAACGACATCACTAACCTTTCCGTCCTGCTTAGGCCAGCTCTTATGCTCTGTACCTATATACTCTAACTCCCTATGAGCTTCTTTCCAAACCCGACAGCACTAAACTTATCATTACGGCTAGAACCGGTAATTTTATGTTCCAAACAACAGTAAATCATAACTCCTTAACGCATCGCTTATGCACCAAAACGCTTCGTATGCTTGCGCATTTTCGTAGAAGAGAGGAACGCCGTGATTGCCAGCCCAGTGTTAGTAGGTGATAGGCATCTGATATGCTAAATAACAAAGGAAATTTTGGTGAGCTTTCAAGGGCTCAGCCTACGCTGCTTCTTGAGCCAGAATGCGACGATCCACTGTCACTTGGGGTCCCTGGATCGATAGAGACCTGCGATTTGATTGCCATAATCCATTCATGCTGAAGAAGTTCGGCAGCAGAGGCACGTTGCTTCGGATCCCTGACGAAACATCTTTTGAGGAAGTCAATGCCCTGGGGGCTGAGCTGATCTGGCGACGGTAGCTGTGGAGGATTGCCTTGAGCAATGTTATACATAATTGCCCATTCATTATCGAGGGATGCCCATGGTCGCCGCCCGGTTGCCATTTCTAGAATGACACAACCCAGTGACCATACATCAACTGCACCAGCACGTCCAGGATTCTCGCCTTTGATAACTTCAGGCGACATATACATTGGAGTACCGGTCATAGATTTAGCTTTCCCATTTTTCTCGGTTGCAATGAGAGTCTTCCCCTGGCGGGCAATGACCTTGGCAGCACCAAAATCAACATATTTGATGACACCATTGTGGTTGAGAAGAATATCTAAACAAATCGTTAGCCAGTGAAGATTCTAGTAGGCGGCAGACTTACTCTCGGGTTTGATATCACGATGAACGATCCCGCTCTCATGCAGATACCCAAGACCCTCTAATAATTGCAACGCGTATACCATAATAACTTGTTCATCCTCAATCCGACCATGTTCCAAAAGACCGGCCAAAGACCCTCCAGAACAGAATTCCATGAAAATATACACCTTGTCTCGATGAACTTCGATGCCATGATATGACACAACGTTGGGATGATCTAGAACCTCCAAAACATTCATCTCGTCCCTAATTTGAGCGGCGATGGTCGGAATGAGCGACGGATCTTGCAAACGAATCTCCTTTACGGCCATTAAATGACCGGAATCAAGATTAATTGCCGCATAAACAGACCCAAATGTCCCACCTCCAACGAACTGACCTTGCTGCCAACGCATATTGACATTAGACGCGGAGGATGACAAGAACGTGAGGGATCGATCTGCCTCACTCGACTCCTCCAGAACGCGACCAAGTGCCTGTCTCTCTGCCTCCTTTTGTTTTCGTATATCATCTAAATAAGCGAGCTGCTCAAGTCTTTGTTCTAGAACATACTTTGCGGACTCTTCATCATTCATCATTCGGCTCATGTCCATCTTTCGG
This sequence comes from Tricladium varicosporioides, assembly GCA_021365295.1. NCBI lineage: Eukaryota > Fungi > Ascomycota > Leotiomycetes > Helotiales > Tricladiaceae > Tricladium > Tricladium varicosporioides. The sequence continues at coordinate 589,864 of JAJTIW010000018.1, forward strand.
AATTGTCCGGCCAAAGCCTCGATCCGTTGTTTCTCTGCTTGTGCCGCAATTGTAGACCGTGCACCCATGATATCGAAGTGAGAGATCAACAATGACATACACCCTGCTACTTTTGCTCGAAGATTGGCATATTCTTCCTCACCAAGAGCTAAGATATGTTGCCCTTGCGTCATAACCATGGCAAACTCGAGAGCTTGTACTGCCCATCTAAATGTCTTCCGGTCGGTTGCAATGCAGTCATCAGAGATGAAGCTAATCCAGTCCAGGGCAAGTTTTGTGAGCTTGAGATTATTCATCTGCTTCCGATTTCGATCCATATAGAGCAAAGACCGTTGGCCAAACTCAGTAGCGAATACGAAGCATGTCTGTATCAACTCATGGCAGTCCAACCCCACGGTCTGTTTGCGAACAATCTCAACGCTATCCATTATGAGACCTGAAAGTTTATAGACCACCCTCTTAATTTCCGTCAATCTAAGGTTTACTTTCTTTAGGTTAGACCGTTGCTCAACAACCATATCCAGGTGCATGTCGATCGAGTCTAGGAATGATAATCTGGCGTTGGCGAGCCTAGCCTGGGAACCATCGGCAATGAGACGAAGATGACCAAGCTTGACATCAGTCGACGGCTCTGGAATATCAGCATCAACCTGTCGGCCGTCCCATGGGATCTGGATCTCAGGTCGGAGAACTAGGATGTACGGATTTGTCGGATCCTCTTCAGCCTCGTCAGAGTGGTAACAGGTCCCTAGAATTGACTGAATCTCCTGGGGCCTATTATACAATGAAGGTGAAGCTATCAGAAAGATACCATCATGCTCAATGCTGGCAGTATAGACTAAAAAGTGGCCGGTCTCAATCAACCTCGAGTATAGGTGTTGAAGCCCACTTTGTTCCATTGCAATACTAAAATCCGTGGCATTTTCGAATCGATCACTCAAAACCCGAGAGAATCGTTGTAACATACGCTGTCGTACACGAACGGAATCGAGACTCTGCTTATAGCGCTTCGTCATTTCTGATGCAGTCTCTTTGGGCTTTCTCTGTAGATCCCGTTCGAATGTTTGACTAAGTCGATTAAAAGCTTTGAAAGTTAGCGAGCTGAATTGTTCCGCAACTTCCACGTCGCCACCTTGGAGATGTCGCCCAATCTCGTTAGAGAACTCCCATTCCTGTTCTAAGACTTCTGCTTCCTTAAATGTGTTTCTATTGCTCCCAAGTTTCCAATTCAACATTTTGAAATAGAACTTCAAGGCATCGAGCACAACCTGATCGAAGGATTCATCAATGCAAGGCGGCAGATCCCATCCGGGCTCAGGTAGAGAGATATCAACATACTCCAGCTTGATTCTAATAGCAAGCTTAAGGAGAATCTGAAATTGGGCTATCATTTGTTCCTGCATCATGGGATTTTGCTGCGCCGAGTCTTTCATTTTTCGAGCAAATTGAAGACGAACTTTGATAATCTCCTCAATCAACCTTGAAGGAAAATTAATGAGGGTGAGGAGTTCCTCAATATAGGGTGGCAGGTGACGTCTCGCAAAAGCTTCCGAGTTTTGAATCAAGGTGCTTTTGGCTTTCAGTATGACTTTTGACACACCAAGTAGTATGCTTTTGTTGCCTTGTAACGATTTCAGACCATCTTCCTTAAGCAACCTGTCAATGAATGATGATTCATCTGATAGTCCATTTCCAGATGGCGAGCGTTCCTTAGCTTTGTTGAAGTCCAGCTCAGCATTGCCAACCCAGCTCTGCAAGATTCCAAGTTCCGTATTGATGAGCTCAGTAGTGTTGTGCCAGGAGATGACAGCGTCATAGGTTGCCTGGTATTGTGGGGATGCAGCGACTTTATTGGCGGCCTCCAAAGTGCTTCGTGTAGGATATAGACCTTCACACTTCTCAATTTTGGCAACAACGTCCCGAACTTGCTCGATGGGAGGTTTTCCAGCCTCGCTTGCCCCTTTGACTTGGAATTTGATAATATCATCTAGCAAATTATCCAAGGTCGAACGAGAGTCCTCAATTATTCGTTTTTGCGCAGCCAATGTACGCCCGCATATCCTGGATCGAATCCCCAACCATATCTCGGTTTGTAGATTCTCTCCCTGCTTGTCCGAGGCCCCTATCAATCGCTTCTTCTCTTGCCTCACCACATCTCCTGTCAAAACAGACGCCAACATGCCGTGCCATTCAAGACGTTCTCTTTTCAGTGGATCCTGGAGATCCTCGGTTGTAGGCTGTGTGTCGTCATTTCCATAGAAAAGTAATGTCTCCTGGTCATACAAATCATTATCGTATTGAGGCTCAGACAGTGAATCGTCTTCGGTATCGGATCCTGTACCATACCCAAGACTTGGTGTGTAAGGCTCAAAATACTCTAATGGCTGATCCTGCCGTAGCCGCTGTACATATGCCTTCTCTTGTGCCCTATATGCGGCATCCGGCCCTTGTCTACTAAATCGATTGGTAGAGGTAGCTCGATTGCCACCTATTGAGATATATGGAGGCTGCGGGGGGCGTCGAGCAGGAGCATAAGTGCTAGATGGAGTTCGTGCGGGACCGGTAGGTCTTTGCGGTCTCGAGGTTGCGCCGTTAAGTGAGGGTGGACTGGGGGAGAAGGGTGCTCCGTATGCTGAACTTGCGTCGCCACTGCCTCTATGCGCCCGCATGCTTGAATTTATGTTCGAATTCATGCTATTCATCACAGGCCGAGTATCGAGTGGTGAAAGCCCAGCTGTATGTGTACTCCTTGTATCGATTCCAACATTGCCGCCGGAGTCCTGGGACTCTGCAGAGGAGGCTGATCCCCCAGAGTCGCTCGTTTGAGGTTGCGGTCGCTCCATTACTCGCGGTGTCTTGAGGTCTAGGTCTAGATCCTCTACCCCGTTGTGAAAGCGTACCGAACGATCAGAGCGAGGTGAAGTTTCGACATTCATGGCTCGGGGGAGAGGTTGTGGAAGTTGTCGCGCCCAAGGGACTGGTAATTTCTGGTTAACTAGCGTTGATGGTCGCGCATGCTGGGAAAGCACGGACAACGCGATCTAGAAAGTTTACACCACTATTGTGAGCTTCTTTATCGTCGGATTAACAGTTTCTGCGTTTTGAATTTGATACTTAGGGTGCAATGACCGCAAGCGCGAGTGCGAGGAAAGTTCTGCAGCCGTTACAGCCGTGGTGAAAGTGGTTGATCCGGAATGTTTGCAGTCCTAGCTAGCCTTTGGATGCTTGAGGACCGCAAACTCGATCCTCGGTCGTTTTTCAGAATTACGCTTGGGACCGGTGGCGGCTCCGAGTGGCTTGGGGGCTTCTTATCAAGATTGTCAAGGGAAGAGTGATTTCTGAGCGACTTGCCTCAACTTCTAGACAGAGCCTTGGGTTGTTGGTTGCGAACAAGGAAAATATATATTTTGAAAACGAGGCTCGATTCTATCCTCCCCCACAACATCATACCAAATGCTACATCTATCTTACAGTCATCACTTTACCCCTCCGCTATTAAACATGGCTCCGTACGCGTCCTCTGTTGCCACCCATCAGGCGTGCCAACTCTGGGAAAATCCAAAACCCCAGAGCCAATGAAGACCCCACATCATCAGCATTTAAACCAGGAAGCAGCTTGTGAAGCTTGGGATCTGCTTGAGGCCTTACAAGGGAGCTTTGCGGCGACCAAGGAGCATCCTTTATGACAAAGTCAACATGTATGAGTCGTGGCAGTCAGTGATTGAAACGATTGCAGTTCCCTTGAAAGGTAGCTCGCATGATCATACTTTTGTCGTTGCTTTATCTGATCTTCATGGATATATAAGTATATGCGATCAACGAGCAATTATGCTCGAGTGGATCAGTAACAAACCTGAGAAATACTTCGAAGTACCAGGTCGTAGTGGTGCATCACTAGTGGAGGGGTTTTAGAGGGGTGCAGTGGCTCAACTGTCGCCGTTTGGTCTCGCTCAACCCTGTCAAAGCCGAACAAACGCGACTAGCATCCAGACATTCTCCCTCTAGAACTTTATTGCTCAATCCCACAACACTACAGCAGCTCTTAGGATAATCTAAGGCTCTTGCGAGAAATGCATCCTTGTACTTCATCCGCTTCTTATTAGTATTTCTTTACTATGTTACACCAAGATGAAGTACTCTTCTCTGACGCGTCCGCCAAATTTACGCGTTCTGATATTCTTACACCCGCGTCAGACAAGTCTCCTAACCTCACTGATGGCGCAACATCTGGTTCCAGGAAACGAAAGCGCGACGGCAACACTGCAGAGGACTTACTGAGAGATAGCTTTACTGTCAAGGTGTGCAATTGCTCTAAAATTCTCTACACAACTTGGCTCACAAGAGACACAATTAGCCCTATCCTTCCACAGTCTCCGTGAAGCCTCGAAGCCTTCAACCTCTCTTCCTCTTACCACGATCCAGCCTCCCTCTAGCATCCCTTGATCTCACACCCACTACCAATGCTCTACCAAGATCGAGGCTTTTCGAAGCACATATTAAAATACTTGAGTTAGAAGAGCGGATGGGAAGCCAGCCTATGGTATTGATTGCTCGACTGGATGATGGACTGACTTTATATGCTATCGAGCGTGAGGATCGCGGGCTTCATGTGTTCTGCCGTCTTGGGTCTTGGGTTAATTTGAAGCAATTGAAAGCGGCTGCTGTAGTGGCAAGACAAGAGACATCAAGCAATCTAGGAAAGGGCTTTGGGTTAAATTCATTCGAGGACCCGGTTGCTGCTTCCTCATCAACCACTTCCGAAACAGGTACATTTAGCAAGACCAAGCGATTAGCAATCGAGGCAATTCAGTCCATGGTTAAACGACCAACAACAGCTACTCCGACAGAATCACAACCACCAAATTTGGTCCCTGAACCATTAGCGGAAACCCAGGCTTCCACGTTACCGTTGGAACCCCCTCCTTTAACAGAAGAGGCGTCATCTCCCCCGACAGCAGCAGAGATCTTTGAGAATGTCAGAACACAATACTTCGAGGCGCTCTATATCTCCAAGGCAGGTAATATGTGTAGACTTCAAATCTGTAATCTAACCTCTAGCAGGCATCTCTGGCATATTTTGCGAAAGGCCCCTTGTCTCGCGCTCGAGCTGCATTCCACCTGGATCACGATGCGGCACTTGATATGAACGATCACGTTACATTTTTAGAAAGTCTTGTTCTTCCCACGGCCTTGCTCGACAAGAAATATCGTGAAGGGGTGCCAGGGTGTGTTGCCTTGTTCGATATTCATGGAAACAGTGACGACGAGGGCAATGGAGTGGTGCCGAAGACGAAGAAAAGAAAAAGTAGTAAGAAAGTGAAGCCAGGAAAGAATGGGCTCTACTCGACAGAGGATGCACTCATTCGGCGGTGGTGGGCAAGCCATGACGATGAAGCGGAGTCTGGAGCGCCAGGAGGTTCAAGAGAGGAACTAGCCAAATCACGCATCGCTCAATTAAGGATCCGAGAGACCCAGCTGCAGCTTGTTATCATATTAGAAGTACTGGCTCTTCAACCGACCTCTCACCCTGAGGAACCCACCGACAGTCTTCCGGGAGGGCTTCCCTCAGCTAATCCAAGTTCTGAGAAGGGGAAGCCTTCAAAATCGAAGAAACCAGATCATTTGACATTGCTGATTGATGTTCACATTGATCGACTTTGCATTTGGCAATCTATTCAGCTAGAAGCTGTAAAGGCACCTTTAGGAGATGCTAAACCTTCGATTGAGGTACCAGACGCCCTGATCACGAATCCATCACGGAGTGCCGATACTCTGCTCCGAGATTTCTGTGTTGAAATCATTGCCCCTTTGTAAGCTGATATTCCATTGATCAATTGGTCATTCTCTCTAACCTTCTATAGCTTCTCATCCCGCTTGCCGGAGCGCTGTGCTGCAATAAATCGCAAGCTTGGAGGTCCTGTCGTTATGTCTCCCCCAAAACCAAAATTGTCAAAATCAAAGAGTTTCTCTGGAGCCCCTGCTAGGCCTGGGGCTGCTACAAAGAGGCCTGTCCCAGCTAAACCTCGCCGAAGTTTACAGCGCGTGTTATCAGATGAGAGAGAACGTCGCAGTGTCTCTCGAGGCCCCGAAAGAGCTATTTCTCTGATGAGATCAGCCACGATGCCAATGGTACCCGGTCTAAAGCGTGAAGCTAGTGAAGTCCCGTCACTTTCTGGTATTCCTGATTCCCAGTCCTTAGAGGCTAATCGGGGCGGAGTGCTGAATTCAAAACGATTCTCTCGGCGAGAGGTAGACCTAAGTGCTCTCGCACCCATACCAGACAAGGATACGAAGGCACAGAAGAAGGCAAAAATAGATGCTGAGCTCAAAGAGGCGATATCAGCACTTAAGAAGCCAAATCGAGAGCTTGCTGGGAAAGCTCTCGCCGAGACCGCCGAAAAGCGGTCGGTCTCGGCCTCTCGTCCTCGAAGTGAGTTCACCTGACCCAGAGGATGCGATACTATGTACTAACCTTTCACAGAACCCAAAAATCCGACAAGGAACCCTCTATTTCAAGCAGGTGTACAGATAACGGCAACCCCAAAAGCCAGTCGCACGAATGATATCTTTGCGAGGTTCAAGCCACCAGAACTTCCTGGGCACTCTGAGGAGCCTAGTCCTGACCTTATACCCCGATCTAGCGCTCCTCGAATTCCACAATCTGTACAACGAGAACCAACATCGGCAAGCCTGAGGAACCCCTTCCTTGACTCTGTACAAGCGACGCCAACTCGGAGGTCTAGCTCAGCTTCGCAGTTACTTGGGCGTGCGATGGGAGAAGGCGGGTGTCTACCTTCGAGTCCGCTACACGTTAGGAAATCGAGCGCTCAGCTTTTCGCAACTGGAAGCGTGCCAGATTCGGCACGAAAAATACCTAGCACCCCTCGAACTATCAGAAATATCACAGAAACACCCGTAAAGAAACGGCCTGAGCCGAGCTTGGTTCACGGACATCCTGAACCAGGACATGATGGCAACAAAGAAAACGTAGGCGAATTAGAGCAAGGATCGAAATATATCGAACCCAGTCGGGATACAGACAGAAGTGCACAGCAAGAAGTAGATATATATAAGAGTCTCGGATGGGACGATGGAGACGACATTGATGAACTATCATGATTATGAAATTAAGCCCATAAAAGTGAGGATGGTGTTTGGATCATGGAAATAAGGAGTTTGGATAAAGTGAACAGCATGGAGATGGAGCGGGTTTGTAGCATTGCATTGCACAGCATATCATAGCGACGGTGTTTTGAAGAATGATTGCATAGTTTGCATAGACAGGTCGGGTGCGCCTGGATAGATTATTAACGCCGAGATATTATCATGAGAAAAATTCTTTTGATGCTTGTTCTTGGTCAACGTAGTGCTGGTCCTTCAAAATACCTCTATCTATAATAGCGAAATTCGTAATTTAACTTACCAAACAAACATAAGAGCTGTAGATTTCAAAAGCAGTAAAAACGGGGCTGGTCCCTCTCATTCGTTCCCTCCACACACATATTCTAGGAAATCGATCAAGCAAAGCCCCTCGATCCTCGCCTTTCCCTCTTATGAAAGCGCGCTCCTTCTAAGACAGGGACTCAGCCACTCTGTAAACATCATCTCGGGATAATTCAAACGTTGTGTTTTAGTATGGCACACGTTAGGAATTTGCCCTTCCGTTGTGCCTGCTGCAGAAGTGAGCAGAGTAGTGGGCTGCAGTTTGTTTACTTGCAAGCAAGGACACTATATCTAGTTGTTGAAGCTGCTCGCTTCTTGGGTAGAAGGTTTTAGGGTGCTTCATAATTAGGCACTTCAGTAGGGGTTAAAACCTGAGCCTTAAGGTTGGGACGGTAGAGGAGCAGTGCTTTATAGATAGGGGGTCATTTACGGCTCTGCTGGTGTGGAGGAGTTGTACTTTAGAGATAAAAGCAGTTTCTCACTTCATTCATCAAACACAGCAGGATCGATATCTCTCGTTTTAATATAATAATTTCTTGGGTCATCTCTTGAATCTTCTATTGCAAACACAGCCTTATTTGTTTATAAGGACTTCTACTGATGGCTTACGAAGTCCAACCATATCCTGTGGGCTTTAGGCCAAACCCCTCAGCCACTAACTCAACCGTACCTGTCATCACTATCGTAACTGTGATATGTAAATCCAAATAAACATTCCGCAAGAACCTTAGTACGTCCTTGCAAAGTCGAGTGGAATGCAACCGTTCCACAGTATATGCGATCGTCTTGTAGTCGTTGGCCATCTGTTAGATTAATAATTTGATTGTCACTGCCACTACCATCCTATCTATTTCTGAATTTGGATGTAATGGATGTATGATCTGGTCCTTTTGATTGAGGGATACTTTCGATTTGGGTTGTTAACGATTGTGATGTGCGTAAGCGTTTCTTTGCGTTTCTGGGCTTGATGAGTATGAGATTTACTGGAAAGAACGCCGACGTTAGTGCTAGAAGACTCCGGTCAGTAACTGATATTACTAGTTGATGTTGGCTGCTATTTTTCTTGCTCTTGGACACCTAGAATAGGTTTCATCCGTTAGGAGAAAAGATGACCGATACGGTGAATTCTGAAGCCGCCCTCTACGATGGAAAGAAAGACACTGGATACTGTCACATTCTAGGAAAAGTAAACTCGATGATATCGACGATTGACCGGTTGAACCTCGAAGGGGTCGCTCGCCAGATTGCTGAAGAGCTCTGCATTCGGAAATTAGGCGAGGCCCTTTGAGATGAAACACTTAGCACTTCTACATTAGTGCGCTGCAATGGAAAGTTCCCTTTCACGATTCCAAATAGCAAAGCTAATCTTAGCCCTACATAACATTGGGCATTTCTCGTTGGGAGTGAAAGGGAGCCTCGTGATGAAAATGCCCAGGGCGCTTAATTGCAAAGAGTAAATCTGCCCTACTACTGTCGGAAATAGTTATACATGGGAGAGGCTTGAAGTAGAACGCCTCCTAAATTCGTGTATGCGAATTCCACCTAGGTGAAACGTCTAGCGCGAAAGAAATACCTCCGATGCAGGTATAGCTTAGAGTTGCCTGACGAACGTTTGATCTCAGAGTTTGGCCGACCGTTGGTAGCGCCTTAAGATTTGACTTCCGAATTGCATACCGGTATGTTCTGGAATCTGAATGCTGCTGGTACCTTTGCCGGTTATACTTGCTATGCCGCGTGGACGGCAACTTCTTGTAGTATTTCAAGAGACTTGGAGAGCCTGACAGATTTCCGAATCTCAAAACGCCAAAATATTGGCGTTCTTGGGAATGGAGAATAGTAGATGATCAAATTTAAGGAAGCTGGTGTAACGTTGAATCCAACTTATTCTTCTCGTCTCCAGGTCTATGCCCCTATAGCCTATACCCGAATAGGGGTGTTAGATCACTATCGCATACTCAACTTTGCCCGAAGTTGTTCATCTCGGCAGTGATCTCTTGCCCTACTTAGGATATACATGTTATTGAAGCTTGGAAGGGTTAATTGATCCCTGGTAGATGACCAAATACGATAGGGCACTGCGGGTAATCGACGGAAAGTTACCACACGGTTCTATATCCCAGCATCTTCCCTTCAAACACAATCTCCCGTATGTCTCTGTTCTCGCAGAATTTGTTCTTTCGTGAACAAAGATAGAAAGTGTATGCCAAGATTAGGACGGTCTGAGGAAGGCCCGAAGGACCGAAACAACGATGTTCAAAACTTCTGCAACGCACGTTCGATGTCATCTCGAGTATCGTAAATGCTATGCAGTGATGCACACACCAACTGATCGACTCCCGTCATGCAAGAAATCAAATTGAATGATCCGAGAATAAACATTAAAATTAAGAACAAACTTTAAATCGTTTCTGTCAATGTTGGAGATCAAGATCATGGGGTAACGAAACAAAAGAGGTTGTGTGCAGAAGGGACGAAGTTAAATTTAGGGCTATTTGGTACCGAGTCAGGAACGGATGCTTTGATAGCCGCAACTTTGTACGACTATAGCCGAGAATGTACCACAGTACTCGGCCGCTGATGGCACGAGGTTTTTAGCAGCAGTCGAGGTATTGGAGCTTCGAATTGATTATTTAGCCGCCCAATTCGACGTTTCTGCGAGTCATACTACTAAGTATGCGAGTTGTATGCAGAGCA